>OX596013.1:49995568-51195568 GCA_951394025.1 Heteromyza rotundicornis | reverse complement strand
TATTTCTTTCTGGGATTTTAATGGATTTGTGGTGGTTGGGTTTTTTTTTTTTTTTTGTTCTTGGTGTTTTTGTACATCTAAGTAAGATTTATTTGGATTTATTGCAAATAACAACCCAAAAACATACACACACAAAAACAAAACGGTAGCAGCTGTTCTGTGGTATTTTCGTTTCAAGCTGTTAATTTTTAGTGTACATTTGAGGTTGTGGGTTGGACGGGGCTGGCTGTAAAGATGTTTGCAGCATGAGCACTTAAATTAAATTGGAAATATTTGACAGACACATCAACAGAATAAAATGTATTTGATTTAATACCTAAAGTTTAAGTCTTAAACCAAAGTCTTATTGTAAAGTTATCCTGAAGGAGATGGTCTATTCTGCCTTTAACTTGGCAGATATAACAAGTTTCTATTGTTAAAACATTGTTCAAAGTCAGCTTTTCACAATGTAGCCGCTGTTACTAAACGCAATGATCCTTTATCCCAATCCACTGCAACTAATCTAAGAAAGCTTTCATCTTAGTACTCCCAATCATCGCTTCTAATTTGCAACATTCCCAAATCCTAATTGATTTCTAACAAATAAAATTGCAAACAAATTTTCCATTAGCAAATCAATTCGTTAAGTACATACATGTTGAAAAACATTACAAAAATTCCGCAAAGTTTTATGGGTTTTTTCTTTTGTTTTGTTTTGTCTGCTTCTCATTTCACCAATTTAAATCATTCCATCATTAACGAAATGAAAAGTCTTTATTCCGCCAACTGTTTCACGCGAAACAATTAAAATTCTTGATATTTTCCACACACACACCGCGCAGAACAGAGCCGAACCGAATAGAACAGATGATGGCCATCTCATAGGAAAACATTTGAAAATAGTTTCAGCAACAGAATTTCCCACCATTAAAGAAAACAAATTTTGATCAATTTCAATGTAGAATTTTCCCTACCATAAGTACACACAGCCAAGCGAGATATGCGGAAAACAGATGTGTTGAATTGTGCTGAGCCGCCAAAGCCATTACTAAGGCCATTTTTGATTTCATTGGCGTATTCGTGTAAGTGAGGGGGGCTTTGAGGTAGGAGGAGAAAAGTCAAATATTGAAAGAATTTTCTGTGTGTTTTGCACACAAATAATTCGGCAAATCGGAAATCATCGAACAGCTGTTGTGGATAATAAACAGTTTATTCAATTAATAGAATATGGTTGGGAGAATGGTTTTTGTAATAATTTGAAATGTGTGTATGGCCAGAATGCATTTGATTATATACAACCCAAAGCCACAAAATATTTATAATTTTCATATAATTTACTTTGCATTGCAAGTTGACCTTTAAAAGTTGAAGAACCTTTTGATGAAATGCATTTGTTATAATTTTTAATTCTCTGCGTCTCTGTCAGCTTTAATCAAAACAAACAACATAAGCAAAAGGTCAATACTTTGTGGCTTAAAACAAAAGTAAACAAATTAATTAAATAAATTTACATTAAAAAACATACGCGCGCATATAGAACGGGTAGTTAAAGGAAATAAAATTGAAAAAAAAACAGAAACCACACCGAAATTCGCCAAATTAGCATTTCGTGCCTACAATTTTATTGGGCAATTTCAGACAAGTTTTGTGTTTAAGCGCTATTGACACTTACCCTAAAAAATATATTAAAAAAGTAAGAAAAAAAATTCATAATACAAACCACTGACTTCAGCGGGAATACGAGAAGTCAATGTGCCAATTTGAATCATTTTAAATAAATACAGTGTTTGTCAAAAAAGAAATTAAGTAAAAATAAATATTAAAAAAAATAAATTAAAATAAAATCCCCAACAGGTGGCAGCCATACAAGTCGTTCAGGTCGTTTGCTAAATCGAAAGGCAACGACGATTCGAGTTTCGTGTAATTCGATACGGTTTCTGAAATTTTGACTTTTTTTTTTTGGGTAATTTTTTGCTGGAAGTTTTTCAATGCATTCGCACATTTAATGAAGCAACAAGTTTTTGACGTCCAACATTTTTTCGGGCCGTTGCGGGCTTAATAAATTTTACACTGCGTTGCAGAAATTTCATGTGACAGGTTTGAGACATCGTTTTTTTTTTTGTGGGCAATTCACTGTAGGACCTTTGCCTTTAAATTGTGAATTGAGTGTTTAATTAAAAATTTAAGTTGAAGGTGAGGAAGAGAATGAAGACGAGTATGAGGCTTATACTTATAACTAAGCTTCAATAAACTAAGCATTTTTCATTTGAAATATTTCCTCCCATACAATTGCCCTTCATCCTGTTGAAAACCCACAGTTTAGTAATTAATTAAACTTAAAGCTAAAGCCCGTTAGGAGTGAAAAAAAATACATACAATTAAAAAAATCCCCCACTTCTCACACTTTAGATCCGCTATTCATTTTTAATTAACAAACAAATCCAAATTGTTTTTCTCAGCTGTAATCATAGTAATTTTTGCATATTCTTTACGATTAATGACAAACTCACCTTTCATTATAATCGCCGTCAGTTCCGAAGCATTTAATTGCATGTAGAGATTTTCCGGCTTAGTGTTGGCCATGTTGAGCGCTTCTAATACAACTGAGCACTGCTCAGTCTACGAAAATAATAGTTGATAATCCACCAGCGGAATCACGAAGGTAATCCAAATGTTGAGGTAACGCGTAATCCACAAATTGACAACGGTAATCCTGCTATACTTATTATCCACCTAGGGGAAGTTTTTTTTCTCTTTTGTTCAAATGACTTTTCAGTTTTTCACATATTTTTCTTGTTGAAACTGTTTTGAAGTAATTCTGCTATTCGATTCACTGTTATTTGATGATGTTGTTCCACTGTTTAGAGGGTGTGGGGGCCAGCGTGGAACTATTAGACTTTTGTTTATCAGCGCCCTTGTTAGGCGTTTCTCACTTGACTGGTTACTTGAACCGCTGATTAGATATCAGATAAGCTGTGCGTTATTATGATGCAAATGTTGCAGTTGTAATGAAACACTTTTTTGTTTGGAGAATGCGTTCACACAGAGTAATTTTTTGTATTATTATTTTTTAGAATAATTCTTTTGTTTGTTTTTGAATATCTTTTGTGTTTGGTTTGGAACTGTTTGTTTTTCTTTTAATTTTATGCCGCAGAAGATATCATGCAAGTTGTGCGCGTTCTCACGTCCGTCAGCAACCAAAGTCGTTTCCTGACTAAAGCCGCACAACATGCGAGCACGAACATAACTCAAATGTTAACTTTATTTTGGTACGACGATGAACGAGCGACATCGGCATCATGCAAAAGCAACACGCGACCATACCAAAACAGCAACGCATTGGAAATTCTACTTCATTGGTAGTTGCGGCCGAACATGTTGCATGTTGCTTGATGGAAATTGTTTATTTTTTTCTTGGTTAAATTGGCGCCGTCATCTGGGGTTGTTTGGTGTTTTATTATTTTTTTGTTGTTCTTTTCAAAATATATTTCACACCTTGTGAGGCAGTTGTGCGGTGTTTGCGGCCGTCACACCAGTGCGGCGTACAACATGTTGGATGTGTTAGCCGTGTGCTCCTTTATGATTAACTTAATTTTTTTATGAATGAATTTGTGGTTGTCGCTTTGTGTTTTTTATAGCATGCGATAAATGTGTGTGAGAGTAAGTTAGTGCAAGCGCACTATACAGTACTAGAGATTAGATAAGGAAAGACCATTCTTCAAATGGAGAAATTACTAAATTTTTCCATTATCATGGCGCTGAGACAATTGGCAATTTCAAACGAAAAGGCAAGAATCCCTTGCGCAATAATAAACCAAGCAAAATCGCACCCGCAAAAGAAGTGTCCGCCGCATCGCCTGCGAAAACAAAAACATGATTTGCATGATTGCATGCACAACGACGCACAGCTCCGAAATCAACAGACGACAATAAGCGCACACAGTGCATAGAGTGGCAATAAGGCAGGGCCAGGGCCAGTAAATCCAAGCTAAGAATAATGACAATAAAAATGGTATTACAAAAAAAAATTCACCCACACAGTACAAAATTGTGTGCATAAATCGTTGGAATGACATTCAGTGAGAATTTCGTCTGATAGTTCGCATATAGTAGTGCCAAAAATGCCCATGTCTCCTGCAGCCTATGCAGATCATCTGTTGCAATAATAATAAATTAATTGGGGGGGCCACATAAATATAAATGGAATATGTATTTACCAAAATCAATGCATCAACATTTCTCTCAGTGTGCGAATCGCCCGTTTCAGTAAATAAAAGAAAGATGCAGCAGCACAGAATATAATGCAGCACGCTGTGATTGTAATCGCATAAATTGGCAAATACTGCCACAGCAGCAAATCGGCAGCAGCAGCAGCAAACGGCAGCGCCCACAACAATTGCACTTTGCATGACTTGCAAGTTGCAGCCAAACCACCAGCACCGTCACTATGGGGACTGTCCTTTCCCCACCACATGGCCTATAAGCTATATGCGGCACTTGCATCATCCTTCTGTTGGGTGTGTGTGTGTGTGGAAAATGAAATTGAATTGAATCGATGCGAATTTCTTTTTGGTCAGCGCTACAATTTACAATCTGCAAAGCGCACTCAATTCAATTCAATGGCAATGCAATACAATTCCCCAAGCGCCTAAGTACCAGAATCGCCCCATCCTCATCGTCGGCCGCATCCAACAAAACACACACAGCATCATCCGCATGCTCATTCTCAACCTTCGCGTGTGACACTCGAGGGCAGCAGCCAGCTAGCCAGCTTGAGTGCCAAATGCGACCACGACGACGCTTTTACATACATTCGCTTTTAAGTTGTTTTTTTTTTCTTTTTTTTTTTTGTAACAATTTTTTATTTTTGTCGTGCACAGGTTCGGTCAACCATGCTGCATTTGCGAATTGCCGGCCCAACAGCAGCAGCAGCAGCAACACCACCACCAACTGCACAGCAACAACAACAAAAGCGACAGTTGGCAATGGTCCGTGCGGCGCCAGTTGTGTCATATTTTTTGGAATGTGCTGCTCTTTACTTATAACGAGACATGGAGCAACAACAACAATACATAGTAACAACAACAACAACAACAACAACAACGGCTGCAGTAAGTCGAAAAGAAATAAATCCAAAAAAAGAAGGAAGGAAGCAACAACAGAAAACAGCAGAAGCTGCCATAAGACCGCAAGCAAATGCCACAGCGTATGCAAACGAACGATGCGCTTCACAAAATGTTGTTGTTGTTGTTGCTTTTTTGCTTCAGCCGCTGCAAGTGAAATGAATTCCACTGGCCAATATACATGTTGCGTTTGCAGCAGCACACTTGGCTTCATCAGCGGCATTCTTTTGAAAAGGCAAGTACGAATTGTGTGGATCTCAGTGCACACACAGTGTTGAAGAAGATTTGCGGCGGCTGCTGCTGCTGCTGTATTAAAGTAGCTGCTGCAGTAGACAGTGCAGAATAATGTGCATTGTGTGTGCAGTGTCCAGCGCCGAACGTGTTGCCAGTGGCGGGCATTTCAATGATAGCTTTTTACATAATTCATATAAATTTTAGATTTCCGCAGAGAATCAATTGGCAATTGGCAATTGGCCGTGGATCATCGTGAACGATGGCAGCGGATGAATTCGGTGTGGTTCCCAAATTCCATTACATAATACTACGTGATGTATCCCAATAGCGAAAAGGATTCTTTCCATAGTTTTTGAGAGGAGTACTTCATCTGCCAACTGGTCTCGCTCCAACGTACACCCAATTTAGAAGGGCTTGATTGGAAATTAGCGTTTTCAGGACGAATCTGTTAATAGATGTCCAGGGCTTACTCACTGAAAATATGGAGAAAACATTTGTACATGCTTCTGAATAGCAATGACGACAACGAGGACGAGAACGAGGAACTGATCCGAGACATAACCACCTTAGCGCCGCCATGTCATAATTTAGTATTCCTACAAAGCATGCAATGCTATGCCAGTGCTAATCGGAAAGAACCTCTTCCCACCGTTCGATATCAAACGAGGTTTCAGGCCAGGTCTCGACAAAGTCTGAAGCTTCTTCCAGGCTGGAGAGGAAGTTTTCCAATGAATTCGCTATTGAATGGTCATACTACCGAAAGAATCTCTTGGACTTTCCTCACATCATCTAGACTTACCAATTGTCATTATAGCCTCAACCGTGTCCGCCACTGCATCCGCAAACAAAGAAATTAAATTCACCGAATTCACAGAACCGTGCATTGGTCATTCCAGTTGGTGCTGCATGCCTCACGGACATGCTTGGTTTATGTGCTTCAGCTGGACGCTGTGGACGAAATGAAGCCACTCAATAACAACAACAACACCAAGCACCAAAGAGGTCTCACGTCTCAAATGTTTGCCTCGACTCGACAGTCGTCGTACAGATGAACAGACGTGGTCGCAGTCAGCATCATCAATACCAATACCAGATACCGTAGAAGAAACAAAGACAACAAAAAAAAAATAAAAAGACAACCCCGCCAACTAACCAACCGACCGCAAAATCAAAACGAACCAAGATATTTACATAAATCTCAACTGGCATACGAGGAGGAACTTTTTATCAGATGCATGCATCCCGAAGAACGCTGTTTTGGCGCAGTCTCTGCAGATTAGAATCCGACGAACGAATTACAGTCGAACCGACAGACCAACTCCAGCGCGGGGTAAAGCTGATCCATGCGCCACGGCCAGCGAATGACGCCAAGCAAATGCGAAAGGGACTCTCAGTTGCAGACGCAAAAGGATTAGCTGCGCACTTCACATGCAGTGTGCGAATACAAAAACAAAAAAAAAACAAAGCTCCAACACGTGATTACCTTTTCTTTTTGTTCCCTGTTTCTGCGGAGGTGGTAAACTCACTACACTTCAGTTGCCTGCCACTTACCACCATCGCCGCCGCCAGCAGTCATCGTGATTGTCGTGGCACTTTTGCATGCAGTAAAATTTTCACATCTGTGCCACCAGCAAAACAACCACCACAAACACACACACACGTACCAACCTACGCGCGAGTTTTAAATCTGAAAGGAATGGCACTCACTGCTGCTGTGGCTGCAACTGGCAGACGGGCAGTGACATCCACGCTGTGCTTGCCGCCGCTCATGAAAGGAGAAGTTGTTCTATTTACGTGCTGCAGCTACGACTGGCTTTCATGCTCAGCTGGTGGCATCGACGTCAATAAGGTTGCAGCTTGATTCTCTGGTCGCAGAGTCCAGGCCCGGCACACATCGTCATCTTCAGAGCAATCGTGTGCTTTTGTCAGCACACAGTGAGTAACTGGCCCACAAATTTTCACTTGATCACATTTTTAGCATACGTCGCCTGCCGCTCTTCCTGTTCGGCGGTTGTGGTTGTTGTTGCAGTTGTCTTCGTGATTGAGGTTTCTCGCAAATGCGTTTTGCGCCTGGCTGGCGGTGGACGATATGAGCATGATTATGATGCGTTTTTGTACACCTGGGGTTTGATTGCTTTATGGCTGTGCGCGGTACACTGAGCAGTTTCGCGTATGTGAGAGAAAAATTAAGGGCACCACACTGATGAGTGTGATTCCCTTCGAAAGTGAACCTACTCATGTCCTGGAGAATATTTTACCAAAGCGAACTAACTTTGTTTTCACTGTAGCCCCGCATGCAAATGAATTGCATCCATTCCAGTGCTCTTCGGCCACATCTGGTCGGAACCGTGCACGTCAACTGACTGTATGCTTGTGTGTGGCACACAATAGTTATTATTCTTACCGCTGCAAGGAGGAACGATGGAAGGAAGGAGCACTAGTCAACTGGTGGGTAGATATTTAACTAACAAGCAAACGCCCTACGTCCTGGACGACAGCGACGATGGCGGCGGCGACACAATAGCCATAACTTCGGCGGCTCTCGACGATAAGGTGAATAAATGGGGAATGCGTGCAACACACACACATACACACAAGCATAACCTGACCAAAACCCAGTGCGGAGGTCCGCAATCAAATGAAGTTGATGCTGCCTTCAACGGTGAAATGAACGAGTGTACATGGAATGCAACTTTGTTAAAGCATCGTGCATGAGTGCTGCGGCGAGAAAAAACCACGCTGTTGTGGATTTAATTTACGAGCACAGTGTAATGAAATAAAATGTAGACGCGTCTTGAGATTAAAAGCTGGCGGAGATTGGCTGAATTTATGTTGTGAGTGACGAAGATGCATGACTGATCTTAAATTTAATTAAACGAGTTTAGGATCTTTAAAGCATTAATATAGTCGTCTGGTGGTTGGTTAAGGAATTTGCAGTTGGCGGTCGGCGATTGGAAAAAGGCTTTGGCAAATATAAACATACTAAAAGGTACGCAGTATGACAGTCAACTGAGGTGAACTCGATTGGGGCCCCACCCAGTAGCAAAACCTGTATGCATTTTAAATTTAAACAAATAAACAAAGTTTATCCTTCGTTCGTCGAACGCCCACATTACAAATTCATTCATCCATCAAAACAAATAAAAACTAATTTCCTATAATAAAAAAAAAATGGTGTTTCTATTTCACGCCACCTGGGTTTGACCACTTTCAAACAGCCAAGCCCATCGTCTCGACAACCTGTTACCCGTTAAATATGCAAAATATCAAAACATCAAAATTATTAATGTGCCACGATGGTAATCTTCACGTCAGTAAGTCCGCGAATTAGCATAACATGAATGCGCGTTTAATCATCAACTGGATCCATTCAGACTTTTTCTCTTGTCTTCTACGTCAAGCCACTGAAATCTATATTCTTTTTAATAAAATGCAAAAACTCGAAGCCCACGCATCGATTTTTTAACAATTTATATTTTATTCTTAAGTTAAACGCAGCGCTATTGTGTGGCATTTCAAATTTATTGGGTGAAACAATAAAACTAACAAAAAAAAACTTTAAATCCTGTTTAATTAAATCAAGTAAAATATGTGTATAAGCTACATTTGATCTAAACGGAACATTAGTCGTTAATAGTTTATGTTATAGCCACGTTTGTGGTATCAACATTTCCTGTAAATTGACTTTGATCAGATATTGAAAAAAAGCTTCGCTGTACCCTTGATTTTATCAAATGTTGGAATTGATTTTTGAAACTGCCTATTCCAGCATGAACGTTCTGTTGTTGAATTAATTTAGACTAAATGTACAAACTTGAGAAAATAAATACATTAAAAATAGTTAAATGTACATTTATATATTGCACCCCCTTTTTGACCCTTTTTGATGGCTTCTGGAAGGTTAGGGTAGAGAGACATACCGGCAGATGTGATTTTATATTAAGTGATGGTATTCTTAATGGAAATAGTGCCCACTTCTTACCTTCACTCTACCCCATTTTAGACACAAAGAAGTGTTAAAAACGAATAGTACACTGAGAAAAAAATCAAAACGAAACGTTGTTAAAACGTACCGAACCGTTGACAATTTCCAGCCAACACTGAATGTTCTGATTTTGACAACAAAACGTTTAAATTTTTTTGAAACTGCCCATTGATGAATTGAAACGCTACATCGATGAATTGAGACTGAAATGTTGTTGTTTCACGACTGAAATTGTAATGTTTTGTGACTGAAATGTTCATGATTTGAGACGGCTACGTTTTTGTTCCTCAACTTTTTTTGAAATCAAATATTATCGAAAAATATCTTATTAATTTTTTTATTAATTATGCAATTTGGTTCCATGGAAAGTTCTTTACAAAAAAATTCTTAAAATATTTTGATCATTCGATCAATAGTTTTTCATACCAATCCGATGTTGGAACTTGCCTTTGAATTTTCTCATACAATTTCATACAATTCATCCTGTAGAATTGGGATTATATCTAAAAAAGTACATTCCTACATTAAAAAATTAACATTCAAATATTGACACTGTTTCACGTTCTATTTTAGAACTGAGCAGCTTGGATTTTTTCAAAGCGATACCCGTTTCAAATCATAACCATGCAGTTTTGGATTTTTTCCCTCAGTGTATAGTTCATAAAAATCCTATACAAAATGAGTTAATGGGATGCAATTCCTATTAGTTTGTACTATTATTTCAATAGTATTGTGTCCTATTGACTCATTTTTATAGGATTTTTTCTGAGTGTAATGAACTATATAACCCAGTTAAGTGAATTATTTAATTTTTAAACTAAAAACCTCCAGCATTTATTACCATTTCACAATGAGGTTTATACAAAATTGATGATCCCAACGACAACCGAATGATGACTACCCTTCGAATGGGGGAATAGCGTTTAGCAGTAGTTTGTTTCTGTAGGCGTTTGCTTATTTCATTTTGATTCAAGGTTTACTTATTGTTGACAAAAATATGCACAGTAGCTTGGCAAAGGTCAAAACAGAAATTTTTTTAATTGAAAGCAATTAACGTTTTTAAAACAACGCTATGCTAAATGAGAAAAAAATTTAGCGAAAAGTTAAAATATTTGTCAGATAAGTAAAGATCTCGATACAATCAATTGCAACTGAAACGTTCTTCCTTTGGACAGTTCGCTCTCGGTTTTTTCTTTCAGAGAAAGCTGTTTTTGAAGTAACATAACCAAAAAAAAAACTATCCATCCACTTTCGATTCGACCACACGCAATTAATTACGAGTATTTATGAAAATGAATTTTATGAATTTCTTTCTCAATGAAATCCTAAATCAACAAATTGGATAACCTTAAAAAAATATTAATTAAAAAAAAAAATAAAAATTTAACATAAAGCATCTCATTAAGCAATTCCTTTCACAACTTGAGAACAATAATGAAAAAAACAACCAGAATTTCTAGGAAACTCTTTAATTGTGCCAGATCATGCCTACTTAAGCCAAGAGACGAAGGAAGGATGGCAAAGAACTATGGCCACTTCTGAAGTCTCAAGTCTCAGATGCGCCGCAAACAAGCCTGACAGCACTAATAGGGTTAAAAGTTACTGCCAAAGGAGCAGTTGATCCTAAACGAAAAAGAACAACTCGGCCAGCAGATGTGCGCATTCAGCTATCCTACAAAAGTTATCTAAGACGACAACGACGACGATGGCATTTTGTGCAGACGCAATATTTTGAATGATGACTTTCGCTTTTTGTATTTCTATGTTGTTGTTTTTATTTTATTTTTTCAAGACCTTCCATAAGCCAAAGCTACAAGTGGATCTGGTTGTTGTTCGTCGCAGACCTGCTTGCCATGCCAGACGCAACCCGCGCATTTGGTTTTCTTTTTTTGTAAATTTGTATTCTTAGTTTTCATAACTCTTCTTCTGCCGTTGTGAAGTTCAAGGATATTTGTTTTTTTGGGATTTGCTTTGAAAGACTTATTACTTAGGGACCCAAAAAAAATCCAAAAAAACACCGAAGCAGAAGCCGAAAAACCAAACATTCTTTTAGGGTATCTGCTGGGGCCTGAATCTACTTTCGATCATATGAGTTGGAAATATTTCAACGTGTCGGCGTAATTTGATATTTTGCTTTGAAAGATCAACAGTTCTTTATTCTTCTTCTTTTTTGATGGCAACACTTTTTATAAATTGTATAGGGTTGCCTTTTTTTATGTGCGTAGGGGTCTTTAAATTTATTTATTTTATTAAGTAATTTTTTTATATTAACTCAACCGGCAGTTTTTTGGTTGTTTGATTTGGCTTCTGCTTAACATGAGACAAGGCTTTGGATGCTTTTTTTTCGGCTACTGTTGTCCATCGATTTTGGATGGGCTTCTTTGGCTTGACTTTTGCTAATTGGTTTCACTTTACACTCCAGCCGGAAGCATTACACACTTGAGAACAATTTTGGAGTGTACGTTTTTTTTTTACCCTTAAAGTTTTTATGATTTTTTTTTGGGGTTTGTGGAAAATATTAATTACAATTTTTGGCGCCGTGATTGCTCAGAATTGATATATCAATTTTATTATAATTACGGGGTGTTTTAATACAAAAAATATTTGATATTAAACAGTTTTTTCTGGAACATTTTTTTAGCAAAAAGGCACAACCAAGTTGTGATATTTTTGAAACCTCCATTAAACTTGGATTAGCATTGGTATGCCTAACTCACTAACATTACCTTTTCATTTCAATCAACCAAATTAATCTAAATAAAATCTCTTCTGTAAGCCATGGTGTAACATGGGCAATTAACACTCGGGCAATTCATGGAGCAAAATACAAATTATGGCGAAAAACTGTTCGAGGTGGGCATGTTATGTTGAGGCCCTATGCTTCAGAGGAGTTCAAGGATCCAATGACAAAGTACATTGGTGTTCTTAAGCACTTTGTGAATTTTCGAGTTGATGCACTTTGGGACTGATCGCCTCATATGAAAAGTATAGGTTCCATTTGACTCTTGATTCAATTAAAAATGTGTTTAAGGAATTTCAGATACATTTTCCTCTTGATGTCAATAAATAGAATTTTCACAAATCCAAACCGCCCAAAAGACACTCTAAAACGTTGACTTGTTAGCCTTGTATTTCTTGAGTTGTACGCAGTTATGCAACCATTTGTTCCATATTTTTCTCACGCTTCCCATGAAATTCTCAATTCAGTTAAATATTGGAAATACCAAAATGCACTTTTCTCACACTTGCGAAATTTTAATTCAAGACAATATTGGAATTTCCAAAATCCCAAGCAAAACAGTATTTTCAGCCAAAAAGAAAACATCCTAATATATGTATTCTCACACAAACTCACTGTACATTCCAGCCTCCATAGACATCTTCCAGACACTGTTTGTCATTTCAAGTCTAAACACTAATTACTTTCAGTCTGCTTAGCCTAATTGCCAACATTGAAACAAATGAAAAGGTCTGCCATTCTCTCGCCTTGCACTTGTCAGACTTCTTGGAAATTGCATGCAATGCGATTGATAGTTTTCGGGATTTTCCTTCACTCACTTCTGCGCAGACTAATTGATACCTGACTTTCGAGTGATTTTGAAATCTTTTTCGGTTTTCCTCTTTTTTCTTTTCTTTTCTTTATTCCCAGAATTTTCATAATTTTTCAATGTGTTTAATAAGCGGGTTTCACAGGTGAACACCTACTTCAAAAGTTTGATGTGTTGGCAGGCTTCTTTTCCCTGTGCAGAAGATGCTGTATGTTGGACTAATGACTGTGCGCGTTTTCAGTTCAGTGGTGGTTTTGTTAGTTTTGTTGAAGTTGAAATCTCTTACTTTTTTTTAGTTTTTTGAAGTAATGCTTTGTTGTATTTTTAATGTTGTAATCTAGTTATTTTCCTATATATGAGCTCGCTTTTATTGCCATAGAATTCGAAGGTGCACGAATTCACGTTGATTGATTATAAATTAGGGTCATTTCAAGATTTGTTCTAATTGAGGCAGGTTGAAGTCAAATCATTGGGAACTTTTATAGGAGGCAGTTACTAAAAATAAGTCGGTGTTTTTTTTCTCAGTTATCGAGAGCATCCAGTCATGAAGAAATTTTATTTCTCCTTCCCATTTTGCATATTCCATCCAAGAACTTGTGAGGACAATTGCATTGACTGCGATCCCGCCTTAAATATTCCCAAAAACCCACACCCAAAAAGCCAGATGTGTTACGCTAACGTCTACAATTTGCCTATCTCCAAAAAGATCAAATGCCAAATGCTAAGCCGCATCTAAAACCTTTCAAATGCAATTCTGGGGAAATCCAACGAGTTCTTGAATAAGGACACAACCACCAGACAGCGGAATAAATGCATCTGGTCAAATTGAGGCCAATCATAAATTAAGGACGTGACTATACTTTAGTTGAGCACACATACATGCTAGACATCCTGACCAAAAGGAGTTCAGCAGGTCGGCTGCTAATACTTGTTGTTGTTGTTTTTCTTCAATTTCCGCATACAGCTGTTTCGAGGAATTAAGCAACCGGACACAGGTACAAGCAGATCTCAGCTTCGTCATTATTAACAACTTGGTTTTTTTTTTTTTCGGTTGAACCAAATTGAATTCTTATAGATTTGCACCTGATTAAACCAGAACCAGAACGTCAGGGAACGGAAAGAAAATGATTTCAAAATGATACACACATATAAAATGAATGATTGCCATAGCAAAAGTGTATAATTAACGCAAAATTCGATACAATGTGTAGTCGCCATGAAGATGGCGGGCGTTGTTTGTGTAGTATGTTGAATGTTGTAGGCTGTTGAGTTGAGGTTAATTCATTTTAAATTTGGAACACCTTGAATGATACTTTTTGTTGGTGTATCGCTTGTAGTACATATGAAAGGTCGGTCACAGGTGCTGCAGGTGAAGTTTTGTGTTTTATGTCGGAATTCGTTGGAAAATGACTGGCTTCCTGTTGAAGTGAAGAAACGCCAAAGTTCTGTTGAATGTGAAAGCATCAGTGAAGTCGTTAAAGTGAGCCAACTGGGAACTAGTCTCAACACAGGGACTGTTGCTTTGCAGGATTATTTCATTTCAAGCTTAGGGGGGTGAAGCCTTTTTTTAATATTTCCAAAAGAAGATTTTGTTTTTGTAACCCACCCCTGTTGAAGTCGAATTAATTAAATTTGCCTAGCGATAAGATCTTTAATCATCAAACCTCGTTTACTTCTTCTCTTTAAAAGGACTCATAATTCCATTCAGATAGAGTCCCTTCGGGCACTCGATGATTTTTATCTTGCCGCTATTTACACATCAATCTATTGATGGCGGAATAAATAAAACAAAAAATGTGTCCTGCAGAGTAACAATGGCAAACTTTATTATATTTCATTTGTCTTAGAAGGCTTCACTTTCTTGATCGGCTTTGATATTAAACTGTTAAGCTTTAAATGGGTACCCGGATACACTGGTTACTTAACTTTCAGATAACAATTTTGACCTTTTTCAACTCTTAAGGATATGGCAGATAGAATTACTCACATTAGACAATGACGTTCCCCCTCAACGAAAATGTGGATATTTCCCTAAAAAAATCATTCGAAATTAGTGCAAGCAAATTCATCCAATTTGTCTGCATTCATGCAACTCAAGTATTCTTCAAAAATCACCAAAAAAAAAACACACACTTTTATTTTCTTAAGCGCCAATTTGAAGAAAAAACATACGGGTATTCCACAAGCACAGCCTCTTCAGTAGCATACGTAGACCATTTGACGCCCCCCGTTCGCTTTCGAAAGCACTTGAGCATTTTTTATGATGCGTCAAAGTCAATTAAATTGGTTTAAAAAAAATAATAATAAAAACAACAGCGCATCGAATGGCTGGTTGGGAAAAAATGTGTGAACACTTGGTAACGCAGGAAAACAAAAAGTTTTTCACTTCAGTACTTACCGGAAAATCCCAGCGAGCCGCCACCATTGTGCTTACGTGCAAAAGCATTCGCCCGTAAATAATCCCCCCCGTACAAACGCCGATGATGAGGCTGATGATGCAAAACGCCACACGGCACTCAACGCAACAACACACACGGAACACACGGTCCGAGTCACATGCGTCGGCCGTGTGTATTCCTTCCTAAGCACACTGTCGAGGGACACAAACAGACGGGCATGAGGAGGTTGCCATCGCTACCATGGGCTAGCTGGCAACCCCTGCCAACCATGATGTAAACAAACACGCAAACGTCGACAGCAACAACATCACCCACGGGGACCCACGCAGCTTGGTAAGAGATGCGAGTGCAGCAAGCCACCCCACAGACATCACGGGCGCACCACGAAGGCGCGCACCAGTTCCACGTAGCGCAAAAGAATCAACAACTATAAGCAAACAAGAACAGCAACAGCAAATGGTATCATCCGAGGGCGCGTTCATAATTTATTTCGGTTTCGGTTCCCCATGCAAACCTAAAAATAATCGAAAGGCAGCTCTCTCTCGATATTCGACGTTCGTTCGGTCGATTGTTTGAACGTCGTTAGCATCGCGTAATACGCACATGTTAACGCATGTGACGTCACTGGGGTGGGGGCGCCGACGCCGCCGTCGCATTATTACAACGAACGAACCCAACAGGCAGCAGTACTACTTACGAAGGCATGCATCATGACATGTCACGTGGCCGATATGTTCTTGTTGCAAATTGAACCAATTCGGATTCCCATTTTAATTCCAATTCCGTTGTCGAGTGGGAATTTCGCAATCACGCATTATTGTTGTTGTTGCCATAGTGGGTTGGGTGGGATTGGATTCGATTGGAGTGGAGTGGGTGGATGCTGGTCTGTGGCAATGCCATTACCATTGCATACAGCCCGGAGGGTGTTTAGTGCTTACTGCATGCGGCATTTTTATTACATATTTGATTTCACCCACGGGAAGGGTGGTGGCTGCATTGTGTGTTGTGTGATCAAGTGGCGTTTTTCTTTTTAACCATACATGGTTGCAGTCATTTGCACAACCATTTCCTTGAAATTACGAAAATTAGACAAATTAATATGAAATCGGTCCGGTGGAAGGTTGTTGACAGCTGCATAACGCACTTCACCGCTTCAATGTGCCGCAAATAATCGAGAATTAATGTTGCTTGTACGTAGTAGTAGTAGTAAAAGCGCAAAATGAAACTTTAGCATTAAATTAAATTTGAAAGAACGTTCGTTTGGCCGCTTTGGGTGAATGGGTCGCCAGGGAATTGCGCATGTTTTCGTGTTCAATGAAGTTCCAATGGCCTGTTTAAATATTCCACAAAGAGCTTCTTCGATAAACATTATGAGATCTGCGTAATTAGATTGTGAAACTAGCGAATTTGTAAAGGTCGCATCACCGCTATATGACCACATGGCCAACTAACTTAATTACAGAGATAACGATGACATTGCGGCTTTGTTTTTTGTTTTTTTGTAAGATTTAAGGGGGAAACTCATTCTACCCTTTCGTGGAATAATGTAAACAAATTTGGTAATTTTAATCTTTATCAGATTAGTTGGAAAGGCTTTGAGATTAAAAGAAGGGGTTATATGTTGAAATGTTGCAAGTGTTTGAGTTAACATGTAGATTGTGATGGATCGGATAACGGAAAAGTTGTGGGCTAAATGACACGCTCAGAGGAAAAGAGCGATGAAATGTTTTGGTTTTTTTCTTCTGAGCGTGCCAAATGTGAAACCATTCTTATGAAAGTTTTAACTCTATTGGTGAATGTCTCAAGTTGTCCCAAATTGTTGAAAGAACAATTCACTTTAAAAAATAAATAAACTGGTAAGGGAATGGTCTTCAATGCACGCACAAGTACGATACCTTCATCGACCATTTTACGATAATTTGATGATATTTTTTAGACATTTTATCCACAATTTCCATTCCCGTTTCATCTCAAAATGTTCTTCCATTTCGGTTTTGTTTCAGTTCAATTCCATTTCGTTATAGTGCAATCTGCTCCCGATATCATTTCCGATTAAATACAAAAAAAGGAAATAAATGAAAAATAATGATAAATATGATAAATGGATATTTGCAAAATTACATATAGACAGACGGAGATCGCTAGATCGAATCAGGAGAAGATTCTGATCAAAAATATAAAAACTTTTATAAACCGACCACTTCTCCTTGGATGCTTGTGTGGTATATAAATCGAAACCCTTAATTTTATATACTTTTCTACACCTTTTATTAGTTTGGCCGATAAGGAATAATATTTTCTCTTTTTGAAATGAGATTGCCGTCCGGTTTCAAATCTACACAACTGATTTCAAATCTACACAACAAAAACGAAACTCGTCCTAACCTTTACGACAATCCCTTACATCTTCCCTTACAACTTTCTTTTACTTCCAAGACTCGGTAAAAGAACTTAGGAATGTTTGACTCTCAACACAAGGCGTTTCTTTGGTTCGTACTCCTTCCTAAAATCCTAAAAAAATTCCAACGCAACTAATTGAATCTTGACCCATATTTGCACAAGCAATGCAATTGGAAATAATTTACGATGCAATTACACAAAAGAAATGACAACTTTAAGTAGTTTGCTACACCACGCCAGCAATAATTTTGTAGATACGTTCAATTAAAGAAACGAATGTCTCAAACGTATGTAAAACATCCTCAAACACATGTCACAATATTCTAAAAAAGGAATTTGCTTTTACAAACAAAACGAAAATGAAACGAAAAAACAAAAACCAGAAGTCGTAATACAAAACAAAAATCTCAACAATTGAAGACGACAATTTGCCGACAATCTGTTTAACATCTGAAATGTTTATTCTTCACAACAATAAAGCATGCTCAAGCCAAAGACAAACAACAGCCGAAATTGTGCATACAACAGCGACAACAGAAACGAAACACAAAAGCAACAAAAAAAGGATTATTTTGTGCAACACGAAATGTGGCCAGCACAATTGACTTTCACAGCTCGTTCATAGCAGGAAGTAGACGGGCCCGCAGCCAGCAGTGCACATCCTCGTATGGTTCTCACAAGGAGCAAAGAGCAAGGAGAACACCACATGTGCAGCCTGTGGAAAACACTCGAGTTGGTGGCAGCACATGTGCGTCGTCATCCTCAACCTCCTCGGCATTCACACTCAATTAAATGTGCAGCAGTACTTTCCGGAATTGCAGCAAAAGAACTACGAGCGGCCGACCTTCAGCGGCGACAGTATGACTCCTGCGATTTTCATGGAAGTTGCAAGAAGAATCGCACACATATGGATGCCAGAAATCCGGGGGAAATTACCATTACCAATACCCGAATCGACCCGACCTTGGTGAGGATTTTGAGTTCAGCGTGCGAAATGTGTGAATTTATGAAAAATGCACGTTCTGTGTGTGTCGGAGGACGGACCTACGTTTTCGGTGAGAAATTTCGCTCATGGAGTTTGGAAATTTTTCTTGCTTTGGCAGTTTTTGAGAAATCTGTTCAATTACTTCTACAGATGTTGTCTTTTGTGACTTTTGCAAAAGGCTGATAAAAGAAAATAATTTCAATTTGCCTGCCATGTGTTGCAAGAAGATTACAGTAACCCACTGGCAGCATGTGTAAGTTTTTTTTCAGCATTGATAAGAAAGTATTTGTTTGATGATATGAAGACATTTTCAGATTAAAGGGAATAGTTGAGAAAACGGATGCTAAAATGAATTTTTAAGATGACGATCGTTGATGGTGGTTCCGGTTAATTTCCATTTCGTTCCTTAATTATCCTTTTGTCATTGAATATTTTCCAATTCGAGTAAAGTTTCGCACTTGATCTTGCATCGCAAGAATTTGTCATACCTTCCAACAAAGAGCTTCTCCACATTTCAAATGATCAAATGAATGCCATAAACTGAACCATCAAAATGCCACAAATTCATTTCATGATCTATTAAACGCTTGAATGCATTTTAACACAACAAAAAAAAAAACTTAAATCGAAAAAAAAGGAGAATCGAAATATTCAGTGTGTGTCAAAACTTAGATCTTCTACAGTACAAATTCCACATATGCCCGCAAAGCAATGCCATAAAGTCACACACCATGTAAAGTGACACGCATGATAGAGCTCACATCAGCCATTAACAGTACCACAATAGGTCGGTAGGAGCAATGGGATTGCTGCGAGCCAACCACATTCGACACTTGGCACAAACACAAATTCGTAACTTGAATTCCACAAAAATTGTTTACCAAATGCCCCACTAAAATAGAAATCAATTGAAAATGTTTCACTTAACGTTTTAACACTGCTGCACACAATTCGTGCATGAGACAAGACACCACATGCCAAGATCTTTAGATCTCATGAATTGATTGTTAAATTGAATGAAATGCTCCCACGCTCAGAATGAAACGAACACTAAATACTAAAAACCAAAACGCTTCTCTACACTTTCGTAGCAAATAAGAAAGGGTCCCAGCTCCGAAAACTTCCCAGAACAGTAGCCGCTGTCAAACACAAACGGCCAACTGATTGGCGTCCGTGCTGGCCCGCTCTGGGCGATCTCGTTTTTCCCATTACCCAAAGTTGCTGCAATTTTGAGTACAATTTCAATGCAAACCGAAACAAGGTACAACTTTACAACTTGAGGGCGCGAAATACAGAAGCATAAAATTCTGGATAAAAGCAGGGTTTCGAAATATGTACATTCGCAATACATGCACTGCACAATGTGCCAAAACCGGCAACAACAACGAAGTGGTTAGTGAAAAAATTGCCCAAGAAATTGGTGAAAAGCTTGAGGGTGTTTTTATGTATATTTAATGCTGTTGAGAATTCTTAGTGCTGTGTGCCAAGAGATAAGCGTGGGAAATGGCTGACGGTTTTGTGCACATCACACCGTGCACCACCAGTAGCGCAAATGTGGCAAATGGGGTTGCGTGCAAAAATCTGCAAGATCAAATCAGAAGTGAACGCAGCGGCAGCATACTGCATTTACGCATTCTTTTATTTTTTTTTTGGGAGTTTCGTGAATTGGTGAATATTTGTGCTGTTGTCAGTAACGCATTTAATTGCCGCCTTAAACTGAGACTGAGACTAAAATTTGTTTCTAATTGTGATTTGGGTGTATCTTGTGATTTTATACAAACTAATATCTCGCATTTGATTCGATCCATCGATCGATCGAATGTGTGTGTATGTGTGTGGCTGCGTTGTTTGTTGCATGCATTTGATTGATTCCACCTTGGGGCTGTCACGTTGCCTGAACCTGACCCTTAATTTGCGCAGGCGTGCAATTTGCGTATTTCGTATAAATTTCCTTGGCTTTGCTTTGCTTTTGTTTTGCATCTCGTAACTTGCCTCGCATTTAATTATTTAATTGAAGTTTTTCACTTTTGACCATGGCACGGCAGACAGTGGCTCTGATCGTTTATGTCTTGTCTTTGGCATGCGAACATTTTTATTATTATGTCCTTGGGCGTTAATTCGAATCGAAGAAATTAGAATTCGTTGTTACCCTTTTTCGTGAATTGAAGTTGATGTTCATAGCGTTACGTTGCCTTTTTATGTTAATCAGTGTCTGTAGTTAGAGTTAAGTGTCCTTTGATGTAAGATAATAGACTTGGCAATATTTATAAATGGATTAAGGGAATAGCAGCAAAGGGATTAAAGTAATAAATAAAAGGTTTCCAAACTAATTTCCAATCGGATAAAGTTAAAAAAGCTCCCTGCAGCGTGCTGGTAGATAATTGTCATCAGCGTACTGTTTTTGTACTATTTAGTGCCTACACTTGGAGATAGGCGAGAAATTAGTAACTGTCTTCTGAAAACTAGTGGATTCTCCAGTTTTCTTATAGTTCTTCACGCTGCAGGGCTTTGACATTATCTTCACAACGATACCAGGAGATTTCCCATAGGATGCACCGTTTACGAGATATTCGTGGAGACGCGCTTCTCCTTATAGCAGCTAACCTCTGGAGTCCCGCTATTTTGGAATTAAGCTTAGGGCACGCTCCTTCATGAGTTCAGAAAAAAAATTGCTGACGCTAATTATACCCCCACACTCACTGTGGCAGGGTATACTTACTTTGACACAACGTTTGTAACACCCATAAGGAGGCGTGTCCGGTATGGAAAAGTATATATATTCTTGATCAGCATCACCTCTTGAGTCGATTTAGCAATGTCCGTCTGTCTGTCCGTCCGTCTGTCCGTCCGCACGATAGCGGTCGCAGTTTTGGAGACTTTGGGTACATGTTTTTCTCGTGAAAACTGAGATCAAGTTCGAGAATTAGCCAAATCGGACAAAAACTGGGCGTGGCTCCCATATAACGAAAAAAATTGTCAACTTTTTTGGTGCGAGCTTACAAGCCCACATATAAATAGGTCAAAATAGGGTCTTGAAAATTTTTAGAAACGGATTTTGAACGTGGTCCGAGTCTCCGAATCCACCTATAAATGGCTCAAAATGGGGCCTTGAGATAAAATTTTTTTATGTTCGAGATACTTTTAAATGCATCATACTGTGTGGGGGTATTTCAGCTTCGGCATAGTCGAACTATCACTCTCTATTTTTGTATGGAGAAAATCACAGAATGACTGGACTATAGGGGGTTTGGACAAAAAAGCTATCAGTCATTTCTGCTAAATCTCTGCACTTCATTCTTAACTCGGAATTTAAAAAAATCTTGAACTCCATACCCTTTAAATGGGAAGCTTCGAGGTAACAAGCTGTAACCGTTGCCATAGAAAGTACAACATTTAAAAGAATACTAATACAGAAATTATTGAAAAAATGGTATTTGTTAAAAAAAAAAGAGGGCTAACCGTCATTATTATATGTTTATTTAAAATTATGGCTAATTTTTAAAAGTTTTTTTTTAATTGGATTAACATTCTTAACCCAAAAAAAGTACCTAAAATATCTATTCTCTACAGAAATCTTTTCTATTCTCTTCAGAAATTGTAGCAACAAATCGTTTCTGGTTTTATAATTTATAACCTCAACATCCGCTTGGTCAGCGACAGCGACAGCAACAACCAGAACCAAACAAAATGTCGAAACATTTCAGCAACACTTAGCAAATATACCATAGAATGAACACTGGCGCCAGTGAAAATGAGCAAACCCGTCTGGGTTCACAGAACAACAATGGCAACAATTCCAAACAATACAATTTTTATGACATCGGCATTG
This sequence comes from Heteromyza rotundicornis, assembly GCA_951394025.1. Lineage (NCBI taxonomy): Eukaryota > Metazoa > Arthropoda > Insecta > Diptera > Heleomyzidae > Heteromyza > Heteromyza rotundicornis. The sequence goes on along the minus strand of OX596013.1, from coordinate 51,173,086 downwards.
GTTGGATGGAAAAAAAAAGAAGAAGTGCAATTGGCACTTGTGCAGCACAAGTGCAAAGGTAAAAGTGGAAATCAAATTAAAACAGGTACATCGCACAGGCAGGCAAGCAGTGCAAAAGGACAAATACTCGCATAACAACAATGGCAGTTAATGGCATTAGGATATATGGATGTGTACTGTACTGGGTGCAGCATTACTACCCACGTGCTTCAAGGTTTCGATTCGACAACACAATGACATTTGCGCCTTTTTGCCGTAAGTACTTTTACCAACTCATTTCAGGCAGGCGCTGACTGGCGCTAACAAAAAAGGTGAACAAATTCGCAATATCATTTCTGTGACTGTGTTGGTTAATGCGTGGCGCTAAGTGAATTTCATGAGTTTTATGAAGTTTCCCAAGAAGACAATGGACCACGTGAAGGTGAAACATATTCAATGTTCCCTTCAATTTAGAGGACATCTGCAGCAGAGTAATTCATTTGAGTGTTTGGCAATTGACATTTCCATGCAAAATCTGTAAAGTGGCTGGCTACATACAATCCCTCAGCAGTAATCCTTCTGAAAATGAAACAATTCTCCTGGAATATTGGTCAAATCTTTTGTATTTACTCTGATCTGAGTTTCCTTGAGGCGTGATGCATTTTTTTCTATATACACAATCAAGAAAAGATTCTTGCTTAATGTATTCTACTAACAAACATTCCCTCATGCTGCAGCTGCCGGTACTCTGTTAACTCTGACTTTTACACGAAACGTGTTAAGTGGCAAACATAGCCGCATTTTCATTTTAAGGTGTTGGATTATAAGCGCTTTTTTCCCCCATTCTCGGGCCATAATTGGAAATCAATTGGCAGCTCTGCTCTGTGCGCCGCCTTAAGTCAGCCGCCGCCGCCTGCACTGGTCCGCCTTATGCGTTAATGACATTTCATCTTCAATGTTCGAGGCTTTTTCGCTGACGCTGCGAACATGTCGCATATCGGCCATCAAGTGAAGAGCACGTCCAGCTATTCCAATAAAGCCCACAAAACACAAGACACAGAAACAAAACGTAATGAAATGAAATGAAATAAAAATTGAGGAAAAAAACAAAGTGTTTTATCCGCCGCGCCGTTTTAAGTGCCTCATTGTCGCCTCGTATTACGAAATCCTTTTAAGGTTTATTCTGACGCGGATTTTACCCTTTTTATTTCTTATTGCTACTGCTGCTGCTGTTGCTGTTGCTTTTTGTTGTAATTTATCTGCAGGTGTTTTTTTCGTATTGTTCGATGCTTTCGTGGACGTTCTCTGGTTACCTGAAATTTGTATTTTACTGTTGATGCGTTAAGTCAAGCCGCCCTGCCTTGTTTCATCTAAGGATTCTTTTTTCGACTCGAAATTGTGACTGCGAGTGTCTCAAGTAGCCTTTTTGGTGATAATAAATACGTTTTTTTTTGTTAAAAAGATTAAATTTCCTTACAAATCGTATTAAAGGCTAAGTTATCCACGACTGCCCTGTAACTCTGTTTAGCTCCCTTACGATAAGATACTATTTCATCAGGCAACACATTCATTCATTCACTTAATTTTATTCAAAAATCAAAACAGCCCGCCTTTGATTCCAGCGCTCTCTTATCACGCGCACTCCCTTCCCCCCGCTTGTCACGTTAAAAGGGTGTCTTCTCCGGCCACCTATATCAGCCTTTACTTAGCACAATTAAGCTAACCGATGTAAATGCAAATTACAACTATCAACTGCCGCCTCCGGCATATATTGCTGCAATGCCGCACAACATTATCGACACCTTATCGCGGCACATGACAAGTTGCGCTTGCGACAACCCCAATGACAACGAAGCACAATGCAAATTGCTGGACAAAGAAGCAGCAGAGGAAACACGTTAACCGAAAGTGAAACAACTGCCATGGCCCGAACATTGGCGCGCCATGCCGCACCAGATGCGTCAAGTTGCAGTTGTCGCATTTGTGACACATGCCACCACATTCCGAAACGGGCCCGGCCATTATGCATGCTGCACTCATTTGCCAATGTTGGCGCATTTTGTCGCTTCTTGAACGGCAGTCGTCAGTTGTGTGGCTGCTGCTGCTACCAACACTGCCATTGCATTATTTGCGTGTTGACAAAAGCCGCACACACACACACACCACCAATATAGGAGGCATTTTCAAGACTTTGCTGGGGCCCTGTTGCATGTGTGATGTCAATCGAAAGGTGCTCAACGTTTACACGCATGCGTCGCCGACTGCTGCTTTGACTGCTTTGACTGCTTCTTCTTATTCTGCTTCTGCTGGCTGGCTGATGTGCTGGAATGTATTTTTTTGTTTTGCTCAACTCAAATTAATAATTGCTGCGTGCGGTCATGTTTGTCAGGTGCTTTTTGGTCAAAAAAGAGTTTTTTTTTGGTATTCAACTCGACTCAACGTGTGGTTTGTGCTGTTGCTGGTGATGGTGGTGTTCCTGCTGCATATGCATATGCGACGAGGACACATTTTTGAAATTTTGCAAATGAATTTGTCAAAAAAGAGAAGACTTTTGACTTTTGCTTTGTGTTAAAAATTGACTTAAGCCTTTTTTTATTGCGTATGCGCCTGCATCGATTGCTTAAAATTTTTTTTTTGGACAATGAATTGCGAATTTTATTATTGTTCATTGTCAGTTGGTAGCAACAGCAGCGGCAGCTGATCCGGAAAAAATTAATTGAGACGATTAAAGGCTGGAATGGAGAACCTCTGGACAACTTCAATGGGTGGATAACTACTTTATGCATGACGTACTTCAATCTTCAGTGAAACTACATTTTTTTTAAGTCCACAAATTGCATTTATTTTCTCATTTCCAAGTCAATCCTAAACTCAGTTTTCATCATTAAATAAAATTTGCATTTGCTGGCAAACATACTTATACCTCGTCCAAGCAAAAGCTCATAAATATACACAGCAACGCACTTTATGTACAACATACCACACCTCGTCCAGCACGGGCACACAACACACATCTGATGATGACCAACTGGACCAACACCTTGAACCCACTCACGCACTCACTCGAATTCACTCAGTGGCTGTGTTGCCTCCTTACCACAACGCCTCGCCCATGAGTAATCAACATAAACGCCGCTTAGACTGGCAATTCGAAGTGATTTCCACTGGCGCCAGACACACGCAGCAGGAGGTGTCTAAGCTGACGTTGGCAAATGTTTTCAACTCCCCGACACCGAGTTTAGTTTAGAATTTTAGTAGGAAAATCAGTGTGCAGCCCAGGTACGCAGGTAAAGTGGTAAAGTGTCGATTCGGCACTTGCTGTTAGCCGTTAACTGACTAGGCAGTTTTCATTTCATTTCGCTTGCCACTTAGCTGCACTTCGCATACATGCAGTAAATATAGCAATTTTGCTAACTATCATTAGATGCAGAAAATCAATTGGCAGCGCAGAGTAGAGAATTGATGGCCAATGAGGTGCTGTTGGCATGTTGCTAGTTGGTTGAGGTCATTTTAATTGATAACTGATTTGAATTTCGTTGGATTTAATTGAGTATTATTGAGTATAATTACATAAAGTACTCAAAATATGTATAAATTATATTTTTAACAATTACAATTATTAGAGAGACCAGAACCTTGGAATTCCGCCAAAGTAACTGTACATTGTTGACTAGTACTTCATAATGCTAGTACACATGTTCACCTCAAACCCAATCAATCAATTCATGTATTTGAACGCATGTGGCAAAGTTTTGTCCACCTGCGGCCATACAACCAAAACTGAAAACGAACAACAAACACAAACCATGGCCATGGACTAATCGCAAAGTAAAAATACATAAAAGCCGAGACAACAACAACAAATTAGAAATGTTCGCCACAAAACACCTGACCAACAGCTGTGCGTACTCCAAACGTACTCCACGCAGTCATGACAACCTAAACTCCCTTATCAGAAGCAGCAAAAAAGCAAAAAAAAAAAAAAAGTGTACAATTTATGGGGGGAAAAAAAAGTCACAGCAAATACCGCTTAGCATTTCCCAACAACGATGACGCAGTCTAACTGGCTAGCTGTCAGCCTTATCTGGGTCAATCTAAAGTGCCTGTTACGCACTTAACTATGAAAATGCCTACAAAACCCTACACTTCTGACCTAATAAACGAACTAGCAACCCTGCACTTAACGTCTCAAACGTGAGTCATACTCACGCTCTAAGGATCAAGGACTACTCAACCAGTGTGCCAGCAAGTGTTCCTCTTGTCGTAGTGCAATTAGTGCTGCATATGCATTCCGCACACTGCAATACAAGCAGCGAGCCTCTTTTGTTCTTGCAGGCAACCAGCATGTTTCCGAGTCTGCTGCGCGTGTGTTCTTTTGTCTGCGAGTCTTCGCTTCTTTTGTGCCCTCTTGCCTAACGTTGCCTCAGGTGGTTCTTAGCTCTTGCAGCTGATGAAACATTGTATGCCGCTTTAATTAAAACTGCCCTTTCGGTTCAGCAATTTTAAATGTTGTCAGTAGTTAACTAACTCATAACTTAGCCCGTCTTCAAATCGCATTGTTAACACTTTCATGTGGGTTTTACACTTGAGCGGAAATCATTTTTGGTTGTATGCAATTACATAGAATGGAAGAACCTGATGATGAACGTTCTTCAAGAAATAGTCTTCACTACGCAAATCTTTAAATACTTATGCATTGACAATGGCGCCTGATCACTTACAGACCATACTCATATAATGATTGCTGCAAGTTTTGCATATGCACAACCTACACTTTATTTTATTTTCAACTTGCCGTTATATTAGAAGTTAGGCAATTGCCAGCTGAGCTCAACTGCCAACCGCTTCTTCCTACAAATGATTATGTTTTGTGTTGTTTCCTCATGCACACTTGTGGCAATTTGCATTTGGCACACATGTTGTCGCCGTTTGCCGATTGCGCCATGACCGATTTCCGCCCATTCGATTCATTTCAACTCAATTGAAAGCTATGGCACTCACGTTGCAATCCTGCGCAAGGACATGCGAGTCTTGCATATTCACAGTGCCATGTGATATTTGTGTGCGTTTTGTGTGCTGCAAACAATTGGAGCACACATGGATTAATTTTGAACAGTTTGTGTTACGCCATTTCCATCGAAGGTTTTATCGTAATTTTAACATGGAAATTTACTATTTTTTTTGTTTCTTCATTTCAACAATGATGAGATATAGAGGATTTTTATTGATCAGCTATTAGAGAATGTGACCGATCTTAGTTACGAAATCTTTAAAGACGAGAAGCGGTGAACTTTACACGGGACCAACTAACACCGTTTAGATACATTTTACATGCTCCAGAGACGGTCCCAATATTTCCAAGTGGTGTCAATTGCCACACAGGCGCTTTGGTTACAGCAGGTTTATTTCACTGCAGAACTACTTCTCACGTCTTTACAAGGTGTCAATTGGTCTCGGACTTTCTAGACGTTCGGGTCAATTTAGAGCCGGTATTCTTTAATGATAACCCCATGTAATATTCGTCAGTTTATAAAGTTTCCGAACTGATATGTAGAAGTTTCGTGATGGGTGCGACTCTGCATCACTTGGGATCGATCCTATATCGTTTCTCTTTTCACAAGTCTCACACTTTTGGTGGCAATTTACGCCTTACTGCCTACAGAGTGATTTTACAAAGGAACCTTCAACCTCTACTTAACAAGTTTAACCAAGGAATTACAGGATCCTTTACGGTATTATCAAAACGGCAACATTTACAGCCATAAAGTGAAAATGTGAGTGCAATTGCACCAATATACAATCACGAAAGCCGAATAACGCTCCAGAAACCATATCAGCTGATAACACGACGCACACAAAATTTCTAAGACAGGTGTGCAAAAAAATGTTGGAAATCAGCTTGATTTCTGCTTAATACTGGTACCAGCGACAAAAGTACACATGAACGTAACGCAGTTAATGGGTATTTTTAGCAAAATGTTTGATGATAAAAAAAACGAAAATATTTGAACATCGAAAAGCTACAACAACAACAAGAATAATAATAACAATTGTAATGGTGAAACAATCCGTTTGACTGATAGGGTATGAAGGCAGATATGCCGAATGATAAGAAGAGCAGGGACAAATGCACCTTGAAATTGTTTGAATCGAGTTTTATAAACTACATACACGTATTTGAAATAGAATATGAAGTAGAATGTTTGAAACTAATGCGAATTAAGAAGAAGAAGAGTCAATGTCATTGAGGCATATTCACAAACAAGGTGGAAAGAATGGTAAGACTGATTCTTACAATCATCTACCACACAACAGACATCAAGGTGGAAAGAATTGTAAGACTGATTCTTACAATCATTTACCAAACAACAGACATCAAAATTTAAATTCAAAGTATTTTTCTCAACGACCATAATTGAAATGTCACAAGTTGTTTTTTTTGCCTCCATTCAATTCAAAGTTTCCCCGACACTTACCTCTAATCAAATTAATTGCAAACTCAGCTTCTACGCATTCACTTCACAATAGCCTTTGATACTATTTTTAAGCTGAGCTCTTTATTTTTAGACCATTTGACAAAGGGAAAAGCATTTTTAGCAAATTAACACGACACGGCTAAACGCACGACGGAGACGATGTCTGTTTAAATCAAGCCTAGCTACAACCGAAAATAGTTGCAAAAAATCACTCTCAGCCTTTATTTGATTTGATATTTTTAGCATTTGGCATCATTCGATGTTAATTTATTGCACAGCGAGTGTTGCTAATTTCCAGCGCGGCACTATTCTAATTCCAGCCGCAACGCAATTAGTTCGTTAGAGTCGTGATTAAATTGTTTAACTTAGTCGAAAAGTGCTGACTAACAGAACAGTGGCTACTCATGTGATTTTTTGGCAATTAGAGCAACAGGTGCGATCAATTCTCAAATGCAAATGAGCGGCTATTTTGAGGCGCATTTTAACATTTCTCATGGACTATTTCTCGCTATGAACTTTGATATGTGGAGATTTGCACAGCAATTTTTGTGCTCTCTACTTTCATGGCAATTAGATTGGTGTTTGTGTATCTTATCGGTTTTAATCAGCACAGCTGGTATTTTCATATTCCATTGCATTCTTGTTGACTTAGGTTCCTTAGCACCCAAATACCTTTAGTCAATAGCACTCCAACTGACATGACAAGGCACAACAGCCGAGTTGACTTTGGCCAAAACAGCAAATGCTAATATCGAAATGTTAATTTTTTTTATTGCTCAAATGTAGATGTTGTTTTAAAGAATTATATTTGCTTAGGTTGGCAAACGTGTGACAAAATGGATACTATTATCTTTGGCAAATAAATGTTTTCATTTCAGTTGAATTGAGAGTGGATGTTGCTGTTGATAAAAAAGAAAAACTGGATAACAAAAATATTATCCAGGAATGGGTCATTAAAATTATAGACTATTTTAAACCTTTAAAAGGCTTTTCTGTGTGTGTCAACTGACCTCAAATTTGTTATTCAGTATCATCAGAAGTCAGCTGTGGCACAACTATGTAGGCTAGTGTGACAGCTAAGTAAATATTGAAATAAGGAAATGTGGAGGTAAACAAAATATAAAATTATTATTGCTTTTATATTGACTGTTAGATGTACACTAATGACTAGTTGAGATAAGAATTATGAAACTGTCAGACTGTATCGAATTTTCTTTTCAGTATCGCAATTTATCTGTGGACTGTGTAAAGTAGTAAAGTGGTTCTTATTGGTATGAGGGCTTAATACAGACCTGCATTAGTCACCTAGAGGGTTTACCTTGAACAGTATGGCATCGCTGATAGCTCGCCCAAGAACAATTCTAATGGACAGTGTAATGGTTAAGCATTCAAATGCTCTAAAATACTTTTTAAGCTTGATTTTACAGTCGCTCAACAAAAAATACTTTGGCTAAGACTCCTTAAATTTAAGAATGAAAATTCCGCCTTGTATTTATTTGGAGCAACTCATTATGGCTCTTTTTCTACTTGAGTAGAAACAAATGCAAATTGAATTTTTCCTATCTTAAAAATCATTTATCACAGGTCAGAATATTGTAATAATTGCAATAATTGCTTTCGCTGCCAACACATTCAATAAAGTAATTACGTTAATCATAAAAGTTGTTGCTCGCAACAAATAAGCAATACCAATAGACTTCCCCCGCCGCATACCACCAGCCACAATACTATAAATCTAACACATCAATATTCAAATGCGCACAGCTACGAAAAACTATTCCGTGTCCAGCATTTAACAAACAATAAAATCCAATCCAGCATCGACGGCAATTAAATGCAAATTAATTACCATAGAAATGCCAGCATCTGTTGCAGCAGAAGTTGCCAACTCATTTGCAATGACGCGAAAACACTTGCACTTGGCCGCTGCATTAACACCGAACGCAGCTCAAACAGATGCAGAGTGTGCAGTGAGTGCATGTTGGTCATAATTCTAATGGCAAGTCACCAACTTCTAACATTACCAGACGCGCCTCGCATATGGACAGCAATGGCATAAATTGTTGCAACGGAGTGTGTCTTGCTGTTGCAGCGGTTCATTTTTTACAATCTTCGCAAGGCGATTATTACAACGGCGACATGACAAGGTGTTCTCGCGCGCCCGGCAAACAATTGCTTTGTTTTGTAATTAATGACAGTGCGAAGACAGCTTCGCCGTATGTATGTATGCAAAGTGCAATTGCGATTTATGCACAATCATTGGCATTCAGCGAATCGCTCATTATTCAGTCTGGTATAATTTTGCGAATCGATCGATCGATCGATACCGGGAAATAATTATACAATAATTAACTCATTAATTACAAACGTTCAGAGCTTAAATGGAGGAAGAAAAACTTGAGACGTTGAGGTGGCCAATTGCGAATATCCGCAGTTACACACCCAGCTTCCCACATTCAATCTCGAACGCTTCTATTCACTTACATTACATTGTTGTCCCTCTAACGATTGCTTCAATTTCAAACGAGGGAAGTTCACAAATACACGGCTCCGCTGGAAATCTTCACGAAATTCCGCATATGTAATCGATTCTATTTGGCTTTTATTTTTCCTTGCCATATGCCTCATACACGTGCCATATGGGGTATGCGCAACAAAGAGACGATACAGTTAATGCTTAAAGTCCTCCATGTAACGGGTAAATTCAACAAACTGTGAAATTACAGCAGAACAATTGCGCGTGTAATATGTACAGTGCAAATGCGGATGCACCGACTCTGCTGGTGTGAAATTGTGTGAAAATGCACAATTGCTATGAAAATTGATGCAAATTAACTTTTGATTTCATTTAAGACACTTTTGCATATCTATGAAATTATTAGGCAATTAGTACTGTTGTTATTGTTGTTGGGGGGGAAATTTTTCATTAACATTTAATTGTTATTTGTTTGTTATTCGAATACAAATTGCATTAGATACAAAACCCATTTAGTCTGAATGGCGCAAAATATGCAGACTGGAAGCTGATGTAATTTTGAGCGGAGATTTCGCTAGTCTCAATAAATTACAACGAAAATTATAGTTGCGAATGCAATTTGAATAGGAAATCGATTTAGATAAATATTTAATGAATGTTCATCGCACGTCATGACTGTCATAAACATTAGTATTATTAGTATTATTGGTTGGTGACCTGCAATTTCAGCTGCAAGAATACAGCGGACAGAGCAACGCTGGTGCAGAATAGGAGTTAAAGCTTCTGAAGCCTCAGTGTGTGTGAGACTTGCACTCACTAAAATGCTCCTCGTCGGGAGGTCGTCAGAGCATTACTTCATTCCGCATGCGGCATGCCTCCCGCACTCAGTGTGACGAAGAGCGATTGTCATACTCGCTGCTACTGTCGTTACCATCCTAGACGATACATAACCTTTCGCTCACAAGTATATCTACCGGCCTCGATCACCCCGAAAGCTTCGCTCGATCACCCTGAAAGCAACTCTCAATGCGATATGTCGGTAAGTTGCTCGGATTCCAACTATATATAAGGGCATATCCGTTACATCTGCCCATCAACTTAGATAGTAAACCTGCTAATTTATATAAAATCTTGTAGTTACCTGCAAATTCTCCCATTGGGCATTCAAGCAGTGTGCCAAATCCCATGTACCCTTGAACATTTTGTGTGCAAATACGACCGTACAACGTGGACTTTGGTCTTGCGGTTTTCGGCAAAGTCATGTGGCACCCAAAGTCTAACCACTCCTATCCCATTCATTTCCATTGCGATTTCAATGACATTGTTCATGGCACAATCATTGTATAACTTGGCATAAACAAGTCGAACAACCATTCATTAATCATACGCCCCACCGTACCAACATAAATTCTTCACTTTTCTTTGAATGAAAAACTAATACGTTGTCCAACCGTTTCTTTTCACATTTAAATTTAGCGATGACTGACCCGCTTAAAAAATGCTTATCATTTCGTTATCAATGCCAACAATTTTAAGTGCATGACGGACCGACGAACAGACCGACAGTCAGACTAAACAACTAGTGTTATATAAAGGGAAAAGTTTTGAAATTCTAATCGATTTTTGTCATCGACAAATTTAACTTTTTTACTGTTACTTACGGCCAATTCAATTCAAAAGTGCTCAAGTGAAAAGCAAAAATCTGCACTAAATTGCAGTTCATTGAAGAATTCAAACAATTTTATTTCAAGCAAAAGTACATGAGCCAAACTATGTGCCGTCGCGCGCAGCTGTAGAAATCACTCGCAAATGCATTCAAACGTTTCGAAAAAAGAAAACAAAATTCATTCAGAAAACCAAAAAAAAAAAAGAGGAAAGAAAGCAAAAACCAAATACCGCGCAAGTTGGGCGCCAGAATTGCCGAAACAACAACAATAGCAATGGCAGCCACTACAAACTAAATTGCTGCAAGAATCTGCTCATTCTAATTTATGCTTAGAACGCCCCAGCACTCAAATCCTCCGCCATCTTCCCTTCAACTCACAAACACCCACGCACACACAAACAATCGAGCAAATGCATTCTAAGGCAATTCACATTTTAACATTTTCAAACGCCAGCCACCATTTTTGTTGTTCTGTTTTTAAACCACTTGCACGCTGCTCAGTTGAAAAGTTCAATTTTTCAAAAAGTACAGTGCAAAAAAAACCGTAAACGAAAAACTGAAACATTTCAATTTGGACTTTGTCACTTGATATTTTGGCACCCGTACAATACGGGTATTGTGCGCGGTGGCACTGGCGACAAAATGCCGCCATGTTTGCCTTCTGCGCTCAGCACACACGCACACGCACTCACACAAACGCACACATGGCCTATGGTATTTAGCACTCGGCGGCATCGCCACTGTCATTGTTGGCATGGCGAACGCACAAAAGTCTTGCTGCAAAATGTTGGCCGCACTGCCAAATGCAATCGGCATGTTGCATTGCGTTGCGGCGTTCCTTTTTGGATTTGGCTAAGGCCGCCGTCGTGATGGTGATGGTACAGCATCTGCCTTCTATTGTGTGCGGCAAGCTCGTAAATTGGGCATGTGCTGGTGGTGGTGGTGGTGGTGCTGTTGGTGGTGGCGACCATTATGCTATTTGCAAATTAATGCTAAAAACTTTTTTGTTTGACTTTTGTGCAAAAGTTCGTCGAAATTGTTTCAAAATTTTTAGAATGTAGAATGTGGGTTAAATATCGTGATGTTGCTTTGTGTCGAGCGAACAATTTAAGTTGGCGTCATTTTTGCACACTCTTTGGCAAATGCACGAGATGTTGCTTTACTTTAGATTTCAACATCGATTAAGCGGAAGTGCCAACTAAGAAAGTTCAACTATGACACTTTTCGTGCTGACAATTTCATTTTCTTTACTTTTAAAGCGCCATGTGCTTGCTTATGTGATGAGACTAAACCGATAGGTTTTTCGAAGAGATAGTGGCTGGCTAAAAGTACTCAAATTAGAAATCACACCAATGGTTGCGAAAATGCGAAAAGTTATAATTTTTGAGTCACAAAAGTTTTAATTGCTTATCGCATATCGACTTTATTGGTTCCTAACCTCCATTGTCTTTCATTCATATTTAGGATTACATAAATTATACGCAAGACTCTAACCAAAAACTGTAATTTTCCTAAAAAAATAATATATTTTTGTTACATAACATAATTCCCTTTAATTTTAAGATGAAATAGGAGTGATGAAACTACCCAACCGTCGTCAGTTGATTCCTCTTTGTTTGTTATCCAAATACCTTTACAACACGACAAAGGACGGTCTTCTAGCGGCAGTAGTTCGGAAATAAGACAGAAACCACTTTTTCCATTTTTTCGCACACTTGACCCTTAACTCCTTGCTGGAGCATTTGTGCCCTTCCCCCACCCACGCATAACAATTTTTTCGTTTCTCGAGCACTGCCAGGAATAAATTCTTAATACTAGACACCTAAATATGTGACTAAAATAATATAGAGGGTTTAGGGTGCAAATAAAATATTTTGAATAAAGTTCCTACTTGGTTATGCTTAGTGTAACAAGTACTAAGTATCAATTAACGTTAAATATGAGCTTTTTTTTACTACGAGTATGCAGAAATGATTATAATTTCACTAGATACTTATTCCATTTATCAAAAGCTAATTTTTATGATTGGAAGTTATAGAGGAGAAGCAAATTGTATACACTAGCTTTGCGAGAGCAAGAGTAGCAATAGATTTGAATTAGCCATATCAAAAAAAAAAGCTGAAGTTTCAATTTCCTCATTACATTGCAAAATATTTCAATTTGCCGGTATATTTACATTCGAACATGTTCGATTCGAACTTGCAACCTGAAGTGCCATCCAACATGTTCGAATCGAACTGTTTGTACAATTACAAAGTTATGAATGAAATTGTAAGCGCGTAGTAAAGTGAAAAATATCGCATGCAATAAATTTATTCAGTAATGCCAAATTTTATGAGCACACCTACCACGTACCACTCTCTAAATAAAATACTACAAAGTGAATGGGTTTTTTTTTTTTGTAAATCCAACAATTTCTATTTTTGCTTTATGTCAAAAAAGCGCTGCTCATTAAAATTCGTGCGACTTTTTTTAGGCGCCAATCTCATCACATATTTTACAAGATTCAACAGTACTTATACTGACTGCCCCCGTTCGCCCTTCACCAACAACGAATGACGTTACCTTCTCAGCCAACATGTCAAATGCAAGCGCACTTCTTCATGCCTTCGGATTCATTTGCATAACGCAAAACGTCATTTCCTGCATCACGGCAGCGAATTGTGCGAAAATCCTTGCTGATGCATTTATATTTTCTTGTTCTTTCTTTTTTTGCTTGCATATTCTTTTCGGTTGAGTCGTTGAAGAATTTTTACGCGTAGGCGCAAATCCGCACATAATATATGACGCTAAATGACATGTTGCCGTAAGGCAGAGAGAACGAATGGAATGGCTCATGGAGTGGAGTTTGCTGGCGACAGCATGTATGGTGGCTTAAATTGATTTTACCAAACAGTTTTCGGTTTTTTTTTTTTGTGTCCTATTGCCAAATAGAAATTTTATTCATATTTAATTTTATATATTTTTACAGAAGGTGTGCTATCAGCAGCACGGTTTTCGAAGCCAGTAATTTGGTATGTATCGTATCATATCAAATTACTTATTCAAACTAAAAAACTTTCATCAATTGTGTCCCGATTCGAAAAAGGGCTTTACACAGACTGAGATTGTGCTTGACCGAAAGAAGTAGTTGCCTTGTTGCTTGGCTAATTCAAAGAGAATAAGACTGGATTAGGTGACCATATTATTTTTGAGACTACAAATGCACACAAAGACCGTTTCCAATTAAAATTTTTTTCCATACTCAAAATGTAATCTTAAATGCTAAATTCTTATCCATTGGACCCTCATATTCCCTATATTCTCGGCAACAATGGAATTAAACAAATACATAAGAGCAAATATACTCACTTCCGTCATACAATGCAGCTAGTAGACCGACCGACAATGATGATTCACTACTTCAATATCTCACAACAGATGTTTCGCCTCCCCCGCCTCCGTGATAAGTACCACAAGTCAAAAACTACTCAAGACCTCATAAATATTTTGAAAGAAATGAATAACAATAAAAGCAAATGAAATAAAAAATGCAACTGCCATACTGCAACACCAACGATGCTAATGAATGTCGAGGGGTTAAAAAAGCAAAAATTCACAAAATATCTGCAAACAGAAGCCGCTCTTCAAAAAAAAGTACAAACATAGCAATGAAGTGTTTTCATGCGATGCGATCGAAAAAAGAAGAAGCAATTTCAATTTTAAAGAGACAACCTCTTTTTTTTGTGTACTTTTGCCACGCATCATATGCGATCATCAGCCGTTTCCGTCTTTCAGTACTGTGTCTGTCCAATAAACTCACTTCATTCATTGCAACTTCCTTATGCTTTTGGTTTTTGGTAAATCACTTTGATTGTGTCTTCTTGGTTTTGCTGGCGGCCACCCACCCGCCTTTGGGCCCACAAGTGCATCATCAATGCCACTTCACACAAAAAAAAAAGTAGGTAAATATAACCAAAAAAGGCGGTTAAAAATGCAGCAACCAAAAAACGTGGTAAATGGAACCAACTCAAAGTTGTTCGCGTACAATGAAAAATTGTTAGCGTACAATGAAAAAATGTTCGCGTACAATGAAAAATTGTTCGCGTACAATGAAAAATTGTTCGCGTACAATGAAAAATTGTTCGCGTACAATGAAAAATTGTTCACGTACAATGAAAAATTGTTTGCATATGAGCAATGAATGCATTCATTAGTAGTGTTTTGGTTGCAATCTTGTCGAAACTTGACGCTTTTTTATTTATTTGTTTGCAACCAAAACACGACTATTGATGTCGCATGTATTGTCTGAAAATATAAAATTTTAAAAATAAAAATCTGTAAAAAAGAAAAATAGAAAGAAAATTTAATATTACAAAATTGAAATCTAAAATGCTAAAAATTAAAAAAGAGATAAACGAAAATTTGTAAAAACAAAAGAATAAATAAATTTAAAAATATATAATAAAAACCATTCTCTATATAATATTACATTTACTTACCCTTTTATGCACTTCACCCTTTGACCATACTGAACGCACTGATCGTATACACGAATGACAAAACAAAAATCGTGGCTGTTGTATTATGACAGACACGAAAGCACGCCGCTGAGCATGTATGAGCATGTGCTCATACATCGCAAGCAACCAAACTCAGCTGAGTTGCAAACCGCAATTGGGTCTTTACAATTTTTTTGGTTGGCGAACAAACAAAAATTTTTAAGGAACAACTTGATTTGTTTGCTTTACAAATTTTTTGGTTAAAATTTGAGTTTTACAATTTTTTTCGATTAGCTAACCTGTTTTTGTAGTTAAAAATCATTTGACAATTTTTCGACGATTAGATTAACCACAAAAATTGTAGTTGTTGTTTGTGTTTTCCATATAAAATAAAAAATTGTTTTTTTACAACGTTTTTCGGTTAGATTAACCCATCTTTTTTTTTTCTGTGTTGTAGCAAGATTTTTTTTTTATTTTCTTTTTTCGTTATTAAGTCTGATTACCAACAGATGTTTCCTTTTGCAGTCACACTGATCTCGATTGGAATTTGCCACATTTGTGGTGGGGCGGCAGCATTTTATGATGTATGCGATGATGATGATCATCATCAGTGGGATCAACGGTTGCTGTTTCCTACACTTTCAAGAAATTATTTTTTTTATTTTCATAAGTAAGTACTAATATGTGATTGTGGATGTGGCTTTTTTTAATTATAATTCGCATGTGTTATAATGGAAAATTGATGAGAGTTCAAAATGTTTTGATTCGATCACTTTGCGATCATGAGACTTGGGTGACCTATAAAAGAATACAAAATTTTCAAAATTAAATTATGATGTAAAGGAATTTCTCTTTATCACCTTTCAATTATCACCTCTTGGTAAAATTACTATTTCTTGCCCTAACCTCGATCACCTCTTCAATCGTCCCCTTTCGGATTGAGCCCTCTTTTTAACGAATGCTCTTATCATTAGCCAACATCAACCTGACTTGTAAATGTCCTTTACCTTATCTTATAGGCTTATAGGCCATATGATCGCAAACACCAAAAATAAAAACACAAAACAAGAAAACAAGAAAAGATCGCGCCTTTGTGTGATCATGTGATCATGACATAAACTTAACAACATGTCACAAAAGTGTCACAAGTGCAGACCGTCAATTTCAGCATTAAACAATTACTTACGCGCCTTTTACCGCATAATTTCACATGTCGGTACCGGTGACGATTACAGGTGCATTGAAGTCTTAAGTGCCCACACAGGCATTACAAAGTAGTAATTAAATTCGTCATGGTTCTGCGAAGGGGTGGCTTTATTTTGCATTAAATTAAACGTGCGCTCAACACGCTTATGCGCCCGCTTGTATGAATTTAAATAAAATATCAATACGACAGTTGTTCTACAAAATGTTTATTGCGTTTTCTGTTTTGTTTTTTTTTTTGCTTTGTTTTGTTTGCCAAAACATTCTTTAAAATTCCTCAAGAAAAAAATATAGTAAAAAAAATTTATATGTTATCATGCATGCTCAGCTGCTTTTTTACGGCCACAGTTAAACCATTTTTTTTTTTTTTTTATATTTATTCACAATTTAATACTTGGCCAAAATTGAATAGTCCATTTTTGCGCCAAGTGATCCTCAGATGCGACCGCTTATTCTCGTTTAATGTGTAGCGAGCGTCGCAGGTGCTGCTGCTTCGTCTGAACGCATACAGCATTTGCGGAATTTAATTAATGCGCGTCATTAGCACAGCATGTTGTGGCTGTTTAATGCGTAACTAATTTAGATTTGCGCCGTGCCGCCAAAAAAGTGCCGAAATTAAAATAAAACCTTCCAAAGTCTTGTTTGAAGCTTCGCTTAATAAGGCCGCTGACACTTTCAAAAGTCTCGATTGTGATCGGCATCTTTATCAGAGAGCAGCAGCGGCCATTTATGCTGGCCACTCCACTTGCAAATGATGATGATGATGATGATGGTGATAAACTTTATGGGAATTACATTTTCTTGGCTCGGCAAAAAAAAACCACAAAATTTGGGTCAAAATCGTTAAGAACTTAATGGAAATTGCTTATGAGGTATGGAAAATTATTTCGTTAAGTGGTCCTGAAGACTTAAAGTGTGCTTAAAAGGTCCTGCTGGCAAACGATTTTTAATGGTTCCGCTGAAACCCTCAACTAATTAATTATATTTTTTAATATTTAAAACACGCAAGAACAAGAGAACAAAGTAGTGTGAACGTGCAATCATCTGATATGTAATGAAGGATATTCGTGTCTGGCATGCTTGTACTGGAGGGCACTCACTCATTCGAAAGTTGGGTAATTTAATTTAAGAGAAAAAGGAAAGCGCAACGAAAATGCACTTTCGATAAGGTTGTGTGGGACTTGGGCAGATTCATTCTGAATGGTCAATGGTAAATAACTAATGATGCAACACCTAATTCGTATATGGCCGCCACAGTGCCTTCACGATCTTCTCCCTTCAATTCAATATGAAATCGGGTCGTAGAGTCCCAGAGTCAACTGCTCTAACCTACGAACTAAATTTTCTTGGAACCCTTTTGTATAATTTCAGTTAAACTCTATCAATAAATATATCACCTCAATATCTCAAAACAACATCACCTGAATTTCATTGAGCAACGATATACTGAAGACAGATTGCCTTTCCTAACCTATTCATTCAACACCTCTCTGTACCACCCCCTTGAGCATCACATTCGCCTATAAATTCCGAATGTTCATTCAGATGTTCCTCACGCTTGAATGTAAAAAAACCACAGTGATCCACCTCGATTAAATCTTAAATCTGCCGCCCATATGTCAAAAGTCACAACAACCAAACTGTCAATTGACACGGGCACGACAGTTGGTTTTATGGGCCATTAGCCTATAAAACTCAACTGTCAGCAGGCGACCGCTAACGATTTATATTGTGGCTGCTAAACAAAAGTTTCCAGCACAAAACTGAATCAAATAACAAAAATCCGCTGCTCCAAAAAAATCTACACTTTAACAGCCACATTTCCGTATCTCCCCCAATAAGTTAATTTCCTCCAAGCCAAAAATAATCGCCCAAAACATTTAAATTGTTTTGCTTTTTTTTGTATTTCTTTAATTTAAATTTTGTTTTTGACAAATTTTGAACGGCTGTTTGCTGGCAGTGCAGGCAGCTAAAATCGTACAAATCGTAAAACATTTGGAATATTTCAAGCCACATTTGCTTGCTGCTCCAAATCTTTTAATTTAGACGCTTCGAGAATTCGAGCAAATTAAGTGGCCTCTTAGCCACGGAAACTATTTTCTATTTGGAAATGCAGCAAATGCTGTAAGTATGTCAGATTTGCGCCGGAAACGCATGCAAATTGCTTGACTTGGACACACACATGCATTGATACTCTTTAGCATTGGATTTTGGCTTGTTGACTTGTCTTTTTTTTTACGAATCGTGTGGCGGAAATCGACGCGATCCTATGCCATTTGCCATCACATGTCGCCAAGAAATGTAAAATGTTGCATGACGTCGTTGGCGGTTCATTAGATTAATGTGCAGTAATCACTTTTGCCGGATGTTTGCAAATGTATATTCATTTTTCATGATTAGATTGAATTGAATTTGGTTTTTTTTTCTTTTGGCTGGGTACATTAAATGTTACAAAAATGTCGCTCACCGGAAGGTGGTGGGCTTTTTATTAAATTTGGAATTTTTGTGTTTTAATTAAAAAATAATTAATTTCAGTTTGAGTCACTGTGGCATTTCTGACTCTAATCAATGTATTCTTGTAAAAATTACAAATTAAAGGCAGCCTTTTTCCTGTAATTCGTTTCATTTTCTCAAGCGAATTGAAGCGATAGGCGTGGCCACAAAACTATTTACCAAATTTAAATGATTGAGTCAAACATTAATTTTATTTTTATTCAATTAAAGTCCACTTGGGTACCTACTCCTTTCGGCGCTGCAGACGAATTATTACATGGTCTTGTCCTTCAGGCACCACGACACCTCATTGTGCTCCTTGAAGACGACATACGACATCTAAAATAATTGCAATTGTCCAGAGCCAAAGGAAAAACAAGCAAATGTCACTTTATATCATATCAACAACTCAAGTCATGTCAGCCATCAAGACAATCGACGACAATTCTGCGTCTTCATACAGCAAGTAAAAGGCGAAATGAAAAAATAACCCAAAAAAAAAAGCAAGCAACAAGAGAAAAAATGTGTCAAATTTACGATGACAAGTGTTCGATAATTTCTGTCAACGCGGCCATCGTGCCGGGCGGTTTTTCATGCCGGCGAACGAGCACAACTTTTAATTCATTTCAACATTTATGAGGATTAAATTGTTGTTTAAAATTGCATTAAGACAAATCAAAATAATTAAGAAAAAATTAAGCGTAAATACCATATACCATGCACATTAACACTCCCGACGACAGTCATCAATTTATTTGACTTAATTGTGTACTATTCGTAATTGTTTTTTGGCAACGGTACAAAAAATAGCCACCCACAAATTGCTGTAATGCAATTGCACACGCACACCTTGCTTAAGAATAGTATTGCTGTGTTGCCTTATTGTAGACAAGACAATTTTCACTTCAACACATTTGCTGCAAGGCAATCTGCAGCTGCCCACATCGTCATCGCCTCACATTATCACCATTGCCCGAAACGTCTTCATTGTTTTCTTTCTTGATTTTGTGTTTCCCTTTTCTTTTTTTTTTCTTTTCGGTTGGTCACTGCATCGCGACAAATTATGATATGAATTTTGAAATAATTTTACTGTGTTGGCAAATTGCTCACCCCCGCCGAGCAAAAGAAAGAATACGGTACGTTTGTTGGGGAAAAAGTGGCGGATGGCAAATGGTTTATGTGCTTTTTGAACCAAGATCGCCTGTTATTGGTCGTTTACGCTACGAGAGGGCATGATCTCGAGGTCGTGGGGAAATAAATAATTTTCTTTCCATTTCATTTGGTGTTGGTGAATGCATTTAAATTTTAAATAAATGTCTTATCGAATGGACTACTGGCAGGTCTAAAGAATATTTTCCACACAAAGGTGAGATGTATTTCGAAACCTCTAGTTGCATAATAACATCAAAATTTCCATATTCTAAATTTAAGTTCTCCTCCAAACAATGTCATTCTAGAATTTCCATGTATTATAATCCACCAAAAACAGAAACACAAGAACCGGAAACAATTTGTTGGCATTACTTACGTATTTCCGCATGGAAACTGTTTTGAGGTTTTAGTTCGTGCCATGTGTCCCACTTGAGAAAAACTGTTCTAAAATTATCACACAAATGCAGTAAAGGCTTATGATACGTATACTTTATGAATCTCGTCACTTGCACTCGCTTCCATTTCCGAGTATGCCTCACCAGTGCTGCAACACGTTCAATTCCGGATGTTGATGTAGGAATTGGATTAAATGTGCCTGTGAATGTGGCTGCATCGCTTCAATATTGTAGCTATGCTGGCTACATTTAACCATTTGATCGAAATTACACAACTTTGTAGAAATGTTCTCAAATCAGCCTGTGCAGGATTACCGTCCACATTAAAAAAAACACCTGCCAATTAAAATGTCCAAAAAGAATTTCCACGAAACTGCGGCCTGATCCATCCGTCCACCTCGTCCTCCTCATTCCAAAAGTCAATGAAAGTTTCAATCAAATTAGCATAAAAATTTATCACAGCAATAATTTGTCTTAAAAAACGGTCGAAAAACTTTGAAAAGTAGTTTTTAATTAAAAGCATAAAGCATTTTGATATGAAACGAAAGACCAGCCTTTCGCCAACCACAGCAACAAGGCATACCCAATTTTTGCACATTTTTATGGGCCACCTTAAAAGGCGAACGTGAAATTAATTGCATTCATTACGCGGCTGCCAAGTCAAATTGTTTACATTTTGTGAGAGTCCAAGACGAAATTGTCGAAAATTATCCAGAATATAAAAAAACCCACCACGCAACAACAATAACAACGGCCACGGTAACAACAGGCGGAGTGCAAGAAATTATGTAGCGCGCTCTCACAAGGTGTCCCAGGCGATCGCGAGGCATTTGCATGTGGAGCATTTCAACGGTTGTGAACAACATTTTTGCGCAAAGTATCCTCTTTCACTGGCCATATGCTGTTGGCTGGCTGCGACTGCGCGCAATCATTCATAAGCGTTTAATTATCCGACGACGCGCAAGGTGCACACACGCACTCAAAAGCAGTGAACTTTTGGTGTGCGCCAGGCCTTTAGGGCGTTTCGTTGAAGCATTTTCGGGTTTTTTCAGGTATCAGGTTGTGTGCGCTCGCTCATGTTTGTGGTGGTAATTGAAATGTACTGCGTGCCTGCGCGAAGCGTTTTACCATCAAATGCATTTGCTGCAAATGCATTAAAAATTCATAAACTCGTATAAACTTTGTGGTTTTTTAAATATTTTTTTTTGGGCCGCAACTTTTGAATATTTATGAGTTCGTTTGGTGAGTTTTTGGGCCGGTCAATTGACTGCTTGTGTGCTGCACATGGGCAAAACAAATTGCAGTTTATTTTGGCGATTGCCTTAGCTAGTGTGTTCCAGCGAGGGTTCCTTGGTCTTTGGGTATTTATGTAATATAGCACTGAGATTTTCAAACTAAGTCCACAGATCAGTTTGACAACTGCAAAAATACTAAAATTAAGTGAATGTAGCGTAAATATACATGGTGACATCGCTGATAACTAAGACTAAGCTTTTTTCAGGAAAGCAAAATCGATTCCTGTACTCCTCAATGAGTCCTCAATGCCATTCGTCTGTGGCACAGGGCCTTAATCACATTCTTCCAATGGACTCAGAAGATTTTCAGTCCTCTTTTGCAGAGATTCAAGAAGATTTTGGCACTGCTTATTACAACAGTAATTCACGATGTTGTTCGTAATTACTCAAACGTTTTTATTGACCGAACCATATTAAAATTTCTTATTTTCTATAGACGAAAGTAAGACGTATCACTTGTAATTTAAAAAATATAAAAATCATTTTCTGCATAGAATTTAGAAAAATGTAAATTAATTTACCTCAAAGCCCTCCCCCAAATGTCATAAATTTCCACATGTGACCTGAAATAGCACCGCACACAACAACTCGGGGCGATAAAAAAAAATTATGTGTGATCCCGCCACTCACCCGCTCCTCGGACGAAATTTATGTATAACAAATGGCCTATTAGCACATGCAGCCATTCTTCTCTCAACTTAATTTGCCCATCAAAAAGCAAATAAAAATCCAAACACGAATCAAATTCAAATAAAACGCACATTTCAAAGTTATAAATTAACAAAAACAACAAAAAATACAAAAACCAAAAGAAAATATTACCTTCCGAACATTCTTCTGAACATTTGGGCCAGAATGTAGAAAAACAACCGACATCTGTGTTGAATTTTCGGTTTGGCACACGAAATGCGTTGAATTTTTTGTGTTTTTATTTTTTTTTTTTATTTTTTCACAAAAATAATAATAAAATTGTTCAATCATAAAATTGCCTAAACTATTAGGAATAATCATAAATTATGAATACCACAAATTCTTTTGCTAATTTTCAAAGCATTAAATATGTTCAGTATTGGTATATAAAAAATTCACAAGCGAAATTAAGTTATAATTAATGGCGGTGTGAAAACTGTCAACATTGCGCCTGGTTTTTTAGATTTCCCGAATGTACGCGATGTTTTTTTTTCGAAATGAGCATCTTTAAACTTTTAATGGCCTCAGAGTGTTCGCATACTTTTCAACACGCCTTACAGCGTCGATATGTGATTTTCAGAAATAGCCCATATGTAAATATGTGGAATTGCTATAATTAAGTCGCTTGACATCTTGGCATGGGTGCGCATTTTTAGTTTTTTGTTTGTTTTTTTTTTTTAAATATGTGTAGTATTTGTCTTGATTTGTTGTGGTGTCGCCTGCCAGCTGGCTTTAATATTTGGCATAATGTGTTTTTCATAATTTTTCATATAATATTTGGTGGCCTTGCGGTGGGTGGGTTCAGGAATTTGCAAAATTCTGTCAATTCTTTTACAAATTTCACTATTTGTTTTCTTTCTCAGGCAATGAATCGGATGTGACAGTTTAGTGAATTTCAATTAACAACTTGGACCACTTTCATTTGCTTGTAAATAAGTTATGTGGAAATCAATATTGTTGCTCAATTTTAGTACTAAAAACATGGTAAGTGAAGGCAACTCATAGCAGAAATTGTTTAAGTAATCGATGGAGATTAGTTACGGAGGAATAACTCATTTTATTGCGAAATTGGATAAAGCTTGTTTTGATATTTACGATAGCTATAGAAAAGTATATACATTCTTGATCAGCATCACCTCCTGAGTCGATCGAGCGATGTCCGTCCGTTTGCCTGTCATTTGTTACTATAACTGCGGTAGTTATTGAGCTACCGACTCCAAATGTTGGCATTCCTCTTATTTTGGCGAATGAATGGGCTGTATTGAAAACGGCCAGCATAGGATAAGAACCACGCCTACCTCCCATACAAAATGGCAGCCAAATTTGTATTATTTTCGTTTATCTTGAGAAATACTAAACTGATTTGGACGCTGTTTTTTTTTTGGTTGTTACGAATTTTCACTCGAAATTCTATTCCAAATAGGGTATTCCCCACAATCTGGCATCCATACTATACCATAGTGACGATCGTATTGCATACTTTTAGACAAAAGTGAGATTGGTACAACGGATTTAAAGCAAATCAAGACGAATTGGAAACAGTGCTGCCATTAATACAGAAAAATTGAGAAATTTTCGATAAAAAATACGAATGTTCATACAAAATTCTTGAAAATACGGATTTTTTGATAAAAAAAAAATCTGTCAGAACTTTTGTGAAGAAAATTTTGTACAAACTACTGGGCAACACCGATTCACAGTTGTCACCGAAGTTCACCACCACTTTGGTTGCGGTCTATGATTTAACGGATTTTGGCAAAAGTGGTGAAATTGAAAGAAATGTGGTGAATCTTTTACTTTTCGTGTTGAATCTTTTACTTTCGTGGTGAAACGAATAAATTCAGCGCGCGTTGACGACGTGCGTGAAGTTGGCTGCGGTTTTGTGCTAAAAAAACTACTTTGTTTATATTTTCAGAGAACTTATATTTATAATGAAAGTTATTTGTTTGGAACATATTTAACTACTTAATACCACAGAGAATACTTTATATGGAACGTCGTACGCTACCACCTAGTAAATATAGTAATTATGATTTTTTTAAATACAAATCTCTGAAATTAATTCATCAGAAACTATTTTATTTTAAACAAAGCAATAATTTAAAAAAAATTCTGTAATAATTTTCTAGACGGATTTTACGGATTTTTTTACTCTAAAATACGCAAAATAGTTGCTGTTTTTCGAAGTTCGGAGCTTTAGTCGAAGTTAGACAGCAAAATAGTTGCTGTTTTTCGAAGTTCGGCAGCTGAAAGCATAAAAACGAATGAAGATATAAAAAAACAATAAACGAACGGAGAGTGGAGCAGCGAACATTGCAAATTTTGGACGCCTCAACGCTGAACGACGATTTTGGTCATCACGACGTTGTCGCTGATGCGAACTTTTGTTGAAATTGGGTTCGGGAATTGTGTGCCTTTCGTTGCATTTGAGTTGATTGTAAATTGTCCGAAGCACAACTGGATTATTACTTGTGGATATA
This sequence comes from Heteromyza rotundicornis, assembly GCA_951394025.1. Classification (NCBI taxonomy): domain Eukaryota; kingdom Metazoa; phylum Arthropoda; class Insecta; order Diptera; family Heleomyzidae; genus Heteromyza; species Heteromyza rotundicornis. The sequence continues at coordinate 51,148,300 of OX596013.1, read as the reverse complement.
TGGATATGGACATTCAAATTACACCCCATTGACCCCATTTTTGTTGCCTCAAACCAACCCCTATGAAGGCTGTGGAATATGTGGAATATTTCCGGTTTTCGATGCCAAATGCCTATCAAATTACCAACCAATAGCGGTAGTGCAACAGCGAGGCCAATAATAGCCCATCAATGCATTACTCCACCCTCGTTACTTTTCATCTGGCCCCCTCCCTCCCTGACCGAATGATTCACTATTCAAGAGTTTTACAAATTCGTTAAAACTTTGCAATACATATCAAAATTTGTATGGTTATGTTCCCTTGAAAAGCAAATGAAAAACCTCGCCACTTCTTTCTTAACGCGTTGCTGCTACTAAATTCTCACCGCTAAATGGTTAATGCGCAATTCCGCTTTCCTGCTCAAATACAATCAAATAATTAAAGTTATTTGCTATTTTTAAAAGTCAAACACTCTGTTTGCCACATACTTTACCAAGCTATAAGAATACTTGCCAATTTTAAAGTACAATTTTCACAATTTGTTCAGTAGAATTTTTCCACAAAATGCCAGAAATCACTGCGTTTTATCAAGTGTTTTTTGGTTCGCTTCGGGTTGTATTTTGCTGATGTTTGGTTGTTTTGTGAATGGAAAATGACATGTGAGAGACAGTGTTGCTTTTTGTTGCAAATTCCATCTTGTAGGTATTTCGGTAAAGTACTTCTTAATAACCTCAATACATTTTTAAAGCAATGGACGACGTTATGGTACTTACATATAGTAAAAAAACTTTGTGAAAAATCAAAGACAAGGGGCCGTCTACACAAGGCTTTTTTCCCTGTTTATCTCGTCCCTCCACGAAATGTAAGCCATACTTAACCCACCCACCCCCTAAAATTCATTAGAAATTCCCAACAATCGCGTTGATACCAATTAAAACACTGTAGAACGAATTAAAAACGTCACAAAACGATATTAAAGTCGTGAACACGATAACGGCGAATGAATAAACGCCATGTAGACATTTCATAAACCCCTTCCGCTCTAGAGCGTCACGTGATATAAATCAATATTGGCGCATATTCTTAAGTTATATCATTATTTGACAGATAGCGCTCTGATTTGACAGATAATAAGTAAGAACTTTAAATAAGCGCATTGAATTCCGAATTTTAAGAAAACACATGTAAATGTTTATAGTTTCCTTTCAATCGGAACGTATTCAATCAGATTTTATTCCATGACGCAATTGGTTCCATATTCATAGTCAAATTAAGTTCCTACTTAACTTTAGTAGCTGCTTTATTTGACAGATAAATACTCTGATTTGTCAGATTCTAAATAGTAACTAAAGCTAAGTAGGTATGTACTTTACTTTTGACTACGAATATGCACCATTCAGTTCCACTTGATAAGACCTAACCAAATATTCGTCCAATGCCTGTCATAATCAAACTTTCAATTGATATGATTTGTCAATAATTATTGGCAAATCATAAACCAACATGCATCATGCATTATCCCCTAACAAGCAGCCGCTCTGAATTACCTTTAAAACATTTTGGTTGGACAACATTTTCCCCCAACTGACACAGCCAGCCGAATCATACACACACTCAACCCCTCTACCTGCCCAACGAAATGCCTGATTGTTGATTTCATTTTAAACTCAAAGCGCAAAACAATACCACAGCGCAAACTGACTACAGACGAGCAGCCAATAAGAACATTCATCCAACTGTAACATGGCGAACACGAGCTGAAAACTCTGCGGCCCTAGTACACAAATTGTGCGATTCGACCAACACAAAATTTTCGAAATTCATTTGTGCTATTGCTGCGGCAGAACGACCAATAAACTTGTAGCGGCAGCTGATTTTGAACCGCAGCGGTACTGCTACTATTTCAACTGAGCAATCCGAAGCAGCCAGGGGGATACTCAGCCAACCACGGGATACTCTTATCTACTAACAATTCCGCACGAATTTCGTATGTAGTTTGGTAGTCAAAGTAGGAAACGTAGTCAAAAAATAAGGTTAGGCGTGCAGCAGCCGGTTTAAAGGGGCGAGCGCTGCTGCTGGCTGATATCTGGCATTAAATAAGTTTTGGTGGCGGCTTCGTTAGCGGTGGCTGCTTGGCGGGAAATGAGCACAACGAAATCGAAAACGTTTATTTGTGCGAGTCAGATAGCGAGCGTTCGTCTTACGTGTTCTGGCGCTGCTGTGCTCCTGGTGGAAATATCGGTAACGCTGTGCAGCAAACTAGTACGTCATGCCCACAAAGTACGTAATGCGGCAAAATTTGCGCAGCGGTTTATTTTGCCAACGTCGGTGGCGGGCTATGCTGTGCGTTCTTCGTATGCTTCTTCCACGAAGTAACAACGAATTGAAGGCAAAGTACATGTGTTTCCAAGGATTTGCCTTGACACTTTTCCAATGTTCTAGCCTCGAAGATTCCCTTGCTCTCGTTTTTTGTCTTACCTATGACCTTGCGCTCGTTTCGTTCCTTCAATGTCTTCCCTTGAGTTACTTACGTACTAAGGTGACGACGGACGTACTCCCGAATGCCCTTTGGAAAGTGGAACAAAACCTTGGAGCTCGAAGGTTTCCACCTCGCTTTCAATGTCAACGCGACGGCGGGCTAGGTCAATGGCATAACGGCCATGAACGATTTTCAATGTGCTACGCCGATTAGCCTGACCTCGAGCATTGAACTTTTGAGGCTTGGGTGAAATTCGATTTCACTTGTTAAGTATTCAACTTTTCATATCATATTGACAATTGTGACGAGCTGATTGTGTCCCAAGAGGTGACGATTGTTGTTTGCGTATGTTTTCAGTCAAGGTTTTTAGGAAGGCCATAGTACTCGCATGGTAAATATTAACCTATAAGTACCTATATTTTCTCATAAATCCAATCGAATTTCGCTTCAATATTTTGGCCGCAAAACTTGCCAAACGCTCATTATAGCCATCTTTTTTCTTTACACATAGACGTCACATATACGCAGTCGTATATACGCTCTATACAAAATATCTCGTTTCAACATAATCCCCCTCAGTCAACCAGCTGTTTGCTTGTTTGCCGTCTTTTAGCGCCTGGTATTGCGGTCAGAAATTTGTTTCACTTTTCTTTTGCCGTAACTTGTGTATCGTGTTTGTTCACCATATGGGACCAAGCGCCAACACTGCCGTAGTGCGTTCAAGGCAATTTTGGTTAAACACTGTGGAGGAGGTCAATGTACGCACTCGATTTTTTGGAAGTTTCGTTGAACTTTCGTGTAAAAGTAACTTAAGGTTTTCACTTTTGCAGTAACAGGTCGTTGAACTCGATTTCGGATGGAATGAATTTGGTAATCGTTTGGCTGATTCGGCGTTGGTAATTTAGTTTGTTTTGGGAAGTAGATGATGGCACAGGGACTTGTTCCACGAATTGGTTAATTTTTGACTATTTAATAGTGGGCTGATCGGTGTCACGTGATTTGTAGATTATGAAATAGAAGCAACATCAATATGTAGTCCCCAAATTTTTCTTTCGTATGCAAATACGCCTTTCAATTAGTTAATGCAGGCGATTCATTCATAAGCAGTTAAATTAGGATACAAGGAAGCGCACAGGACCAAATTAAATGGAAGATAACCGGAAAGCCGTGTGCAAAAACAAAGTCGAATTCCAACACTTCTTCTGGATTCTCTATGGACGATTAGTAAAAATCCCGACTTATCACAGGGCGGAGTAGTGGAGTACGGCATTTTGGCCGGAGCCATGAAAATTAAATCAAGTACTTTCGTAATTCTATCCCCTTCTCCATTTTACTAAAGAAACAACACTTTTTCCCCACACATAAACATATACACAAAAATACACACAAACCACAACAACCGCCCTGACTACGCAACCACCGCTGCTGTTGTTGTTGATATTTTAACAGCTGCAAGTCCATACGTTTCTCAAGCGCAACGGCCTCTGTTTTTTGCTGAGCTCCTGGTCGATATAAACTCGGCAACATTGCACTAGGTAAGTAAGTTGCAGAACGAGCCAAAATTCACTCCAGTTCACACAACAAGTACAATGAATGGTTCGGCACTCAAGCAGTTCGGCTATATCTGTCAGTTCGCTGGCATGAAAAATTTGCCCCGGCACAATGTACGAAAATTGTACTTTGCGAATGAAATAGGATGGGAAAAGTACGAATATACGCTGTCGCAGTGCTGTTCTCAAATATATGAAGAAATTGTGTTCGCGCGCCAGCGTTCCCTAATCAACCTCCATCCGCTTTTGTTCTGCGCTGTTCGTTCTGTTCGCCTGTTTCAAATAAAAGTATCTTTTTCTCAAATACAGTTTGAAATGTGATTTTTACCATTTTGCCGCACTGTAAACTGTAAACGCCACCGGTGAGTGGTAAATTTATTTGGCGGTGAGTGTTTTACAAACTGTTAAAATTCGGAACCATTTTTTTCGCAAAAGAATTCAGTGCTTTATCATCAGCAGTGTTGCCAGCTTAGCTCTTTTCTGGGTAGATCTTGCTTTTTTCTTTTTTAGCCTCAAGTTTTTGACTTTTCATTGTTTTTCTAGCTTTTTGTCTGGAGTTTGAACGTTTTTATAATAATTTATGTTTAAATTCATAAGATTGTATTCCATTAATTCATATTACAGTCGAACTTCCCTATAATAAATTCGCACGGGACCAGAAAATCACTTTATTATATAGAAACTTCATTTTACAGAAGTTCACTATAGACTATTTACAAAACGATCCTCCCCTGTCGAGTTATACGATAAATGCCGTTCATGAGACAAATTAAGAGCAAAATAGGATAAATTATACGCAGATAACGTCTGAAAAATACTCAGGACGGATGAATCTATGATTTCCATCAAAGTTGAATAAAGTTACGTCCTTCAAGTGCAGAAAACCTGCACAAAACCCGATGACAAGGTCCTCATTTATGTATATGGACTCCATATTACCAGGGAAGGTTTACAATCTTCATGCAAAGAGAGATTGTGGTATTGCTAAGGACGGTTATATAAGGTTTACAGCCACCACTCTACGTTAGAAAAATATCCTTAAAAAATTCTTTTAAAATAGAACACCTTTGTGAGTTTCCAGTCGATTCCTAGCTTTTAGTATAGGAGACTTTCTTGAGAATGCTTTCTTGAAAGGTGTTATACAACTGAGAATTGAGTTTGAGAGATAGTTTACCTGTTCTCCTTCCACCATATGTTCTATGTATATGTTCTTTCTGATCGTTCGATAGCATTGATATGATTTTCACACAAATTATGTCCAGTAAAAATTCACAAAAGAAAATTTTTGTATTTATTTACATAATGCGTATATTTATAAATAAGAAGCTCCCAACAATATGAAAACATCTTGTAAAATACAGAAAATTAACAACAACAAAATAAACAAACTAATAAAAATTAAAAAAATAACTCCCACATCTAGAAGCCACCTTCGCGTTGAATTATTTAAGAATTTGTCACATGAATTTGTGTCAGACTGATTTAAAATACCCCAACCGCACGTCATCCATACAAAATTGCTAGAATCTCCAAAATACCACTGACAGTCGTTGTGTAAATGGCGGCCAGTGAGTGCAGAAAGATATTTCGGGCAGAGCAATTCTCAAAATTCTAAGCACGAGATATTAAAATTTTCGAAAATTCACCTATACGAAAAGCAAAAGAAGACCATGCACCACTCAAATGACACTTCTTCTTCTTGGCCCAGTGTGGAATGCTGAGAGATCAACACGAGTTTCGAATGCTTCTGCGCAATGATTTCAAAAATTTCGTTTTGCTTTTGCTGTAGCCACGAGTAGCTTATATATTATTTAAAATTTTTGGCTCGAGTGATCATGTTTTTTTCGGTTTTATTTTTAAAAAACATGATTTCAATGTTTTTGTACATTTAAATGCCAAAAAGTAGTATTCACCGAGGTTAGCCCTACCATCTAAGTATATTTTATGAATGAACTTTGAATTGTACACATTGAATATGAAATATAATTAAATGTTTTTTTGTTAAGAATTTAATGGTTCCATAACTGTTAATTTGAAGAAATTTTTTTAAATTTAAGGGTTAATAGTGAGGTCAATTACAGGTAGTTCTTCGTTTCTTAATTCTATTTATATTTGCGGGTTAAACTAACCTCTCGAATAGTCAAAAAAACAAATAATGTTTTCAAAACTTATGGACACAAAGAAAATAAATGTATCATGGTCATCATCATTGAGAGAGAAAGTGATCAGAAAAACAAATTTGGTAGGACGCTACACTGAGCTTGTTCAGACACTGATAATTCCATTACAAGACCAACCAAAATGTTTTTTAATACTATTTCCTTGTATTTAATGGTAAGACGTTCGAAAGTGTTCAACCAGTGTTGACTGCTTTTTTCAAACTTCCTTTAAAAACCAATATTAGCGAAACAGGTTTAAAAATGAGAGTGGCAATTATACATAGTCTCTCCTGAAGCCACCACTGGACCTAGAGAGCCATAATAGCACTTGGGATCAAATGGGGAGGCTTAAGGGTAAACTAAGGGGTCTGAGGTAGTTACAAAAAATGTATCTGAGGTAGTCTAAGAAAATCTAAGGGGGGCCTGAGGAAGATCTAAGACGCTCTAAAGGGAAGTCTAAAGCAGGTTATGGGGGTCTAAGGGAGTATACCCACACTAATTTTTAATTTTGTCCTATATTCTCGATTAGTAATGCCAATTGTAGAGTTCAAACAAAATAGCTCCGAATGAAAATAGGCTCATATCTCTGCTGACTGACTGCTGAGTAAATGGAATAGAACCGATATCGCTCATCTCAACAAAAAGAATCTATTAATTGTACAATATAGTGAGTTTTCCCCCAAACGACAGAAAACTTTTTCGAATACTTGATAGTGTTTTGACGGAATTCGGTGGCAACTAGTCGACACACGTTCCTTTGTGGCGACAAGCTTGGCGAATTTAGCTTTATTTTCGAAATACTTGAAAGATTTGATAAGAGTAATAATATTGAACAAATTTTAAAGGTGTGTTAACGAATTGAGTAAAATTTTTAGTAGAATTTTCAATTAAAAATAAAAAAAACATTAATTTTTCGGAAATTCTATAGAATTACGTTCAATGAGTACACAATATTAGTTACATGAATGGTTAAATAACCGACAAAAAAATTCAATTCTAAACAAAGGCAGGCATTGCGACCATATTAATGTGATGAATAAAACTAAAAACATGTTTAAAATTTAAAAATAAATATTAAAAAAAAAAGGAATTACATAACTTTTGTCAAAGTGTGAATGAAAAAAAAAAACATGAAAACATCAACCAGAAAATATTTTTTTTTCCAAATATGTTCTGTGAATAAAAAAAAAAGAAGCAGAAATCAGCGAAATTCCAAGAGAGGCAACCATGTTCCACAAAATGATATTTTTAGTAAAAATATTGAAATGAAACATTCGACGCTGGTGTCCAAGCCAAAAATGTCTGCAATACCAGCCAAACGGAAATGCAGCACTGTGAGACCAAAAACGTATTACGAAAAGAACAATTTGGAGAATTTTTCAAGATATTAAATTTTTTAGTTTTAAAATAAACCGTTAAATCATCAACTGGTCAATGAGTTATAATTGATCATTGACGAAGGTGGTTTTTATACCAAAGAGAAAAGGAGAGCGAGAACCAAGAGAGAGTATATGTATCAACAAAAATAAATCTCTGCTGATGTCTGAAAACTCTTGTTGCTTTTGTTTTTTTTTCACAAAAAAACATGAAAACTGTGAAAAATATATTTTGTCATGTTTTTTCAACACTGTGTGTGCGAGAAGGAGTCAACAGAAAAACATGAAGATTTTCGAAAGTGGCACACAAGTTGAATTGGAAATAAAACCACCTACGCAAGGCTCTTCGAATTGAGCATTCTCTGTGAATTCATTCTTTGGCTATACAAATTTTCAATATTCTATTTTTCCAATTTAACACAGATCAGTTTATTAATTACGAAACTTGGTGATGGAGAAGTCGAGTCGTCCGCAGCGCAATCGACGTCATAGTAGGTGCGTCATATGTGGCATTTATGTTGGTTTACTAACGGTTTTAATTCGAATTTAAAATTTAATATAATAAAAAAGTAAAACTTATAATTAGAATAATTCGTGGGAATGTATTAAATTTTATTGCATATATTTAGGTGCTTAAAACTAACACATTTTTTTGTTCATTAATTTGTGTTCCCCACTGTGTCCTATGTAAAGTCTCAAAAGTTTCATATTTTATTTCCTCTCAAATATTTACAGACGTGCCTGGCCGCCCGAAGATGATCTCCACCAGCCAAGACCCGCCAAACGACTTTTTACACCGGAAATCAAGCGAATGCTCAAAGACTGGCTTGTGCGCCGGCGTGAAAACCCCTATCCGAGTCGTGACGAAAAGAAACGTTTGGCCATCGACAGGTTTGTCTCACGAAAAGAAAACCATTTTTGCAATTGACATTACTTAGCTCAAGTATTTCCTCGCCAACAGCGGACTGACTTACACACAAATCTGCAATTGGTTCGCCAACTGGCGACGAAAGCTGAAAAATTCCAAAAATGAAAGAGCGAAAAAGTCCTGGGGACACTTGATCAAAAACTACAATACGAATGCCAAAGGAAATGTGGAACAATTTAGTATTTCGTCCGAGGATAGTATATGGGAGGAGGAAGAGCGCTTCGGAGGCTTGGAGATGAGGCGACCGAGTGACGACGACTGTTCAAGTGGAACGGACACGATTACCAAGAGCGTTGAGAGTTCCGAACGACATTATTACGGCGAGACTTGCAAGCCCAGCTATGAAACAGTTAAAATGGAACATAGCAACTATTATTATCCAACCGAGGGTGGTGTTCACCCTCATACAACGGCGCAGTGCTATCAGATTAGTTCGACAACGACGGAGTCGGCGGAAAAAGTGTTGCCCAAACATAGTACAAATTCAAATTTAACAGCCAAAACATTCTCAACCACCAAAGCAAAGTACAAACAGAAAATGATGGAGAAATACTTGAGGGACATGCATGTCGAGGAAGTGGCACAGACAGCGGCCGCTCATAAGTTACCACTTTCGCCGCCTGGCGGTGCTGGAGCCACCGAACTGTCCAAGTGGTTGGAAAGCGCTGCAAAGTTTACACCGGACAAAAACAACTACTTTATCGAGTGGAACAATAGAAGGTGGCACAATTCAATTTCTAATCTATTCTCTGACTTAATTCGATTTTTCATAATATTTTCAGAAATAAACTCGACAAAATGCAATGTGTAAAGCAATCGCGGCGCCCCACAATGACTCACAATTCGGCTGTAGTGGATCTGCATGTGTACGATACGATTCACCACAAGGACGAACTGGAGGCGGCCGAGGCACTGGCCAATTTCGCTTTCAACTGTCGCCAACGTTGGACGGCCCCCATGCCCCCCCTTAATGCCATTAGTTCCTAGGAAATGAGTTAGCTGATGCAATGGAACGGAGCCAAGCATTCCAGCACAACAATGTATGCGGGGGAAAGTGCCATTTCAAAATATTTCCAAAAAATGCAAAGATGTAACAAAAGAAAATAGTCAAGTTAAAGAAAAAGACAAAATATGCAAAACAAATGACAAAAAATAAAGCGAAAAATGTACAAAGAAATTAAGAGTTCAGCGTCCAACATGCTTTTATTGGCCATTTCGAATTTTGTAAACATAATTGATAAAAATCATTGAGAAATTTCTCCCATGGACAGTAGAAATGACATTCAATCAACTCATCTTAGATTTGTTGCTCTCTCGCTGAGGAAACATTTAATATTTTCGACTTTTAACAATGCAATGAACCAATTGAATTCATAAAAAAAAAATAACTTAAAATACCACAACTTTACGCTTGTTTGTCTTCTTCGCTAGTCGAAGGGGCAGCTTCCTTGTTGTTGTTGCTGTCCGCCTCTCCTTTAGCATAAACATCCAATACATTGACGAAACTTTTCTGATGCGTCTCCAGCTGCTGCACCAAATGGCCAGCGGCCATATTCAGCGTTTGTGCAAGTTCCGCCTGAGCCATCTGCAGACCGGGCAGCTGCGCATAGGCCATAAATTCATTCCTGTTGAGCAGCGTATCGTCGACGACACCGGCCAGCAGCAGCATCTGTGGCACTTTGCGTGTGATTCGCAGCAGCGTCAATACATTTTGCTGCGTCGAAAAGACCATGCAATGATTCGCATCGAAAAGCGGCATAATGGCCTCGAAGCGAGTATCCTCCACTGCCTTGGCAATGATTTTTTTGCCATACGACTTCAAGTGCATATTCTGTTTGTGCAGCAGGACACGCACCTTGAACAGGTCATCTGCATTGATGGAGTTCAAATGGAAAATGCCAATCATACGCGAGCTCTGCAGCCAATTGCGTACCTCCCGGGCAATTATGTTATTGTAGGGATTCTCGACTTGGATTTGCAAACGTTCGCGTGGGGGCTGGAAGCAGGTAGTTGTCTTCGTTTCCTCCGGGTAACGCGGCTGGGTTACGGCCAACACCTTGGCCCGCTCGTAATGCGGCTGGCGGGGTCGTTGTATGTTGATTTTGCCGCGGAACCGCTGGGTCTGTGTGAGTGGCGAACGGCATGACAGGAGCGCTGAAAATATTGTATAACCAACAAAATTAAAATGCAAAACACTTCACTTCACACTGACGAATTACCTTGTTTTATCAATTGCGACATGGTTTCTATTCAATTTCCCTCGGTCACTTAAGTCGATCAAATAGTTTTCAATTTATTGTTTTATTTTATTTCTATTTTATCAAACGCACAAATTGGAATTAATTTCTACTAGCCACCAGCTGATTTGCCGATTTCATTGCGGCGAGAAACGTCAAAAGTTTGCGGCAGCGCCACCTGCAGGATAATTTGTATACTAATAAAGCAGAGAATGTTAAATATTTTTAAATATGTTAAATATTTAACATTTTCTGCTTAATTAATAAATTAATAAAAATTAATTATTTATTTATTTAAAAAATTTTTTACTTATTTAATTAAAAAAATAATTAATTAATTATTGGCCCCAGTGGTGAAAACAACAATGTCCGGTGGTGGAATTAAAACTGACCACTGTTGCCGCTCAAAGAGCTGTAAGTTAATTTCAAATTCAAATTGAAAAATTAAGTGGATGATGGCGGTTTGAAACCAAAAAATTATTTCGATATAATAAAGGATACAAAAATCGTCCTCCACATTCTATGCAGTGATAACATTAATTTGAAATAATTTGTATTCAAAAACTAAACAAATTGTACGTATTTTTGTTTAATTCCCATAATTAATTACATTCAGATTATATGACTCGTAATGCCATGGTCAACGAATTGGAGATAATTCCGCGAGTTATTATTTACAAACAGTCTTTGAGAGTTAAAGATAGCTATGAGCAAATGGTAGTTATAAAAAACAATGGATTGGTGAGTACTGAACATTTAAACATTGGAATTTTTAAAACTCCCCAATGCTTTTCAGTATCCCCGAAGTTTGAAGTACTTGACTGACAGTCCATTGGACACCACAATTGAAATAACAGAGCCTCAACGATGTTATATTCAACCGGATGAAACACGCCAAATTACAATACACATCAAGCCGAAAATTGCCAAGAATATCAATCGTCGACGCCATATCTACATTGAATCAGAGCATCCGAATGTAACATTTGAAATTCCGATTATCGGTAAGTGGTGTTGCAGTAGTTGTGGAATATTTTGTTTCATAAATATTTAACTCACATGCAGTGGTGCTTAACGATGAATTAAGTATGCCGGAATCAATTGTATTTTCAAGGAGTCCTATAAATACAACAATATTCTACGAATTTACTATTTACAATCCATCCAAGCAGAAACAATCAGTGGTGGTTAAAAGGTTTGATTAGTTTTTTATATATAGACATAAATAAATTTAGAGTTGTCCCTAGCTTGAATAAATCACTAGGCATATCTCCTGAAAACACAATTCCAGTAACCAAAAAAGATTATGTAAAAGTGCTGCTCTCATTACATGTTAAAGACATGAAAATGGTTAATGATGAGATTAAAATAAAGGCAGCGAAAGGTTTGTTTTTATACAGTGGAGAATATTTACAAAAACTTGAAATTTATAAAATTAAAAAAGGCCCATATAGAACCATAGGATTAGATCATAATCCAATACGATACTCGCTTTACCTCAACACCGCCAATATCAATTTCGATGAACTGAAATACAACCGAAAATCGGAGAGGGAATTCACCATTTGCAATGAATCACAACTAGAGATCGACTATACTATTAATTTTCTAAATGAAAGAACTGAGTCGAAAAGGAGTATTTTGCCATCCAACGATTCTAATTGGGACTCACAGGACAGTTTCGAAATGTTAAGCGAACTTGATGAATTCCACGAATTTCCACAACAGGAAGAGCAATTCGATTTAACGGCTTTTAGACACTTTGGCGTGAATAATAGGGTAAGTTGAGGCTTAAGCTTTTGGTTTTGTTATAAGCAAAATAACACGAAAGTATGTATATCTTTGCAACCAGAAAGGCAAATTGCAGCCCGATTCTTGCCAAAATTTCTCTGTGCTTTTCCAACCGGTCATGGATTTTCAAGAATGCAGTTTCCCTGATGATTTAGAGCCTCCATTTCTAGTGCAAACTAAGCTGATTGTCTTGGCCAGCGATGATGAACAGTGCACTGAGAAAAAAGAAGTTGTGGTGACGGGATTGATAAGCGGCCCTGAAGTGCAATTTCTTCCCAATATTATAGACTTCCGGGAGATATACTTGGGCGAAGAACATTGTCAAGAAATTAAGGCTGTCAATATGGATGGTAAGGTTTAGTAGTAGTACAAATGTTTACCTCAATAAGAGGCTCTAAAATGCTCACAGGAACAGTCAATGCCACCGTCCACTTCAAAGACTACACGGACAACACATTCGCAGGTGTGACAATTGAGCCCGCGAAGAGCATTATCTTAGAACCCTGTCAAAGCGGCATCTTCAATATGTCATTTTTCACCTACAAGGTGGGAAAATTTGTAGTCAAATTGAGATTTAAGGTTAAAAATCGCCGCCATTACCAAGTACTAGTGCAGTGAGTGGACATACATCTTTGATTCATACATAACCACAGTTATCCAATGTCCTACTATAGGGGCACATCACAACCGGTGGAAGTAAAAACCTTCCCAGACATACTCCAATTCGGCAATGTGCCCGTGGGAGTGCTACAAAGGCGTCTCGTCTTTCTATTGAATCCTCTGGCTGTGCCAATGACATTGCAATGCACGCCATCGGATGATGATGGCGAAGAGACGCCCTTGGTTTTAAATATAGCCGATGTAGATGCACTTTTACCCATAACCATTAATGATCCCAGTAAACAGCTCGAGTGTTATGCAGACGATATCAAACTGAACGATGAACCTATTGAATTCATTAGTGAAACGCCTTCGGTAGACACGTATAGGTCTGTAGCTGAAGAGCCTTCAATGTACAGCACCGAATTTGAAGGCGATGTTTTGGGTAAGTTCGGCCTCTTATAAATTTGTTGTAGGTATCGAGATTCTACTGAAGAAAGTAATAAATTCCTTAGACACCTTGCCCGAGATGGCCATTGGCATTGTGAACCACATTAAAAAGAAACGATTGCACGAAGGAGTCGATAGCGAAAATCGTATCATGGAAACCGTCATGAAAACTCTTCTTAATTGTAAATACTTTGCAAACCTTTCACGGTATTCAAATTACGTTTATATGGACTGGAGTGCAATGCCCACGAATCCCAAAGAGATTTACTGCGCCAGCGAGATTGTGCATTTAAAACCAAACATGGGCAAATATATAACGGTTATGTTAATACCAAACAAATTGGGTTATCATAAACGATTTTTGAATGTACGCCTTTGTCCCTATAATGAGTATGCAGATGAATCCACCAGGACTCTGATAAAATCGGAGGCACTGCTTCACAAACTGTGGATTGAGTATGATTGCCTTGTACCGGATGTTGTGTGGTGCGACCATGTCAGTTTCCACCATTGCGATATTTATGCGGGACAAGATTACGAATTCGCAATGAAGTTCGAAAATCAAAGTAATGTGGGTTGCTTCTTGTATTTCGATGTGGTGGTGGGTATCTTGGGTGTCTCGGAATTGTCGATTCTTAATGATATTCTCATTTCTGTTTCGGTGTTCTAGCCTTCTTCGGACGAAGGCGAAATGCATTTCAGTGATGGTGTTTGGAAATATTACTTACCCCCGGACAGTGACATATCGGCTAATTGTTCTGTGAGCTTCAAAAAACTTGGTGATGTCAAGCTTTCGGGAGTGTAAGAGCTCTGTAACCTTTTAAATATGAATTATTTAAATATTTTGATTACTTTGCAGCATCAAGTTTGTGGGCGAAACCATTGGTAGACCTTTTCATCTTACTGCACACGTTCTGCCCGTGAGAGTCAAAATTTTCCCTTCATCTTTGTATCGTCGGCAATGTGTTTTGGAATATACCAAAAGCTATGTTTATATAGATAATATTACGCCCACTGTAACTTGGCTAAAATTCACTTTAGTGAGTGGTTGAAGCAAAGTAGGTAGGAAGGTATTTAAAAGTTTACTTCTACACTTATAGAAAGATGAGTATGATGGTCACTATTTAGAGCCCAAGGGCGGAATTTTGGGTCCTAATGGTCAAGGCACTTACCTCACCATTCATACGAAATATTACGATCCTGGCATATACAAGAATGTTGTAAATGTACAATTTAAATATGGATGTAGTATAGTAAGTTTGGGGTAGTTAAAATGGTTCATATGTCGTTACGGCTTCGTTGACGACCATTTCAGAGCCCGACTTTGTTGTTTAATATTTATAATGTCGCTGCAAGTCCAAGAAATGCCGGCTGGACTCAGTGCATATACGATACTAGGTACTAATACCTGTAAATATTTCCAGAGAATTCCCATCACCTACAAAATTGAAGGGATCCCTATACACTTCGAGCCCTTAATTGAAAAAGGCCTCAATGCGGGTGTAGTACTCAGGACTAGTAAAGAAAATTTTTACGCCGGTATACCGAACTTTGCCAAAGACATCAAAGTAATCAATCGTGGCCGACGTGCATATCGTCTGATAATTACGAAACTTAAAAGTAGTTCAGCAACATGTGAAGCTCCGCCAGTAAAAGGTCGTCTAAATATTACGCCCAAGACGATGCTACTAGAGCCTGGTACTGAGGCTTGCATTAACATCACGGCAAATGCCTTTGAAGAAATGACCGTGTACAATGAATTTCGTATAGAAATTTTGGATCAATTAGATAGGAAAAAATTCCACAATATATGCTTCGTGGCCACGGCACGATTCATACGACCTAAATTGGTTTGGCAACCAAAGCAGATTTGCATGAACTATCATGGAACAGATCGTTTCGAGGAACGCACTCAAATAAGTGAGATGGATACAAGTGTTTGGTTATATGTAAGTTAAGCTTAAATGGGTCAACAATTGCAGAAATAGCTCAACTGATCAATATTGCGGACATTGCTATCGATACGGTTAACTTGAAAGTGTACGGTCCATTCAAAATTAAAGTCCATGAGCACAACTTCGCCAAAGAAGTGGAATGTAAAATGGATGGTTTCGAAAAGAGGGAAATCACAATACTTTTGAATAAGGCAGCGATTAAAGACAATGTTTTGACCAAAATAGAAGGACGTATTGTTTGCTGGGCCAATGCTACAGTTCAGGTATTGAGATAAAAGTGGTTGGCCTGTATGAGACCATAACTTAAGTATCAATTCCTTCTATAGAAATCACTACCATTAAAAGTGAATATCTGCAGTCCCGAGTTGAAAATCTTTCAACCGAACCTTATAATCTTTACAAAATATGCTGAGCGTGATGCCGTTGTGGAAATTGAAAATATTGGCTGTGTAGACGCACAGTACAAATGGAAAAAAGTCGATGAATATACGGAATATGTAGAATATGTATGTAATCGTATCATTGAAGGTAAAGAATTGCCCCACTGACAACTGACCATTTTCCAGTTCGACGATGTCAACGCCTTCTCCCGCGACATATTCTCGGATATTTTTGGCACATTAGACCTAAGCGAGTCTGATTCTATGGATGGGTCCAATATGACCGAACCATATCAGACATACCGCTGCAAACTCAAGCACTTGCCAGATCAAATTGGCATCAAGTTGATACTCGATGAAATCATTGACCAATTGGACCTCCAACGCAAGCGTTACATGCTTCAACTGAATTCTAATAACGAAGCTTTGTGGCGGTCTTTTGAGTGTGAGCCTGAGAATGTTCTTCGTAAAGTTATTGACATGCTAAAACTAGAGGATAGCTCTTCTGTGGCCGAACTGAGCTCCGACGATTGCTTCAAAGAACGTTCTGTGTACTTTTATGAGAAGAGTGGCACGCTAAAGGAAACGGAAAAAGCACAATCTTTGATGCATTTGCCTGCAGTTAGAAGAGGTGCGTGCTACGATCTTATGTACTTTTATACAACTTTGGTGTTCCTTAGGTTACGCTTTGAAAGCCAATTTCCAATTGGACATTGTGGGTGGGAGAACGCAAAATCTTTCTTTAACTCTGGCCCATTTAGCGAAGACCATCGATTTGTGGAAAGACAATAGCTATTTGGGTATTAAGGTGTACTGGCTGCTTTTTAATATGTACTCACGAAAAGTATATCGTCTAAGGTTTATCTACTTTCTAGCCTTGGTATGAACTATATAAATGCAATATTCCCATTCGCAATGTCACACCGTACACTATCAACATACGCCTCGAAGAGATCAATCCAATGAAAAAAGGTCATCGCATTGCGGATGGATTTCTGAAAATAACCAGCGACCAGCACCTGCATTTACCCATGTATGGCAGTCAAATTATCAGAAGCGAAGGTATAATGGGATTCAGTGAAGTATTTGCCAGAAAAATCCAAGTTCTTGTCAACGATGGCAATGAAATGGAAATACAATTACGTGGCCAGGGAGTCATGCCGATGCTAAGCGTGACTGGTGGCTTGAGTCTACAGGAATTAGACATTGACCAGATTGTTGAGGAGTACAAGTTGCTGCAATGCATGTACTATTTTGATATATTCAAAGGAATAACCGAAGATGACGAAGACATACCGCCATCCAACGAAGAGGAAGATGTCAGCTTGAGCGATTACTCGATTGATTCGACGATTAGTAGTAGTAGTAGTAGCTCAGGCAGTGGAAGAACCTCATTTGAACCTCACAAAACCTTTGTGCTAGTCAATCATAATGCAGGGCTTCCCAACGCCATGATTGTAGAGCAACAAATGGAGACGCTTAAGTTTTTAAACCGTTTGCATTGCAATAAGTATACCTCGGCCTTGCTGCACCTGGTCTATCAGGATTATGTGACTATGAAGAAGAGCCATGACACGAAGATGCCCGTCAATTTGAAGCATTTCACCGCACAGCCATTACCATTTCATTTACGTGGCCACACACTGAATATGGACCATTTGAAATTGAACCAATGCCGGAGATTTGAAATGTATTTGCAATTTTTCGGTCCCGGTAAACTTATGGCCTCGGCCAGAACGGCTATCAAAATACCAGGCTTATTCGTGAACTTCGAAGTAATTGAAAGGTAAAAGTGGGGATGAGTTACGTAGTGACTACGTAGATTCTCACTCGGTTGCTTTCAGTTTTGGCGGTGACAAAGACATCAAATTCATCTACTATGCGTCTGACAATAAGGCTTCTGACATCTTCGATAAGCGCTATCGAAATATGTACGAGCGTGAAGAAATGGATTTGGCAAACGATTCAAAGCTCAAACATGCCCATTCCTTTGATGTTGATAGCCATTCGAAGCACCAACGAGAGATTTCGTCTAAAGCGCGGAAAAATGTACACAATTATTACAATAGTTTGAACAAGTCGGTGTACTTGGAGCACAAACATCATTTCGTTTTGAGCAAAATCTTCAGCAATAGCAGGAAGAATTTATCGGGCGCCTATCTGCGTCTTATCTTGCTAATCAAGCCACAATCGAATTTCTACGAAGAGGGACAGTTGATTGAGGATTATCTTTTTATTGATGTAAGTAGATTTATTTTCTACACAAGACATGGGTAGTAAGTATTGTCTTCATTGCAGCTGCATTTGGGTCCAACTTTGCCAATCTTATTGCGTGGCACGATAATTAGAAAATAGTCTCCTTTCTTTTTTAGTAACATGGAACTTTTACATTTTCTATTTTTTTTTCTTTATAAAATTTTTTTAATAATAATTTGAACTATTAGCAATACATATTCAACTGTCTGAAGAAGTAATGGAATATGAGCAGCACAATAAAGGAAGAAGTCACAGGTAAGCCAGCTGCTTTGATCCAACCGATGATACTAGAAGAAATATACAAATTCAAATCAGTCAAAGATCCACGTTGAATCCACGCAATTCTACTTATAATCGTCTGGATAATATTCGAAGGCCTCCGTGGGTATTTCACCGCAATTAGATATAAACACTGGATGCACTGGAAAGTTGTCCGTGTCGGTTTTAACCTAATTAAATATTGAATATCAAGAAAATCCCATCGACTCATTCCCGGCGAGTTGGCCACCATCAACTACTTACATCGTCCACCGCATACACCGTGTCCATGCCATCGATCACCTTTCCGAACACAGTATGCTTGCCGTCCAACCACTTGGCCGACACAGTGGTCACATAAAACTGACAGCCATTGGTATCCGGTCCCCGATTGGCCATACCCAAGTATCCCGGCCGATTATGTTCTACATTCAAAGCCTCATCCTCGAAGAAATCACCATAAATGCTAATTGAGCCCGTGCCATCACCATTGACGATATCTCCGCCTTGTATCATAAATCGTTCAACTATTCGATGGAACTGCGAGCCCACATAGGAGCTGCCATTGATGCCACGCAGGCAAATGTGTCGGAAGTTGGCAACCGTTTTTGGTGCTATCTTGCCAAACAAACCGAATACGATGCGTCCCAGTGGTTTTTTCTGATGCTTAACATCAATGTAGATTTTCGAAGTCACAGTGAAGCTGAGACAATTCGCAACGGCCAGTGACACAGTGGCCACCAGAAAGACCTGGAGAAGTCTCATTTTCCGTTGCTCAGATACGGGCACTTCGTACACTTGAAACGTTTCGCGTGACGCAATTTTATGAACTGAAATTAAGGTTGAAAACTTACACGTCGCATGACAAATGCGAGTAAGTAGTCTATAGTCTATGCGGAAGCCTTAGGAAATCGTAATATGTGGGTAAAGTGCAACAAACCATATGCTAAGAGATTATTGGAAATTTTATTTTTAAATGCATAGCTCATGTTTATTCGATTTGGAAAATTCTTTAAGCAAACACTTTGTGCATAATTCGTGGAACTATCTGGGGCTAAAAATTCTGTTGATAGTAAAGTCTTCTAGTTCCTGTGAATATGAAGCTATCTAAGTGAATTTGCCTTTGATATGTATGTATGTCAAAGCCGTACAACTGCTTTTCTTCATGCAGGAGATATTCCCGAATATTCCAATATGTTGGGGTAACATTATTCTGATTTAATCTTGTTAGAACTTTCAGGACGAGTTTTGCAGAGTCATCGTTTAAGAGGATTGTTCAGGACAGCCGATGTTTGGGCCACCTTAATAATGTTACATCCCGTTTTATTCCAACTAACCCATAAATACTGTGCGAAAAATAAAATTTTTATACCCCCACACACTACTGTGGGCTGGGTATATAACCTTTGACACAATGTCTGTAACGTCCAAAACAAGGCGTGCCCGGTATGGAAAAAATGTATATATTCTTGATCAGCATCGAATACTGAACCGATTTAGCCATGTTCGTCTCACCGTCTGATCGCTGTTTTGGACATATCGACTTGAAACTTTGGGTACATGTTTTTTTTTATGGGAGCTCCGATTCGTTTTGACTTATTCTCGAACTTTGTGATAGTAGGTAAATTCACTTCGATTATAATCGAAAATCGATTTTAAGCTTTTAAAATCGAATACTTTGTAGTCGATGATCAGATGACGATTATAATTTTGTTTTCTTTGGACAATTTACAACATCAATGGAAAAAGCAAAAATAGATTGAGAAATGCGGTATGGTTTTATTTCATAAATATTAAAAAACATTTTTTTTTAAGTAATATGTTTTATTTTTTCGACCTTAATTGTATATGAATTTTAATAATTCAGTGGAAACATGACCTAGAGCCCGAACAAGTAACCAAAAATCATAATTTTTTTTTAAATTTTTTTATAATTTTCTGGTAATTTCATTTTTTTAATAAAAATTCTAAAAAGATTTTTATAATTCATGAATTTTTTAAAAGTGTCCAATTGTTCTATATTAAATTTATTTACTTTTACGTCGATGAGTCACATGTATCTGGCAAATTTAAACTTAATAATATCACTTTGATTGACGAATTGACGATTGTCAAATTCTTGGTATACATAAAACACCCCAAAGTGTTTTTCTGGATTAGCTCGAATAAGCGAGTTATTCGTGGTCAAAGTTCAAAGGAGGTTACTGCACTTTTGTTAAAACAACTTTCAAACGGTACGTGCTATCGTGATAGTATCTTTAACAAAAAGATTATATTTAATCCTAGCTACAACACTGCTAAACAACTTAATCCATTAAAGTAAATATTTAGTAGACATAAATAACCCAGAATAAAAAAAAAATATTTTTCAAATTATAAAAAAAATAAATTTTTTTATTTGGGATTTTTTGGGTGCCTTACTGACATTAGGGGGTTAAGATGTTCGCCAACATTGTTGATAGGGTTAAGTAGAATATTTTTGCTGAAAATACTAACCGCTGAACACAAGATAACAATAACCCAGTTCTGACCTTTAACCTCGAATAACTCGCTTATTCGAGCCAATCTAGAAAAACCTTTTGAGGAAATAATTATGTAGACCAATACCAAATATGTTATCAGATCGGCAATCAGAAAAATTAACCCTACTTTTATCGCATAGTGTATTTAGAGGTAGCTGGTATTTGTTGACTTTGCCTTTTAAAACCTAGATGTTGCTCAGAGGAAAAGAGCGATGAAATGTACTGACGCTCCATACATTTCATCGCTTTTTTATTCTGAGCGTGTCATATGGGAGCCGATCCAGATAGCCAACGGGAATCTTCACATTTTATTCGAATAGGTATGGTAATGGTTTTTTACTTGTAATGCGAACGGCACAAACATCCAAAGTAGCAAATCAAAGCGTGCTCTGTGTTCCAAATGAGCCAATTTTTTGTATAATAAACAAAAGGCAAACTCGTGGGTACATAAAATAAAAATTCCCATATGGTCGTGTAATAACCCTAAAGTGGCTCTACATTAACAACCAATTCAAGATCTAATCAATAGAGGTTAGAAAATAAAATTAAACTAACGTTTTTTTTTATATAAAATTCAACATATCTTTTATTTCTAAAGTTGTTTTCAAAAATACTTAATTACAAAATAAAACTAGTTACTAACATAATATAAAAGTCAGAAAAATTCAGACAGTTTTTAGGAGGCCTTTTTGTACTTCGACGTGCCACTATCACAGTTAATTGAGCTCGAGGAATCTTCGGTAGAAGATTCTCGCAATTCCTATATGCGTTTGCTCTTGGGATGAACATATTTGCAGGATTTGCCCAAGCGACAGTGGCCACGCACGAAGGCCTTGCAGACGCCATTGTTGTTGCCGCCACCACCACCGCTACCGCCACGTTTCGGACCAGAACCTGCTGGTCGCCAATTACCGTTGCCGCCACCGCCTCCGCCGGCATTGTCTTGGAAGTTTGAACCGCCAGTACGCCAATTACCACCACCATTGTTATGGTTGTTGCCACGTGGGCCACCAGGACCATTCATGGGGCCGTTCATTGGGCCGTTCATAGGGCCGTTCATGGGACCCATAGGTCCCATGCCATTCATCATTCCACCGGGACCCATTGGTCCGAAATTGGGGCCGTTGAAACCGGGCGGGCCAAACTGTGGGCCACCTGGAATGTATGGCGGACCTCCTGGTCCAAATTGACCGGGTGGACCCATGAAATTTTGGGGCGATGGCACAGGGCAGGGACCCATGTCCGGACTACTAGGCCTATGGTGACCATTGAAGGGATTTCCCATCATTGGTGGCCCTTGGGGACCACCACCGTTCATTGGTCCATTGGGCGGAGGCCCTTGCCAACCCGCTGGAGGCATTTGCATCTGCATTTGTTGCTGGTGCGCCGCGGGTTGTCGCTGAGGTCCACTCGGCCCATTGCCGAAGGGATGCATGAAGGGATTGAATGGATTTGAGCCGCCGCCGCCACCACCACCTCCACCACTAGGCGCGGGTGCAGCAAACATATCGGCTGGCCCGCCTATGCTATTCAGACCGCCTGTTCCGGCCATCGAGTTGTCGCCATGTTTTGGTGAACCCTTCGGCTCAGGCCATGGCATGCTGGTAAAGTCATTGACCGCATCAGGATTGCCGGTTATATCTTCGAGCGGTATCACGGGGATGTCGTGCATGAAGTGTGGCTCCAATTCGGCCTCAGCGGGCGAGTCCGGAATCATTTCGTGAGAGAAGTACAAAGCACGCAGAGTGGTTAACTCGCGATCGGACTGCACTTTACGCTGCTTCGACTGGTTGCCTTCCGGATGGGGTGGCACATCGTCCACCTCGATCATGGGACGCCAGGGCGTTTGCGGTTCCATGTTGTCCTCATGGTTGAAACCGCGCCGCGACATATTGAAGGCATCACGTTCGCTGAAACGCTCCATGTTCTTCATGTCCATGAACGAAGAGGGTGTCTTGGTCACATTTACTCGCTCCGTTTCGTCCAGCTCGAAGAAGCGTATCTGCTCGAGTTGCTCTTGCGGACGCCATGTCAACTTCTTTTTGGGTCCCTTGCGTCGGTGCAGCATTAGTACGCCGGGTGGGCCATTGGGGCCACAACCGGGGCCAGGTTTCTTGACTTCCTCCACATCAGTGGACTCTTCAGCGACAACGTCTTTCTTCTCCTCCTCTGCATCGCTTGTAATATCAACTGAGGCGGCATCGCCAGCCTCTTTTTGTTCCTTCAACACCTTCTGTTCGATGTCTTCTTTCACTTTCTTCAGCGGAATATCATCATCGTCGTCCGCTGTGTTGTCCTTATCGGTGAGGGACACGTCCATTGAGTTGTTGTTGCTCTCCTTGTCATTCAGACTGTCGTCGTTCTCCTTGTCGGATTTATCTTCAGTCTTCGACTCATCCAGCGTATCTTGGTAAAACTTGAGCGGCGCCACTTTGGGCGCATCCGGACTTGTGGGTGCAGTAGGCTCATCTTTGCCTTGTCCGGGCGTTGTAGGACGCTTCCGTTTGGCAGTCTTCTTGGGACCGGTGGCAGCGGAGAGAGCATCCGAGAATATATTTGTTTCGATGAGTGTTTGTACTGTAAGCAGAAGGAAAAGAGTCAAATTAGTTTATTTTCAACATATGGAAAGGGTAAAGGATATTTCTGAAGAGTGAAAAGTGGTTGCCGGTTTTTGCTTTGATGATGGACACAAATCTGAAATAAAAAACGTTAATTCGAGAAAAAAATAACTGAAATTAAAAAAAATCCTTAACATTGTATAATTTAGATTCATAAGCATGACCTTGTGGGCCTAGAAAATGCGTTGCATGTCGTAAATATGTAGGTCAAATCACAGTGTATACTGTGGGTCAAATGAATCGTAAAGGAAAAGCACAAGTTCACGAATTTTTTCACTACGAGAGTGGATAAATGTAAATTTTATTTCTGTTTTACTAAAGAGTCTACAGTCTTCATTTCAACAGTCGATTCTAAGGTCCTCGTTGTATAAATGAGGACAGTACGACACTGTACGACGTAATGTACTTTTGCGAAGAACAGATATTGTAAAATATTGGAACATCTTGAACCGATTGGCATAGAAGTAGGTGCATTCCAAGTCCTTAAAACGGAGCTGATACCATTTTGGTGTGAATAGTTACATTTTTTAAAAAGAAAATTTACTTTTCACTCCAATTAGAGTGAACCTACCATGTTGGCAATCATATGAGCCGCTATTATTATATTGAGGGCACTGCGTACGATCTCGAGCGAAACACACAAAAATGCACACAAAAAGTTCAGTGGTTGCCATTGATGAAAGAAAAAAACATCGGCACTATGCCAAGCATATATACCATACCACCAGCCACTTCACCGTAGAATACACCTGTTGTGCGAGTGTTCAGTAAATAGCGCGTGAAGGGTGGTTTTCAATGTTTCTTGCCCAATAAACACCACAAAGCTTAACTGAGCAGACACGTAGAGTCGAATGACGAAAAAGTCTCTGGGCAAGTGATGACGCATACATCGCTGAATGCTCGTATCAACTGTAAACATTGAAGAAATGATCGTCGGCGCGTATCAATCTTGGCTCATTCACACTGAAATGTGCACAATGGTTCAGGTCCGATTCGATTTACTTAAAATTTATATATGTATTTTTGTAAATAATAAAACACGCCTTAGTCCTTTGAGCTTGGTATCAAAAAATATCATTAAATTGAATTTCAATTCGAACTGTGGGCTATCGCTACCATCTACCGATCATGCGCAGTTAGATTCAGTTATGGTAAGGTTATTGATCAAATAAATTGATAGTAATAATAATTTGC
Organism: Heteromyza rotundicornis; assembly: GCA_951394025.1. Taxonomy (NCBI): domain Eukaryota; kingdom Metazoa; phylum Arthropoda; class Insecta; order Diptera; family Heleomyzidae; genus Heteromyza; species Heteromyza rotundicornis. Next base: position 51,123,567 of record OX596013.1, on the reverse strand, counting down.
AAAAAAAAAACAATTTATTTAAAAAAAAAATTCAAAAACTCAAAAAGAAAATGGGGAATACAAAAAAAATAGACTTCCTCTTAAATTTCAAGAGAAACATGAAAGAGAAAATATTGGATCGATAAGTATTTCCTCAATTCTAGGAAAATTGTATATGAATATGACTGACTCATGACTTGGGTTCATAAAATAATCAAATTAAAAGCCCACTTAACGCTATTAGTAAAATAAAAATTTTAATTTTCAAATTTGATCGTGGACTACACAATCATAAAAGCTAAGAGCTGGGAGAGCATTTTTCTGGGGAAATCACCGAAGTAGTGAAGTCGTAAGTGATCCAAAAGCGAACCTACGACAAAAGAAAATACGTCCCCTTTTTAAATGAAGCATTAGGTCTATTAAACATAATACTGAGAAATATTTTAGTTTAAATTAGCAATAGTTGTATGGGGAGTTAATGGAAGTTTGCGCTTACTATTACTAAAATTTCTAGCAGGGTTTCAGTGTTTTGGAATGACTGCCTAGAGAGTTAGGATGCACATCAAATTGATTTTGCTATGCAGATGATTGCCTCATTTAGCAAAAAATACAGAAAAATTATATAATTTTAAAAAACATATAACCTCAAAAAAAAAACTTAAAGAAAATGGTGAAATAAAAAAATGTAGCCTCTTTCTTCTTCTAAATTTTGAGAAAAACATGAAAGAAAAAATAGAAAATGTCTCATTTGTCATATCAATCAATTTAAAAAATTTTTTTTATAAATTTGTCTGACTCATTTCTTTGCCGTATATAATGCTTTTGTTAAAGAAAAAAAAATTATTTTGACCGTTTTGTTACGACTTGTGTTTTAATAATAAAAAAATGCAGGCCACTTTCAGTGAAGACTGTTGAAAATAATGAACGACTCCTTTGAAATGATCGTTCAGCCTAATAAACTGTGTGCAATTTGAATGGCATTTGTAAAAACATTCACAGCTTATAATAAAATTTAAACTGAAATTGGACCGATTTATGAAATTTTGAGTTTAATATCGGTGGCCAAAGCGAAAGTTAAGTGTGATAATAACCAAATTGGATTATATACTCTGGCAACATAGCTAAATGCTGGACAATTAAGACTCATTGATAAAGTCGATCAAAACTTTTAAATCTGACAGAGGCGCTTTGAAGTCGATTTTTATTTATGAAATGAAATAGATTGCGCCTTCACTTAAAGGGTGAGTTTTTTTTATTAAATTTAAATTTTTTTTTTGAAATTTTTATTGCAATTATAGTGGAATATACAAATGTGCAAATAGCTAAGAGCTGGGAGACCATTTATTTGGGGAAGTTACCAAAATGTTAAAGCCGGAAGCGATCAAAAGCGAACCAAATATAAAAAAAGTACGTTTCTCTTTCAATGTAATATGCGAATAGGGGTACTTTTTAAATTGCAAAAAAGTAAAATTTGTTAATTAAAATTTAAACTTTTGTTCCGTGGAGCATATTCTTGATATCGATAAGATCAAAAGATATCGAAGACCAAGATAAGTCTGATAAAATAGTTTTCTAAATTTGTTTAATTGCAATGAAGTTTGTAATTCCGTGAAGGCATCTGATGAAAAGCCCAAAAAGGCAAACGTAGAGGCTGACGTGATTATGGTCTTTCAGAAGAAATTACTTTGAACTTTGATCAGCTCCGAGGACAGAATTGATTGCTTAGTTTACTCTAATGATCAACAAGTAGAGAATTAGCTGGGAAATCAGTTAGCCAAGCACTGTGTATTTGGCTCAGAGAGAGTGGTTGTGTCACAAAGGACATAAAGCCTGATCATTTGACCAGAACAATTTATTTCAATAGCATTTGGAACAGACTTGAAGAACCAAGCTGTATTATGCTCGGAGCTGTCACAGTTCAGATTAAACATTTGAATGACAGTGAGGAAATAAAAAAATAGCAGCTACTCTAACCTAAGCCCATCTCACTCTAATTGGTGTGGGGTCAAGCGAATACTGGGTACAATGTAATTGTACATGTTTTGAAATGACACTTCGGTGTAAACATTTCATAAATATAAATCTAGCTTTGGCAGCAATAGTATAACGACTTTTATTTTGGAAAAATGTTTGCGAATTAAGAAGATGATCTCCCAAATGTAACACTGACTGCGCATGATCTTCACAACGGCACTACTAAATACCTATACGGCCGCAACGGTCTATTCACAATGATATATTTGTGGCTACCAAACTTCAAGGACCATCAGCTCAAAACATTTTTTTTATTTTTCAATAGAAAAAAAATCATTTATTTTTTCCATTTCTTTTCTTTCTTTTCTTATAGCAATATTAAAAACGTTTGTACTAAATAAATCTTAGATGCTAAAGGAATATATTTGTGGAAAATATGAGGATTTTTCTTTAGGCGTACACCACACTTTACGTGATGCACATACCATCAAAATCACGCTCATTTGTAAGGTGTAAAGGAGAAAAAAATGTAAATTTGTATACTTAACATGAAGCAATACGCCACCGTTGGGGGGAGGTAGAGGAGAAGAACCACTGTCGTCGAACACATCCGAATTAGCAGCAGGCGATAGTTAAAGAATAGCAATTTTTTTTTTAAGAAAACCGTTATGTACGCAATATTTGAAAAAAAATTAGTTAAAACGCGACAATCAAATTCTAATACCGTTTAAATCGAATTGTAAAAATTGTATTCAAATTGTCTCGACTCCGTTGTACGCTTGCAAATATGTATGGCGGCCAGTTGAAAACTTCGCAGATGGACTGAGAGACCCGGTCAATTCGGGAGCCAATAGTGGAGGATGTCATTATTTCCTCCATGTAGACTGTATACTGCTTGAAGCCAGCCAAAAGTATATCAATTCCATACAACACAGAGGACGCGAAGAGTGAAGTCGCTCTGACTTCGCATTCACTGCAATCGGGCCAATGTGTGCTGCTCTCGTTGACGGACGACAACATTTTTGGTGCATAGTGTTGTGGACTTCAGATCTTCCACATTTATGCGCACTCGCCCCGGCATAATCATCTCCAGATTTAAACTCTGCTTCAGCAGGCCAGGCTCGGCTCTTACGATACATACTTGTCGCCGGGCTTATAAATGACATGATTTGCGCACGAAACAGGTGCATACATAATTTAATTTTAACGAACTTCTAGTATACACTCTTATCTAACGTAGCCAACAGGAGGCCGCATTTGGTTAAAGCACAATTGATAGATCGCGAAAAGTTTTTTGTTTTTTAATGGAAATTGCGAAGGTTTGAATAAATTTGAGAAATAGATTGATTAAATTCGATGTTGCAATGCAATTATTTCGTCCACCAGTTGAGACTCTTCGTCAATTTTGAAATTGGATTTGATATTCCCTAAACGTTTGCGCGCGAATTTTCAGTAATAACGGTAGTATTTTCAGTAAAAAAAAATTAGAAACAAAAAATTTTGTTTTTTTTTCTTTTATAAATTTGACGCTTTATCACATTGACACCCTCTGAAGCCCGCAACGGTTGTGGGGAATCTGCCTGAAATCTGGAAATTTCAACCAATCCCTCAGAGGGCTACGACACGGGGCGTCATCATCAGCACTAAAAACACTTGGGTGGGGGGATTGTTAAAAGGAACAATAAACAAACAAAAATCACATTTCAAAAGCAAAAACCAGCAACCATTTTTCTGCAAATACACAAAAAAGAAATGCCATTAGTAAGTGTTTCGAGAATGCGGTACTTACTCTTCTTGGGGGCAATCAGCTTGATAGCGCCCGGCTTCTCGGGCACAACACTGACATGGTTGATGTCAATCTTGGCCTTCTTCTCGATGGGCGAGTCGCGTGGCGGCGGCGACGTGCGTTTCATCGACGATGGCAAACTTGTGGGAATGACGGTGCCGGGCGACGACTTCGATATGACCGCTTTCTTGAGGTCCTTGCGCGACGGTGGTGGTGGAGCCTCTTCGTTGAGGCCATGCGAACGGAAGTTCGACTTGTACGTCTTCACGGTTTTGGCCTTTTCGCTGTCGCGGCGTATTTCAATGGACATGGAGGCCTTCTTTGAGGGAATGGTAATGGAGGTGGGTGCTGGTTTGCTGCTAGTTTCAGTCTCCGATTCGTCTTTGGTTTTCTTTGGGATTTTGCCCAGCTTATCGAGAGATGGTGGCAGCATTTTCGTCAGTGTGTCCTTGTCCTTCTCCGCTTGCACTTCTTTGTCGTGTTCCTTGTCCTTCTTGATGGTTGGGGCGCTGGCTGAGGACGAAGACGAACTTGACTTCTCCTTGTCTTTGTCACGATGGCGATCCTTCGAACTGGAAGAGATCGACGACGATTTCGAGGATGTGGACGACGAACGATGCTTGCTGGAACTGCTGCGCTCCTTATCCCTACTCGAGCCGGAGCTGGAACGATCCTTGTCGCTGCGGTGCTTATCGCTCGAGCTGCGGTGGGCTGAGGAGGAAGACGACGACGATGACTTTGATTTGCTCGATGACGAAGACGAGCTTTTCGACGACGACGAAGAGGACTTGTGACTAGACGATGAGGAACGGTGACTGGATGAGGATGACTTTCGGTCCTTGTCACTACTGCGGCGTTCCTTGCCATCTTTAGAGTCTCTTGAGATTTTACGTTCCTTCTTCTCGGCGCTTTCTTTCTCCACTTCAACGGCTTTCTTTTCTTCAGTCGAAGTCTTCTTTTCCACTGCATGCGGTGTTTTGATCTTGTCTTCTTTGGCCGGAGTATCCTCTTCGCCACCACTGCTTTCACTTTCCTTTTCCTGTTTGTCCACTGAGGCTCTTCTATCCTCTTCTTGGACTGCAACATCGGCGGATGCTGTATCTTCTTCCGCGGCAGCTTCGCCGCCATCCATCTCATCTTCCTCTGCCTCTACACTTTCAGACTCATCCTCAACGACATTAGGAGATTCTTCATCCTCCACGGGCTCTACTACAGGCACTGTTTTGGCCACTTTAGCCAACACTTGTTGGCCATCCTTGACCACAATTTTGTACACCAGGCCCGCTTCGTTGGCCTTCTTTTGGGCGGGGGTCAACGAGTAGTTGGACGATTCGACGGGAATGTCTGCAAGTGGATCTGCGAGTGGATCCTGGTCCGTCTCCTCCTCATCATCATCGTTTTTCAGGGGTGAGGTTGGTACTTTTGCTGATATGGCTTTCGCTGATTCTGATGCGGCTGCTGTGGCGATTTTTTCCTGATGCGTCACAGTTGGTACATCCGCGCCGGTGGCAGGCGACTCCATTGGTGTAGCTTGTGGTGTCATTGTTTCGGTTTTCTGTACGGCAGCTGCTGCTGCAGTTGCGGAATTGTTCTCGGTAACGACCTTAAGCCACTGTTCAACGAGACGTTTGGCTAGTATGCGTACACCTAAAATATGAACAAAAAAATGGGAATTAGTTAAGAGCAGGTAGCAAAGGAATTATTTCAGAATTTTTCTTTACAGAATTGTTTTGAGTGGTTTTTTTAAAAGGAAACCCTAGAAAATTATTTATAAAATATGAAAAAAATTTTTTTTTTTTAAATTATACTTAATTTTGATATTAACGAAATTTTTTTTTACCATAATGCAAAAAATACGACATAACCTCAAAAAAAAAAATTTCAAACCTGGTTTTGCATATTAAACTGGATTCTTATAAATAAACGCAAAGTTAAAGCGTTAAACTAAGTTAAAGCGTATTGTATTAGTTTAAGAACTTATTTTTAAGACGATTTAACAAAACTTTTTTCAAGTTGAACAGAAGTGTTTGGAAACAAATCGGATTTTATTTAATATGACCTTCAAAATATGATTTTTTTCCACGGCTTGACTAAAAATCGAAATTTATAATCGAATTGAAAAATATTTTGTATTTGATTTAGTTATTACAAAAAATTGTTTACCAAAATTTAATGAAATTTTATAATTTTCAAGTTTCAAGGTTAGTATTTTATTGTGAAATTTGTTATATACTTGTTAAAGTGTGTGAAATCGATTACGTCAGTCAATAGAAACTGATAAATTTTGTTTGATTTTATTTTATTTAATAAAGTACAGTAACAACAAAATGTGCTTACCAAATGAATAAAAGTAAGGTAACAAAAGTTTTTATTAAAAACAATAAAAACTAATAAAATATATCAAGAGAGTATATTGACAATTTCACAATTATCCGAAACTAATTAGTTTAATTTTTTTTCCATAAATTAAATTTCACGAATTACAACATAACACAACTTGATGCAATCGATTTTAAAAACGTACTACGGTTCGCATCTATTCTATAAAATAACTGAATTGGCTATACATTGGCCAAGACGAAGAAGCACCTCTACTGTGTCTGTCGTTATCAAAATCACATGGTAGACTGTCTGTTTGTATTTGGAGCATGTGCTTTTTTTTTTTTTTCTTACAGCAAGAAAAAAAGTATAGAGTATCTACGATGAGCTCATACACCAACAAAAACAACTGCTACGTTGTATGAATAGAAACGCGTTTGTCAAGTCTTCATAGATACAACGCACGGAGGGTTGCCTACCTGTCATAAATTAACAATCATAAAATGAAAGTTTTTAAACTTTTTCCACATAAATTTATATTGACATAGTAAATTCACATCTATCCCATCTACCTGACAAACTAAATTCGCATTGAAATGTATGGAAAAAAGAAGTTGAACCGAAATTTCGTAGAATTTTGACTAATTGCTTGGAAATTTCACTAATTACTGTATAATTTGTAATTGTCAATGTTATCAGCAATTTCTAAATTACGGTTATGTTATTTTCAAGTATTAACTCGCGAATTTACAATTTTTGGCAGCTGTTTACACGGTAAAATTTCAGATTATGTTTGACGTCTACAGGTAAGAGAATTAGGATAAGAAAATTTTGTAATAAGAAGTAAAAAAAATCGGGTTTTTAAATGAACGTGTAAACAGGCACTAGAAAGTACTCGTGTTTTATTTGGGCACAAGAGCTTTTTGTATAGCTTTTACAACAGCTTTTTACAACAGTTCTATGAGTATTTTGTTAATTATATGCATCAGCGATTGCGATCGCATTAACAGTGTTCCCAGATTATCGAAACCCACAATAATAAAATTACTGTAGAAACTTTGCGATGGTTAATTTCAAAATTATCTACAAAATTTATGATTTTTTAAAATTGTATTTCTAGACTTAAGAAATAATTCTGTGAACACTGGTGATAAATGGTAAAAAATTTCGTATACGAGTTTTCGCTAATGATCCTACAAGGGGGCTAAGATCAAAAAATGTATATTCTCAAAAAATCACTTACCCTCATTGCCGCCATCTTTGCACAGACCCTTGACTAGTTTTGGTGCAGAATTTATCTTCAAACGATGCACATCGACTGGACAGAGTAGCAAAAGTTCTAGGATTTCTTGCACCAAAGGCCAGTTCATCGCACGAATGCCATCATTTAGCCAAGTATAGACCAATGTCCAACCGCCGACGGCCATAAACTCGCCGAGCAGTTCGGTTTTGGTACATTTCAGAATTTGTACGTAAATGCATTTGGATACGAGCTTTTTGGAGTATTTTGTCATCAAGCTGAAAGGAAAGATGCAAAATGTAAGATTAATACAAGTATATTTATAATTTGGGAGTTAATTGTTTAACTAATAGGAGGGTGTGAACCGAAAGGTGCCAAAACAATTCATAAAAATAATTTTATGTAGCTACTTTGGTTTTATTGTAGTCCGAGATTCCAGGGGTGGAGTCGCGTATCTCGATAATATTGCTATATTTTTTGGTTAATTTATGTTCGAATGTTGGTTCAAAAGCTTTCCAAACTCATTCGACACCATATTATCAGTCGAGTATCGAAGACCAAAATACACGATAACACCCCAGAGCAGCGTGGAGCAAGCTTTGCTTTCGATAAAAGATCCAGCCTATGAAGGCATTGGTTTTGCATTGCAGCCGAGAGATTTCCGAGTTGAAAGGCATAGCTTGCCCCAGTCTATTCCAGAGTACCAAAGTTTCTTTTTTCAAAAAGAGAAGCAAAAACCAAAAAAATATCCCACCGATAATTTAAAAAATGTTAATTTGTTTCAATTTTCCAACGCTGGGATAATTGTACTAGATTGGAACGCATCTCTCGTTGACAAAAGGTTTCCCCCACCCCACTCCCCGCAAACCTAAAAATATCTTTTCTAAACACAAATCAAAACAGACCCCCAGTGTAGATTTTTATTTGTGTTAAAATTAAATATAAGGACCTACCCCGCAATGCGTTTAACTTCAACAGCACTCAAAATGCCGCCATTCTCATCCAAAAGCACCTTGAGGCACTTCAGCAGCTGGAGGGGAACTATGCGTGGCTGTAATTGAGAGAAACGAGAAATTAGTGAAATTCCATTACAAAAATAAAACAAATTCATTGATTCGTAGATATGCTTTATTAAAAATTTATATTTTCCATTACAGAATAGCGAAAATTCACAAACTCACCATTTTGCAATGTTAAAAAGCCACCAAGCTTTCTTTTTGTGTATACCAAAAAGTGTATATTGTACTAGATTAGATTATGGCCAGTCCGTTGGCCACTAAAAGTGAAATCACCACTCTGTAATGTTGGCCGTCTCCTTCGCACTTTAGCTTTTTCAAAGGTGTTTCCGCTGCTGCGTACGTCAACGTTGGAATTATAATTTTCTTGTAGATTTTTTTCTCCTTGATACTATTACGCAATAGTTTAATTGTTAATTTTTCAGTAGATATTTTTCAACGCAATTGCATCAAATTATCTAGAAATTTGAAAGGAAATGCAACACGATTAGTCAAATAACACTAGATCACAGTAGGTGCTAAGGGCACTGTACGACCTTCAGTGCAGAAAACAAAGGAAAAAATACCACCACGAGCGAAATCTATCAATTTTATTTTTTAAAACCCAGGAAAATTACCTAAATATGATTTATCTTATGTAATTTTACATTATTTTTCAAAAGAATATGCTTAATGAGTGCAAAATATATTTTCACAGAATTTTCAACGCAAGCGAACGTTTTCTATCTTCTCGTCTCCAGTGAACTCATAAAACTGAAAAGATGTACCTACGAATTTGTTGCTGTCGGTGATATTGTAATAGATTACTTGCACAGGGTGGACTGAATATTGGGATTTGTGACAAGTTTACATTTCTTCAAGAGATTTGACAACCTTCAAAATGTCATGATGACAGTATTTGCATTGACGTTTAAACATTTAGAATGTTTACTTTTGCAGTTGTTTCGATTCAAGTACATTTTTACTCTACCTCAAATGAGTAATTTTAAACGGAAACTAGTTTGCAGTCTTTCATGTTTCAAGAAAAGTTGGAATTTTTTCATTTTGGGAGCATTTTGGTTGCTTTCACAGAAAATGTTCATACAAGAGCTGAAATTTGTATGGACGATGTGGGGAATGTGATAAGTTTTCCTATTCGTGCACCTTGTGTCTCTTTCTTTCACACGTTTTTAATTGTGTTGAAGTTTCTGTGACACCAGTCTTGCTGGGTAAGGTTCCAGCTCTCAAAAAACAAACCAAGTTTTTTAAGTGTCAAATAGTATGGCAGTATTTTTTTTGGCAGATGACAAAGCAAAAATTGGATCGTCATGACTTGCCGAAAGTAGCGCCATCTTCCAGTATGTATTCAGAAATGCAACCTTGTTAGTACGAATCTTAATAAACCTTTGCCTACTGAACACAGCTTAAGGTTCGTGTCAAGACTAAGTGCCATCGCATACAATCTATTACAATTTAACTTTGATGACGCGTACATGTAGCGACGCCATTTTGTTTTTCACGAACAATACTTTTCACACACCAAACGAATCGATTTTTCATTTTTGCAGAATTGTTAACTTTACCATTTATATAGCTTGGAATTAGCTTCTATGTGCATCCGCCCACTTTCTTCAGTTACAATTTTAACTTTTCACAGCTTTATCGTTCACTTCGACAATTTCAAGACGAAGCTTGAAGCCTTTTTGCTTCCCTACAGTCTTTATCTTTATAATTTAAAAATTCTTTCTTTGCATTCCGCTTCTATAATTTGCTAATAACTAGTAATGAAAGAATTCCAATAACTATTTTGTTACTTTTATATATTTTTTTCCATTTTTCTTCTTTGTTTAATCTGCAGCACCAAAAACACGTTCAACTCACCCGTTGTAGAAATTTAGTGATGGGTAGTAGTAGGGATGGGCGATATATCGGTTGATGCTATCGAAATCGATGTTTTCTAGCGAGATATATCGAAAACGAATATTCGATATGTGAAAATGTCCATCGTTTTCCCAAAGATTTTAGAGCCCGACCGATAAGCATTTTCAGGCCGAAGCCGAAGCCGATGCCGAAGGTCAATTGGCAGCCTATTACTTCGGCCGACGCCGAAGGCCTATACCGAAGCCGAAGCCGAAGCCGATACTTAAATAAAAACCCTTTAAAAACTTGTTTTTTCGTGTATTTTCATTCGAATTCGAGTATATAAATACACATTTAGTTTTTTAAGGAACTAAAAATGTATTTAAACAAATAATAAAAGTAACCAAAAGAGTTCACAAACAAATCCTAGGTCAAAACTAACAATAGCCTCAAATTATCCCATATATCCCGTGTAAGAACAATTGGATTTTTTTAAAATCACTTTTAAAAATTTGGAGTAAAGCTTAAAATAATGGGAATTTAGAAGAAATGGTAGAGAATTCTTCACAGAATAAATCCATCTAAGTAGCTGTTTTTTCAGGACTCCCCAAATCCGTCAGGTGATGGGCAAAGGATGTTCTAGTTGATGGTAAAAACCACCTGTGAAGCTTTGAACTTTAAATGTAAAATTTTACCAAAAACGGTCCTGGATTTCAGCACCTTTTCATATATGTTGGCGCAGCAATTTGGGCTACATTTCTAAAAGGTAGAATCCTTCCGTGAGCCTCCTACCGATATATTTGAAATTTCATACAGTTTACCAGGACTCCTTTTAACATAGACATCAGGGCAAGTAGTAGCTTCTAAATCTATATTTAAAATTCAGTAATCCACCCAGAAAATGTCCAAGGATGTACTTTGTGTCAGTTTTAACCTCGTGCCACGCAATTTGAGGCGAGATTCACTCAATATTCGATGATTTCTAATTTAAATTTTAATCATATTTTTTGTTTTGTGGGCCTCTTATGTCCCATTGAAAATTCCATCAATTACACAATTTTACATTCAAGTCTCAAGAAAATCAGTAAGAATTTAGATGTGATGTGGGCTAGAAAATCGTATCGTAAAAAATTAGTTTTGGTTTTCGGTGTCGCAAAAATAAGGAAAAAAATTGAAAAGCTTCGGCCAAAACTTCGGCCATTTTTCGGAAAAACCGAAGCCGAATGTGAATTTTTGGCCGATAACGGCCGAAGCCGATGCCGAAGCCGATTAATCGGTCGGGCTCTAAAAGATTTGAACATTTGCTGTTGTTGTTTTTTATTCTTTAACTTGGACTTGGAAATAAGAAAAAAAAATAGGAAAATGGATGAAATTTACATTTTTTATTCAAACCACCACCAATTTATAACTTAGAGGGAAGCAGAAAAACCCGTACAAACAGTTGAAATGGTTTTTTTTTTTTAATTTTTATTTTACGTTTATTTGATACATTTAATATTTTGTTTTATTATAAACCTATTTAAATCCATATTGACATAATTATGTGGTAATTCAAAATATAATTTTCACAACAAAATATCATTAATTGCTATGAAACAAAATGTAAAAAGTACAGACAAAAAATATATATATATATGTGTAAGTATGTATGTATTTAAGCATATCAACAGTTGGGGGCAGAAATTAGTATAGAGGAAAACAAATGAAATCGTAAATCAGCCAATCTTCTTCAGAAGTTATTGGAAAAGTCATTTACGAAAAATAAAGTTTACAAAAAATATATTTAGCGTAATTAGTGTACATAATCGGGTAGGAAGCAGTTGGCGGTGGCTCTATATACGCTAAAAAAAACTACATGTTTGTATATATGTATGAGTATGTACTAAATACTTTCGACTAACAATTAAATTACTACTTTTAAAACTACTACAATTTGATTTGATTTCTTAATTTGATTTTGTGCTTAAAATGTGATATGAATATAATGTATTGTATGTATGCTTGTATGTATTCAATTGATGACTCCATTCATTCATTCCGTGAAAATTGTGTATAAGAACTTGACAAATAGTCCTTTGCAATATTGTGCTTGGCTGGATGTAATAAAAAACGTTTAATCATTTGGAAGACACTGAGATTCTATAGGGGAGGCGGAGGCCAAGAACAAATGAAATTGGAAATTGTATAATTTTTCATGGAACGATGGGAATGGTGGTTGCTAAAATGCAGTTTGGAGTTTGGGTTTTTTTTTGTAAGGATTAGGTTATAATCTGGAAATAAAATTTATATGAATTCAAAAAAAAATTCTGAGACATACTAATGGAGATGGTTGCTGGTGATTTCAATAATTGTTTAAGCAGCCCTAGTTGAGTATATGCAATTGTTTGCCTTAAAAGAGACAGTAATTTTGTAGAGCTTGGTTAGAAAAAAAAAATCAAAACAAAAGTAGAATTTCTTGAAGAACGTAACAGCAGTGGAAAAAATAATGTAAATGGCAAAAAGTACGTTTTGTGTGGTTGTGCGTGCTTATATAATAACATACTTATATGCAACTTTTGAATTTCATGTAAATTTCATTTGAATCGGTTGTGAATACTATTCGTAATAGAGTCGCCATTTCGTTTGCGCTTTTCATTTAATCATCGTTTTGTTCATTGTTAGCTGCTCTTGAATTAGAATTTGTTGCTTTTGTCTTGGCAGAATCAGTCTCGTTGTCATGCAAGTGGTCAATAGCAGCAGCGGCGGTGGAGGCATCAACAGCGACATTCATAGTTTCCGCAGCAACGACAACGGGAGCCACTGCTGTATTGGCCTTGACATCAGCCGGTGTGCCACCTACGGCTCCATCCAGTTCGTCCAACTCGGCGTGAGGGGCACCAGGTGCAATGGGCGCTATATCAACTTTTACTGCCGACTCAATCGGTGTGGCATCCGATAACTCCATTTTGGCTGCTTTCGGCTTGAATGTGTTATTTTCTGCATTCAATTCGTAGTTCTTGAAGGGATCTGAGTACTTTGCAGTGGCTGCCGCAGTGCTGGTCGCAGCATTTGTGCGTCGTATGCGTCTTTGCTGATTGTTGCCACCAAAGTTGGGGCTTTCAGAGCGTGCCCGCTGCAATTGTGGTCTTTGTTGGGGATAGCTGTGCTCGTAGTCACGCGAGCGTCCGAATTCAAAGCCGTTCTGCCATTGTACGTGGACATTCTCATAGGAGGGATCCTCGTAGCGTCTATTGTTGTTATTAGTGTTGACTGGCTGCGACTGTTCCGCCTCACGCAACCGATTGAGTGTGCTGTGCAGGGGACGCGCATTGGTTGTTGCATCACGACGCAGCGAGGCCGAGTAGGGCGCATTCAGTACATCGGCACGCCCATTGAAACGTACAATATCTTGTGGCATGCCACCGAGGCGTGGAGTGCCGTAGGGATTGGCCATTTGGGCAGCCGCAGAGGCAGCATCGCAGCCCACACAATCGCGTGAGAACATAAAGTTGAAATCAATGACCTGTGAATGTCATAGAAAGAACAGTCTTCATCAGATGAAATACTATGGTGGGAAAATGCCTTACCTTGCATTCCGGCCCCTGTCCCATCCACAATGGCAGCCATTTGTTTACCAACAGCCACTGCAGGCCGGACTTGGAGATGCGATTCAAAGTGCTGTTGGAATGTTCGGGGCCACTGCTCTTCGCTGCCGTTGCTTGGGCGGTGGATGCGGCACTTGAGGTCTTCTTGGTGATGGCATTTTTAATGGACAGTGACTTGTCTGTGGTGGCAAACTGAGCAGCGCCACTCTTATTCGAATTCAAAGTGGATGACTTCACTTTTGGTATGGCGCCGGTCTGTCGACTGCCCATTGGAGGCGAGGACGATTCATTGGAAGTTGTAGAAGCGACAGAGCTGTTGCCGGAGACAGTCAGAGGTCCGGCGGAGGCAGAACGTGATTCACGCGATTCACGCTCCTTTGAACTATTTGGAGTGCCTGTGAAATTTACACAAACAAAAAAGGGATTATCAATTGGTGTACGAATAAATATATGCATTTCTGCCATTACCATTAGAGAAACCAGCATGTGTTCCAGCACCGTTCGCTGTACCGTTTGCTCCACCCGGACCAGTAGCCCTGTAAATGTTACTCATACTCTGAGTATTCTCGCCATGCAAACAACTGAAGAACGATGAAGCGCTATTTTTCACATTATTCGCATCTTTCTGATTTGTGGCTCCACTACTGGCAGCGGTCGAAGTAGCAGTAGATGAAGCCGCTGCAGTAGCGCCAGTACTGCTAGAGCCACTGTAGTTAGTGCTGCCTCCTCCATTGACAGCGCCCGCATTCAAGCGAATATGACCGACGGTGCCGAAGTGCGAATGCCCCAACACCGCATAGTGACCGCCCAAATTGTAGTGATCGATGTTGCCGCACGATGAACTCAAATGACGCTCTATACGTCCGATTCCATGGCCTATCACATTCAAACGCCCGTAGAGGCGTGCACCACTCGAAGCACTCGACGTATTCCGATAGATCGGCTCGTCGCGTATTTGCTCGTAGATATTCTCATAGCGCAGCGTCGGATGATAGTTCAAGTTGTAGTAATTTTGCGACTCGGTATCATCGAAACTGCGCTGACGCTGGCAACCGCCATAGATGGCATTGGCGGCTGTATAGCGCGCCGCATTGAAGCGATTGGCTAAGACAAACGTATGAAATATTATTATAGGGTATAATGAGTTAGATGGAGCAGATACTCAGTTTGTAATATTGTCATAGTTACAAACAAAGGGAATTGGGAGAAGTCTTCTTTGAGCGACTGAAACTTACTCACTTGCTGTATTTTTCATTCAATTCCACTCACCTCCTTGTAAGTCCAATTGAAAATTTCTGCGCATACCTAAGCCCGACCGCACTGAGCGTGGCACATCGTAGGCCGGCGAATTACTATTCGTATTTGTTCGATCGTACAAGTCATTGCGATAGTTTATATTCGACAATATTCGCGGCTGTTGAGTATTATTGTTGTTGCTGTTGCCACCATTGCTAAGATTTGGCGAAGCACCTGTGGGATTTGCATTCACATTGGCAATTGCTTCGGCCTGTGGCTGTTGTGGCGGCTGATGTTGAGGTTGCGCTTGTTGGGGTTGTTCATCAGCAGGGGCGATAGCACCGCCAGCGGCTGCAGCATTGTATTGTTCAATGGATTCGTAGATATTCTCATAGTGGGGATGATTTTGCAGTTGTTGTTGGTTTTGTTGCTGTACATTGTTGTTCATATTGAGGCTGGGCTCATTGCGAGAAAAGCCAACAGCACCCTCGACTGTACCCTCAGCTTGACTATTCTCATCATCTACGATTCCACCAGTTGCTGCTGCCGCTTGACTAAGATTAGAAGGAAGGATTTATATAAAAAATTAAACCGTGATTAGTGGAATCCTACCGTGCTGCCGCACCCTGCTCTTCCATTCACATGGGCTTATCTATCATACACACGCCAGCGTAACTGCGTCCAATGGTCATGGAGGCGGATAAAATGCGCCAAGTGTCAGTCTCCGGACTGTAAACCTAAGTAACGAAACGCAAGCATTGAATAGTCAAAGAAAATCAATTAGAAAACCCAATACGCACCTCCACGGAAGCCAAATTCGAGGTGCCATCATCGCCGCCAACCACAAACAGTTGACCTTCGTGGGCCACGACGCCCGCATTTCGTCGACAAAAGGCCATATCGGCAACGGAACGCCATTGATTCGTTTCCGGATCATATGACTCCACAGACTTCCGCACCATCGGGCCGTCATGACCGCCAACAGCATAGAGTATATTATTTAAGACGCCCACGCCAGCGCCACTGCGACGAGCCGACATATCCGCAACTCCACTCCAGGTATCCGTTTCCGGGTTATAACGTTCCACAGAGGACAGACACTGCCGCGAGCAACCATCATAACCGCCTACGGCGTACAGTAAGCCGTTGACCACGCCCACACCAACCGAGCTGCGACGCGTCGACATAGAGGCAATGAAACGCCAGACTTCAGACTTGGGATCGAACACTTCGGCGCTGCAAAGGCCTGTGGTGCCATCGAAACCGCCCACAGCATAAATGCAGCCATTAAGCACGGCCACGCCGAGTGTAGAGCGACGCGCCTCCATGCTGCTGCAATTGGACCATTGGTCGGTGGTGGGATCGTACACGTCGACCGTGCGAACACGCAGCGACCCGTTGAAGCCGCCCACGGCATACACTTTGTCGCCGAGAACAGAGAGGCCGGCACTGAAGAGAATTTCAATAAATTTTGGAATATAAAAAATCAAATCACTTCCACTCACCGACAACGACGATTTGGCATCTCGGCTGCCTGATACCATTTCTCCTCTCTCAGATCATAGCACTCCACCGAACGTATGGCCTTCGGGGCCTGTCCGCCAATAACTAGCAGAATTTTGGGCAGACCCACAGGCTGTCGTGGTATAGTCCGCGCCGATTTCGTGTCATTTGGAAGCAAATGATACGTTAGGGCTTCAATGATTAGATTCTTGCAAACTAGATTGCCCTCCAATAGAGGCTCCTTGTCGACACGTTGCGTTATGTACTCTTTGGAGAGAAATGGCAGACGTACGTGCTCCATCAGCTCGGCAGTGAATTGTTCGCGCTTGGTGGGATCATAGCGTATCCAGGTGATGACACATTCGTAGACTTTCTCCTCGCTGGGCACCGAAATGCGATCGTTGCCTATGAGATTGATGACCTGATCGTGGGTTAAGTTTAAGAACTCGTCGAATTGTATGACCTCACTGTAAAAAGGAAATGGAAATTGTAACTTCTGAAACATTTTTCACCCACCCCTTTTCCCACTCACTTGAAATGCTGTTCTATATATGTTTCGGCATAGTTCAAGAGATCCACGCAGCCATGTATGTCGGCGAATTCCCTAATGCCCAGACAGTTGCTGGCATCCAATTGGGTTTGCAAATAATCACAGCATGCCTCGCGCACATCGGTCAGCTGCAGCAGATTGGCCGCAGTCAGCAAGACTTGTACATTCTCCTCGTTCACCTCAACGGTCGAGGTGTACACATACTCCATAAGTAGTTCAAGAGCGCGATGATCGACACCGCACAGTGTTATACGACCCTGGCGTGATTCCTCGAATCCGGTGAACATGGCATAGAAATAAGGGCTGCACGAAGCCAAAACCATTTTATGCGCCGGTATCTCAATGTCATCAGCCACAAGTGTGACATCGCAAAGAAGATTTTGTCTGTCGGGAGGGGATTAGCAAATGTGATAGCAATTAATTCGATTTAATAAAAAAATGCTATCTCAGTGTGTAAATGTTGTATTAAAAAGTGGGAAATCTTGTTAATTATCTATTTAGATTTGGGACCTGAACTGATACTCATAGAATTCATTACTAGTTGGCTTCTAGACAAACGGCTTAAGTAGTTGACCGTGATTTGGTGAAATCGGATTTCAAGAAGAAAAACGGTTGGATTTTAAAAATTTTATATGGTTTTTGTCACACCGTTTGTAACGCCCAGAAGAAGGCGTGGTAGATATAGCAAAGTATATATATATAGGAAACGGGTTGGACCTAAAAACGAAATGGAACAGGATTGAAATGGAAGTGGGAATTATTAACTAAAAATTATTGAGAGGATTAAGAGGTTTTAAAAAATGTTCCTCTTGACCATTTGCACTACGAAATTCTTGAGGAAAAGCGTGATAAAAAGCTGAAACCGAAATGTTATGGTATTCTGAACATTAACCGTCAAACCGTTTGTCAAGCGACTGACTTGTTAATTCAATTTGACCATGTGAACGGGTTTATTGACAAAAATTTATAGCATGAACATAAACAAACTGAAAATATTTCCTTGAATTTTGGTAAGTACGTACATTAGGCATTCTATATTCTACAATAACAACAAAATAAATATAGAAATCCGTCTCGTGATAAGCAAAAATATCATTTGAACCGCTTTGTAGAATGCCTCAAGTTCAGGGTCACAAAAGCTTGTTTCAAATTTAGCCACCAAGCGTATATTAAACATAACGAAAACAAATTATTAACAAACGCCAAAGCATATAAACAAATGCCAGACAATGTGCGCGCACACAAACAAGCAAGTGTTAAGTACTAATGAAATCTCATAGGGAAAATACAAAACAGATAATTGTGGGTACTTGATGAGGCGAGCCAAGACTAAATAATCTTAGAATTGAATTCAATTTAAAGATTTTCCACCAATTAATTTAACAATTAAATTAGTTGCTATACACACTTGCGCATCTCGTTCATGGCCTCGAAAGAGCGCGTCGTATGCTGCTCGTTGTGGTATTGGCCCACGGTGCGATCTTTCCCGTTCGGCCGTTGAATGTGTTTCTGTGAGCTCTCGTCCAAAGAATTTTGGCTGGCGTAGCGCAATAAACAGCTGCAAAGAGGGGGAGAACCAGAAACTTGTTTATAAATACCCAAAAAAGAAAAACAATGCAAACATTTCGACTGACCTTCCTCTCTCCATGCTACCCTCCGCCGCGGGATTTTGTGGATTCCCTGCTGCACCATTGCCCCCATGGCCTGCCGCAGGATTGTTGTTACCCAGATTGCTCATGATTCCCAGCGTATATTTGGTCAGCAGGGCACTCAGCGATATCATGCAATGCACCAGGCGGAATATCCGCAGCTGCGGGTCGCTGGCCAAATCCGCAGACACCAGCTGGAGGAGCAAGAGTATGGAAGTGGACACACCGCACAATTGGTCACTTTTACTTCAACTAATGCTTTCACAATCTTTCGCCTATTTTAGAATTTTCTTTATTGGATAATTTCTATTAAATGTTTTCCATTTGGCACAATTTCGACAATTTGTGTGATGAACTTTAGCGAGAATTTATGGAGAGTGTCTGTATCTCTGTGGCAGTGATGCCAAATTGAGGGTAATTTTACTTTTTAAGGGATTTTTTAGTTGGTTTTTGCATAAAAGGGAAAAGGTACTTTTTAATCCATCTGAAGAAAATAAGGGAAATTTTTAACTTTCATTCCTTTATATATATTTACTTATACTTACATGTAAGTTTTTCTCTTATGAATGATGCAGTTTTGCTCCTTGGAAGTTTTTCTACAAAGTACCTTTTAATGATTTTTTTTCTACGATGAACATTTTTCCAATAAATCCGATTTTGTGAACTCTCATCTTTTTTTCTCAGACAAAAATTCATTCATGAAATGCTACAAATTTAAGGTCCATTTTCATCTTAAAAAAAAGTTTATTTCCTGTATGATAAAATCAGAGGAATGTTCACAAAATTGCCTATGACTCCATTAATGCCGGACTGTAGTATCCACAATTTATATAATTTGTGTTATTTTGCGTCGAAATTGTGGGTGGTAATTTCCGTGGGTATTTTTGATGTCCGTTGAGGGTAAAAAGCAAAGTCCTTGGCATCACTGCTCTGTGGCTACAGTCGAATGACGCTCAATTCAAGAGAACTTTTAAACGTCAGAAATCATCAGGGTTGTATCAGGTTCAATTCTCGAAATTTCACCGATTGCATTTCTGATGATTTTGTGTCTTCCTTCCCAGCAAACAATTTTATGCGCGCTCAGAATTTTGAGACCAAAAAGAATATAATTTATTTATGACACTTTTTAAAGTCAAATTTGGGACTCCAATTAGAGTCTTACCTCACGCGTTCTAATTGATTTATGACTTATTCAATTACCTAATTAGATGTTTGGCATTATTACCATTTGTAAAAAAATAAACTTTTTTTTTTGTTGCACTCTCTATTAGTTCTCCTTACAGTGTATCCTTTAAATACTGCTACACTTCCAATTTAACAAAATTATCGCATACACTTTGTATAACAATTGCTTAAAATACAAAACTGTCACATATTTGCCAATGAATTCTCTCAATGTAGCTTCAAAAGCTTTTAAGGATTGTATTAAAAGCTCTTATTTGCGGTTATCAAAGAAGAGTTTTTAGTTTTCCTTTTGGCCAGACATTTTCCTGATTTCAGTTGCACTCGAAGCGCGCCAACTGAACGGTTACATTCCTCCGAATTAAAAAAGAATTACCCGAGAAACTTCTAACTGAACTGATAAAAATAATTAAACCAAAAGATAACTGAAAATCGCAACAACCAATAAAGTCGGTCACAGTCAATGACATACAAATTTAATAGAATTAATTGACTAACAAAAAAAAAAAGAATCTAATCCGAAGACGAGTGTAAGCAAATTGCAGTGCTTTTCATATGTTAAACGCTTTGTGATTGTGCGCCACATGCAACCCCTTCATTCTGTCCCAATGCCGGGTTAGGCTTTTTTTTCTTGGCGCGCTGTAGGAAATTGCCTAGAGCTGGGACGCTAACGTCGCGCCACTGTCATAATTTTTGTCGTTTATTATTTTGCCGGCATATGGCGGCTTTCGACGGACGTCAGACGAAGAAAAGAATTCACAGTTTCAATAACGCTTTCGTAGCACATTGAAAGGGGCTCTCCCCATCAAAGAAAACGTTTTTTTGCGAATTTCAAGGAGACATGTACGTCAGAAAGCAATTGAGTCGGAAGTAGAAGTGCGACTAGTTGAGAAGTTTCAAAATGAAATAATTCAGTTAAAAATAGCTCAAGTTTTAAATTATAAATAATTTTTTCAATGCCAAATAATTCCTTTTTTCTGCATAAATAAAAATATATTTTTTGAAATTAAATTAATTTACGATTTCTCCGAAATTTATTTACTATTTTCATATTCCCCTAATGCTTTGTGCGCTTCACGTTTTAATTTACTAATTCTAGTGCTTCCGACTTCGTTGTTTGTTGTTCTCCCTTTGGCAATATCGGCACACTAAATGCGCATTTAAATACGCGGAAAGCGCCGCCGTTGGTCATAAGTACACGATTTCATTCTTAAGTGAATAAAAGGACAACAATTGTGTAAACAGCATTTGGCCATAACAATTACTTTGATTGCACAGAAACACTCACATTCGACGGCAGTTGTATTTGTCGTTGCTGTGAGTATCGCTTAAAAACAGGACATCACGCAAAGTTTGACGGCATCGAACGTTTCGCTACGTAAGTTGTTTATATTTTCTTCAATTCTTTATTTGTTCGTGTGTTTGTGTTGTTCATTTTATATAGTACTCATGGCAGCAGTAGTAGTCGTAGGTTAGTTACTGCCCTACATTTAAAGGGGTGGTGGAGTTCCAAGCCAGGATACTTTAGCTTGAAAGAACGCCAGCGGAATGCATGACTCACAATTGTATAATCGTTAGACTTTAATCAGAGAGAATAAATTGTTGTAATTTACTTAGCTAAAACACTTGTTGGGCTTCACAAAAACTATACGCTATTATCACTGGAATTTTAGTTGATTATTTCACTTGCCAGTCGATGTTGGATTGGAGTGTATATCCAGGAGATAAGATGTTTGACATTTCACCAACTTTTAATTTTAATTTCTATCTTTTTAAAGGATGTACCTCTTTTAAAAGTTTAAGTTCAATTAATACTACGATTTCGCCACTATATTATATTACAGCTGTCAATCAGAGTCCATTTCGAAATTTTTTTAGTGTGTAAGGATGAATTTAGTTCTCGAGAAATTCGTAAACTTCATATTTTTACTCCATTACTACACAGCGGTACTCATAAAATCTATGCTCGATGCAGGGCCGCGAGCGAAAATTTCCTTTGGGGCCGGGTTTCCAGAAATGTCCATTGTAATTGTATCTACATTATGGCCCCTTTAAAAAAAGAATCTTTGTTTATTTTATGATGGTTTTCCAAAGATTTTGACTCTAGTGTTTTGGGTAGAAAAAATTTTCAAGGAAAATTTTCCCATGCAAAACACTACTCTACCTTACGAAATGTTACCGCTCCGCATTTCAACTAGTAAAATTAAATTAAATGCTTTGAAAATTGGTAATACATAGTTAGTAAATTGAAAACCTAGACATACATACAGTGACTCACAAAAGTATTCGCACACCCCTTTCTTTATGTGAAACCATTTTTAATTTCAAAATATTCTCAAAATTCAGGGAAATTTTTGAGCACAAAACTTTCTTTTGCGAAGTGAATGGTGCAACATTTTGCATCCCAAAAAAATGTATAGCCCCCAGGAAAAAGTTCGAAAAGTACACTCAGAAAAAAAAACATAGTAAAATCAAGTACGATCGTATTTACGCCTTCATTTTTTCAACTTAATAAAAACCACTTTGAAATAAAGAGAAAAATACTTAAAATAACTAATAAACTAACTAATAAAATAATAAAATAACGTTGAAACAAAGTTGAAAAGTGGAAATAAAGTGAAAAATACTTAAAATAACTGTTGTCAACGTTGAAACAAAGTTAAACGATTTTAAATCAAAGTCTGGCAAACTTAATATAAATTGGAACATTTTTGAAATAATCGGAAAACAACTTTGAAATAAGTTTGTTTATATTTTTGTTACTGTAAGTAACATGAGCTTTTATTAACTGACAAGTTTGTTTATTTTTGAATTTAAGTTTTAAATTGAGAACAAGTTTGTTCGTAGTTGTTTCTAAAATTTCCAACTTTACCAGACTTTCATTAACGTTTCTACTTGTTTTAAGGTGGTTATTTTTGATTTTAGGTTGTTTTTTCTCTGGGTGTAGGTCCTTTTTCTAACGGGATTTTCTCGCAGTGTAATTAAAGGATTAAGGTGTCCAAGATACTCATTCGAAAGGTATTGAAAATATCCTTTTCATTAATACTAATATCGAAAATACATACAAAGAAAGGGGTGTACGAACACTTTTGTGAGTCATGGTATTAAAATTAGTTGGTATAGTATATGAACTTTCATAAAAATGTTTTTTTAAGGAACATACGAGCTTCATATTTAAAACGCAATGCGAAACATATGAGTCTTGTACGAGGACCCTTCACTACACTTATTACATTTTAATGACATATAATTAATATTCGTTTCATTTTAAAGGAACTTAACAAAGCACTTATATGTTTTTCAATGTCATTCATTTAAAAAATGTATCAAACTAATTTTAGATAAATCACTTCGCAAGTGAAGAGCCACTTGTTGAATACCAAACGAAAAACAATTAAATCACATTTAACTGCTCTTTAATATGCAAATCCGATAATGGAAATTGAAATTCAAATGAATTTCCATTGCGACTGTTTGTACAATCGACAAGCGTCCATACGAAATACTCACACACACACCCACTCAGAATAAACATTGCCACATTACGCACATACACACACAGTGAAGAGTTTCCCCAAAACAACAATGCCACTCGACGACGAAGTACCGGCAGTGGCACTCGACACCATCCTGCCGAAACTTTTGCACTTGAACTAGAACTAGATGATAAGGGAAACGGAAATGAGTGCGCACAGCAAGCATGTCTGAGCCAAAAATAATAAAACGTTGGAGATTTTTCCCATTGAAATTGTAATATTCTCGAGAAATAAGAAAAATACTGAGACGAATGAATAATAATGAAAACAAATGAAAACCGTTCAAGTACCCACAATCTCAATTTCGGAGGGAAATTCGCAGACGAAGATGCAGTCATACATTTGTTAAAGGCTGGGATGAACTAAAAGCTGACATAATCATATTATTTTTGTTTCTTCAATTTTCTTTTGGATTATTACGGCAACATGAGCACACGTTTTCATATGAATTATGAAACATCCAATGCCAATGCCAGATGATAAGCAATCATTTTTAATCGCATAAATGCATTAATTATGTTATCAATTTAATTGCGTTGTAATAAAAAGTTAATTTCCCTGCGCGTGGGCGGACTTGTGTCAATTGCATCAATAAACGCCATTCACTAGGCAATGAGTTGCCTACAATGTCAGTAATTTTACATATTTAATCAGAGCAGTAATACTGTATCTCAGCAATTTATTTTGAAAACATTTTATTACAACGCAAAATATGAAATAGTCGACCGTGACCCCAATTTTAGGCTGCTATCATTCATAGCCATCAAATGTCATTCGGAGACCAAATGGTTTTCATTTCCGTTTATTTAAATTGATTAATTTTATTGTAGCAGGAATAGAGGAAGTGAAAGCGTTTTATGATTTCGTTGCAGGGCATAAATTTTCCCATTTAAGATATATTTAAAGCGGAATAATGCTCGTAAACTGTCAAATTTCCTCAATCATTCTCTGTGCCACCCTGTGTTAAATTAAAAATACCAGCTACCTCGGCTTACAAGTGATAAAATATTTGAACTCTCTTAAGGAAATCTTTTCATGCACGAGCACGCTTTTAGGCTCACACACTCACGGCCACTCAGGCAGTCGGACAGACAGACACACTCACCGAAAGAGACATTCAACAAATCGACCTTCATTTACAACCAAGACTCTTAAAGAAAAAACGAAAGAAAGGAAGAAAGTAAAAGTGTTAAATCCTCTGGGATTACTTGAAAATTATGGATACAATCCTTTGAAGCTGTTACTTTTATTGCGAATAATATTCAAAGATATAAAAAAGGGATTTCACTCGAATGTCCTTCAGAAGAAGAGGACATACGGAAATACAAAAAATTACAAAAAATACACTTGGCAATTTGACGACTCTCATACACGTTTGCTTTTACGATTTCCGCTTGCGACCGGAATTGGCAACCAGGACATTCAGTTTGACTCACTCAAACACTCACACAGTAAGTGTAAATACCATTTTCCTCATTTTGTGAGTGTGTGAGGCTGTGAGTTGGCTTTGTTTGAATTTGCATAAGTTGCTGGGCAATAGTTTCTGTATTTGCTGTTATCACTGTAATATCAGCATTGTCCTTGCCCGCCATTTACTTGTTCTAATGAAATTGTTTTGCGCTTTTACAAGTGGCGTATGTGAATGTAAATGCGATGAGTGTTGACGTGTGTGTGTATGTTTTTTTTGATATGCTTGCGCCATTTTGTGGTTTTTGTTTCGGATTTACATTTCAAATTGACAACTGAGGCGTGCATGAGGTTTCAAATTTTACTAATATGTAATTTTCGCAATTGTGATTTTCCAATTGGATTGTGTGATTATTACAATGGAAGCGTACATGTATTGTTGTATAAATTAGTTCTGTTTAAATGATTGGTTAAGCTGTCAAAATGTTTGATTCAAATATCCAACAAGCGGCCCAGGAGGAGCGAAAAAGTGTACAATACATGAGAAATCATTTAAAATTTCATATTTTATTGCAACGGTTAAAGCTTGCGTTCCAGCTTTTAAGTACGTGTCAAAGTGCAGGTTTACGTCAGGTGGTCCAAGTGTGCACTGGGGTTTTTCAGCTGTCAATGTTGGTTTCATTACAAATCACCGACAACCTTTAGAGCTAAAAAGAACGATTCTTCTTTTATTGGTCCACAAAATGTTCCTCCGCATTCCCTTGCACCAACTGATGTGTACCGTAGAAATTGTCAACCATTTTGCTAAATATTACTTGGTCCGGTAATAGACTTTCGCGGAATTTTGCCAAAAAAAAACTGGCTTCTATTAGACGTTTTCTGATTATAACTGTACTCTCAGAAAGTTTTAGCTCGTACCTGATTTGCATGGAGCTGGTAGTAGGATTGTTCTGGGCTAACTTGATTGTTCGTCTGTCAATTCATTACCGATTTGGAGTATCTGTTTTGGGTTCATTTACCCATTTCAGAGCATTGGCAGATCTACAAAGGATATCTTTTCATTATCCTTTTCTCTCAATGCTTTTATAATATTGGATGCATACAATTTATACACGTTTTCCTTTAATATTTTCCTTTATTCGGAATTCTACGAACATTGGAATTTGCAACTGCTCTCAGTGCAAATCCCTATATTTTATCCACATTTTCAAATGTAATACAGTAAAACAAGTAAAGATTGACAATTTTGTTGATATATTTTGTCAATAATATTACACCAAACCACACACTTTCTGACAACAAAAAGTCCATTAAAACCAAACAAAACAAAAAATCGC
Source organism: Heteromyza rotundicornis (assembly GCA_951394025.1). Classification (NCBI taxonomy): domain Eukaryota; kingdom Metazoa; phylum Arthropoda; class Insecta; order Diptera; family Heleomyzidae; genus Heteromyza; species Heteromyza rotundicornis. The sequence goes on along the minus strand of OX596013.1, from coordinate 51,097,430 downwards.
TTTAATGTGGTTTTGGCAAAAGCAAATCCATTTCACTCACTTTGCGGGGTTTATGAAGTCTGCTCACACACACACACACACACACACAATAACAAATAATAAAAGTAGACAGTGGCAACAGCAGCATTATAACGAATTGCAAACTTAGCAACCGCGAAATATTAAAAGCTAAACACAAAAATAACAACAAAAAAAAAGGTTTCTTTGAAAAACAATAAACACCGCCAGCACCAACAAAAACAACAAAATCCAGTTTCAAAAATGCTTTTCACACTGAAACGGAAACGTTACGAGAAAATGGCATTTAAAATAAAACGTGCCAAAGTGCTAACGTGAACATATCGAAGCATACTTTGCGGCAAACGGCTGCAAAGTTACTTCAGCGCTTCGAGTGTGCCACTCTGCGTGAGTGTTTCTTTCACTTGTGAGTGCTTATGACTACAAGAAGGCAAGATGATGGGAGCCTGAGAGGCTGCCACTGCCAAAGAGCACGTAGAAAGTGGTTTTAAACGCAGGTTGCGTATACGCCATGGAGTACGCATTTTTAAAGCAATTTTTCTATTAGTTTGCTTTCGACGGGGGTGACGCAAGTGACTGTTGAAGGATGTTGTGTGAGGCGTTATTTTTCATTTTAAATGCGGCGCTTATCAGCCGCAATTATCGCGCGCACTTTGTCAAATGTAATTTATTTTTTTTCCCTTTTTTTTTTTTTGCTTTTTTCCCTTACATTTCTTTAATTACGCGTTATCATTTGCCGCAAGCGAAAATTACATTTGGCTGATGACACTCCCTTTGTGTGCGCATTTGAACATTAAAAATTGCTGAGATTATGTTTTCGTTTCTTTTTGCTTTTTTTCGCATGTTTGTTTTTTGTTTAATTGGATGCTTAGTGGATTAATTAAAAAGCTTACATTACATTTCAAAGTTGCGGTTGAGGAAAGGAAAAACTGAAATCCGGCTTTCATTTTAATTAGTTAATTGTACTCTGAGAGAAATATGAAAAGAGAAGCTATTTCAGATAGGAGAAACCGCTATGATGCAACTAAAGAGCTGATTCTGCCATGAATCTCATTCTGTCTTAATCGACTTTTACGCTCCACTTGCAATCATAATAATCTTTTAATTCTGAGGAAACTTAATCCTTTTTTAAATTCTCATTAATAATATTACCATCGCAAATGAAAATCCCACGCACCAAAGCGTATGAGGGTGTTAATTAACCCGTCATATGATATTATTCTGCAAGCCACATCATAAATCCTGCTTGTTGACATGTTGGCTTATTAAAAATGGAAAATAAAATAAAATAAAAAGAAAAAGTTGATCATCATCGCCTTCGTCAGCAACACACCAGCAAAGCAAACAGGACATGACACAACCCCCTCACGCTGTTGGTGTTGAGAATTTTCGTAGAGCTGACAAAGTTTTTGACTTGTGGATGCTGCATTCGCTTCGGTATGTTGGTATACTGGCGTCAGCTTGCCATCATCATGCTTGTAAGGCATCTTCTTTTTGTCATTGGTGTCATGCTCGAGCAAAGACATGCTGTGCGGTAAGAGTGGCAAAAGTTATGTTTGGCAACATTTCTTTATAATGAATTCTTGTTGTATTGATAGACCTTTGACAGCAATTGCACGTTGGCAATAATAAAAGATTTTCTTGTAATGCAAGTCGAGTGTCAATTTATTGATTTTATTAAATTTATAGTTGCTTTATAGTTGTAAGATTTTGGATACAAAACCGGATCAGCTAAAGTCTTGAAAAATCCAGTTAACACCTTTTCAGTCAAAAATCACTTAACACACTTTGTGTGCGCTAGCCATCAATATGTCTACTCTGCACTAATTTATCTCCTAAACAAATTCTGCATATTTTAACCGCTAAATTTCAATTGACCTATGCTCCACAAACCATTCATCACCAACACAAATACACAAAAAAAAAAAAAAAATACTCCGTACCCATACTAAATAAATTCGCCAGCATATGAATTCACATATGAATTACCTTTCTGAGCACACGCATATGTACCCATAGCCCACAAGCACGTCTGCTAATTTACCTTTTGCGCAGCGCGCCCAAATGGCGTAAATTATTGTGGCACCCTCCCGGTCGTTGCTGTCATGAAAGGTAATATTGACTTTTGCGCCTTAATCAATGTCACATTCAAAGAAGAACACCCACACACCACATCAACACCAGCACGGCCCCATCGCACCAAAGGCTTTTCGATAAATTGTCACAAACATGGGCCGCACACACACACACACTCACACATACTGCCACTGGCTTACACATAACTCACACGAATACCAATGAAAACGTATGGAAAATTTTATCAATTTACCGTTTTTAGCTGAAAGCGTTGCCGTACTCACTCACTTACAAACACACACATACGCACACATGCATGGAATGCCTTAGTATTTATGCAAAAGTTGTCGCTGCTGCTGTCTAATCTCTAAAAACACACTCACACTACTATATATACTAGAGTGCAACACTGTGCCCCCCTGAAACTGTAAATGAAGTGCTGAGACTTTGTGTGACTTTGTGTGTGTTTGGGTAAGTGTTTGTTTACTTGTGCTTATTTGTGTTGGTGCAGAAGTTGGCCTTAAGCTGCCAGCGTTGTAAATGATGATTAATGATGATTTTCGGAGTTGAAAACAGCAACGACGCCATGCAAGTTGGCATTTGGTGTTGTGGTTGTTGTTTTGCTTGTTGGCCGCGTTCTGCTTTGGGGGGTGGCATGGTCCTAGGAGCGGTTAGGAGTGGGTAAGAGTGGGCAACCTTTTTGTTTTTCTGTGGTAGAAGCGTAGGCGTCTGTTTAGACGCAATTGCGTGTGATAATGTTTTTTTAATCAAGAAGTGATAAGAGAGGAAAAGTACCACAATAATTGACAGAATAAAAATAACACTACAAGCGGCGCTGCTTTGCTTTGTGTGTGTGTGTGTGTGAGTGTGTAACAATAAAGACAATATTCAGTGATAAGCAGTGATTGTAAAAATTTATGAAGAGATTTTGTAAATATTTTTGTTTGCCAATCAAGCAAATACACTAATTACTGCATAATCATTTTCGAATATAATTTGAGCATTGAAAACGTACAGAGACGTACGTATTCATTTTCTCTAGCTATCAGTAAGAGAACCGAGAAATGCATTCCTTACCCAAACGCATAAATAACACAAAATATGCAATATTTTACAATTGATCAGCACCCAGCTGACCTTCTGTCGTAAATTTTATGAAAAAAACTTTGTCTCCGGCACGTGCCCTCCCACACAGATACCCATACACACGCACACACACATTTTCCCAAGCCAACCAAATGAATTCGCTGGCAAAAGTCGTGCACCCCAGAAATGAGAATTGACATGAATGCATATGAGTTGAAGCAAACACACACTCACACATTTACATGCACACAAAAGCATTATTGGGTGCATGAGTGTGCACAAAAAAAACGATGTCCTTCTGAACCAATATTTGTTGAAATGTGAGAGGGAGAATTTAAAAAAAAATCATGTATGTGGTGCCAGCGTGAGTTCAACAACTTCACAGTTTGGCCATGAGCGAAACTTGTTTCTTATTCCATACAAAAAAATATATACAATATATGAGAAATTGTTAAGCTTACGAAAATTCCCTCCTTTTTGTGCTTAACCTTTCCACACTGCTTTTTTTTTTGGCAGTTTCTCACACAAATGCGCAAAGTTTCAGTTTCCGTTTTTATTTTTGTTGCAATCAATTTTTTTCTATGCTCTGTATTGTGTTACAAAAATAAATCCAAGCATGCAGTATGACACTTTTTCTTACAACACTCCTTTGGGGGATTTCTGATAACAAATTTTTGTGTACCAGTGCCAGTCAATTCGGTGCAAAAGTTTGCGGAGCAAAAGTTTTCCTAATTTTCTTTTTCGTTTCGATTTTTGTCATTGAAAACATTGCACCCAGCTGCAGTTTATTCCAGTTGTTAGTTGATTTGCAGTTACTGTTGAGGTCTTTTTTTTTTTGGTTTGCTTTTTATGGCTTTCAGCGCTCTTTCAGCGCATATGGCGTCGTTTTATTGCGTTCGCTAAATCCGAAATTGCATTTGACATTTTGCATTAATTTGATTTTCTCCAATTTGCATTTGTTTATTGTTGCTTGAAAAGCTTTTAAATAAATAAATGTGTTACGACAGTTTATGGCAGAGTTGAAGTGGATTATTTATTTAATGGATTTGAATTGGATTTTGGCAATGATTCATGCTTTTTGATGAGAGATATTTTAGGAGGTCAGGTACAGTTCCCCCTTTTTGAAAACCTTTAGAAATGCAATAACTGCGAATGAAAAAGGAAAAGAAAAATGTTACGTAACATGTTGATTAAACTCCCACCATAGCGTTATGAACAACCTCTTAGAAGGGCTTTTTGGTTTGAATTGTATTTTGTAAAGGAGCTTTCAAGTATAAATGACAGTAAGGGACCTTCTTTGTTCCAATTGTTCTATTCTTCATAACGAATTTAATTTTCTTAATAAAAATTTCTCTTTCAGGCTAATTGGGTACAGGCCAATCACTTGTTTGGGTAAGTTAATGCAAACATATACCAACTAACTACAGATGCGCCTTCAATTAACCGCTAAAGTTTGTCAGATCTGCATATATACATTATGGCCAAAATAAATACCAATTCGAATGGAAGAAGTTTGGAACATTATTATGCTACACGTATCAGTGCAGTCGGAACGTGTTGCCACTAATGATTCCATTTGGTTTTGCTGATAACGGAAATTTGAGCGTGGGCCAAGGAGATACAATCGCAAAAGGAAATCAATAAAAGAGAAAATAAACAAATAAATAAAAATAAAACAAAACCAAACAATTTGCAATTCAATTTGCCAAGTTTCCTTACCAGCTAAAGTTGTGCGATGATTAATTGCCTGGCTAAGACTATGCCAGGACCGAGTGGCCGAAAGTGTGGGCCCGCACAAACACAAAGCACGATTGAGTTTCAATTGTGGCCACTCAAGTAGCACAAGTAGCACAATAGAACGGATGCAGATGCGCCATTCACTTGTGAAAGAATAATAATTGATAATTGATAGTGTTACGTGGCACCGTTGGTATCCTGTTCGTGCGGCATCGTGCTATTGCGTTTCACAATTTCAGGCAATTATTATAATTTATTAGCCTGTCATACAATTTCATAAAACGTAATTCTCAAATAACGGGGAGGCATCTTAATTTTAATACCTTTAATTGCGACCTTGCGTGCATAAGCTCTTATGTAACACACTGTGGTGTCATTGAAGGGTGTTTTTTAATTAAAAAAAAAAGAAAACCAACAATAAAAGCAATTTGGCTAATTGCAATAAACCCCTTCCGTATGCAAACAAGCCAAGTGGCAATAGGTACTTTCGAAATGTTTTGCCAAAAATGTACTGCTAATTATTGAAAAAAAAGTAGGAAAAAAAGTGGGCCATATTTTCAAACAAACTGAAATATAGCCTTGCACGTAGGTAAAAGTTGGATGGCTTCGAATCGAAGATGATGAAAGTCATGTTTGGTGCTCCTACTGCCCGTCCTGACTCTGGTGTCTCCTGTTGGCCACAAAACTTTTAATGAGAATTTATGTTTGTTTTCATGTTGTCGTGTTGCTTTCGTTAACTTATTGAAATTAGCAAAGGCATCTCTTGACTTTAATTCGTTTTTCGACTTTCTTCCTTCATAGCGAACATTTGTTGGCTAAAAGTTCTTCGCTTCTGCTGTCCACAAGAACGCAAAAACTTTTTGCATAAGATTTATTGTTAAGTCGTTTCAGTTTAATTGGGGATCAAGTGAGATTATCAAATTTGCGAAATGAAACAAGTGATTTCGTAAGACGTAGTAAGTAGAAAGCTGGACGAAATGGCAAAATGGAATTAGGTTACAAAATTTATACTTCAAAGGTTTTGGCTTACAATATTAAGAATCATCAAATAATAATATGAATTCCTTTCTTTATGATTTTGGATGAAATTAGTGGGATTAGTCTTACTTCGTTTTGCGAATATTTGCTTAAATCTTTATGTAACTCAGCTTATACGTATTTGAGTGTAGAAGCATCTTTTGTTTACATTTTTTTAGATGTTATACATGGAAGTCAAATAAAATGTTTTTTTTCAGTGAGAAGTAATTCGAAAATTCCGAGTTACATTCTTCTTCTCAATGGGTCATTCATTTGTAATTATTTTAAGTTCAAGATGAGTATTGGCACTGCCGAAGCTTAAATACCCTTTCACAATATGGCCTACTTAGAAGAAGCTCCTTCATTTTGATTCATTAAAATGTGACTTTGAACCAATTCCAAAATATGTTTCTAAACAAATTTTCTCCGAAAATTTTACTATTTTTGGATAATTTTTCGTTTAGTATGGATAGATTGAATAGATTATGTCTACAACGCTCACTTTTTTTCACGACGTAAGTAGTAGATATTCGATTTTAGTTACACCCCTAAAAAAAAGGAGTGTAGATATGATTACCAGGAGAGGAGTAGAAATTTAAAAATCAATGCGATAGGAGTACCGTGAGAGCCTTGCTGTGCACTATTAGAATTCCCATCGGGAACCTTGGACCGTACATTTCATCCTTCACATTGTCAATTTAGCCAATAAACTAAATTAACGGCTGTCTACGCATACAAATTGAATGCAAGTTATTGTATTCTATTTTTCGCAAGCAAACCAATCCATTTGTCCAGCACGACTGCATTCATTGATTCAATTACTCGTGAAAGTTTTTGAGTAATTTAATTTGACAATTTCATTGACCATGCTAAACTCATTTGAAATATGTGCGAGCAGAGCAGCAAAGGATAAAAGAGAATATAAAATACATTTTAATTGAATTATAAAACAAAAATGGACTAAAGCCATTACGAATTATTTCTGGCACGTGTATTCGCCAAATAAATCTGCACTTGATTGTAACAAATTAGTGGAAGCTATTAAATTCTATTAATAAATATCATTAAATAAATCTACGAACATACATAAATGTGGCAATGCCTAACCACTTTTTAGGAGCATTGGAAGCACTACAATTACAAGATACCAACAACAAATTCCCATAAAATGCCTGCCACATGCAAATAATTATTCATAATTGCTGTAAGCGTTGCCACTATGGTGGAAATTAATTACGTTAGGAACGATATTAAATGCACATTGTGTGCACATGTTGCCAACGCACAAACTTACAAGCACACACACACCACAAACAGCCACATCAGCAACTCAATTATGTCAATTTATTGGCAATTTGTTAAGGCAGTCAAAGGCAGCAACCACACAACGGCAGCAACAACAAGATGAATGCCGCCGAGTAATAGTACAACTTATAAAAGGTATTAATTGCGCCCACACTATACACTATACGCCCTAGCCACAAATTGAAAAGCGAGAAAAAAAAATCCTGTCCGCATGCCTTTGAATATTTTTTCCATTCCTACGACGAAATGGCGATTAGTTCGATTGTTGCTCCCGCTGTTGTGCTGCTGTATTCAGTGCCATATCACAGCGACGCACTTCTACACAGTCTGGCGGCCTTCATGGGCTTTAGTATGCGTGCGTGTGTGTGTGTGAGTGTCCTTTATGCTATTAAAGCCGACTGGAATGTCCTTAATTTGTTATGAGCTTTTCTTTTTTTTTTTTTGCTAATTTAATTTGTAATTAGCTCAACACTAAAAGCGCCCCAACTGTGGGTTTTTATTAGAAATTCTATTTTTACTACTACCCCGACTAGCTTAAATTCGCTTTACATTCGCGTTATCCTTCAAGAGTTAGCAGTTATCCTTGATGGCCATTATAATTGCCTGCTTTTCTGCAAATCTGCGTTTAAATGTAAATTTTATCTCATCCTCCATCGCATAATAAATGGTTCTTATGTGAAAAATCGCTTACATCCTTTCGCTTGCGTTGGCGTTGGTTGTCCTTCATGTTCGTGTTTTCATATCGTTTGCCAGTCTTCCGTTTACCTTTGAAATTCCTTTTGCCATCTATCCTTGAGCTCGATTTGTCAATCGTTTGTGTCGAACTATTTTTCCATTGAATTTGCTTTTGCATTTGTGTTCGGTTGTTGCTGTTGCCTGGCGTTTTCTTATGCCCGTCTGCTTGTTTGAGGAATCTTTTTTTTTGTTGGACCATCAGATGTTATTTTATATTGCAGTTGTGGGTGTCAGAAATCAGTCAAACGTTTTGGTATTTCAATTGTTATCGTATCGTTTTCATCGCAAAACTCACACAAGCATCATCAAATTCGAATATTTGGCAACACGTGTGTGTGCGCTTAGAGTGCGCTCCAAGCTAGCAATATATACGAAAAGGATTTCAGAGAAGAGATATGTGTGTTTTGAAACTTGTTGAAGCGTAAAAGATAATGCATTAAATGTGAAAGGGACTTGTTCAGCATGGATTGTTTTTGAAATCAAATTAAGGAATTAAGGGAAATATTTGAGAAAATTTGACTTTTCCAAAAAAGTAATCTGTTAAAAAGGCTCTAGTACTGGTTCCAAACGGTAAGGTTTCTCCATTGCTTGACGAGAGGTGGTGCCTTGAAGAGAAATTAGTGTTTTTATAACCGAGCAAGAATCGAACGCGATACTTCCCAATCATAACTCAGATGTTAAACCCATCATCACAAATTTTTTCTCAAAATTAATTAAATTTCTCCCAAGAAATCCTTTAAAACCTTTAAACTCCATTGTGTCCTTCAATAAATTAAATTAGTTACTTCGAAGTATTGCCACAGAATTGTCCTGAAAATTAAATTCGATTGTGTGTGTGTGTGTGCACGTAGTAAGAGAGTGTGTGGGCGTGAACTTGTAAAAAAAAATGTCCTAACACCCCGAAAACCATCTGAAAGCCCGCTTTTATCAACAAGTTTCTCACCCACTAATCTTTGTACAGACGTCTGCACTTGGTGCGGTCTCCGTCGTCGCTGTTGCCTTCTAACCGTAATTGATAGCCGCAATTTTTGCGCTTTTACCCCACTGCACTGAAGGTACTTTTTTTTTGTTTTTGTTTTGTGTGCTTTAAACGCAGTCCGTAAATTTGAAAAATTATTGCGCCATTACATACACGCTTTAAGTCGAAATAATTGGCCATAAAGCTTAAAATGTGAGCTTCGTTGGTTTATAAAGCGTACGTTGACATTTTTAATAGACGAGAAGTGGGTGTTTGCGGGAGATGTATTTAGTATTTAGTATGCGAGTAGGTTCATATGTTAAAAAGGGGTTAAAAGCATTCAGCAAAGGGTTACAACAGATGAAGGGTTAGCTTTGATGTGCTATTTTGTAGAAATTCTTCTTTGGAAATTATAAAATATGCACACACACAATTTCCAATTATGCAGTTTCAATTTATTTGGAGTTGAATAACCAAGAAATATTTGAGAGTAAAAAGTTAACCATTTATTTCATCAAAATTTAATTTATTGCCTTGAAACGCTATTAGTACAATAATGATTCAGTTTCAATTTATTTTTAGTTCTCAACTAACAATTTTCTATATAAAATGACAAGAAAAATATGACACCACCAATATTACAACCATCATAATCTAAACTTAAATGTGTGCCTTTAAGCAGAGAATATAGATTCGGAAGGATTTAAGGAACTTAACGCGTTGATATTTAAGTTTTCTGCATATTAAGTAAATCAAAAGCTTTTCAAGCTTTTCATATGAACTTTTGTTATGTTATTTAACATAAGGCAAACAGACTATTAGCTGTGGGTTCTTGTCACTGATAAACTGAACATTGAAAGCTTAAAAAGCTTGAGTAACTGTAATAAGAATTTTAACATTCTTACTTGAAATTTGGTAGTAAGAAATATATATCGAACTAGTAAAAGGCCCGCGACTTGGCGAGTATTACGCCTACTGCCACGCCCGGAGGAGGGAAGGGAGTAATTTCACTCAATATATGTGTGAAATTTCAGCTCTCAAAGTGTACTGGTTGCTTCAGGAGAGCTTACTTTCCACACTCCACGCGCTCACATTTCGAATTGCCACAGCCCCTTTTGGAAAAATCCATAATATCGCTCTGGAATCTCTAGCCATGGCCTCACACAATAATTATGAGCAATTGCACCTTCGTAGGTCCACTGGTTGATTCAGGAGAGCTACTATATCTAATACGCCCATTTTTCAAAACTGCCATTGATTGGAAAATCAAAAATCCTGCTCGATAGTCTCAAGCCATGCATAGGATATATGTGTGAAATTTCAACTCTCTAGTTTCACTGGTGTCCTCTGGAAGGTGAGGACAGACATCCGGACATCTGGACATCCGGACAGACAAACAATGGTATTTTATATACAGTGATGATGATGATACCGGGACACATAAGGGTAATTTGAATATGGAAACTGTTTCGTAAATAATCGGATTGAGGACTTATCCGGCTTACAGTATTGGTTTGGCAATTTCAAGGTACGCTGGCGTATGAGCAACTATATTGTAAAGTTTTTGACGACCCTTGAAGAAAGTGACAGTTTACACTTACATATATTGCAGGATTTGACATCTAATCTATGAAGAAAATCTTTTAAATAAAAGGAATTAATCAAATGAATTACTAAAATGGAAAATGTCAATACAACTCAAAGCTCACTCGAAAAAGAAATTACTGCAAAAATGCTAATTTGACACCACATGTCCAAAGTACGCAATTGCCAGTATGCAAGTCGACATTCCGAGTGTCTGTTTTGACAATTGTTTGACCACTTAAATGGCAATAGTAAATAAACATTTTGCAAAATAAAAGTTAAAGATGCTGCAGTAAAGCACACAAACAATTCAACAACAACAAATGCAATAACAATTCAATTGCGCTGACGAATTCATTTCCGCCATTAATTGCTCAATTAAAATGACTGAGAGTACTTTTTCTTTATTGCATTTTTTAACAACTTTGAATTTGTATTTCACTCGCCTTTGCACCTTTAAATCAAAGTGCGGCCCGATGTGTGGTCAATAAACGACATTCGTGCTTTGCGTTGACTGCTTAAGTTATTTACGCGCATAATTAACGACCTGCGTCTGGGGTACACTCACTGTGGTATGTGGTAAAAATAGTACCCCGTACTAATGGCGCTCTATTGGAATTGTATTTAAAATTCTCAGCTGTTTTGTTGTTTTGATGCTTTTTAATTCACTTCTATTTCGTTTTGTTTTGTTTTTTTTAAATGATTGTTGTTTGCTTTTAAAGGCAATTGCGGACATTCAATTAACACCTTGCCGGAATCATGACAACAACACAGCTACAACCGACAACAGCTACGACGACAACAACAACAACAACAACTAAGAAACGTGTCAGTTATGCGCGACATTGTATTGCAATTGCAAAGTTCTTGTTTGTTTTCAGAGATAAAATGGAACAAATATACCCACACCCAGTAGGAATCTTTTCGAAATATGTTTACACTATTGCCTCGATAAGAAATGATTACATGAGAAGGCATATTAAGCGACAATGCGGAGACAAATGCATCGCGTTACCATGTGAATTGCAGCTAGAAGCTCGGCCATGTGTCACCCATACTGAGAGCTTTAATACCTTAGACAGAGCAATAAATAAGTATATTGCCACATTTGCTTTTTCATTTCCTACAGCCGGTGCACGTGTAAACTTCGACTAAATAATTCTACCGAATGCAATGGATGAATGTGCTGGCCGCAGACGTTGCATAAACACGATTTCATTATGAAAGCAAATTAAAAAAAATTCTAAACGAATTAAGCAAATGCAAATCTAACGGGACACTGTCGAACGGTTTCTTGCATAAAAACAATCTTAATGAATATTATAATAAAAATTGGCATTAAAAATTTCCCGCACGCTCAAACGAATTCGGTGTGGTCCTGCGGCGGCATCGTTTCAATATTTCTTAAATTGCCAATTGCCGATGTTCGCAGTTGGTGAATTCATTTTTATGGTGGGCAATTAAAAATCTTACTTGATTTTTAGTAATTTTGACAATTTTAGAAAAGTAATTAAAATTCTAAACGGTTAAATTTAAACCTACAATTGCGAACATTTCAATCCGAATGCATGATGAGTCACTTGTTGCAAATTCGTTGAAGAATTTTGTTTTTAGCGAATATTTGTGCGCTGTCATCGCTGCAATTGTCGCGTGAAAAATCGTTGAAAAACAGTTAACTGTTCTTTATATGGTCGAAGTCAGGGAGTTTATTTCTTTATAGCGGTAATTTTTATTTTATTTAATGTTTTTTTTTTATATTTTAATGGTGACACGAGTTGGAAAGGTTTTTTATGGGTTGTTATTTCCATTTCAGTTATGTAATAAAATTCTAAAATAATATAAAATTTTAATGTTTTCAAATTTCTTCAATTTGTTAAATGGTTCGACCATTAAAAACGCGTAATTGGTGGGAAGTGTCTGAGCAAATTTTGTTAATCTTCTCAAGGTTTCGGTTTATTGATTAATTAAATAAATTACCATAAAATAGTGAAAAAAAATAGTAAGAGCAAAAATATATTTTAGATATTTTATCGATAGTTTTTCGATATTTTATAAATAATTTTTCCATAATTTATAGATGAATTTTCGATTTTTCATCGATAATTTTTCCATATTTTATCGATAATTTTTTTCATATTTTATCGATACTTTTTTGATTATTTGCTATTTTATCGAATATTTTTCGATTTTTATCGATTGTTTTCGATAATTGCTATTACCTCTTCATACTCGATCCATTTCAATTTGGTTTCAATCATATTTTGTTCCGGTCAAACTCCATTTTGTTTCATTTCTCATACCGTCCCTGAAATCATTTCCAACCAAATAAAAATAAGTCGGGAAATACACTTCCTACATGAACTACATATATTGAATTGTCTATATAAAGTCGTCTTACGTATAAACGGGGCTTCAAAGCATAGGTAAATTTTACCCAAAAAAATATAGAATATTTTGTATGGAAATATGTTTCTTTAAATACGTCTAGCGCCTAAATTAGAGCCTAAATGGGAAAGTAGTCCAAATATTTGAAGTAGTAGTTGGCAGTAGAAAAAGTAGTAGACAAACCTTTTACCTTACCTAGAGGAGTGGATTTTCAAAATTCCACTCAAAAATCGTAGATCTACTTCGATGGTAGTATAATGACAACCCTACAAATTAGAATTTTCACAGGAAAATCAAATAAATACAAAAGGAGTATACCGACAAGATATAACCGAAGATATCCTTAATGCAAAATCATACCCTCAAAACTCTTAAGTTTTACTTGAGTCAATTTAAGATTTTATAACTTGTGGGTAGAGATGCAAAATGTTCTTCTGATATCTTCTCTCAACTTATTTCTGAGAGTGTACCTGTGGATGAATTTATTTTCGAAATCCCCAAAAATGTATTGTAAATTTATTTCGTTTCATTCGTGGAATACACTCGATTGTACCTATATAAAATACCTTGTTGCGGTTTTTGGTTTGTGAGTTTTATTTTTATTTTTTTAATTAAAATCAATGAAGAAACCAGTTCCCAGTGTATTGGCTTTTACATGTGGTTAATTCCTTTTGTTTAAGTTTTTTTTTTTTTTGGTTTGTCTTTTTCTCTTTTTACTTTCCAAGCGGATTAAAAGCAAGATAGCGAAAAATAATGAAGCAGACATTTGCAGATTGTAGTTTTATTGCCAAGTGAAAAAGAACAGAATCAGAAAAAGATTTCATCGAAATATTAGCGTCATTTCAAAAGGAGGCGAGAAGGAAGGCGGTTTGTGGCCTCACTCGAAATAAATCTGTAAAGTGTAATGAAATGAAATGAAATGAAATACATACATATTTTATTTAATTTAAAAACAAAAACGATTTGCAGTTAAAGTAATTTTACAGGTCGTTTCAATGAACGCGCTGCTGCTGCTGCTGATGATTATTTTTTTTATACATTTTGGCAACCCGGTTGGACTGTTTCATGTGAGTCGCTCGCTCACAGTTTCATGGTCGATAGTCAAAGATTTTTTTTTCGTATAAGGGAATTACAGCCGAGAGGGCACCTACAGAAAAACATTTGCCGCTCATTGCTGTGAATGTCAAGCGGCAGTGTGAAGATTGTTGGGGAGGGTGACCAAGTGGATGCTCCTCATGCTGAGAGAACGTTGAAGCGGTGCGATCGTGTGTATAGGAAATGAGAGTAAAAGTTCCTTATCTGAAAAAGTTCAAGTGACCCAGTTGGAAATTTTTCAAATCGTGTCTGAGAAAATGTAACAATGAAATGGGGATAATCCAATTTTCCACATAAGTCCTGGCTACACATTAGAAGACTTCCACAAACCAGGTTTGGAAAAGGAATTTGAGCCTTAAAATTTGTTAGTCATCATGGATGCATTTCTTGTTGTCTATGTATTTAATTGGAATTGAAAACATCCTCAATTTTTCTGGATAAGCTCTGATCAAGATCAGCTTGGAATGATAGGCTTATATGAATTCAGAAGGAAGCTGACCATTTGACGTTTGAAAAGGCCATATCTTCTGACAGATAAACAAATGCTTTCTGTTCTGTATTTTAGTGATAAAAGAAGTCGTTAAAATTCCATTCCCTCTTGAGTATTTAACCACAATTGTAAATTGCTTAAAGATAAGCTAATTGGTTTCTGTCATCAGTCTAATTATTTCCTAACAACCACACAAAACAGCAACAACCGCAAGCCCACTAAGAAGCGCATTTGTTGATTAGAGCGCTCACTCTGCCCGTCACAAGACAGCGACAGCAGCTAGCCAGCCAGCGAGCAAAGTATCGAGCGACGATCAGTATACACTCGCGATTCGCTGCGTTCAGGTGGAGTGAACGGAAGAAAAATTCGGTTTAAAAATTCTGTGAATGGTGAAATTTCCTGCTTTTAGCAAACAAAAAAAAATAAAATAAAAACCTATCGAATCGAACGGAATAACCCACGTTTGAGCGATACTCTGTGAAAATAAAGGAAAAAAAATAGAATCACCCAATACAGTTCTTTCGAAAATAAATACAAAAAAAATAGAAGAAAAAATTGTCGAAAGAAGTAAAATGGTAAAGTAGAAAAAGAAGCAACTCCACAATAAGCGTTCAGTTGAGGGCACCATAACGAGTGTACACATATATACATATTAAGGTGAAAAAAAGTATAAAAAAAGTATATACAAAAAAAAAGTACAAATTTGGCAACAAAGCAAAGAAAAAATATTCAAATTAACAAAAGACGACATTTTACCCAAAAGCGAAAAATGTGGAAAAAGTCGCAATTTTGTTGAAAGGGCAAAAAAATAAAAAGTCAAAAAGTGCAAAGTTTAAATAAAACAAAAAAATATTGTTTACAAAATAGTGGCGAGAGAAATCTTTTGAAATTCAAAATAGACATTATAATAATTTTAGAAACTTTCGGTTTGAGCCCACAAATTAACAAACTGACAGTTTGTCTGACGTTTGCGCTAAAAAGCACACTACAGCCTTAGGACAGACGTCAAATAAATTTCAAATACAACGAAACAAACCCAAGAAAGAGATAGAGCGTGAGTGTTGCCAAAAATTTTGAGCACCTACGTCATTTCGTTAACAATCAACCATCAACACAAACGAGAAGGTTTTATCAACCAAAACGTAACTTGAAGGCAACTTGGTGACTTTCAAAACGCTGCACAATAAAGCGGAAGCGTAAGGTAAGTCTCCGACACTATCTAGACAAGCCATAGACCATAGACCTGTCAAGTCATACTCTTAATTTGCCTGTCAACTCATTAGTACACTTATTGTGTGTATATTGCGGAGAAGAGGAGTAAATGTTTGAACTGAAATGTGCAGGCGTGTAAAATATGAGCCAGCGTTAGAGCGTATGAATTATTGATTCTCATATATACAAATATTTTTATATTTATAGTAAGAAAGTTTTTCAGTTGGAATTCTATTTATTATATTTTTGTATATCAAGGCTGGAGCTCAGAAATGGGTTAAGTGGAATTTCTGGGAAATTTTGTGAAATGCAAATTTTTGTATTTTGTTTTGTGAGAAAAATAATTTAGCAAACTTATTTAAGTGCCCTTTGATAAAAAAAAATACACTGTGCTAATTCGAGTACTCTGATTCTACTGCCATTAGCCGTTTTTCCAGGTAAGGCCATTTTGTCTTTTTACTCGCTATAAGAATCCTTTATATTAAAGATATCAAAAAAATGCTGTTATGTTTTTATGGGAAAACCAAATTTTCAATATTCAAATTTTTTCAAACATTTTCGAATATTAAAAAAAATTAAGTTTTTTTCGAAAACTTTATTTATTTAATTTAACTAATTTCCAGACAAAAAAACTTTTCAAAAAAAATTTGTTTAATTTCATAAAAAAAAATTTTAAATGTTCGAAAAAAATTCGAAGATAGAAAATTCGAAACGAAAAAAGCCACAGAGTTTTGTTTTTTGATATCTTCAATATTAAAGTTTTGTTTAGTCATTTAAGTCACTTATCACATTTATGGGCTCAACCAACGATATATCATGAACATTCCACAACTGCCATGGATATTGACTTGCTATTCTCCAAACTATATGAGAACTATTGAAAATTCTCAGCGAACAAATTTTTTAGCTTGGGTGTTGGTAAAAGTATCGAATAAATGTGGATGCCATTCAAATTTTGGCTATACCCAATTTTGATGTAAATTTCAATGAACATTTTTCATTTCATGCTATTTTAATTGGAGACCTACCTTCTTACATTAAAGCTGTCGAGATATTTTTCTTAGAAATCTTGTTCTTATTCTACATTTTTTTTATCTCACGCCATTTGTCACTTTCAATACTAACAAGTAGATGCTTTGCATTCGGCCGAAAACGACTTGGTTAATGAATTTCTTTTTATTACATGAAAAATTATTTCATTTACCCTACATAGGATTGAAACAGTCTCAAGTACATCATGTGAATTTCGTCATTTGATGATGCAATCCTCTTCCTCTTACCATCCTGTGCCTCGTAATTAATGTATCAAATGTAGCCATTAAATGAATGGAACCTCGCCTTCTGTGTGTAGCGTCTAAAGAATGTGTTCAGTCGAGAAATTGGTTTCTTTTGCGCGCGTGTCAAGTATTTAGTATGAAATCTGCAATTTAAATGGTTATGTTGGTTGTCGTTCGCATGTGCCGGCTGTTGAACTGCTTGCTGCTTAAGCTACGGATACTAACGCTTTTGTATCCAAGCAATAAGTTTAGGGCATTGTTGTAGGCAATTTTAACGCTGCATAAATTGTCAATCAAGTGCGAAGTTATCATGGGAAAGGTGCCATTTCGGTGTAATGGCAAAAAATAAAATTGTTAAAATTTCTGACAAGCCACGAAGGCTTTTCACTGGCAACCCGCTGCTATTAGCAAATTTCACCATTTATTTATACAGTTTCAAATGTACTTTAGTTTAGTTCCGAAAACGTGTTGCGCATGCCTTGAGTCCTCCTACTCAAGGCATGCGCAATTCTCAATTCCGAAAGGTGTTTGTTAAAATTTTGTGTGTGCGCGCTCATTAACAATTGCACTAAGTAACGTACTTATTTACACGGCCCGAGCGTGTTGAGAATTTTAATTACTTTTTCACATTTTGTGTGGCGATCGTGTGCGCTAATCTCTCTAAAACCACTTTTAAGTCTAATTAGTTGCAATTAACACGAACCACAAAATGCCGCCAGCATAGAGGCAAAAAAAAAACAAGAGATAAGAAATTACTTCTATTTACTCATTTCGAAAGCAAAGCCAACTTAGACACTTTGCCCCAAGTCAGTTACATACACGTAATTACGACTGAAGTAGATATGTGGCAGACGCAATTGTTGAAATCAAATATAATTGCAGAATTAGTCTAATGGCAATCGACACAATTGGCACAAAGCAATTTCATATACATGATGTAGGCTGTGGTTTTCAAATTACACTCAATTGTAATTAAAAATTTATTTATTTATGTATACCTTTTTTGTGTGAATATGAAATTTTATATACTTTTTGTAATGGTCCATTAGTTCTAAATAGGGTTCATTGTGCTCTATTTTTTGAATTCAAATAATATTTTTTTTGTCGATTCAGGGGGTAAATAATTGAATTTGGGTTGAAACAACAACTAAATTAAATGCCATATCAACTGGTAGATTGTAAAATCATTTCAGGGGCTTGCCATTGTTCCCTTCATCAGCGATATTTGCTGAGATGACGTCTGCTTTATTACATATGAATGCATTATTAAACCCAGAGACTATCAAAAAATTACACTACTTAACAGCTTAGCACATTATATTTTCTAAACTAATTTGGAGTCGCTGAACGTGACTTGGGACCCTATGCAAATTCTACGAATTTTCGAAGTTTTAGGTTATAGTTTCTCTTACTAGAAAGAAAGAAAATAGAACGAAAAAGAATCTCAAAAACTGTGTTTGTTTTTTTATGAATGATACAGTTTTGTTCCTTGAAAAATTCTCTACAAAATGTCTCTTAATCGTTTTTTCTCTCCGATCAACCAATAACCTTTCCAACAGATTTAAAAATGGCCTTCCAGCTGCAGTATTTCAGATGTAAGACAGCAAACCGTTGTATCACTTTTTTCCATTTTTTCGCACACTTCATCCTATAGCTGCTTGCAGGGCCACGAAGCCAAGTCATGTCTCTTATATTTGAAAGTAGAAACTGGTTGACAGGGAAGATATCTTCTCTCTTGGAGTAGACGGACTTGCTAAGTACAAGATATCAGATACCAGCTGAGGTTCGCTAGAGGACACACATATCAAAACTTGAGGCGTTCAGTTAACTAGTTGCAACCCCAAAATTTAACTGAAATACGTTTATTAACACTTCAGAATTGTTAAAGTAAGACCGCATCGCATATATTTTTAGTGTAGATATGTAAGTCGAAGCGCTAACTATACGCTATGACTGTAGTTATTGAATGAAGGAAGAGTTCAATGCTCTGAGATCATACAAAGATAAGTAAATGACCCAAGCAACCCGGGGTTGCCCTCCAACTAAACCTATTAATTTCACACAGCCAGTTACTAATCAATACAACCTCCTGTGAACTTTGTGGCTTTGTGAATATGTCTTCCGGTAAACCAAAAAAAAAATGTCTACGAAAAACATTCAGAAACAAATACGGATTAAATTCCTAACTGATTCCATTAGCTAAGGTCCACCACCTTTCGTGGCTGGTATGTTTGTCTTATAAATGCGTCACACACTTTTGCACTGCCATGATAATTAATTCACTCAAGTGTCACCAACACATAATCAAAAAAAAAAATATAATAAAAATCTTAATTCGAAATCAGCTTTTAATGGCTTAACGTACATGTACCTGGTACATGAATCATTTGCCGAAATGAAATCTTAAGCACAACTTGTGAAAATGTCCACTTGTGACATCAAATCAGCTGATCGCTAATTTAACAGCGGCCGAACGAACGTGTTGTGGCATGAAATGCTACCCACCACCACCACCATCACCATCTAAACTGCCTTTAACGACTCGAAACTTTTGGCTGATTTGTCGAGTTCATTACAATTGGAAATTTACGCTACAAATCAACAGCACAGTGCTAATGTGAAATACGCGTGCCCGCGCACAGAGCAAGCCATTTAATTTGGAACATTTATATTTTTCATTTGTAATGCGTCACTGAACACTTTGCCAAAGTGTTAACACATCGATCATATGCACGGCCAGCAACTCTAAATTTCCTGAAAAATTAACAAATAAAAAACATGAACCGCACAAAAGGCCCTCTTGTAAGTTTTTCGGCGCTATTCTAAAAGCATTTTTATTTGCAGTTCGCATTTATGAATCAGGTTTTGTTTTTCAAAATCTTTCCGAAAATTTTTACAAAAAGTTTCCAGTAAAGGTTTATTAGCACCTGGGCTCGAGGTGAAGTTGAAGTTGATAATCACCATCTAAACTGCCTTTAACGACTCGAAACTTTTGGCTGATTTGTCGAGTTCATTACAATTGGAAATTTACGCTACAAATCAACAGCACAGTGCTAATGTGAAATACGCGTGCCCGCGCACAGAGCAAGCCATTTAATTTGGAACATTTATATTTTTCATTTGTAATGCGTCACTGAACACTTTGCCAAAGTGTTAACACATCGATCATATGCACGGCCAGCAACTCTAAATTTCCTGAAAAATTAACAAATAAAAAACATGAACCGCACAAAAGGCCCTCTTGTAAGTTTTTCGGCGCTATTCTAAAAGCATTTTTATTTGCAGTTCGCATTTATGAATCAGGTTTTGTTTTTCAAAATCTTTCCGAAAATTTTTACAAAAAGTTTCCAGTAAAGGTTTATTAGCACCTGGGCTCGAGGTGAAGTTGATAAGCGTTACTCATACGTGGATGAGCAAACCTGATTCCTGGTTTTATGTATGCGCTCATTCATGAAATCGATAACTTTCCACAAAATATAAATTGTTCATAGTGGCGAGTGAGTCCACAAATAAAAAAGAAGGAAAAAAAGTACAGAGTCGAAACGAATCTTATCACTTGACGCATGGAAAACAAACGTAATCTTATTTGGGCCACAATTTTCGACAAATCACTGAACGGGTTTCCACATTTTTGTGTGAACACTTATCATTCAACCACTACCACCTGAAGGCTTTATCATTAAACGAATGTTGTTGTTCTACTTCTTCTGCGGTGAACTAATTTTCGTATTGAAATTTGTGTGTTTGCCTTTTTTAGTCAATAGCGTTTTTATTTATTTATTTTCTTCGTTTTTTTGTTCTATTTTCTTTTGACTTGTTGATATTTATACTAAGTATATGGTGGTGGCACAATAATAACATTTCAAAGTGCAAAATACCGGCAAACAGAAAACGCAATTTTCGGCAGTCTATCAACAAAAAAAAACCTACACACACATTTCAGCCATAAGTCATAAAACAAAAATGCGAAAAAATGTGTAGAGAACAATCGATAAAAATTATTAGAGGCGTAATACTTTTTGAAAGGAAAATATTGCGTGGTTTTAAAAAATAAGTTGCGAGAAGTAATGGCAAAAAAAGTCCCCAAGGCGCCGAAAAATACTTCACTGTTTATATTTTTTTTTTTATTTTTTGCAAATTTTTTTTTCTCGGAAAAGTACTGAAATTGTACAATTTGAAGTTTCAATTAAAAATTAATCAAAATATTTCCAAACATGACTCAGCTTAAGTAATTGCCTGAGACTACCGGCTTGCCGTTGAATAATTGTGCCGAAAATATTTATTTGCAATGCCGAAGTCATAACGAATTTCCTACTTAGTTCTGGACATTATATTCAGAAATTACATCAGATCAAATTTATTGGAACGCATTGAAATGTGGATTTTTGTAGCCGATATGAATTGGTTCATTATTTTTGGTTATGACAATCAGTCAATCAAAATACCCATAACAGACGTTTGGTTTTGAAATATTTTTTTTTTGGGACGGAAAAAGGATGCTTGTTCAAAACCAAACTAGTATGTCAAAGAAACTTTTGTGTTAGGTACATTTTTAAACATGATTCCTAATAAAAAATAACTAAACTAGCCTGTCCCTAATTACACTGTGCAACGATGCAAAAAATTGATGTTCTGACAATTGGGTGCGATAGAGGGATGGGAAAAAAAATACACATGAAACAAGATTTTACCACATCACGTCTCATATTTTTTGACTCCCGTGTGGCATCCCATATTAAGTTCGACAAGTACTTGAGAACCTGAGACCTAAATAACCAATGGGAACATTGGAAACGAAACACAAATTTCAAAGATCAAACCAAAAAAAAAAATAACCAAAAAATCCTCCCAATACAAAATTTTCGATTTTATAACCTCAAATTTTACCAGCTTTTATACTTATTTGATAAGTTATCAATGATAGCACACTACAGTGAAGTGATCATCTCGAAAGGTACGCTGATATGGTAGTAGTTTCATTCCATCATAGTCAAACCTTGTCCCTTCTCCATATTTCGAAAATGGTTGCACTGTGTAACCTCTAATATTTACCATTTATATGTTTGTATGTACAAATACTTAACGCTGATTGGACACTTAACACAACTTGTATCATATTTGGCTAAGATATAAAAAATATTTTCGTGAATTTTCACATACGATGGGTTGGATGTGTGGAAAAACGTTGTTGATGAAAATGAACATAACAAAAACTACACATTACAAGTGAGAATTGCGTCAAAGTAGTGTTTATCATGTTGCTCTGGCAAAGTCGACAATAACAGCCAAATGTTATTAACATAATCTTAACATGCGCATTAAGGCAATCATTCATTTCTTCGCCTACTTTAAATGTTTGGAGTATGAAATAAAAACACAAACATGCAAAATCGCAAATTTCCAAAAAGAAAAAAGAGAAAAAAAGGAGAAATATGTATTCAACTGAAATGCGCATATGTCGAACTTGTCTGGCGTGTTTGGAATTTTTAAAATTAAAATAAATTTCCAAAAACAAAATAAACACAAAAGACAAATAAAATTAAAACAACCGAAATCAAATATTGACATTAACATGCATACAGCGCACAGCGAAATCCTTCCAGCGATCGATCGATTTGAATAGCAGATGGCCTGTTGCGGCGAAACCAAGTAACTAACAATGTCAAGTTTTTGGGAGTTTTTTTCTTTTTTAAATGGTTTAAAATTGCAATGGAATTAATGGAATCAGTTCTTATTTGAGTTAATATTCAGGAAATTTATGTGGTTTCTGGGACCTACTTAATGAGTATTTCGACTTTATGCAAATTAGATAAATCAATTGTTTTAATCTCTGAATAAATACATTAAAAAATATAAAAAAGTGGAGTTATCTTCTTTTGTAGTTGTCATTAAATTGTCTACAGTTATGAGGAGGAGTCATGCTTAAAATTTATTTTTTTAAATTTTTTTTATGACAAAACTCAGTTATTACATATGTTTTATGTATTTTGTTGTGAATATTTGTATGTGCAAATTCCGCATACGAATATTGTTGTGAATTGACAATAACTTTCAATACATTAAGCGTCTTTCAGCGTCGTCATGGATTTTTGCAAATATATTATTTATTTATTTGTCTTCTTCTTGTGTGTGTTGGCATTTGTATTTGTAGCAGTGTTAGTTGATGTGTGGCTTTTCGACTTTTGTTAAACACTTCATTTTTTCATATTTAGGCCATCAGTTGAACAAATTTATTTGACCAAAGTTAAGGTGCACGCGAACTCGCTTGGGTACACAATAAACTCGACTCGTTGCTTATTTAGTTTTTGAAAGTATTTTCTATTTTCGTGAGTATATGAGTTTAAAAATGTTTCTTTTTTATTATTGATTCTGTGACTTATAATTTTGACAATGAAATATTATTTGCCCGGAGGCAGTACTTACTGCAGTGATTAAACATTTTTAAGTAAAATAAACAAAATAAGTGAGATTTATACAATGTATTTTTGGGAAATTACTGTTAGGTTTGTGCTTTGGGAATTTCCAAATAATAAAACTGATGGGAGTTATGGAGTCTTATGGACTTACTTATATTTTGGAAAAAATAAAAATAAGAGTCAATATTTGCCTGTCGGTTGTGATTGGAAAATAATCTCAGCTCCCATAAATTACTGTGAAGAGACATTTGAGGATCGGATCGGAATAATCACATAATTCCGGTGTTATTTATACGCGATTTATGGCTTGTGGTCGTCTGCAGAACCTTTGAACACAAACACTGTCTGGTGAGACTCTGTAGTGACTCTCAGCATTATCCTGGAAACTAAATGATCTGCTCCCACAAAAGAATGATCGAGGAAAAAGCTCTCTGGCTGACCTGACAAAACACTGTACACTGTCCATGGTGAGAACTAGGCTTTTGCAGTTCCGCATTTACAACCACGCCTGCACATTTGACTGCCATTGACATTCGGTAAGATGGGGAGTGTCTACTAGCGGCTGCCTTTCCACCCTAAGTTTAGGATACTATGATTGGAGAAGTTCAATATAACCAAGGTCTCCAAGGAAAAAAGTAATGGTACAAAAGCACAGGCTATTTGCTGCACAAATCAAGGAGGAGCAATTATATGGAGAAACGATGAACAAATGAGGTGTGCGATTCCATAGTAAACTAAGTACATATGTACGTCGAATCAAAATTGAAAGCCATCTCAAACTTACGTCTTATAACATTATAAGATCTTGTGGAATTCCTGATTAAAAATGCTAATTAGTTCTACTGAAACCGAGTCTAGTCTGGGGTGTAACCTTTTGATTTATTCAAAAAACTTCAATCTATCAAATCAAACCGAATATTCATATACAAAATCAATCGTCTACTCTACGATCTAGACATCTTGACCCGCTACTTGAGAATACAAACATCACAAAGCCCCATTGTATAGAGTCTCGAAATTTATGAGGCCGCGGGCTTATTCAATTTACTGTTGAAGATATTTCTTTGGTCTAGACTTTCTTTTGTTGAGTTTTCTATCAAAGAGTTTTTTTTTTTTGGTTTAGCTTTCAACTCTTCATTGGACAAAAACCCACCAGACACCATTAAATATTTTAAATATTGTATAAATTATGAAAAAAAAAATTGTTAACTGAAAAAAAAAGAAACAGAAGAGGAAATACATCGTGAAGTATTGCAAAATAATGCTTTCGCAAAGTTTCGGGGGAATTCCAAGACAGGCCAAAATATGTTGAAAGAAAATCACCAAGGCGCCATAAATTATGCAAATAATGGCTAGCACAGACACAGGCACATTCAAAACGATTAATTACGTGTAGCAAACATCGGATAATACATTAAATTTGGTCAAATATCGACAAACCATCACTACACACAGAGGGGCTCAGAGGTTTTAGTGTCTAATT
The DNA here is from genome assembly GCA_951394025.1 of Heteromyza rotundicornis. Lineage (NCBI taxonomy): Eukaryota > Metazoa > Arthropoda > Insecta > Diptera > Heleomyzidae > Heteromyza > Heteromyza rotundicornis. The sequence continues at coordinate 51,072,556 of OX596013.1, read as the reverse complement.
GTGTGAGGCTAAAATTCCGCAATGCATATTCATAAGTTTCCCCCGAACGACGACAGGTATTTGAAGTACATCAAATGAACAGAACGGAACGCCTTTCCAACACGTACGAATTGTACTTAAATTTTTAACGTTTTTTTATATTATTTATGCCAAAAAGATATCAACAACAACAACAACAATAACACTAAAAACCAACCAGATAAAAACGTGTTAGTGTAAGTACTCGTGCGATTTCTAAAAAATTTTTGGGGCAATTAAAAGTATTGTTAATTAGGTGACTCTTTTTTTTCGCATCTCATTTTCTACTTCGCATATACCTACTCGCCGAGCATATAGTGTGAGTGTGTAATCTCGGATTTTTTTTTCTTTTTTTACCTTGAAATGAATATTTCGAAAATTGAACAGTTATCGGGGTGACCTTGACTTTTATCTCATTTCCAGTTGGAGTATATATGCGTCTTACTATAAATGTGGTTAATGAACTATCAACGGAGTCGCTTGGCTGGAAAAATACCGCAAAAGTGCTGCTCAACTGTTGTGTACACACTTGTGTTTTCTTCAAAATGACACAGCATTATTAATTGCGGTTTTTTCTAAAACAATTTAATTTAATGTTGTTCAAATTAAATACTTACAAAAGCAAAAACAAATTATAATTGAAATATATTAAATGAAATTTACGCTCTAGTGAAAAGCGCAAATGCATGATGTGTTGCCTTTATGCAACTTAATTAAAATGTTATTGCAGTCTATTGAGAGGCGGGCGTGCGCTCGTGACGCATGTGTCTGTTGCCTCTAATCGCTAATTCATAATGCCGGTAGAATGTAAATGCCTCTAACAGAAATGCAGCAAATAATTAGCGCCGGTGTTGATTTAAAGCGATTAAAATTGCCACTTGACAGTGGGCAGGGTTTTTTTTTAAATATAATTTCTAAATAAGAAATAATCATTAAATAATTTAAATAGAAATGATGATTGAATCGTGCGCCATGATTTATCTGACTGAATGAATCATCAATGGTACAATTTGAATTTGTTTATGTGACTAGCTCGTAATAATCACAGAACGATTTAGTACTGCCCTTTTTGGTTTGCATTCGGTTGGTACTAAAAATTCTTGAAATTTCCTTAATATTTCTCTGTCTTAGGACTAAAGCTGTCATACTTTACTGAGTCGATTTGGTTCGATTTGGCGTCCATGAAAAAGGACATAGAATGATTGATAATCTATCGATATTTTCGATATTTGATCAATAAATTTTCGATTGTTTATCGATAATTTCCATTTCCTATTCAATTTGGTTGCGGTCATATTCCATTTTGTTCCAATTCCATTCCCATTTCGTTCCAGATGTCATTTCCAGTCAAATACAAGAAACGGCGTCCAAATCTGTTAAGCATTTCTTAAGATAAAAGAAAATAAAGAAATTTTACGGCTTTTTTGTATGGGAGGTATGATGATTTTTCGATATTTCATCAAAAATTTTTCGATTGTTGATGGATAATTTTTCGTAAATTTATCGATTTTTTCCAAAAATTTATCGCTAACTTTTCGATTTTTTATCGATAATTTTTCGAAAATTTATAGATAATTTTTTGACATATTATCGCTGATTTTTCAATATTTATCAGAATATATTACCCATGCCCCCGCCAGAAATTACGTTTTTAGCTGCATGAACCAATTTTATGTATTTGTTCCAAAGAAAATATATACTTCATTCCACTGTATGACTAACTAAACATATTGTTTCAGGTTAGACTAATTAGTATGAATATGTGAATATAATTAAAGAATATCTTAATGTGTGCTAAAAAATTAATAACCGATTAAGTCAATTGAAACTAGTCAAGTAGGTTCTATATTTCACTTTCGAGTGAAAGTGAAATGCATATCAGTCTAGACTCTCGACAAATATATAGGAAGTAGACAACAAATGCCTACGGTTTCATTTGTTTGTGTTTGTTATTTGGTTCATCAGTAGCCGCTTCCGTTCTCAAATTAACAAACATTTCTGTTTGCCAAATACATTTTAGCCTAACCTGAGAAATTCGAAACGAATGCAATTTCGCTAATGGCCATTACAGCACATTGCGAAAGGCCAACCTAATTTCAGCAACTTCAGCAGACAAAACAAACAATTAAAAACAAAAAAAAAAAGCATAAAACTTAATAACTTTTTAACTGAATTATGTTGAAAGCTAGTTGTGTGCGCTTCAGTGCCGGCGAAAATGCAAACGGTGAAACTTTGCAGCAACATTAAACAGTAGAGCCAAGCGCCATGGTAATCCATAGCAACACACACAGTACGGCACCCAATATGACCAAGTAAGCTGGTGGAAACAAAAAAAAATTAAAACAAATGAGGCCAACCAAGCGGAAAATGAAGCACAAAACATCGGCTCAAATTGTAGAAATTTCCAGCAAACCAACGAAAAAAAAAAACACAGAAAAAGAGTACAAAGTTCAGCAGAAAATTACATGACTTGGCAACATTTCAAAATTATTATTGCAAAAAGTATTATTAATGATAATTCTTCCTGTGCCAGTTGTCAGTTTCCACAAACACCATTTTCAAACTGATTAACAACTCTTTAAAAATTCATTTTTGTTTCTTTTTGCAGATTTCATCCGTAGTACGAACATCAAACTGGCTTCACCCAGCAGCACAGCACCGCCCGTGCTTTGGCGCGCGCGGAGAAAAGTCGGTAAGTTCGTGTTGAAATATAAAAGGTTCATTGCTTTTTTAATAGTCTTAAAAAGCAGCATAGGTAAATGCCAACCGAGCTCTAAACTATTAAATGCCAGGAATCACAAACGGTTTAGAGCCAATTTCTAGCCTAACAAAGCAAAAAATAAAGAAAAAAATAAACAGAAATAATTTCATGTATTATTAAACAGTCGCTTATGCGTAAGTGTATGTGCTCGGGACAAATGACACCCAAAGCAAACACCGTGAATAAACACTTTAAGCAGGCTATTGTCTTCATGCTTTAAAAAGAATACATTGAGAAAGTCTCCAGCTGTAAAATGAATCAAGTTGGTATTAAATTCTCAAGTATGTATTATGATTGCGGGCCGACGATTCGCGGATATACCATAAGAGTAACCCATTTTTAAATTTCTTTAATTTATTCTTTTTAAAATTTTAATTTAGCATGAACGTTGTGGTTTTTATTATTTTCATAGTAAAATTTATCATAAAGATCTTTGATTTTTTAAATTACTTCTACTGAGAAATGACTTATGCAAGCTCGTAGCAAATATTTGTGTTAATTCGGTTCTCAGACTTTCAAAAACATCGGTTCCGGTTGTGGTTCCGGTTCCGGAACCGGTTCTTGGTATAATTTTAAAATGTGTTTAATGTGATCTTATGAATTATTATAACTTTGTTAAATGTTATTTTTTAACTCGATTTTTCTCTCAGTGCACAAGGGCTCACAAGTGCCATCCTGCCATTTTATTTGTAAATACATTAGACGGACCGTTAAAAATAAAATTTAAATTTTTAGATAGAATACGTTTCGAACCATCGTAAAAATATGTGGGAGTGATCGACTAACACCCAGGGTTCAAACTTCGCCAAAACGGATTAAATACAAGGAAAAAGCCCAAATTATACATTTTTAGCAGACGACACTCGAGGACCAATAAGACCTATTTTTTTTCTATACTACAAGTAAAAAGTAAGAATACCATAAAGAATGAGAATATAATAAAAAAACAATTATGGGAAGCAATACGACTCCTTTTTTCTCCCTAAGAGGGATATATTTTCTCTTTAGTAGATCAAACAGCGGAGGCAACCATTAATTTAATTTTTTTCTCATTTTGCAGTATATTTTTACCCAGCGGCAATTCAAGCACATAAAAAAGTGGTTCATATGGGCTCTTCAGTTAATATTTCCTTAAGCCCCTTTAAAAAATTAGTTCCTGGGGGCTAATTGTCATTAAAAATCGAAATCGAAGAACAAAAAATTAAAATAGTGACCGGTCCAATATACATACACATCGTGAACTTGTGTTCTCATAAAAATGCAAATAGGATGCGAGTTTCGTTCATCACTCAATCATGTTCGTCCGCATAGAGATGAACCGTCCGTCAGCTTGTCAATGCGAGTTCGTTCATTTGCCACTAACCCCCCCCCTTCCCCCTCAGAGGTCAATATACTGCTGGATGTGTTGTTTGGCAATAAAATACCATTTGTACAAGCGTACATTATCCCTTTTCCGATTTAAATTGTGATTTAGATTTTCTTTTGTTTTATTGCCCAACAAAATGTGAATGACTTGGACAAATCTGGCCATCTGGCCATCAACTGGCCTGGCCACCCGCTCCATTTGTAAGCTTTTATACGAATTTAATTTTTATTACACTTCGTGAACTCTTAAACGAAACATTCGTTTTGTTGTTTGTCGTAAAAATCATGCCAAAAGTCACCGCTTGTGCTGGCCTAGCAACCAACCAATCTTCCAAATGATAAATTTCCCTTGAGTATTTTTCATGATTTTGGCCACAGTTTAAATTCCATTTTCTCTACGCAATGCCCATGATTTATTAAGGCTGAAATTTATTTAGCATTTCTCCTAACAAGCTTAAGTTCGTTTCAAGGGATTTTGCCCGTACTTGTACTTGCCATAAAGTTTAGTGCGGTGTGACTACTGTTACTCGTTTACGGGCTGCCGAAAAAACGTAGTCAAGTAGTCACTTGAGATGAATTGTGGAAAATTGTTCATGTAAATTATTAATTGCAACATGGTGGCGGCGGCGACGGTGGTGGAGCAGGCACTGCCGTTTACTCGATTTGTGCATGCTTCTTCGTCAAACAGGGCGGTTTTTTTTTGTACTTGTACTCGCCTCTTTGGCTGGTTGGGCTTCAAGATATCCAATTCCATAAGCTGATTATGATGCGTTTTGCTCTTAATTAGTTTCATGTTCGGAAATGGCTTTCCATGCTGTTGAGTTTTCTTTTAAGTTTCTTGAGTTTTCTGTGTTCTTAGTGGTGCAATTAATTTAAATTCTGATTAATTTCCGGTATTGCATTAACTCTAGTGCGAAAATCTAATTTATTTGGAAGCTTAAATAGCTTTGGTTGCGTTACAACAAATTTAATTCTAAAAGTGCTCACGAAACGGTTTCACGTTTGTTGAGTCAATAAACTTAATTTAGTCCCAAAATTGCTTTTACCTGCCAATTTGTTCAACTATTATTGGAAACACAATTAAAATTAAATTATTAAAATGTATATAAGCCTACGGGATTATATAGATTTGCCCCCACAACCCGTAAAAACTTGCAACTTCCGCCGCCCAGAGTCCATTAAAATGTCACGTAGTGTAAACAATGTAAAAGCGTCAGTTGCCACGAACAGCTGTTGCCAGAGCTGTCATATCGCTGCAACAAACACAGACACACACACTATCGTGCTGAGCGTGCCATTTCCGTTTCCGTTTTGCACCGAACACACACATTTTTGCCGGCTCCTAAAAGTCATTGACAACACAGCGACAACGACAACGACAACGGCAGCTTGAGGGCAACTTTCAACTCATCTCCATTGTTCGCCTGAGTCTCTTGAGTGCAAACTTGTTTTGTAGTTGAGCATGAAAGCTTTGCAATGAAATTAAAAGCTTTTTTTTGGTGTGTTTCGTATAAAGTTCAATCACAGCTGAGTTTCGTGGAGTTGAGAAGAGCCCAGACCGCGGAAGCCATCATGTGGTTTTTTCCACTGACAATGAAACGTGACTCCATGTTGACTAACGGCGAATTTCGGTATCGCATGGAGTGTGTAAGTGCGTACATGGGGCTATGCGTATGTGTGTGTGTGTGTGTGTGTGTGTGTTTGTGTAAAACAGCTGTTTTGCTTTGGAGTTTACTTTTCGAAATGTTTATACGCGTAAGTGCAGTTGCCGCTCAGCGTTGTTGTTATTGTTGTTGTTGTATATTGACAGTTGAAAATACGCTTTGCGTGTGTAACTGAAAACAATACGTTATTTTTTTTTGTAAAATATATTGACACTTGTATTTTGTGGTCTGCCAAACAATAAATTTCCGGATATCAGTGATTGATTGCATTTGCAATGTGAACAGCTTGGCTGATTAATTTTTGATTATTTTGCAACGCATTCATTTCAAATTCAAAATGGTTGTACAATATAAGTATTGGTTGTGGTATTCACTCGATAAATAACGGGATTGAATTACTTTATCCTCCTATTTAAAGCAGTTGATGCAATTTCAGAGGCTTCTATAAAAGTCGTTATGGAATAAGTCACAGTACACGTCCAATATATTGAACAAATTACAATCGAATAAAATGGAAAAAATCACACCTTAAAGAAAGCAACGAATACAACTCTGGACTCAAAAATAAAAATACATTTTGAGTTGTCCACAATTTATTAAAACTTTTTTGTAGAATAATCTCAAGAATGTTTCAGAAAAGTCTTTGTAAATTGGTTCGGGAATGAAATGAGAATGGTACAGGAACGTAATAAAATAAACTTCGAAATGAACCGCAACGTAATGGGAATGGAACTGCAACGAAATGAAATAATATGTGTAAATGGATCATAAAGAGCAACAAAAAATGCAAAGAATTGACCCCACACAATCTCAGGAACAAAATGAAATTGAAAAGAACTTGGAAACGGAACGAAATGGAACGTAAAGGAAACGAAACTGGAGGTAACTTGGAAATGGAAAAGAACTGGAACATACTGGAGTGCTGGGGACCTATTAGGTCCATATATGACTTCAGCCACTAATGAAAATTTATGGAAAATTTGTAGGAAAAAACTCATCGAAATATAATCAGATTGTTTCCGACCTCTGGTCAAATTGGATTGGATTGAATTTACTTTGACTGCATGAATATGTAGGTTCTGTATGTATGTACTTGTGGACTCAGAAAATGTTAATTCTCTTACTAGATTTGTTTTATGCATACAAATTCCGTCATTCGAAACAAAAAACAATTGGTGGCAACGCTTTCCACCCTAAATGCATCGACAAATACAAAGGAAAACAAAACAGACGAAGTTCATTAATCGCCGACATAAAATGAAAAAGTAAAAGAGGAAATTGAAGTAGATTAAAACAAAAAAAAAACCAAATGCATACGAATCAGCGACAACAAACAAAAACGAAATCCACAAAACAAATCGAGGCGAATTCATCAGTTTGAGCTTTTTTCTTCGGGTTGTTTTGTTCTGCTTTTTTTTCGTACGTTATCGTCTTGAGTGTCTTATCTGAGCGTTTTCCGTATTTCACTGCTCACCAGCTTCTACTTACTTCCCTTTGCTTTTGACAACAAGAACAACAACTAATAAAAACAATACAAAAAAAGCAAAAACAAAAACAAATACAAAAAAAAAACTGAGAAAAAAAAGGGAAAATAAAAAAGAACGAAAATAAAGTAAATACAAAAAAGAAACGCTAAGAGCGAACGAACTTGTGTGTTTATTTTACCGAAACGATTTCGCCGCAGAATGTGGTGTGAAAAGATATTTTCGCTTGCCAGCCACAATTCAGTATCGCTGAGATATTCGACGTGGTTGGTACGCAACTTCCCGGACAAGTAACGAAACGAAATATGATAACACATCCTACTAGTGTCTAGTGTAGTGCGCGATGGTGGCAAATCGAATAAATTTTTGAATTTCATTTTGAATATACACGTATATATATACTAACATATATATAAATTCTGAGTTCGAAACAAGAAATGCGAAATGCGAAAAGTATTGCAGAGAAGCGGAATTTATGTGATTTTTATGCGTACACTAATTACAATAACAAAGCCAGCGAATAATTTATGTGTGTGAAAGAAATATGAAATTACAGAAAAGTTCGAAAACGTTTTATTATTTTCGTTTAATTGTGAATGGTACATAGTGGAATTCCAACAGGCAACAGTCGAAAATAAATGCTGAGACTCAAGTACGGGAAATGTGTAAATGAAATACTTTTTCAATTAGAAAATTCTTATTGGTAATTTGTTAAAAACCATTTTTTTCTTGGTGAACAACATACGATCTCTCTTAAAAATAGTTCGAAAATTCAACAAAAATCAAGCGAAGTCGTCTGGGGCAAGTGTGAAAAGTGTCTAACGATAAAATTCAACTAAATTTGAAGTCGTCGTCTAATTTCAATATTATTACGCTAAAAATAAATGCAAATAAACTAACCAATTGTGTAACGGAACATTAGCAAGATCAGGAGAGGATAATACATACAAGAAACACAAAAACGTAACGAAAAAAATTCAGAAAAATCTCAACAAACAAAAATAAAGAAAGAAGAAATACCCTCAAACGCATGAAAGTCATGTGCATGTACAATGTACATTGTACATATCTGAAAGATACTAACGAATACCAAATGAAAAATAATCTCGCTTTTGATCTCTGAAATAAAAAATTTACGAGATCGTTTGCATTTTTATGCGCTTCTATTTTATTGTTATTTTCTTCGCTATTCCTTCTTTGCCAGCAGTCAGCCGTCAACCGTCTATCGTCATTTCCCTTACGAGGTTACATTTTTCTACTTGATTTTTAATTTGTAATTTAATTAACATTTTTTTTTCCAAATTTTATTTGCAAACGATCACGTTTTGTGTAGCCGCCGTTCGCTCTAGAGCGCGCTCTCTCACTCTCTCTCTCTGACTTTTTTCATTATCTCTTACCCATTCTTTCTTTTATTTTGAAAAGTTTCCATTGTTTCTAGTGGATTGCTTCGCTGTGGATTGCTTCGCGGCGAATTCAGCTACTCGTGCACTTTTATTTGTGGCCTCCTTTTAATACAAATTAATTGCATTTCAGTGTGTTTTTTTTCTGGTACAATTTTAGTGCTGACAGACTTACATATGTGTTGGAAGTACATTGTTGCAATTTCTTCTACTTCCACTGTTTTATTTCTTGGTCTAGATATGCTTTTGGGGCTCGTACCCCCCAAATACACTTACACGCACACACACAGAGAGACTCGACCGCTTCATTTGCGGTTGTCGCCGTGTAATGCAAACTCAATTCATTTCATTTCGTTTCGTCTCACTTCGATTCAGCCTTATTCAACAAGTAGATAAGGCAGGTGTTTTTTGGTTACACTTTTATTATAAGTATATGTATGAGCAGTGTGGTTTGCCCCTGGCCTCCATCACCTCTTCGCCAACATTCCATTCCACTCGACTACAGTCCACGCTGCTCGCCGCTGTGGTTGTTATTGTGTTCTGTAGCGGAAATGATTTTGCCCTATTTTTTTACGGTATTCTTGATAGTGTCAATGTGTTTAAAAGATAAATGGGACAGACTTTTATGGATATTCGCGGTACTTGTCTGAAGGAAACCGGCTCGGTCAGATAATTCATTTCCTTGAAATTCCTAGTATTACATGAGGTTTCTCGTTAAATTTCAAAGTCTTTCGAATTGATTCGTAAAATTTTTCATTTTTCGTAATAAATAAATTCAGTGAAATTGGTTCATATGAATGTTTCTATTGTATCTATCAATTGCTGGATTTATCTTAAATGTTATAAAAATCTTTTATATTGGTTCAGTTTCAAGTTAAATGGGTTCATTGGCCAACGCACTATGAAAGAAGAGTAAGAGTCAGAATCACAGCAGTGTAATTATGTATTTAAACCACTGTGTATTACACCGTTACCGAAACGATACACCTAAGTATCCCTTATTGTTTACATACAAATATTTAAATTTTGGAATCAAATTTGCGGCAAACATTGCTGCGTTCACATGGCGAGTGATCCTGAACCTTAGTAATATTTTATTATTTGTTTCTGGTTAAATTTCCGATCTGGAAAAATTCCATTGTGAACTTATCTAGGCAAAGAAGAAAGTTCTGAAAAATGTGCAGTTTTTGCAATTTGCAAGTAATCTCTCTAAATAAAAGTGACTTTAGCAATTCGTCTTCTGACATTTCAATATCAGTTTTACCAAATCAATCTACATAAGGATCCATGCCAAATCGACAATGACTCAAGTGTGATTTGTTTAAAATTTTGTGGATCTTATTCCTGTGAGCTTATTCCATGGCAAATTTGGTATTGTACAGTGAAACATAGATAAAAGTACCATTTTCTTAATTTTTAAAATATTCTAAAACTTCTTTGAGTGAAAATTCTGAAAAAATCACACTTTAATATAATTTCACTGCATTACATTTCTTTTTTAAACCAAAATATTTTTTTTTTTAATTTGAAAAAAAAAATTTGGCTGCGATTTTGTTTTAATTTTGCAGAAAACTGAATTCAAATAAAATGAGAAATCCGTTGACTACTCGGATAACATTTTTTTTGTGTGGACCGGCACTCTCACGTCAAGCATCGGCAAACTTGCGAGAGTAACTTGCCATGAAAAAAGCTGGTTTAATTTGGTAGTATCGACTTTCGGCATTAAAACTGTAGGTCCGCAAATATCACTACATTATCACTTGGCCATGACAATTGCATCAAGAAGCTTGGACTAAGTTCTAATGTGGAGTGTTGTGGCGAATAATTTTCATATTATTATTTAAAAAAATAAAATTCCTAACTGTATATGTTGCTTATATAAGTTTGCCTCAACATATTTATTTGAACTTGCTAGTGAACAGAAAATAACAGCGAGAAAAGGATCACAATAAACATAACGACAAATAATAATAAACCTCGTACTAAGTATGCCCCGAGAAGAGAAGCAAGAAAGCGTATTTACCATTAAGATAAAGACCAAAAAAGAAAAAGAAATAAACAAAAAAAACGGAACGAACAAACGATTAAAAAGTTCCATCACACAAATCATTCCAGGGCATTATTTTATGACGATGGCATTCATACGCAGTGAAGGCATACTGAAAATGCCTTATAAGTTCACTTTTAGCATCAAGTGGTAATAAGTAGGAACTAGTATATGTAATATTTGTACTTGTGCTTGCACTATAAGAGGCCAGGCAGCCAATGACGACAATGACAATAACAACAACTCAAGAAGCAAGAATGGAAGAAATGAGCGTATCAAGTAATTGTCGTCGCACTAAAAATTTCGTATATGGTAATTGCATGCAGTTATTATGCTTTTAATGCCTCTACACAATCCATGCTCACATGAACGTTGACTATGAGCGCTTCAGGCCATTTTTACGATTGTAAGGAAACTTGTTTCTTGTTCTTGTTCTCGCGTACCTATTATTTTGGGTACAATTGCACTTAAGTTCTAGAGATTTTTTTTTCATTAGTACCTTAATTTTTTTTATATTATATGTTTGTTGTTGTTTTTGTTTTCTGTTGTTGCTATTTGTTTCTATGTCATGCTAAATATTCTCTGGAAATGCTCTTAACCTTATTCGGTGAGCGATAAGCTGGCAACAAAAATTTATACGCAATCAATTCGCACACACTCGGTTGTAATGTAATTGAGTCGTTAGACAAAATTCTTTGGGTGTACACTGTACATTGTTAGTAAATTTAAATATGCATTTCGCGTTGTTTTCATTTGGTTCTCCCTCTATTATAATCAATTTCTAAGGTTACCATGTATATTTTCACAATTTGCAATTTTTTGTGTGTATGTGTGTGTTTGATAATCAGATGTGTAGCGTGGGAATACCCTGGTGACAACGGCGTTTGAAGTGGTTTTGTATTTTAAGTGGTTAGCTGTGATTTCACATGGAAAATTTGTTAATCGCTTTGGAGTTTTGAAGAGGCTAAACATGGGAGGATTGAAAGCAATGAACATTTTAGAGCAATAAATGGAATTAAATTTTGAAATTCTGTGATTTGCCAATTTGCCGCACTTCACTCAACAATCCAATGTACAGCCAATCACATGCCAAATACAAAGACTTTCTGCATGATCAGCCAGCATGATCGAAGCCACACAATACAAATTCGCTCTATTCGCTGCAAACGGATCGCACTTTGCCATCGCAACGGTTGAAGCAGCTCAAGGCAAATACAATTCTGTATTTGTTTAAAATATTCAGTGGTTTTTTCTTCTTCTTTTATTATGATTTTTTTTTCTTCGATTTTTTTTTCTTGTCTAGATTTATTCATGCCAAAACTGCTGTGAATTAAATCAATAAATAAATTAATGTGCATTAATGAATTGGAATGCTTGCATGTGTGCCATATTGGGTGTGTATGTGTGCGGAGTGAGGCGAGATACCGTAAGCGTTCCGCTGATTCATTTGAATTCTGATTGGAGCGTTTTTATTTTGATTTGTATTTGCTTTTGCTTTGGCCACTGTTGTAGATTATTTGCTTTGCCTTTGGTACTATTTACTGTCAATGAGCAGATATGTGTGCGCGCGCGTTCGGCATTAGACATGCTTCATCATCTTCAAGCGTCAATCTTATGGAAAATTTCCGAAAGTGTGATCTTGTCTGCGCCACGCCAAAAATCAAGAAGAGAAACAAAAAAAAAAAGGAAAGAAAGAAATGATAAATACAATGAAATGGAATGAAAACAAAAAGCCCAAGAGCGAAAATGATAAATTCGCTTGTAAGCGTCATAGAGTGAGATGAGATGGGGGGAAAACACAGACACACACAGACAACATAACACACAAAAGAAGGAATGTGGTCAGCAGACTAGGCCACCCAAAAATTATTATTTATTGTTACGAGACGCTGTGCTGTTATGAGAATTTAAGTTAATTTCTTTCATTTGTAACCTTGAATTAATTTCGTTTTAATGAGTTTCTCTATTTGAAGGGTGTGACTTGAAGGACTGAACTCTCAGGCACATAAACATTCACATTTTATGTTTCATTTTGTTATGAAATTACTTAAAAAATTGAGATACATTTTTGTATATGCGAATGGATGCTATACATACAAACTCTTAGAAAGAGAAACGTATTCATCTCTTAACTTGTCCATTAGAAAATCCAATAATGCCTCACTGGTCAGTGATCACCATTTGTCATTAATTTTTTTCCCATTTCTGTGGAAACTCAAGGGCTTATGACAGGTCATTAAAAACGCCCAACTATAACAGGCGAGAAATTACGGTTTACACCTCTTGGTATATTGCGGTTTTGCATTAAATTCATCTCATCGCTTGATTCGAATGAGTCATACCTAAGTGGGTAGAACTAATTTTTCCCATTACGAAGATTTGTGAAATAGTTTAAAAGGGAAATTAGCTGAAGATTTGTCTGGGAATTCTATTATTTTAAGAAATAAATTATTTAAGTTTTATTAAACCAAAATTGTATTATCTTAACGTCTAGCAGACGACTCAAACCAGCATAAACTAAATAAAGATTAAGCACAAGGAATATATACTTATATGTTTGATAAAAACACAGTCGGAAAAAAGTTTTCGTTCATGAGAAGCCTCATACACTTTTCAGGAAATTTGTGAAAAATCACATTTAATCAAAAATTGTGGTAAAAGAACTTACAACAACAACAACCACTTTTTTAGATTTTTTGAAATATTTTTGTTGAATTTTGAAGATTTATTTTAACAATTTCATAATTTTACCGACGTTTTTTTTTCTGTGTAGTACCTATTTATTACACGTTAAAATAGTAAAAAAATCCCTTGGGGCTTCACTAATTTTTTCTAGTATTTTCCTGTCTGTTGATCACGAATATGTTATCAGTTTTCTCGGGCCTCCTCTAGTTTTGGTCAAAAATGTCCTTTCGCTCACTGTTATCTTATAAAAAAACATTTTCTTCTATTGATGTAAACTATTTCTATCATATTTCGGCAGACAATTTTACATGGTATATAAAAAAACTTTACACCATGGCGTATAAGTAATTTTTATTATTTATATGAGTAACACGTTACTCATGTTGGTTTAACTTTTTGTTTTAGGTAAAGCAATTGTATATTTCCAAGTAAAACTGTCTGCGGTAACCCAATTGCATGAGCTATTGAATTTCTCTACTAAAATGTGTTGAGCTGTCTAAATTCGAATTTGTTAAATTAATTAAGCAAAGAAACGTTATGAGAACTCTCACAATTGTCACTTCGAAAGGATTACCGCTCGACGCCGACTTTGAAACAGTTCCGAAGTTTGACGTTAAAGTTCGATGTGAATGGCGCAAGTAAAATTAACTGATAGTTAGACGCTTAGAGTACAAACAGTTTGTACGAAAACTTAAAACTTTCATCCAATTTAAACAGAAGCTTTCTTTGCAGTGTGAGTGTATATTAATCTAAAATATAAACATTAACCAGCCATCGAACAAAGTCTAAATACACACACACCCACCACCCCCTCCAAAATACAACAAAACAATACCAAAGATTATTATTTTTGAATATTTCACATTCAATATTGCGATTTATTGTAATCGCATTTCAAAGACTTTTAATCTATTGTGAAAAAAAAGATTATAGTACAATTTATTGATGTGCGAGTTTACAATGTTTGTTCAGAAGCGATAAAAAATTCAAATGAAATGAATCGTAATAAAAGGAAAAACAACAACGATTCGAAATACGATCTGCTGTCACAAAATTGACGGCTGGCATTGCGTACGGCGCACTTGCACAACAAATCCCAACCACCTTCCCTCCCTATCAGCTGGCTTCTCTGCACAGCTGATATAACAAATTCAATTTGAGCATTTCACATTTTACACACAACATAAAGAAATATTAAAACCGCAAAGCCCGCGCGCGCACTCACCAACTGAGTTAACGAACCTTGCAAAATAATACAATCAAATAATAAAAGAACAAAAAAGAGGCAATCATAAAAAAAAAGTTAAAAAAAAACCATTAAAATAAAGAAACGAACTTATCATTTTGCAGGCGTATCTGAAAGATAGGCACAAAAAACCGCATGCACATATGCTAATATTTATAACGGTAGCGCAGAAAAAAAAAGTCACGCAATGTGCTAAAACGTTGAAACGCAAAGCCCAAGAATCATCAAGATTTGAATGAGTTCACCCCACCGAATTGGACATTTTGTGAAATTCAGTAGAATTTTATAATTTATTTATTTTTTTTTGGATTTTGTGTTGTTATTTCAATTACGTATGGCTTATTGTGGGCTTTTATGACTTCACAGAAACTTACTACTCGTAAAAAGTTGCAGCAGCGAAGCGTAGGCAGGATTTTGTTGCAGAATGTAATGTAAAATCAACAACAACAAAAACAGAGAGAAAAAAACCGAACGAACGTCAAACAAAACGAAACGAAAGCAAAAGGCAACCAACAAAAACTGTTTGCAAATGCAAGTGTGAATTGAAACGGAAGTTTGCAAATAAAACAACAACAAAATAATACACTTGTGAGTAATTACTGGGGATAGTCCGGAGGAGTAAAGGGGTGTGCGAGCGGTTTTTGTTTATATTCATTTTCCGATAGCAGAATTTGAATATTTATGGTGGCTATTTTTTATTGCATTAAATTACGGAAAAGGTGAAATTTATTGGCTAGGAAATTTTGCATATGTCTTCAACATAACCTCCTTATATGGAGTGATTATTTAACAGAAACCCTGATAATTTTTACCACAAATTCAAGTCTTAGAAAATCACTTTCCACCATTTCCTTGCATTTCTCGTAAATATTTCCAAACTTTCCATCAATCACGTTAATAAGTTTGTTATTAAATCTAACAGTTCTAGCAGATGTTGATATTTATAATTTTGATTAGAGCTTAGAATAGGCAGATTGTTTAGACATCCAGCTGGGAGACAATATTTACCAACCTGATAAATATTTGTTATTCGTTACCTTCTGTTCAATGTCAAAGCTACAGAACTCAAAAATAAAAAAAAAAACTATGTCAAAATCAAAACATAATTTTCCCCTTAAAGATGAGTTTTCAATAACAATTTAATTTAATTTAACCCAAATACAAATTTATATACAATACACACAAAAAAATACTCTGAGGTAGTTTGCATAATTTACGCTTTTTCTCTAAATGTAAGAAAACACCCAAACATTGTAGCGTCTTGGCAGCCAGTCATCAACGACTTGTGTGTATTCTAAACCTTTTGTCTGCTACTTTTCCTTACTTCACTCTGGCGCACATAAGATCTTAATCAGACTCCCTGAGTGTAGCGTGCCTACAATACAATTCAGACGCAATAGTTTAAATAAATACAAATGTAGACTCTCCGACTCGTCTGCGTGTGTTCAAGAAATCAAAAAACCTAATTAACACATCATTAGCGTGAAAAATTACCATACGCATACGTAAAGGGTGGATTTTTTTTCGTAGTGGCATGCGAGAGATAATCGTAGGAGCTACGAAATTTTCACAATTGTACGAGGAGAAAAAATGGCGAACCACAGTGATCGTATGTGGCAAGTAATCCTCAGCATTATAAGAAAAACCCTTTTGTGAGGCCGTACCCACCGCACTCACTGTTGTGTCCACTATGCAACTTTTATTAGAAATAAATTAACACTTGCAAAAGCGTAAAGTAAAATTGGTACCAACATTAAATCACGCCGAGGTGCAAAGATCTCGCCGTATATTGATGCATTCGAAATTTTTGTGCTTAAAATTAACCAAGCTTCAAGCGTAGCTTAAATTAAAATTTTTGAAATTTCACGCCTTGCTAATTTTTAATCATAATTTTTTTTGCTTATTTTTTTGTTGCCTTCGATTTGGTTGGCTTGACGTCAATACTTGTTCAAATACTTTAAATTTATTTTATTTTTTTTTCATTTAGTATTTGATGGAATTTGTGAAGTAGCTTCTTTTGGAATTATGGAAAGTTTAAAATTATAATTTAGTAAAAAAAAAAACTTTACATGGTCCGCAATGTGATAAAATGAACATATTAAAATTAGTTGAAAGCAAATTAACAGTTCTTAGTATTTATTAATATTGATGGTATATTAATGAAGTGGTGTCATAATTGTGTGGCTCTGAAGCTGTGAAATCGCCAAAGACATCCAAAGATATGTTAAAATTATGAATGGAAATTTTCTTAATCAGGAAAATTATGATGTGAACTGGGTGTTAATATAAATTACTGCCACACGTGTGATCTTTTCAAATATCAGTTGTGATCTTTTTAGTTCAGCAAACCATTAAGCAATCCGGTTCAACATTGTATAAATCTGAGAGTAGTTAAGTTGTGATTGAAACCTCGTGACTGAAAACACCTACAAGCAACATCCAAGTGAGTTAATCGGCTTTATTATAAGGCTACCAAAACCTAATGCTGCCCGTTAACTCACAAGCGAGTGTCACGTTGGTGTATCGAAAGGAGCCGTCAAGTGCTTAGGGTTTCTGAAGCAGTGCAAGAAATACTTTACTTTCATTTATGCCACTGATCTGATCATTTCAGGAACTTATTTGAATTGCCGTTCTGATTCTGAAAGGTTTTGGTCTATATAATAACTCTTTCAAGGCAAAGCTCTCATAATCCAGTTATCAATACAGTGAATTGTCAAATAGATTTCCAGTTATTTTTGGAATGATACTTTGTATGCTATGATACTAGCATTTCGAATGAAATATTCCTTGTACAGTTGAAAACTGTTCACTCTATTTATAGGGTATTGATTTTACAACTCTTTTTAATGTATGCACTTCATTGTAGTAGTCGACTTGTCCTACTAACAGCGTAAAAGCCATTCCATGGTATTGATTTAAATATAAACTAAGTACACAACAATATGATACTAGACTAAAAACTGGGGTGGTATAAGAAAAAATGCACCAATGCTAATGCTTGAATGCCACACAACCAATGTGATAATACCAATTTGAAATTTTGCTAAGGCATTAAGGCACAGATTATACAGAAAATGCTATAAAATAAATTGTACAAAAATTACTATATTTTTCAATCATAAAAGTTAATTGCAATTGCTAATCGAAGTGAGTAAAATGCTAGACAATTTAAAATCAAATGTGATGGTCAATCGTAAGGTATGTTTTGGCATTGAAATTTTGTGATGACTTGGGGTCACCACAACGATTCATAATTGGAACCTTCTACATTATATGTTTGTAATTAAGAAACTCTCAAATCAAAGTTCACAAAATCAACTAAATAAAGACCAAGAGCATACCAAAGAAGTGGAAACCTCATAAATAATACCAAGCAATATTGATTTTTCAAAATAAACAATTTTAGTAAAATTACTGCCCATTACTATGCTCCATTAAATTCGTATTATTTTAAGCCCTGAATTCTTCGAAATATACAACCTACGTTTATGGCATTTCCATTGGTATTTCTGTGAGAAGCCTTACATAAATTTACTTGTTCAACGCAAATCTGCATGTGCTTTCTTTATGCTGGCACAATTTCCTGTGAAATATTTTTGGAATACAGTTGCCAGCAATAACAAATTCATTCCATTGAAAATCAAATGCAATGACTGCACTTACTCTGCCAGCACCATTGCTGCACATATTTCAATTGCAATTCGCCATTCAAAATAAAAGAAAAACACTCACACACACACACACAGAAACACAAAGTTTACAAAGAAAATAAGAGTGTAGTGACGCAAAACGGCAACGATCGTAACATATTTTTAGCATTTCACATTTCGCAGAAATCCACAATAAATATTTATGCAAAAACGCTGAAACATACATACATACACATTCAAGCACTAGCACATCTACCCTCTTAAATATATTCATAAGTACACTATTTGCTCTATTTTTGTTAGGTATTTTCGTTTGTGTTGTTTGTGGTTATTTTCCTTGTGGCCAAAAATAGTGCAGAATTTTGTATACAACAAAGTCTAATCAGCGGAAATGCCGGACATTTACATAGCAAAAGCATATACAATGTAAAGCAAAAAGTTATTATTCTTTGGAAAACATTAAACATTCAACTTTGTACATTTTTCTGGGAACCATCCAGGGGAAAATCTTTTTTTTTTTTGTACAGAATTTCTATACCGCAGCGAAATTGTATATGCCAAAAAAATAAACAAACAAAATAAATGTTGGAAAAAAGTAGAAGAAGAAGAAAAACTGAAAATGTTTCCCCCATGTCTGGCTTGGTTCATGAGATGTTCGGATAATGTTTATTTATTTGGCAAAGTTTTGCATAAGAATTTTCGCAAATGATTGAAATGCAAATATTTTTGGTGTACTTTACATTCTGTACAATGTTGAGTTGCGAGGAGCGACGACAAATTCATGGCAATTGTATTTCAACATTGAAAAGTAAGTGAAATCGTTGACACTTAACGGCTGCCGTACACCCTGTCGTATGAGTATTAACGAAATGATTTATTGCTTGTGGTTATTACTCATACGGCCATGATGACGATTGGCTAATGAACTTGTTAAAGTCGTGCAGCAAATAAACTTCCTTGACTTGCAGTTTTCATATTTGAGAAATCGGAATATTTTCTAAATGATTTGGCTATATGCTTGGGGTATTAAAACTGGATTTAGTCAACAGGATAGAGGGGCTTCACTTACACACACTTGTGTTTCTTAACAGATTTCATGGCTTAGCAGATTGCGATTTTTTGTTTTTGAAAATAAGGTTGTGTTTTCGGTGAATATCATAGGTACCGGGTTCATTGAAAACCTGATTATTTCTCAATTAGATCAAGATTCTTAAGATTTTAAAGTTAGGGTGAAGAAGTAGAAACTATTTAGGTTAGTTCCGGTTACCAATACCGGGTACTCGGAAAAAAATTTGAAGTAACCGGTATTGGATTTTTTGAAATCGTTTAGTTTGCTTTAATTCAAACACTGACTTTTACTTTAAAGACTTCGATTAAAGTATTGCTCAAAATAGTTCACAGGTGTAGTCGGTATCTTGAAAATCTGTGTACTTTTTTTTAGATCAAATTAACACATTTAAAGTCATAACAAATAGCTTGACACTATATAGGCTATCCGTGTACACAATTACACGAAAAAAAATTTTAAGTAGTCGGTATTGGAGATTTTTCAACCCGGTTATTTTATTTTTGTTTACAATTCTTAACATTTTTAAAGTAAGTAAGTATTTTCTGGGTTTGCTATTATACAATTACCACCCGTTTATAGCACCCAAGTACCCGGTTACTTTGTTTTTAAAATAAAATTGTTAAAGTTTTAAAACTTAAAACGTATTTTTGCTACTAAAAAATTGCACACGATTACATTTAATTAACAAGAGCAAGTACTTCTGTCAATCAACCTCGAATGTCCTCTAAAAAAACATATCCATTACGTACTATCAATGACCGTTCGTTCACCACTGACCTCCACCTCCGGCATTCTATTCAAACGCAAACAATTTCACATTTCGATTTTCTTGGAAGCCACTCAAATTTCCACAAAAACTAAAAGAATACACCACAGACAAAGTAAAGGAAAAAGGAAAACCTTGTCAAGAACAAGTCATTGTGCGCGCTTTCATTTAATTCAATTTAATTTCGCCCAACTGCAGCAATTAAGAGATGCGCCCGTGCCCTTTCGTTCAGTCAGCCAACCAACCCAAGCCAACCATCCATTGAATATACGAACAGTCAATGAACTATTGAGCCCCGTGGATTCTAAAGCTGACGCACTGCACCGGCAGCAAGAACAATAACTACAACAACAGCAGGAGCAAACTACATACAGTAGCAACAAAGACAAGACAGCAGCAGCAGCAGTAACAAAAAATAGAATACTTGAAGCAAAAAAACAAGCAAAAATATGGCCAACGATTATCGTCATGTCGTGTCATTCATTTGTGAAAATTCATTCATTCAAGAATATCATCAGCAACAGCAGTAGCAGTAGCAGCATGTGGTGCCAGAGCAATTGTTGTCATTTATTTTTTGTGTGCGTTTTTCTGTTGTTCTTGCTCTTGTTGTTGCTGTTGTTTCGTTTCATTTCGTTATTCATCGTCTAATTGTGTAGAGTGCGCGCATCGGCTCCATATGGCTGGAATTGGGTTGATTTAGATCGAAATGGGTTTGGGTTTAATTGACTGCGTCTCTTTGCTGTGCGGCATGACATGTGTATGCGGATTTTTATTGCTTGTTCCATATTAACTGATTTTATTTGACTGATATTCACATTTCAATTCATTTTCTTTATCTCATGTTTTCTTGAGCGTCGTGTGTGTGTTTGTGTGTGGAAATAGGCGCAGCATTTTTCAGTTGCAGTCTTTTTTTTAATCGCAATAATAGCTTTTCCTTCCTGAGAGGCATTCGTTGATTGGTGAAATTAAATTGTTTATTGTACCATAAAATTGATTATTAAAGAATGAACAGCAACAATCAAGCAAGCTTTCGGCAATGATATCACTCAGAGAATTTTTGCATTTCTATTTCCTTCTTAACACTCATGCGCTGACATGAATGAATCACACGGCCACTGTGCACAAGAATAATAATATGGGGGAACACAAAATTTTAAATTGGTTTTACTAGACGTATGAGCAATTTTAATTGGAAATATTAATTGAGTTTCTGCGATTATTGATGGATTTTTTTGTGAGTTGGTGCGAAAAAGTTTTCAATATCGAGGATTGATTGGGGAATAGTTTTTAAAGAGGTTGGAAGACTGGTTAACTTTCAGCAAAAGAAGAAACTTTATTTTCAGTACATATAGCCTTTCTACGATCTTCTCTCACAGTCATCTGCATTCTCTGAATCAAAGCAATTTTCTTTTGTGTTTTGTAAACATGCAACTGAACCATCAAAGGCTATTGCTAATTGAAGTAAATGCACATACGCACAACAGTAAACGATTTGCTGTGAAGAAATATTAAAAAATATTCCGTACAATTGGTTCGTTCTTTGCCTCAAAATAGGCCACTACTCCGACTACTCCTACTACTCTTGGCATTTGCAATTTATTCTAGCCGCTGGCAATTGCTCTTCCGAATTGCTACTCAATGCATTCTGCTCAACCCAACTTTTTGTTTCTTGTTTCATGAATGTGCTTGTGCATGGCTTATGAATTCTTGCGAATTTTGCAAAATTACTCAAATGAGTTGCCTGCATTCAGCTTGAAGTGTTGCAGGCCTTTGAAGTGCCTCTGAAACGTTTTGTTTTTTCCCCTTCGATTGCTGTCATAAAATACACACGCAAGTGCTCCTATTGTGCTTTTGTGTCTTATATATTTTCTGCATTTTTTCATAAATTGAAAGCAGTTTTTAATGCTGCCGTATTAGTTTTATTGTGTAGGTTTTTCGCCTTTCAATTTTCATTGAGATTTGCTTGTATAATATTTTAATATTAGATATAATGTCTTGGCATGTGTTTGCTTACATGTTAAGCTCATAGGCGCACATGCTGCGAGTGAATCGTTGATTACATAAGTAGGCTGTTAGGAGAGCTGCTTATAGTCACAATCGTTTTTTTTCAATTTATTGGCATAAGTTCTTGCATTTATCAAAATAGAATTACATACCCTTCCTTTAGTTTAGGTTAGGAAGCCATGCATGGACTTAAAAAGTCCCTGGCTATAGTAGACAAATGAGTATTCATTTAAGTGAGAGTAAATAGCACTTCAGTACATTTCATAACGTTGAAATATTCGTCATTAGTGCTTTTATGGCCAATACTTTCCCTTAATACTTCAATATCACATCTTAACTCTTTCAATAATGACACTAAACATGACATGCCAAAAAAAACCTCACCATCTCAACTTGCAACCAACCACCCTTGAATGTCTTTTTACCTCTCTGGCAATGCCACTTACATGCGACCAATGCAAAAAGAAAAAAAAAATACCTACTTGGTATAAAAATACACCTTTGAGACATTTTGGGATATTTCCGTGAATTTGTTCTCGCACACTTAACGACGTCCAAAGGGGTGTGTCTCGCCTGCCACATTACCTTTATTTATTACATCCCCTAAAAGTGTATTTTTAGAAGGCAACCGAAAAAGAACTCTCGCATGACAAGTATTGACGTCAAAAGTGAAACAACTGCAAATTACGCTCAACGTATTAGCCTTTAATTTTGGCTTAAGGTTTCACTGCTTAAATCACTTACAGCCAATTTTCAGCGGGGACAGTACTCAGTTCAATGCTCTTCCAACTCGAGTGCATTGTTTGTGTGGATTTTCCACTTCTTCTTTTAGATTGAAGAAACTTTCCATTTTCTTCACTGTTTTCCCTGCCGTTGGTAACGCAACTTTGACAATAACAACAAGCCAATACATTTCTGTTGTTGTGTGGTAATTAAGTTTGTGTTTTTTCGGCACTAATTGTTGGCGTACAGTGTGGGGGCGTTTGTTTCTGTAATTTTTGTTTTAAACTAAAACTTTGCAGTGGTTGTGTCAGTGCTAGTGTGAGTGTTAGTGTGAGAGTGAGTGGGTGGACGTGTTTGTAAACATTTTGCTGCAACCAGGTTGCAACTGTTGTTGGCTAAATTTATATTTTTCTTAATTTCTTAGAAACTAGCCTCGTTAAATTTCTTGTTAATTGTAACCATTTTTATTGTTTCCGAAAATTATACAATTCATAAATTGATTTCCTTGGAAGATTTCTCCAAACCAAAAGTACATGCACACATACTTCGTGCGTCACTGAATTGTGGTATACAGTTATCAAAAACAAAATTTAAATTGAAAATTCCATGGAAAATCTATTCACACCAAATGGCAATTAAATTTCTCAAATTTAATTTTCGTTTTCGTTTGAATTTAATTACAATCAAATGTTGCCAGTTTAGGATTTTCGTGGAAAACTGGAAACATTTAGTTTTCAAAATTCTCACTAATGACAGCATGACAAACGTTATCATCGGTGTCACTTAGCAATAATTTATTTACATACATAAGCGATCCTTTAAAGAGTTTGAAAATTAAAGTAGGTGGATTGAATGAATTTTCTTCAGCTCATGAATACAGTTTCCTCCCCGACTATGATACTTTTGTGATCAGAAATTTGTCTATCCTTAATGTCACCCAACACCAATCACAGTTGTCGATTACTAACTTCATATAATTTTCATAAATAAATAAATAAAACAAAAGTTCTCCTTCCTGCCTAAGAAGTGACACTGAAGAATTACTTGTTTTTGCCTGACTTTTTCAGTTTTGTATTTTGTGTTTGACTGTGTTATTTAGTGTTATTTGTTGCCCGTTTTACACTGGGCAACAAAAATACAATTTGTCATACTTGGAAAATTTTATTTCGCCCTTTAAGAGGAGATGACCCTTTAAGAGGACACTCTTCTTCATGTAAAACTCATTTTCTAAATAAATCTCGACGACAACATGCAAGTAATGTCCTTTCAATCATATATATTTTTAGAGCATATCATCCTTTACCATTTCAAAAAAATCCTTTTAAATCTGATGACTTGATAAAGAAAAACTGAGTACGCAGTGTTCTTAACACTCATCACTTACTTTCATTTCCATATAAATTTTTCCAAGTGTGAAAATTCCCTGCTGCCCTGTGTTCTCATTCAAACTTGGTGTGTTGCTCGTGTTTTCAATTACAAGCAACCGCGGCTACAAAGTATTTTCCATATCTTGATCATTTCTTATCAATTATTAAGTATGACAGCGCGCGTCGTAGCAGCACGATGAAGTGAATATTCATATGTGTTATACTCTATGCGTGTGTGTTTGAGCGTGTGTCATTGTTTGATACCAGTGCTGTTTTTATTGCCATGGTGCTCTTATCACACACTACACGTATTTACACATGCTTTTGTAACGTTAACACGCATTAATTATTTGAATTTCTTCGAAATTTTCGTATAATTATGACAATGAAGAAGGCAACGAAGAAATCCTATTGACTTAAATGTGAACTTTACTTAATTCGGTTCGCGTTAAGTTGTAATGATTGTCAATTGATGTTGGCACTTAATATTTAATTAGTTTTGAAATATTTATGAAGGGGTTAAGGGTGAGAAGAGGAAGTTGATGAACTTGAATTGTCTTGAATTAAAGGCGCACTCAACTGTGAGTGGTGATCTCCTTAACATATTTATTTGCCTTACTCATATTACTAAGCGAAATGAACTCATGGGCTGGAATTCTCCTGCAAACATGTTTCTTCATATCGTGTAAATAACTATCATTTCACACACTTGCAGTCACACACAAGCCTCCTTCACAAATATTAGCATGTATAAGTACAAGTACTTCTTGCACTTTACACTTGACGTTTTGTGTACAGATGTGTGTGTGTGTGTGTGTGTCGGTAACCCGATGCTGTGCAACACTCTTAATCATAAATCTTGGACGCCTGCTGCATTCCCCCTGTCAAGGGCTCTCGCATCCTTTTGTCAGTCGTTGGTTTGTGTGTGAGTGTGTGTATATTTGTACATGTGCGTGAGTGGATTGGCTTTCAAGGATGACACCAAACACCAAAAGCAACAACCAAGCCATACAACAAAAATGAACAAGTCAGAACTCGTACCCACTCGAATTTAATTTAAAGATGTGTTATGCAGATGACACTTGAGTAGCATTTGTAATTTATTTCGCAGTCGTTGTGATGTTTGAAATTTGAAGCTTAGCCGAGCAAATTTATGGAATACTTTCAAAGAACTCTTATAATAAATAGAGCCCGACCGATAAGCATTTTCAGGCCGAAGCCGAAGCCGATGCCGAAGGTCAATTGGCAGCCTATTACTTCGGCCGACGCCGAAGGCCTATACCGAAGCCGAAGCCGAAGCCGATACTTAAATAAAAAACATTTAAAAACTTGTTTTTTCGTGTATTTTCATTCAAATTCGAGTATATAAATACACATTTAGTTTTTTAAGGAACTAAAAATGTATTTAAACAAATAATAAAAGTAACCAAAAGAATTCACAAACAAATTTGGGCCTCCTAGGTCAAAACTAACAATAGCCTCAAATTATCCCATATATCCCGTGTAAGAACAATTGGATTTTTTTAAAATCACTTTTAAAAATTTGGAGTAAAGCTTAAAAAAATGGGAATTTAGAAGAAATGATAGAGAATTCTTCGCAGAATAAATCCATCTAAGTAGCTGTTTTTTAAGGACTCCCCAAATCCGTCAGGTGATGGGCAAAGGATGTTCTAGTTGATGGTAAAAACCACCTGTGAAACTTTGAACTTTAAATGTAAAATTTTACCAAAATCGGTCCCGGATTTCAGCACCTTTTCATATATGTTGGTGCAGCAATTTGGGCTACATTTCTAAAAGGTAGAATCCTTCCGTGAGCCTCCTTCCCCTATATTTGAAATTTCATACAGTTTACCAGGACTCCTTTTAACATAGACATCAGGGCAAGTAGTAAGCTTCTAAATCTATATTTAAAATTCAGTAATCCACCCAGAAAATGTCCAAGGATGTACTTTGTGGCAGCTGTAACCCCGTGCCACGCAATTTGAGGCGAGATTCACTCAATATTCGATGATTACTAATTCAAATTTTAATCATATTTTTTGTTTTGTGGGCCTCTTATGTCCCATTGGAAATTCCATCAATTACACAATTTTACATTCAAGTCTCAAGAAAATCAGTAAGACCGTTTAGATGCAATGTGGGCTAGAAAATCGTATCGTAAAAAATTAGTTTTGGTTTTCGGTGTCGCAAAAAAAAAGGAAAAAAATTGAAAAGCTTCGGCCAAAACTTCGGCCATTTTTTGGAAAAACCGAAGCCGAAGCCGAATGTACATTTTCGGCCGATAACGGCCGAAGCCGATGCCGAAGCCGATTAATCGGTCGGGCTCTAATAATAAATACTAAATAAGAATTGACCAAATGATGAAAATTGGAACTTGTCCAGATCAAAAAACCTTTCCATTGCATTGCACTCTTTGAGCCAGAGATGACAAATTCTTTTGTATATTCATTTTCAATTGTTCATAAGTAATTGCATAATAAGCCTAAATATCAAGCAAGCTTCGATTCCGAAGGATTGTGAATCGATACTAAGAACAATTCTCATACGAATTTCCCAAGCATTCGGAAATTCACTAAATCATCAAAAAATGTCACATTGTGTGTGTGCTCTTATCAATTACACAAGCTCCCATAAAAAAAATATGCTACAATTACAAAAGTACGTGCTCTAGTCCACAAATTGTTTCACTCAATTCCAAGAAGAGCATGGGAATTTATAGCAAATATTACATAAAAGTACAGAAAATGTGACCCTGCTGCCATCCTGCCTAAAATCATACTTCATGCGATAACCTAATGCAAGGAAGTGTCTGTGAGTGGTATGTTATGCTCCAAATGGCCAATGGCGGACGTGATTTGAATGCAAAATGTGTATGGAAATGAAAAGGAAAAAACCACACACAACAGAAAAAGGCAAATAAGCCAATATGACTGGCAAGTTGGCAAATAAAGGAAAACTACAAGAAAGGAAATGTATGTAGTCGGGGAGAGAGAGAAAAAGAGAGAGAGATCACAAGATGAATTGGTAGAAGAAGTTTAATGAGTAGTAAATGAATGATGGTACACATGGGAGAAAAGTGCATTGTCAGGACACAAATGAAAAATATGCGAAAATTTCAAATTAGAAGAACTTGTCGCTTGGAGGATAGGATATAAGCCCGGAAATGAAAGACAATTCAGTGATTTGTCTTGTTTGATATATGCAACCATAGAGAGAAAGATGAAGAATGAAATTTTCAATCAATTCCGTGCCTTCGCTGTTGATATATGACTGCTGGGAAAAAGTCTTCTTGTAGAGAAAGCAAAATTAAATTACAGCTTTTTTTTACTACCAAAGGATATTTCATACAAAATGAATACAAAAATCGAAAAAAATACTTCCAATGAAGATAATATTTGATACTCACTGCCATGCCTTTAAAGCCACTCCTTCAATTAATTACATTGTGTTTTATATTTACATATGTGTATGTATGTATATAATTTCTTATTTAATTTAAAAATATGAAAATCACACCTCGCTCGAAATTCGGCGTGTGGGAAACCATGTGAGCTAAGAGCAATTCTGCACAGGCACACACACACACCCATGCCAGTCGTCATAAATTTGGACACAACCTTGACAATGACCGCTTTCAACTACAAAAAAAAATGAATAAAGCACGCATCTGATAAAAAAGAGAAAAAAAATCAACTACACTTCACCAAAAAAAATAAAGTCACAGCTCAACTGGGATTGTCTGCTTTCAAAATTAAATTTAATAAATATAAAATTATTACCACACGATCGTGGTGGCACACAGTGAGAAATTCACATATCATCTTTAGAAAAGTCCAACTGACTTTCACAAAAACTTCTGTTAAAGTTGTTAAGCATTTTGTAGTTTTCTTACAAATAAAAAAAAATATTTAAAAAATAATTAATTAAAAATTAAAAAAAAATTAACTTTACAATTTTAACAAAATAATTTAAAAAAAAATTTTTGAAATTACAAAATTTTTAATTAATTTAATGAATAATTTTATAAAATTAAAAAAATTACTTTGAATTATCATAATAAATGTATAAATTTCATCAAAAAATATCCAAAATTTTTCCTAAGTGCAATCGTTCAAATGAGATTCTCCTGAACACAGTAATTCAGTGTTGAGCTAAAGTATTTGTAGTTTCTATAGAAACAGAAAATCCGCACATACTAAAATCAGTATCAACAGTGAAAAGTAACAACAAAAGCCCACAATTGTATTTATTAGAACGCTGGCGTGTGTGCGTGTGTGTGTACCGATAAGGAATCTGCTTATTTGCGCCTTTTTTTTGCATTCAACTCGTCGTTGTGTTATAAACAATTTAAATATTTGTGCACAAAAGCATGATGTTAACTCAAATTGTTTGTGACTCTAAAAGCATCTGTATGCATGAGTGTGTGTGTGTGTGTGTGTATGAATGTATTGACATTGGCTGTGTGCGGCACCAATAATTTTGAACAAAACACAAAAAAACCAACAAGAAAGCGTGCACGCGTTCCCCAATTTACTGCATTGCACTGTCGAAAGAACATTTACGCTTCTTAGTTTGTTTGGCCGCTTAATGGATTTGAAATTTTAATAAACATGCTGCCATTATTTGTTTGTGGTTTGTTATTGTTGAAATATGCGTATAAATGTGTGTTGTGTAGTGTAGAACAATATTTAATGGAACTTTTTTGGAATAAAAACGAAATTTTTAAATGTTTATAAACAATAATAAAAAAAAAAGAAAGAATTACCCAACCGCGTGAGGAAAGTTACAGTGGGATTAAGTGCGGGGAGAGGGGCTTTGTCTTAGGAAAAGTTTTAGGTGTGCAATTGCCTTAAGTAGATAAACAGAAGATTGCTGGTAGAATCACAGTCATGAGGCCAAAGAACAGTCAGGGAATATGATAAGCAGTGAAGGTGTTGGTAGAGACAATTTTTGATAGAGCACCTCCCTGAACGCCGCTTTGGTTTCCATCGACATTGCAGTGCCCGGGCACCCAAATTCGAGTTGCATCTTGTTATTTAGTTACAGTCATTTTACAGCTTCTTCTTCACCAGAATCCATCTACACCATTCCAGTTAAGTACTTTCTTGATTCTCGAATAGTTTCATTTGAATTGTAAACGAAAATCCCTCATGGCATGAAATGAATGAAACATTTTTCAAATAATAGTCGACAAAAGTTAGCACAAAGCCTTAACAATGCCAACTTCGAATTCCATGACTTCCGTTTATCATTATTTAAAACTTTCCTCGAATGATAAATGACAAAAAAACTTTTGTCTTGCAGACAGTGTAAAATGTGTAAACTGAAAACACAAAGGAAAAACAAAATAAAATAGAAACTTCGCATGCAATCAAGGAGATATGTGTATGTACTGCTGCTTCTTCTCTTCTCTCCACTAAACATGAATAAAGTATGAATTTTGAAATACAATGAACTCGATGCTTGAAGAATTTCAACGGCAAGTTCTTTCAGTTTTTCAAATGTTCAGTTTTTCACTTCACTCAAAAAGTTTTCCACTTGAGCGCCACGACAAGATGCGCTCGCTTCTGTCCCCCCCGCCTTCCATTCCTCCTGTAAAATGTTCAAGTGCTCCTGAAGAAATGATTCGGTGTAAAGTTGTGCAAAAATCGCTTAGTTCTGCTTCAACTATTTTAAATGAAATGAAAAAAAAAGTAAAATGATTTAAAAAAAAAAAAATATGAGAAAAGAAAATGAATTCCACTCAGCTCAACTGATGCGTTTTTAATGAACTTGAACAATTTAAGAAACTACAAGTAGAAGAAGAATAAGGTTATTGATCCAAGTGGAAAAGTAACTGTCGAACAACTAAAGGCACTCACGTAAGGCATACATCTACACACACACTTCCACAGACAAATGGTCTTTAAGTTTTGTGCTATTTTTATGTAAATAGGAATGACTATGGAAAATGCCGGTTATTTTCCTTTTCTTCTTCGTCTTCGCATGGAGCTTCTATTAGACGAAAGAAAGTACCTTGTAATGGTAAAGTGTTTGTGTTTCTGTTTTCTCGCACTGTATTTTCTTTATGGGAAAAAAGGTCAAGTTGACAAAAACGTACAATTTCACTGCGGTTCGTTGAGGTGTTAAGCTCGAGACCATTTTGGCTGGTAATGTGTCCAGACAGTTTTGCGTTGTTGTTGCTTCATTATGGCTAGTACTGAAAGGCTAAAAGGGAAATTCCACAGGTGGTTCGTTGGTTGGCTGGTTAAGCTTACGTACTTACTCTTTGGGTTACTTACGAAGTTGAAGGCAATATGGACTTCATTAAGTAGTAAATATATTCAGTTCATTTAAGACGAAGGGATTGAAATATGTTTCACAGAAAATCGATTGTATTTTCTGATTACAGTTATTCCATTTCAACCATACCTTGAAGAATTTCAAATTCACCTGACACTGTTCAATTCTAATCAAACGTGTTCTTTTCTGCCTTTGCCCTAAACAAATATCCACTTCGTGGAAGAAGGGAAATTAAAGCATTTCCGGCTAAGCAAAACTGAAACTTGAACCCATGCACTCACATACATTTCCCAGAATGCAACGATGAAAAATCAAAAGCTGATTTGGTTGTAAAAATTTTGCAACACCAGCGCTTCTGCTACCAACTCAACTACTCATGCTCACTGAAACCACACACGTTGTTTGTATGTAATATATATATTCTTACTTGAATAGGAGTTCGGGGGCTGTGCATATCGTATATCAAATACTGCACTGACAGCACATGTCAAGTTAGTCTGTCTGTGTTTCTTGTTTGTCGTTCATGCGGTTTTGTTCGTTCATTTGTTCATTTGTTTGTTTGTTGATTTTTGTATTTTGTTTGGCTTAGGGTTGCCATGTTTGTTGATTTTACCTTGCAGCTGTGTGCTAAGTGTAAGTGTGTGTTGCTTTCTAAGTTAATTGAATGGCTTACGATGTCGTTTTAAGGGGAGTTTGCTGGAAAAAGTGTGTATGTAGAATTTATAAATTGTTTGTGTGCTACCAGGCACAATGAAGTTGCCTATAATCTGTGACATGTTATTAACTTTTCTATGAACTGTGAGGGAATTTATGAGACCATAGCAACCACCGATGCTACAAGAGGCTACAAAAGGATATGTGTTTCGTTGCGTATATCCTAGCCATAGTTTCCACTACTTAGAAAACTTTGATTTTTATCTAATTAAGTGCGAAAGTTCCTGCCATGTCCTTGATGTTTAGGATATTATAACCCCAGTACTGCCATCTAACAATGCAAAGGTTTCACTGTATTTCTTCTTCAAGGAAGTTGGATGTAATGCGGCTTTGGTAAGCCATTGTATTCACAACTTACCTTGGCTGTCTTGTGGTTTGTTGTAAACGAAAATTAAATTAAAACTAGAGAGTGGACTATCTTCGGCTATACCGAAGTTGAAATACCCCCACACTGTAGGAAGAAGTACCTCGAACATATAAAAATGTGGTCTCAAGACCCTATTTTGAGCCAATTATAGGTGGTTTTGGAGCCCGGACCATGTCCAAAATCCATTTCTAAAAATTTCCAATTAAATCCACAAAAAAAAAAAAATTGGTCTCAAGACCCCATTTAGACCCTTATATATGTGGCTTTGGAACCTCGGACCATGTCAAAAATACGTTTCTAAACATTTCCAATCGAATACAACAATAAAAAATTTTTACCTTTTTTTTCGGTGTATGGGAGCCACGCCCAGTTTTTGTCCGATTTGGCTGATTCTCGAACTTGATCTCAGTATTCACGAGAAAAACATGTACCCAAAGTTTCAAGTCGATATCTCCAAAACTGCCACCGCTATCGTGCGGACGGACAGACGGACAGACGGACAGACGGACAGACAGACGGACATCGCGAAATCGACTCAGGAGGTGATACTGATCAAGAATATATATACTTTTCCATACCGGACACGCCTCCTTATGGGCGTTACAAACGTTGTGACAAAGTGAGTATACCCTGCCACAGTGAGTGTGGGGGTATAAAAACCAGTAAGAGAATTACCTTTGGTCCGACCGAAGGTAAAATACCCTGCACATAGGAGTTGATAACTTCAATGACATTTCGTGTTTTTAGAACATTTTAGTTTTCTCATAACTGACAAACCAATTAGAGTTCATAATGGAGATTTTTGGACACTTGTGTGCAAGGCAACCAGGAACTGCCTATGCTTTGACTCCAACATACGAGTAAAACGAAATTTCTCATTTCAATTCATACTGAAATTGCCATTAACATGAAATCTCGCACTTAACTATGCAAAAGTAGTTTTCTCCACTCGAAATTTCGTCACACTGCCGCACTAAAATTTTTACTATCGCATTTCCTAACGCAACAATAACGACTTTGCGCAGTTTTTACAACTTAAGTAAATCGTAAAAACATGGCAAATCCGCTTTTCGCCATGAATGTCATGAAATCACAGAAAATGCGTGAAATGGTGCAAATCCTTGTAAGCGAAAGTACCGCACCGCATTCTCGTGGTTTGCACGACTCTAATGGCGATGAATGGCGGGCATGGGTGGTGTGGCAATAAGAAATCTGTAAATGTAATTTACAATTTACTATTCACGATCTCCGGCATTGGGATGTGAGAGACAGGCGCACGTGCCCGTAAGCGCGTAAATAAGTCGGGAAACAGGAAATGCGAATAAAACACGCGTTAATCAAATAAGAGATGTCTGCAAGACGCTCGTCGAAATGTATAAAATAACATAAATAAAAAAAGAAAGAAAAAATCAAATGAAATGAAATAACAAAACTCGCACGCCACCAGCACGTGAGATGAATTTCATGCTAACAATGTGCGGATTTGATTTCGCCGAAAGTGTATGATATTTTGTATACAAAATTTTGAGAATTCATGTGATTTATGTGTATTTGCAGTGAAAAATTAAAACAGAAGCAGAACAGAAAACCATAAATATTTGAGAGTTAATTTTTTATGATAACCTAGAAAGTGAAAAAATTCAGCTCAAATTTGATACGTGATAAATTTCCAAAAATTATATGAAAATTAATAAGAACTGTGTTATTATGAAAGTGCATAAGACTGAGAAAGTGCAGTTTATCATAACCAAACATCAATTGTATACGATCAAGTTAAAGACTCAGCAAGGAAAATCACAATCGAAAAAGTTGGCAAGAGATTCAACGTACACGCAAATACAACATTTACCAGGTGAACACCAACAACAACAAGAAGTGAACAACAATAGCGTACAAAATTACAACAACGTTTCCTGGTCCGTGCAAAATATAAATTCAAAATTAAATTCTTTAAAACGGAGGGTCTAACATTCGCATTGCTGGCGGGCCCCATGGGCCAGGCTGCAAGTATGTGCCGATTTCGTGGATGTCGCTACAAAAAGAATAAAGCCAACAAGGCGAATAATAATTCGCCCGCACCAGGTGAGAAAAAGTGTGCATCCCACACTTTTTAAGAAAAGTGAAATGGAAAAAAAAACATTTTTCTTCCTTAAATTTCTATTAATTAAAGAAAATTGAATGGAAATGGAATTTGGTGTGAAAATTTGCAATTTTATTTTCTTTTCTTTTCACCCATTTGACATTTTGGCAGACTTTATTGGATTTTCATATGGGTCACACATTTCCGTTATAAATTTGACCATTTCTCGTTGGATAATAAAAGCAAAACACTCCAGTTTAAGTGCTTTTCTCGTTTGTTTTTCTTTTTTTTTCTGTTGTACATTTCTTTTTGGCAGAATAACTGTCAAGATTTCACAAAAAATGTGAAAAAAAGGCAAAACCCAACACAAGCAATCGAAGCTGAACTCATATCCATTACGGACATGTTTACGAGTGTGTTGTACATCCAGCGCTGCTGTTGCCCCTGATGTGCTTCGGGAATTCGTTTGCGTTCCTCGTCCGTGACAGTGAAGGAAAACTGCTGCCAACGCAAAGAAGTGCAATTGCGAGAATTTCGCATAAAAAAAACATTCCAAAGCATTTGCATTTTTATATTTTTCCCGCTCTCGAAATGTCAAATGCTAATATTTTCATTTTTCGGGCTCTCAGATATTCAAGCAAACGATAATATTTTACAATGCGAGTGGTGTAGAGGCGAGTGGAGGGAGGGCATAAGAAGAACAAAAATTTCGGAATTGTCACAATGCCACTGAAGCTTGTGAGTTGAGTGGAATGAAAGTGTCAATGTTGTGCGTACAGTATACAGTTGAGAAATTTCCGTTTTGAACTTTTATACACACACTTGGCAAGGAGGATAGTACAAGTTGAAGTTTCTTTTGAACATTTAGAAGTTTTTTTGTAATTTTAATTGATGAAAAAATAAAGTACATAATTTTGAAATAATTCTGAAGAAGTCTTTTCATGCCTTAAGGCATTTGTAATATATTTAAAAATGTATAAGTAGTAAATTTTACAATTTGCTTTTACTTTTATTTCAGTGTAACTTTAAATTGCTTAGAATTCATACTTGAACACAACAAAAAAACACAACAAAAATAAAATAAACTCTTAGATCTCTTAAGAAGCTGCTGACGCATTAAACCGCAGAAGACATCTCCACGCAAGTGTTAAAAAGTCATTTTGCAAAAAAAAATGGTCGTCTGTCAAAATGTCGCGGAAGCGGATGTGTGCGACTTTAATGCATCATAAATTTCAGTGTGAAAAAAAAATGTACTCAGAAATAAAAAATAAAATAAAAAAAAAATCCACACTCTTAGGTTGTGCGAACTTGACAGTGTGACACTCTTTTGCATAGTATTACAGGCACGCGCATATCCAGCAACACACACACACACACTCACTTACACTATTTGCAGTCACTTAAACATGACAATGTGCTGCTCCATTGATATGCATTCAATAGAAATTTTCACACAATTCGTAGAAGAAAAGTGCGGAGAATGGGAAATCAATCCTTCATTTCCACTTCCCCGAGTTTTTCATTATAAAAGATTTTGAACCTAAGCATTTTCTTTCAATTGATTCCACTACTTGTATTCGACTTTTTGTCCAAATTGCAAATCTGTAAATTCCGGAAATTGTCAATATTTCCGTCTATTATTGACTCTTACATTTGAAAGGAACTTAGAATGGTAGCTCCTCCGCATGATACAGTGCGTGTTTGCACTGGGGTGTGCTTATGTGCTTAGCCGTATGTAAGTACGCTTTTAACTGTCTGTTTAATTTATTGCCTTTAACACATGCTCGCAAGTGCAATTTGTCTTTATGCATGGCGTTTGGAATCGCTGGTAACGGTAGGACTTCTCGAAGTACTCTATTAATTGTCAGTGTTCGACGATTTATGTTCCGAATGGCGATAATTTGAGATTTGCTCACAGAAGCGGGGGGGCAGGGTGCTTGGAAGACAAACCAAGGGACCATTTTAAAGTGAGTTAAAAGATAGACAATGAAGATGAAGTATGCAAGTATGTGCGACAAAAAGTTGATAATCAGTCCAGAGGGAATGCATTTTCAAAGGTTTTAGGTTTCAAAATTGTCTTGCAACTAGCAAAGGCTTTTAATATTTCCCAAGTTTTTAGACGTTTTTCCACCAAATTGTGTGTGTGCGCTCAATTTCAATTTAATCCTTTCAACTTAATTTGCATATGACAGCAAAATGCGCTGATTGCATCAGTGTGAGTGTAGACTTACATTACAACACATGTGCGTTGTTGATTCGTTGGTTGGTTGGACTATGTGCAAACGTCTGTTGCAAGGGTGTATTGAATTTTCTAGCCCCTCGCTCTTAATGACATTTGCAATTACACTCACACAAACACACAAACAAAACACACACACTCAAATTCACATGCGACATACACTGTAAGGCACACAAAATGGAATAGTCATTTGCATTTTAAATTGCAAAATGAACTTTTTCCCAAAAAACGTTGCAAATTTCTGACAATCTGCATTAATACGAAAAATAGTAAAGGGCGAAAGTATTCAATTGTGTATATATTTTCAAGACCCTTTTTGCTTTAAATGGCTTTCATGTACTTAAATATTTGTTTCTTTTCTGTGTTCTTTCAGGTTTGCATTTGCGCAGCATCGAAGAGCCTTCAGCGCAGTCCACACAAAACAGAATGCCCGCGGAGCAGGGGGGCACAGGGTTCGGATCCGAGACTAGTCTGTTAGGATCACGCACCGGTGTCCCCCTGCCGCTGCAAAACGCTCACCCGCTCTCACCGCAAAAGGGCTACGATGCCGAGTATGCACGCATGGAGGCGTGGATGGATGAGAATCAAGAATTTGTACACGATTATTTTATAAGGTGTGTATGAAATGAATTACTGAAATTGGGAAATCCTACCAAAAATCCCTTAAGTATTTTGCCCTTGATTCGGACGCCGGCTCTTTTGCTGTGGAATTTTAACCTTGAATTCATTGTTATTTGTTTGCCCATACTAAATTATCTTATCTACGATGATAGTGATAATAACAAGCCAACAGCAAAAACAACATCAATATAAACTATTATTCGATAGATAAACAATGGCGTCCATATTGGATACTTGCGCCGAACATGATGATAAAAACTAAGTAGCTTCACTCTCATTTCTCATGTTGAGTATGACACACTTAATCCAGCCGGATATTAGAGAGAGATTCAATCAATTCTTACAAAAGCCACTCATAATGCCTCCTCCTTCCTCAGTTGGATAGCATAGAAGAGATTTGCTTAGACGTAAAGTAGAAATTGAAAATTTAATTTTTTGCACTTATACATTGCCATCGATGCTAAGCGGACCATATAATATTTTCCTCATAAAGTACTACTTTTCAACAATGAATTTTGTTCAATTACTGCAACCGGATATGACAGCTAGCTAGTTACCGGCCAGTAGAATAAACCAAAAAAAAAAAAAAATGCGGCCCAATTCTATTTCTGCCATTAATCGGAAATGCCTTACAAGATGGCGCGTGTCGAGTTCCGCCCAATATCCGCTTAAATAACACATAATAAAAATTGCCACCAGCACTAACACCGACATCTATCTGCCGGCATCACACCAAAATCCAGCCTCCGGCATCTTACTCACTCTCCAACCAAGTACAAAAAAATACTAAAAATAATCATAAATTGTGCTCGATGATAACAGGCTGCTGCGGTCCAAGCATTTAGTGTAGTTTGCAGAAGGCCGCAGCTTATAAGGATTCATTTAATTTGCATAAGGACACACTGTCGGCCAGAGTGTTATATTGGACAACTGCTAAGAATCGATGAGGGGGGAAAATGGGCAAAATATGTGACTTTCTGCGCCTTTCTAGCGCAATTTTATGGATTTCCATTTGACTTTTATTTGCGGCGCGTGTGCATAATCAAGTAACAAATTTCACTTCTCCAAAAAGGGAAAAAAAAATCCCGAAAAATTTAGGAACAAAGAATGGGATAGGCTTTAATATTTATTGGCATTTATTTTAGAAGACTTTTATGCTGCCCTCTAGCTCAAACACTCATGCACGCACCGAAACAATGTGTTGCTCAATGGCTGCGCGTGTATGTTTGTTGGATTTTTCTCTTTTCGTTTAAATATATGTTTTTGTTGCTTTTTATGGTAAAATGTAAAATTTTTTGATAGCAACATGCACGAAAGTGTGTCACTGCAGTCACTTTTAATATGTTTGACTTTATGTGGGGTTCGCAATCATTTTTGCATATTCATGTTGGTGGCGGTGGCGGGGTTTGGCGCGAAATTTCATGATTTATATTTTTTGTTTTGCATCCAATTTGCATTTAAATAATTTTAACGATTTCCTGTTTCAAATTTGGGTTGGAAAGATTTTAATTGTCATCTTGATATTGAGTGGGGGAAAATATTTACGAGCGAAACTTAATGAAGGTATAAATGCGCTTAGAATTCAAACGGAATAGTACACACCAATAAAGAAATTTAAATGAAATTTTTCAGAAACATTTCATAGACTAGTACTGACGACGATTCCACAGCAAGTCGTATGATTTCTCTATTCAATAGAAGTGCATTCAGTGAATTGTTAAACAAATGACCAACATGTTACCAAGTGTGACTGATCTAAGGAGTTGCAGTTGCTTACCATAGGTACTAGCCACACTTGCATGACTGATTTATTGGAGTAATTACACTTTTTTGTATCATACGGTTACTGACTGATTGCGAGCACCGTTATGCTTTTTCTCAGCTAATGTAGATATATCTTTTCACATAGTTACAAGAACACTCATAAATTTCCGTCCACATCATTTGCAATAATCCCCTTATAATACGTGCATTAGACCAGTTCTACTTTGTATGGAGAATTTTGGAATTTCTTTTTCATGGAATCGCCTGAATGGTACTAATGGACAAACAGCTGATTGTCGCCAAGTTTTCTGCAACACGAAATATCAGTACAAGGAAATTAGTAAGAGAATTACGTTTGCTAAAATGGGGTGTGCCCTCTCTTGCAACCATCAGTGGGCCTAGGAATATGTAATATTGTCTATAAGGGAGTTATTGAAGAAGGGCAGTCCAAGTCAATTGGGGGTCCACGAGGTGGTAGATCTGTTTATATTCGTGCAAAGTCATGGGTAATTTACTAGTTACTAAAAATAGAAACAAAAAAAATAATAATAACCATTTTTTTTTGGACTGGTTTAATACGAACTCATTGCGTCTAACGAATATTTTTTCCCCTCCTAATAGCCTTAATCCGCTTTAGATTATGGGAAATTAATTAATTTAATTGACGTTATCGATGTTGTTGTTGGCTCATAAAACACCCACCCACTATCAAACAATAGAAATGCCCACAAAAGAGCACAAACAGCTCAACGAACAACAACAAAGTTTCCAATGTACTACCTCGCACCATCAATTTCTATTAACCAACTCCACACAAATTCATTAATATTTTTCTTCTTCTCATGTTCCCTTTTGCAGAAAAGCGACGCGTCAAGTTGTCGATGCTTGGCTAGTCTCACACGCGACCTCAGCCGGGCACGATGTGTCCGCCGGTTCGCCCACACATGCCAATGGACAAAATTGCTCATCACGTGGCGGCTCTGGAGCCACCACACCTGTAAGGTAAGCAGCGAATAAGGCAAATTTGTCCTTTTAATATTAGATTGTTTGCTATTTTTATGAATTAACTATTTTGTAATTAGTTTGAGGACATTTAATGCCATTAAAAAGAAATTCCTCGAATGCCACTGATGGATCAGGGAATTTTCGTAGAACTTTTATTCTTATCATGTTTACTGTATCTCAACTAATAATGATTGACTAGGTCGCAAGGCCCACCAAAGCTCTTTCTCACTCTCTCGGTCATAAACCAAAAATCCACTTGCATTCCATTTAGCATGTTTTTTTTTTTTATAAATAAAGACACCCACGCAAAAAATGTGGCATTCCAAGCAAACAATATGGTATGTACTTTTGTAGCTTATTTACTTTTGTTGTTTCTTGTTGTTGTACCACGTAGATAACACAGACAACATATTCAACATTGTTGAACAACAATTCGTTTGGTAGCGCTCCATTAGCGCAGATGGGTTTTTTGTGGGTTACTAATGGCATTCGAGCCTGCTTTGTGCCACCCATTCATTGGTGCAGCGGTTGCTTTAAGGTGGGAGATGAGGGTTTGGTGGTAACTGTGTAAGGGTTACCATTAGTGTTTATTAAAATATCACAAAGCAACTCAAATTACATTTTAAAAAAATGTCGAGATTAGAGATTTCCGCAAAAATTCATCAGTGCCATTCGATAAACCGTTTCCGACGACACTCGTTTATCATCCACTCATCTCATCAATATACACTTGTACGTTATATATTTAAATACCTAATATATTTACATATATTTATTCTTCTATTTCATATCGATGATGACACTTGACACTGTCGCTTTGTCCTGTACACTCAAAAAACCCAACGGCAACATTTACAGAAAAATATCTGCTCACGAATTCGAACGCGGTGGCCTGCTGAAGCCAATTGTCAACACCATCGATGGGACACCAACGTTCCTGAGTGTAGGCACACAAAATGATTGCTCCGCAAACAACAATGCCACGAGCCACAACGGCAGCGTGGGCAGTACAAGTGGCGCTATTGGCGCTGGCCATCATCATAATCATCATAATCATCATAATCATCACGGTCATCAGACGGGTACGGTCGGCCATCATAATTATCATTATCGACCGCAGCGCCTGTCACGAAACGAACTCAAGCAGCTGGATGAGAAGGAACTGATTTTTGAATTGGTAAGGTATTGTCTATGGATTAGTCAATTTGTGCGATTGGATACTTGTACTAGAATTCAAATGAATATTACTCATACGCCATGTAGGGAGGAGGGTACTTTGCTGCGCAGACATTAACTATTATTGGGAATTTCGTTCGAAGTATAATTACATTTCGTACCTTTTGCTCGAATACAAACAATTTCATCTTAAAGATTTCTGCTTTCTTTGTCACCTGCAAAAAATAAGTGGAAATTCGTTCATGGGCAAAATATTTCGCCTGAAAAAAGTGTTATCGGGGGTTTTTTCGAAGAAGGGAAAATATTTCGGGCGAATCGTCTGAAATGCTGTTAATGTGAAACTCTCGATAAGTGTGATTATTGAGAAATTCTGAAGATATTGAAAGCGCGTGAAGATATGAGTAATTCGAAGAATTTTTAAATTCAGAATTTTAATTGCACATTTATGAGACTCTGAGAATTGGAATTGGGAAAAATCTTTGACGACTGATTATTTGTATACGACCACACACTACTACTGTGGAGGAGCCGTGGCCGGCGCCTTTATACGCTTTTGTATTGATTTTAATTGCAAAAAATAAAAAAATCCAATTAATGTTACTCATACGCAGGGTAGATCACATGATGCTTTTCTAAAGAAATTCATGTCGCCTGAGTTTTTTTTTTGGGAAAAAATTCTTGAGAATAGCCTTGAATTATTACCTCAATTATACTCTTTTTCAAATTCTGCTCATTAAGGCAGTTTTTCAAAAATTAAATTACTCATACGCCATGTTGTGATTTCCTAGCTTCCTCAACTTATTCTTTCAAATACCCTATTTATCGTCGTCAAACAACTTTTAATTACATTTCCAAAGTATACACATTTTTAATTATTAAACTGTCAACTGTTAATAATCTTGTAATTTTGTTTCTTCTCTTCTTACTCTTCCATTCTATCTTGTGCCACTCTTTCACTTACATTGTAATGCAATAATGGCCATTATCAATGATGACAATGATGGCGATGATGATGATGATGATGTTGCATCACTGCATTTGCTGCTTCAACACCCAACTAGGTAAAGGACATATGCAACGAATTGGAAGTTCGCAGTTTATGTCACAAAATTCTACAAAACGTTTCGATACTATTGAATGCTGATCGCGGTTCATTATTTCTGGTGCAAGGACGCTGCAATAGCAGCGATGGACCAAAGAAGTGAGTATGCATGTTTGGTGGGGGAGTGCTAAATATAAATAGTGGCAACTATGACAAGGCCATAATAACTTTCAGGGTATGAAATATTTACTTAAAAAAATGACAGAAATAGAAAGCGCGAAAGTTTTTTCTTTGCTTTTTTCTAACCTAAGTCAGTAGATAGTTACCCTTACTGCTTACTGTGTGTTTTTGCGCATTTGTCGGTCACCGCTGTGCTCTCTGTCCTTTTGAACTTGTCCAAGTGTCAAGGACGGCGTGATTAATTAGCAGCAGTTGCAAGAAACGCAATGGCTACTGCGACTATTGGCAACATGCTGAGTTGACTTAATCGACTTGAAAGAAATGGCTTGGAAGGGCTATTGTATAGCAACGCTTTTTGGCTACGTTCTGTTTAACAAATTTTTCACACAATCTACGCAAAAGTTAAGTTAATTTAAATTTAAGATACGACGAAGACCTTATAACCTTATACAACTTGAATTAAAATTATGAAGGAAAATTCCACAAAGATCTCGTAAGAACTTTCTTCCACGAAGAGCCACCTCTTCCCTTAATGAGAAAAATTTCCACGAAGCAATTCCAAAGATTAATTTCTTATCTCCACTTTGATATTATCGCAAATTCATAGAACCTTTGATATTAAATATTGCCTTAAAGAAAAAACAAGCGCCTCGCCAGTTGCAGTGTCGGGCACGATTGATTAATGACATTTTAATTGATTTCAATTAATTTATCGTTAAATCATGCACAGTTATTATTTTAATACGTTCTTCGTTCGCGCTGCTGGACAGAAATTATTGTTTGTCACGCTCAGGCAGGCGCCACACACAAAGGCCTCCACTCCCCGGCTAGCCTCTTTCGGCTGGACTTTGCAAACGATATGCTACTATTTTACGAGTACAACCAATGATGATGATGATGACGATTATTATCATCATCGATGTGAAGATGATTTTACAGAATTTTTACTATCAGCGTAAATAAACTTCAATTTCCAGTTGCAGTAAAAACAAAAAGCATTTTCGCATTAACTTGGTCATGCGAAAGTCACAAAAACGCCCAACCTTGGCAGTGATGATTTGCTTTGCTCGGCGAATTCTGAAATTTATAAACTATGTAATTTGAATTTGAAACGACTTCATTGCACTGCTGCGTGGAAGCTTTCATTTGTTTGTTTCCTTTTGTCTCTTTCATTGTTTTCACACATTTTGAAGCGCATTATGACGCCATTTTTTTGTTGGTAGCATTTCCGTTTTCCTCTCTGCTGATGACTGCCAAATGTTTTTGCTACGATTTGCGCAAAGTTTTACAAGTTATTTTCATTTCAACATTGTTACAATGGTTGTCCACAATAGCATAAAAGTAAATGGTGAAATTTTTTCACAATTGCACAAATTTGTGCACTTTGTAAGTACAAAAGAAGTAAAAAGTAGCCGCGCAGCATGAAGTGAAAAGTGCAGGAAATAAAGAGCTTAAAAAAGCATAAAAACTTTTTTAATTTTTTCAAATCAAAATTTAATGGCAATTTTAATGCAACCTTCCAGAAGGTAGTGACCATTTTGTAAAGTAAATAGCAGTTAAAAGTTAGTTCGTAAAGCTTAGGTAATGAAAACAATTGTCCGCCATCAATTTAGAAACATTTCAATTAACTTTGCCATTGCCATTGGACTTTACAATGATAGTGACAGTAGTGAAGAAGTGAAATTTCCTTGGTAATAAAAAGCGCCCTGAAAGTTATACGGAACCGATTTATTAAGTGTCTTCCGAGGGCTACCCTTAGCTCTTCACTTGTAGTCACTTACTTATTATTTGTTCATTTCCAGATGCCTCGTCTCCAAACTGTTCGACGTCTGTCCACGCAGTACGGTGGAAGAAATGGAGGCACGTGAGGAGGTGCGTGTATCGTGGGGCACCGGCATTGCCGGCCATGTGGCCGAGAGTGGCGAACCAGTGAATATACCAGATGCATATAAGGTAAGTTTTTCAATTGTTTTTACTGCATTCATACATTTTGGAAAAAAAGCACTGATTAGTACACAATTGACACCAACTTTGTAATGTAGGGTTACATAAGAGAGTTTTAGTCTGATCCAATTGTAATGTTGAATCAGAATGTAAAAGTAGATCCAATGGAATTCAATTCAATGTTGATTCAAATCTCCAAAACTCCCACTTCCATTAGTGAACATGGCTATGGTATATACTTGCATAATGCCTTTGTCACTTCCGAATCACCTACTTTTTCATTTGGAAAGATCTTTAACTTCTATAAAACCAATCAATTCTTGAACTTGTATACAACAACTTCATACACTTAC
This sequence comes from Heteromyza rotundicornis, assembly GCA_951394025.1. Taxonomy (NCBI): domain Eukaryota; kingdom Metazoa; phylum Arthropoda; class Insecta; order Diptera; family Heleomyzidae; genus Heteromyza; species Heteromyza rotundicornis. Next base: position 51,028,540 of record OX596013.1, on the reverse strand, counting down.
ACCTTCAATGAATTAATTTTAATTGCAATTTAAGTGAATGCCAATCATAGGATTGACACTAACTTAAAATCTCATTGCAATAGAAATTCATTTCAACACAAAATTTAAGTAAATATTAAACAAAGTTCCGAACACAATTCCAAATTTTCACTTGTGCCCCTCCGCTCTTAAATCCTTCATCCACTTAAGTCTTCACATATTTATAAAATTAATATTTCTCCGAAAATACTGCGTAATACGGGCGTGCTTAAAGGCTACCAAAATAAACAATATTGTTAGAACCATAAATCACTGCAAATACAATTTCCTAATCTTTTGCCGAATGAAATTGAAACATTTCCAAAATGTTCGTAGAATTTTGGTAATATTTTGCACAGATATGAGGCGATCAGTTTCATAGTGGATTAAGGTTGAATCAAAATTGAAATTCACTAAGCGTTTAAGTAAACCTATGAAGTTAGTGGATTTTGTATTTTAATCAGACTTATGAACTTAAGTCACTGTTGAAAGGAAAGTCTCATATGAGTAAGGTATATTTATTCTCTGAGCATGTTCCACTGTACAGTCAATTGTTTACCTTATTTTGATATTTTATTAATGAAAGTAGCTATTTAGTTAAGGTAATGGGTATGATTCAAAATAATCATGCCTGTGTACTTAACGATTATCACTAAGAAAACGATGACAAATTAATTTGTACTTTGTCGTATATTTTATTTTATATGTAAAGTAAACAGTGAATGATTTTGTTTAGTTTGTTTATTATGGAAATTTGGCAAATCATTCTGTTGATTATCATCATCAGTGATTGACTTAATTTCAATGTTTTCATGGAAAAATAGTTACAAAGACCGTAAACAAGCCATGACGAATGCCCATTAATGATAATAACATTTTTATTTTATTACCTACTTTAACTAACATTTTCCTTTGCTTGCGCTACGCTGTCTTTACAAGATTTATGACACTTAGAGAAAATCAAAAATAAAAAGAAAATAAAAAGACAAGGCAAGGAAAACTACACAAAAAGTATGGCCCAGAACTTTGTTTGTCTTTTCATTATCGTGCACAGAAAAAAAAACAAGGCAAGGATGTGCTTTATATTTCGTGCTTTCATACGCTTTCAATAAGCAGTCCAGCTGAAGTCCACTCATGCTGTGTGCTTATTCGATTTTCCGCTTCTACGAATTAGGATGTAATTAATCTTATGGATTTGCTACCAATAACAACAAAAACACCAATAACACCAACAACTTTGTACAAATATCAGCACAATTTAAAACAATAGCCTTGAAGCTTCAAGTGTGTTCAAATGGCTGAGTATGTTTGCGTGCTGTTGTGTGTTTTTGTAGGAATTTCCTTCAAAGGACGACAATCACAGCAGGAATTCTGCTTGGAATCAAATGAAATTTCATAAATTTTTTCTTCGGTTGATACAGTAGGGAAGCGACCAAGTTGCCTCGTAAATAATTCATGAATTAAGCGCGATTTTGGCGAAAGCTTTCCATTGCAGGATCTGATGGTGCATGTGAAGCGCAGTAAATGTTGATTTTCACCATATGTGTGCGTTATAAATTATTACTAATGGTAAGTGGTGTTTGGCTGCCATTTATTTGCCCTTCTTTTTTGTGCCTACATGAGTTGCTTAAAATTTCTTTTTTTTTGTTTTTAGTGGAATTAAATATATTTTTTTGTGCTATTTGAACTTTTACTGAGCAATGACAATGAGTTGGAAATTGTGGGCACTTGTTATGTGGTGGCTCTGCAATGATGATGATAGCACATTTTATGATACCGCTCGCACATTTATTTAATGATAAATATCAACAAACAGACTTGAAACAGCAATTAACCCATTGTCGTTCGAATAGACTTGCGTGTGTGAGTGGCTGGTCTGCCTTTGTATGAATCGCTCTGACAACAAAGAGACTTATAATTTATTTGCACGTTTTTGAAACTAGCAAAACAAAAAAATTATAAAATAAATGTTGTATTAATATTTTAGTGCCTTTTGATGTTTTCTTAGCAGTCACTCGGTCGGTTGGTTGTTCACGAGATACTATTTGTGTGTGTGTTTGTGTACTTATTTATTATCTTTTCGTTTGGCAAATACAGTGCAACATCCAGAAAGAATTTACAGTAATTCAGTTGGTTTTTTTAGAAAAACTTTTTTAACTGAATCCAGGAGCAAATAGATTTTATGACTAATCGTGAATTGTGTAAAGTTTTACAATTTTGAATAATGTTAATGAAAATTGTTAGGATTCTAGATGGACTGGTCTTAATACTGACTTAAATCTTAATCAAATTAATTTAAAAAAATCATATTAACAAAATAAAAATGTGTGTACACTCAGAAAAAAATCCTTTAAAAAATGAGTCAAGGGGATGCAAATATTATTGAAACAATAGTACGAATATTATTAAATACGAATTTTAATCAGTTTTCCTATTAATTTAATTCGTTTCTACTACTTTTTCCATAGTATTGTGTCCTATTGACTAATTTTTTATAGGATTTTTTTTCTGAGTGTAGTACTTTCTTCTTATTCTACAACAGATACTAATAGGGCTCTCATACTACATCTACCGGAGTAGATATACTAGTCCGTTGATTTTTAATGTTATACTCCTCTACTACGGTAGTAATATTTTCTACTCTCAACTTTTTGCTACTATTGCATGAAATCTACTTCTGAATATTTCATATAATTTTCATAGGATGCAAAAGTGCTACTATTTTATCAAATTTACTACCCTTACAAGAATTCCTACTACTCTGGTAAAATTTGTACTTCCTAAGTAGGAAATCATATCAACTCTCCTCTCTTGAAATCGACTACTATGACAGGAATTTCTACTAATCTTTGCAGGATGTCTACTCCCCTTTTCTTCAAATCTACTCACCTAAAATCGAATTTCCACTTCTTTTGTCGTGACTAAAGGTGAGAACCCAGTCCCCAGCGTATACTCGATATTTTACACAGCTTCGAGGGGAGTGAGCAAATTACTCCAATGCAAAACACATGTGTAATTCGTAGTTAATTTTTAACCCATAAATTCTGGATAAGAATCACCTCCTGTCTGTCTCACTTTCGCTAATTTCGAATTTTATGTTGTATTTGCATAGACATCTTTATTGGAGAGCTCAACATCTATGGTTACGTTTTCTTATAGGCAAATATTTATTAGTTAGACTTTATTTAAGTTCGATCACATTCCGAATAATCGTATTATGCATTGTAATTGAATTTTCCTTTATTTTAAAATTGGAAAACAATTCGGAATCGTCAATGCTATTTTGGCTATTCCCACCGAATGACCAATATTTTGATAATACTTTGATAATACATATAACATTGCAAATGGCATTGCAATGGAAATTTATTACTACTTATACAATGTCAATTCATTCTGTGCTATTTGGGCCAACAAATTCAAATATCCCTAAGCCATACAAAGAGCAGAAAATAGCCTTTGTTCCAACTAAGGCGATTTGAAATTTCGATTTGAATTTCACCACAAAGCAAATCCTATTTACCCGTTAGGTCCAGCCGAACTGAATTGTGTCCAAAATGCTGATTACGTGTAAATATGAAAGCAAATGGCTGCTGGATAAAATTAAAATACACAAGGACAGCAAGTATATTACGAGTAAAGTTGAAATTAATTTCAAATGAAAAACTGAAAAAAACTATTTTAATTGAAAATACATTGAGAGCGGGTATCATGAGTATCAATAGATTAAAATGAAACAGAATGAATCGCTCATAAAAATTTAATTACGGCTTAACTGGAATCAGATTATAGCGTATCATATTAATTAATTTTAGGAAATATTTGCTTTTCTATCAGTTCAGGTCATAATCAGTGCTTTTCAGTTAAGCTCGACACATCCATTATCAAAACCTTACATTAATTCTGAGAATTTTTCATTTAATTTCTCCCACAGGATCAACGCTTCAATTGTGAAATCGATACCTTAACCGGCTATCGGACGAGAGCATTACTCTGCATGCCAATTAAGGACTCGTCGGGTGATGTCATCGGCGTAGCGCAGGTCATTAACAAATTAAATGGCGAATGCTTCTCGGAAACGGATGAGAAGGTAAGTGCAAAGGCTTCAAAGGGCACAACACAAATGAAAGGGAAAACTGTTTTAAAAATATTTTCTCTTATTAAATTGTCCATGTCCTTTTGGGATATAAGAATTTCCTCCGGCTTTAATGCATTTCAACATGTTTTATGGCTCTCCAAGACCAATGCAAAACAAAAAGTTTTACCATTTTGAGGTTGTTTTTTTTTTTTTTTTGCAAAAGAAACTTTTTTTGTCAAACTTTTTGTTTCATGTTATTGTCATACTTCGATATGAGCAAAGGGGGAGGATGGTGAAAACTTTGTTATCCTAGCTCTTAGCTTGAAGCAATTCGGTTAGTCGTTGCTTGGGTTTTTTTTTTGGGATTATATGTCGTCCAAGCAATTTTATATAGTACCTATTGGTCAATACAGGGTAAAATGAACTCTGTTTACTTCATATCCTTTTAATGGCTTGAGTAGTGAAAAGTCCAAAGTGTCTTTGTTTTGATTTCTGTTTTGCAATAATTTCATTTCGAAAAGTTTTAATTTTTTTAGGGGGTTAAAATCATCCTGTTTCTTTGTGTAGTCTTATCCGTACTAATTTTGAATTATTCCACTTCTATGACTTGCAGATATTTGCCTCCTATTTGCAATTCTGCGGCATCGGTCTGCGTAATGCCCAACTGTATGAGAAATCTCAATTGGAAATCAAGCGCAATCAAGTGCTACTCGACTTGGCACGTATGATTTTCGAGGAGCAGAGCACCATCGAGCACATGGTATTCCGCATCCTCACGCACATGCAGAGTCTCATTCAATGCCAAAGAGTGCAAATACTGCTCGTGCATGAAGCGTCCAAGGGTAGTTTTTCGCGTGTCTTCGACTTCGAGGCGAACGATTTGAGTCAGGAGGATTCCATATCGCGTACGAGCCCCTATGAGTCCAGGTTTCCGATTAATGTCGGCATAACCGGACATTCGGCCACGACGGGTGAGGTGAGTTCAGGCAAACATATATTTTTTAAAAATCCTATAATAATTAATATATTTTTCCCATCACACACAGACTGTTAACATACCAAATGCATACGAGGACGATCGCTTCGATCCGAGCGTCGATGAGAATTCCACATTCAAACACAAATCGATACTGTGCATGGCCATTAAGAACTCGCTGGGTCAGATTATTGGCGTGATACAGTTGGTCAATAAATTCGATGATTTGGTATGCAGCATACTACCACACTTTTGCTGACCATATTTTCTAAATTCAATTTCATTTTCCTATTAGAATTTCACCAAAAACGATGAAAACTTCGTTGAGGCCTTTGCCATTTTCTGTGGCATGGGCATTCACAATACGCACATGTACGAGAAGGCAATTGTGGCCATGGCCAAGCAAAGCGTCACCCTGGAGGTATTGAGCTATCATGCTTCGGCAACCATTGATGAGGCACATCGGCTAGGGGTGAGTTGGAGTTTGTATTGAATGTGAGTGGAATGCCTTCTGTCCACTGCATGGCCATTCCTTTCACATCGAAATGTCAACGGTGTGCACTCAGTTAGCATTTGTTTTCACTACACCCAAATGAAAACAAAAACTTCACATGCATCACCAATCAATCATCATCGTATGCGCTTACAATAGAGTTCAATTAGAAACTGCAATGCTTTATTTGCAGTGGGTAGTGAGCATTTTTTTGTTTATTTTTTTTTTCGAAAATCGATTAGACTGAATGAACCTGAAAGTACTTAATATCGAAAGGCAAATGCAAAATCTCGCTAATCCGATTTGGGTAATGGGAAATGTAAACGGTGCGCAAAGATGGCGAGATTATTTTAATTAAACTTTTGAACGACAGCATAGCCGCACAAATACCATTTACGTTTTAATTAAATGAAGCAGAAAATGCTCAGATTGATGGAGCGCTTAGCTGTTCATATTTTGCATTATCCCAGGCAATGCTCAATTTCAAGAAATTTAAGTTGTGTAAACTATTACTTTGCTTGATAAAAATCAAGTTCTCATTTGATCTCACTCGATTGATCCTTTGTAGCTTGTTTAAAAGGTAATGAAATCTCATATCTAACTACATACCCACTTTCTTAAGTAAGCAGTTAGTCACCGTTTCAGAGGGAGAAACTTAAATAACGCATAATTTTTCCATACAACTCCATTGTTAGTCTAAATCCCGTGTCAGTTCAAATCGGGTTAAAGGCTCAAATTTCTTCAAAGAATGATACCAAAATTAAATACTTAAGAGCCACAATCCGCTTTTACTGAAGTGGTATCAAACTCAATTGTATAAATTTGTAGTTACATCCTCCCACTTTAGTATCCTACCCGAAGTAGTCACACAGCCGAATGCCGCCTAATGGCCATTTCTTGCCAAAAACTTAACCGCATTATGTCGCACAATTACATTTGTGCTTCCGTACTTGCCATTCCTTAGTTTGTACTTTACAAGAATGCTCTTGACCGTGAATGACAATACTTAAGTCATTTCTCCACAATGGAAGTGTAATTTTCCTCAAAGGTCCTTTGGCAAGGAGTACAAAAAAACCACAACAACAGAACTTCTTTGCAACATAATTATTTAAGTTATTTGTTTTATTTTTGTTTTGTTTTTTTTTTCGGCTGGGTAGTACTTCCCATTTAGTTGAGGTTGGGTTGCCGGTGTCAGATTGTATGTCAGATAGTAAAACAAAAGGTGAAAGAGTAAAACTACAGTTGAGCGAAGTCACACAACAGAAACCATAAAGGATACAGTGCTTAATGCTCTGTTAATTTTTATGACTTGTAATAAATTTAATTTTTTTTCTCCATTGTTGACAGTTTGTTGTTCGTTTGTGTTGACAGTTGTGGGACGGCAGCTGAAATGTTGTGAGCACCATTTTTCATTTTCTTTTACTTTAGTTAAGATTACTAGGGAGGGCTGCAGTAATTACATGCATAACTATGATGAGGGCACAAGCCGACGCCGCCGCACCAATTGTCAGTGGAAATGTAATTAATTTTAATTAAAAATTTCCTTCCTTTGCAATGGCTTGGCCTGCAATTAGAGGGGGTTGTGAAGATAATTGAGAGTGAAAAAAAGAGTAGTTTCTTAAGCAAATTTTGTCTTTACACACTTCTGTGAATATCCTTCAGAAAAACATTCCTTACTCCATTTTCCATCTCATATTCAAGTTTAATAATTTTTTTGGTTTTATTTTGCAATTCCAGCGTCTTCGAGTACCTTCGGCCGCACACTTCCGTTTGCACGATTTCCGTTTTGATGATATGCCCTTCAAGGACGATGACACGCTGCAGGTAACCATGAAACCCTTAAATTTCTTTACAAATATTCAATGTCACCTTCTTTCCATTCCATAGGCTTGCCTGCGCATGTTTCTTGATCTCGACTTTGTCGGACGTTTTCACATCGACTATGAGGTGTTGTGTCGCTGGTTGCTGAGCGTCAAGAAGAATTATCGCAATGTGGTTTACCACAACTGGCGGCATGCCTTCAATGTGGCCCAAATGATGTTTGCCATTCTAACGGTTTGTTGATACCAAAATAAAACATGTTCACCTTGAACCTTTACCATCCCTTCCTGCAGCTTTTAATGAACCAAAGAATTTAAAAATTGACTAATTTCTATTAAGTTTCCCTTCATTCTCTAAATTTTCCTCAAGGCAACATTTTCCACTTGACCCACTAGAATCGAAAATCCTTTTTTGTTTGCCAAGAAATGTTTCCCTTCACTGTAGTTCAGTCCTTAAATGAATATTTTTGAATTTATTTCAATGCGAATTGAAATTTAAAGATAACTTTTAATTAACCAAAGATTTCCCATCACGGACAGGCCACGCAATGGTGGAAGATTTTCGGCGAAATCGAATGCTTGGCCTTGATCATTGGCTGCCTGTGTCACGATTTGGATCATCGGGGGACCAATAACTCCTTCCAAATAAAGTAAGTAGAGAATGAATAAAATTTACATGAATTTCAAACTAATTTGCATACAAACATCTCTTCTGTACAGAGCCTCATCGCCCTTGGCTCAGTTGTATTCTACCTCCACTATGGAGCATCATCATTTCGATCAGTGTTTGATGATCTTAAATAGTCCGGGAAATCAGATTCTTGGCAATTTGTCATCAGAGGATTACTGCCGCGTCATACGTGTGCTGGAGGATGCCATACTGTCTACAGATTTGGCGGTCTATTTTAGGTTTGTTAAGGAGAAAATAACATTTTAAAAATAAAATTATTAATTGCCATTTGTTTAAAATAGAAAACGCGGTCCCTTCCTGGAATCCGTGAAGGAGCAGCCCATGAGCTATTGGGTGGACGATGAGCCGCGTGCTCTATTGCGTGCCATGAGCATGACTGTCTGTGATCTGTCGGCCATAACCAAGCCTTGGAAGATTGAGAAACGTGTGGCCGATTTGGTGACTTTGGAATTCTTCGAGCAGGGCGATGTGGAGAAGCAGGAACTCAATATAACACCAATCGTAAGTGTTAAGGGCATGAGGAGGGCTTTGATTTTATTTATTAATTTCCATTCATTGGCAGGATATCATGAACCGTGAGAAGCAAGACGAGTTGCCCATGATGCAAGTGGGTTTCATTGAGTCCATATGCTTGCCCATTTATGATGTAAGTAGTCTCTGCTTTGACCCCTTAAAACCATTCAAATAAGAAAAATGTTCATTCATTCCACTAGGCCTTTGCCACGCTCTCCGACAAACTGGAACCATTGGTCGAGGGTGTGCGCGACAATCGCCAGCATTGGATTGATCTGGCTCAGGAAGTACAAAACAATGCCTTGGTTATCGAGGAAATCGAGAACAACAACAACAATGGCTGCAGTTCGGATGCCATATCCGATTCGGCCGATGAGGTGGCCACCATCTGTGAAAATATGGCCTTCAAGGAGGCCCTCAATGATCATCTCTCGCCCGCGGATAGCGGAGCCAATGTCGACGACGATGATGACAACCTAGAGGAGGAGGAATGCAATGCGGCACACGCTGCCAACGAGAAAGAGGAAGAAGAAGGCGTGGAGGCGGACGATGATGATTCCGAAATTGAAATGCATCATTCCAATGGCTGTTGCCATTCATCGGCTTCGAGTCGCCTGTCGACGCCACCGCCCACGGGCGAAGACGAAAGCACATCAAGTTCGCCCCCACGGGCGACACTTATTGCGGCAAATTTAACCAATTTAAGCCAACGAACGCAAAAGTTGCGTCACAACTGTCGCAGTTGTGACTATGTGCGGGGCAATAACATTCGAAAGGCCTCATCGCTGAAGGAAGCAAATGAACTGCAGGCGCAGTCAAAGCTTTTGACGCACAACGGCGGCTGTAGCTATTACAACAAGAGTACAAGTACGCCCTCGATGTCGGGCTGTGGTACAGCTCATCACCATCATCATCATCAGCAACAGCAGCAGCAGCAGCAGCATACAAATCACTCGCCCAGTCCGGGGTCGAATCATATACACCCAAGTCAGCAACATCAACCGCATCATCACAGTCACCATCATCACCATCACCAGCATAATCACTCACACCACCACCATCATGGCGGCGGCAGTAGTGCGGGCAACGGTTCAGCGTCTTCGAGTGCCGCCGAAAGTGATAAAATACCAAAAATTGTGGGCAAATTGGGCAATCTCGATAGTATGCAGTACTATGCAGGCAGTGCCAACGACCATGCTGCCACCAATGGCATTAGTTTCACACCGAACGGCCATTTCAATTATATGCCCGGCAATATGATGCCGCGCCGTCATTCGGAGACGAATGGACCAACTATGGTGGCGACAGTGGCGGCAACGATACCGGCCACACTGAAGTCCACTCTGCCGGTGGTCATGTGTGATAAGTGAAATACAATTTAGTGGAATGATCAAGGCTTTTAGGCGAGGGGAGGGGTGTTTGAGGAAGGAATACCGAAGGAAACCACTTTAGGTTGAAGCGAATTGGAAGAGGATTTAAATGGATTTTTATTTTACATTAAGGTTGCAACCTTACATTGGGTATTCATTGATTCTAAAGTGTGAAGTGAAAATTATATTTTCCCAACATTCAGTTCGCAAGCCAACCTGCTGTAAAGGCTCTATGGTATTTAGTTCATTGTCCAAACACTCCTACGCCCAAAAGAAGTAGTATTGTACGAATTGACCAAATAACAATTGTGTTTTCTAAAATCGAGAATCGACTGTAAATACCCTTAAACAATTCTAAAATATTTAGTCTCTTCAATAGAACATACAAATCTTGTACAGTATAAAAGCGTAGTTAATTTTTAACTATGTATGAGAAATGCATACCATTACCAATTAAATTAAATTACCTACAAGCCACCACACCAACTAATACACTGCACACACACACACACACACACACACAGAATAAAAAGTTCAATAACGTATACCTAACGTAACATGTTAATTGTACTACGTGTTAACCAATTAGCAAGATTCCTATATGAAATATGTAGTAGTTGTAGTTGTATTTGTGTTGCTATGTTTAAATGTAGTGTAGAGTAGTGAAATTTTAGTAAATAGTAGTAAGTTGAGTACCAAAAATTGTAATAACCGTTAAGTATGTTTAAAGCAGAAATGTAATAAAACCACACTTGACACACACACACACACAAGGGGCAAGTGTGGCTTTGGAAAAATATGTCTCTCAAGAGATTTGTTCCAACCACAGAGCCCAAGTAGGTGTGTGTGTGTGTGAAGTGTTACGAACAAATTTGTTTGACAAATACCACAATTGGTATTGGAAAGCTGCTTTTAAAGTATTTTCAATTTTCGATTTAACAGTGGGTACCAAAAGTAAAAGTCTTTACACATTTGCTACGCAAAGTGTTTGAACTTCTTATGCTAATTGTTCATAATTCAATTTGAATGAAGTGAAGATAAATATTTAGTAGCTGCAACAAAAAAATATTAGTGATTTAGTTCGTAAGTCTTGCATGTAATGTGTATATACAAAATATAAATAATAAATACTGTTTAACTTTAATCAACCATGTTTTCGCAATTTCGAATTTAATTACTATATTTATGTAAAATGTAAGCTTTAGTTTTAGTCTATCAACTATGTGTGAAAATAATTAAATTAAAATACAAATTAAAAATAAAAAGAAACACAAAAATCAAAAAATTATCATCAAAATTTGGAAAATAAAAAAATATTCAAGTCTCTTGTTAGCTGATTCAATAATATTCACTCTTATTGTATTTAATACGAAACGTTAATTAACGATTATTTCATACAACTCTTATGTCAAACATAAATCAAATTGTATTGTATGTAAAAGTGTATTTTTGTATTTGTATTTTATGAGTTCTGTTATTTATTAAAAAATGAGAAGGAAGAAGGAAAGAAAATAGCACGAAAGTACGCAAAAGTAGGCAAATTGAGAAATGCTTTGCCGTGAAAAGAAAATGCAAATTTTATGTATATAATTACATAATGATTTAATGTTAAATATTAATCAAAACAAAAAAATACATCAGTTTCGATAATTTTCTGAAGTGTTGAAAGAAAATATTTAATACATAATTAATAACAATAAATTGAATAAACCATAACGAAAACACTGTAATGAAGGCGTTTACTCTTACACCGGGGTTTGAAGTTGGCATTCTATTGAAGTTAGGAATGAATCAAAATTTGATGCAAGATTTCATTTTTAGTTGAACCATTTTTAAATACAACTTTGGGGTAATGTATATTTTCAGAAGAAAACTGGTAAGAGAATGATCTTCGGTCTGACCGAAGCTAAAATACATTGCAAAAGACACGGTTTCGGGTGTAGTAGAGCTCAAGGCACAGCAAAAAATAAAAAAAATTTGACACTCCAAAAAATAAAATTAAAGCCACTCGCTGTTATTTGCTGCTAATTTTTACTTGGTATAATGTAACAAAAAATTACAGAAAACCGAAGCAACACGATGGTGGTAATGTTAACAATTAACAGCAAATACTGTTAGTGCTCCTATGTTAAATCCGAGTGGTTATTCTCTACACTTCTATGGTCTTTGCTAAAAATGAGATAATTAAAATTTTCACGCACATTTACACTTCTAATGCCTGGTTTTCATTATGTTAAAATCAATGGCATCACAAGCTGACAACGACTGACGCCAATTCAGCACTGTACTGAATTTGCTGGCCCGTGTTGGCAATTACCGACGTATATGACAAACGGTGACATCACCTCATATACATTTTTCTATATTTTACATTAATTCGTTAAATTTACAATGAAATGTCAACATGTTTTCACTTACAATAAGCGCTATTGATTACGACACAACGAAAACCAAGCTTAAGCCATCAAATTAAAAACCAAATTTAAATTAATTTTTTTTTAGATTTTAGTACGTAGAAACTACCAAATTGTTTTATTTTTAATTTAAAAAAAATTTTTACAGTGGCCTTGATTTTTTTTTTGTGGAAATTTGAAAAAATAATTTTATTTTAAAGTTAAAGACATTTTTTTGTGTATGAAACATACCTTAAAGCACAATTATTCAATGTTCAAATTAAGTTTTAAATTGGCATGTTTTGTATTAAAACGGCGGGTTCAAGCCGACTTTTCAGGTGTTAGCGACTGTGCATTTCTTCACTACTTGTTCCAGAACAATGAACAATAAAACGCCCTGGTACTCAATTGTGGCCGACTTATTAGTGTGCCTTCACGTTCAACCAACTGAAATAGTCCAGCGGTGTAAAAACACATGAACGCGACGGGCAGCTGCTCAGACGATAATGCGCACTGTAAGTTGGGCGAAGTGCTGCGTGAGATTCGGGCACATTTTTGGGGTGTAAGTCATTCCATTGCAATATGCCAAAGCATACTGAAGAAAAAAGTCAGCCTGACAGCTGTATTTTGTAATTTGCTAAATATGATTCGCAACGCAAAATAATTCAAATGCAAATTGAGGTAGTTTTTGGATATTTCATTTATTGTTGCATTGAAATTTAGTAGCATAATAACTTTATTAAATTGTTAAAGTCACATAAATAAACATACAATTCCGATATTCAACAAGGCATAAAAATAGCTACGAAAAAAGAATATTCCAAACTACATGCATAAAATCATAATTAAGTGTAATTAGGATTAATTTAAATAAATACATATATAAAAAGGACAATTGAATTGAAACTTAAACAAAATTACTAAATACAAAAAACAAAAAATTAAAATGAAAACGAAAAAACAAACAGAGGCAGAATGCATTTCTTTAAAACTTACTTAGGAGAAGTTTTCGTGGCGCAACTTGCTACGAGGGCACATGTCTCGCTGTGCAAACTTACCGGCGTTCGACAAATGCAGGTGTAGCAAGAACGAGGATAGAAAAATACGAAAAATGCATTGACAAATGCAAAGCATACAATCGACATACATGTATGTAGTATAGTAGTACATATGTTAAGTGTCAGTACATAAGTCTTGGATTTTGTAAAACAAAAAATAATTATATAGGTCACGTTGGCGCATACATCGCTCGCATTAATATTACAAAAGAATATTGTATATAGTATATAGTATATATATATTAGGTATATATATGTATTTACATAGTATATAGTGGTGATTACGATTATTTACAATTAATTTACTACACACTGTGTGGGTACTGTGATAAATCTGCGGGCGCAATGCTTCCAATTAGCTACTTGATTGTGTATATTGTATAACGAATACATAATGTACTAGAGCGCATTTCCCCGCTCATAAAGTGAATTGCAATTTATTATTTATCCTATGGCTGACATCTTGGATTCTTGTTGTTTTTTTTTCTTTGTCATATTTTTATGCTTAACGGTATTGAAATGTAAGCGTCCGACTTTCCAACGCACTTACAAAGCAGCAATGAATGGCGTCAGATCGGGGAATTTGAAAAGATTCTGGGGTCTTGAACGCTGAACGCGTGCGGGTGGTTGAGCCTGGTTAGAGCGTGATTGCGCATTGAAGTTATTATTTTGGCCGTTCAAGTAAATGCCACACTGTGAGTTGCAGACTTCATCGCGTAAGATGACGTCCTTGGGCCATTGACGTATCAGCTGGCCACAGTCGGTGATGCGCAGCGAAGCACATTGAGCCTACAAATGAGTTTAAAACGGGAATTTAATAAACGAAATAACGGTTTATATTAGCCACAAAACCTACCCCCTCAGACGAACATACACAGCTGGTGCACGGCGATGGGAAAGCCGATTCTCCGACGCGTACATGGCGGCTGCCAATTTGACAGCCCTGAACATTCACACGCCAGGCACTCAAATCGATTTGGGGCATAGACTGGCAGGGTACACGTGGATTCCTGTTGGTCGAAATATACACATTAATTAGCATTCATGTGGCAGAGTCTGGGGACATTTTCACTTACAAGAAATTGCTGGGCAAATCGAAGGCTGCACGTTGCATGTCGCCGGGAATCTCCAGATTCTCGCACACAATCTTGGCCAGAGTTGTCTTGCGTATCTCAGCCAGCTGAGCTTCGGTGAACTTAATCTCGGGCGCTTGATTTTCATACCTTTTTAGGGGGCGGGGAGATAAATCCATTAGCACCACAGTAAATTCCATAGATTTGCATGGCTGCGGAAACTTACCAGAAACGATCGCATTTTCTCAATTGTCTGAACTGAATGCCAATAATGCAGGCAAGCGTGGGACCCACTAAGCCTCCCTGCAAGGGCCTTTCAGTCATTGCACCCGGGAACAGATCAATGTCATCAACGGTGGGATAGATCTTCTTGAAACGATTGATCACCTCATTTGGTATTTCGCGGCTTAGGTCGTTCCAGGTTGCGGCGCGCTTCAGATTACACAGTGCCCGGTATCTGTTGTACGAGGGTACACCGTGATCGCGTGCTGTGTAGTACAAAATTGTTAAAGTTATTTAAGATATTCGAGCAATATTTTGAGTCCAACTGACCTCGTTGAATGTTCAATGCAATCAGATCAATGCCCGAAAAGGGTATCTTGCGATCCTCGAACAAATGATTGGTGACTTCTCCGGTGATGAACTGATCCAAGGTTTCCATGGGTGTGGCCACAAGACCGCGGTTAATTTCGTCAATGATACCAGGCTGATGGCAAATAAATGAAATGAAATAAAATAAAACAAAAGTCGTTTTCGATTGAATGGACGCCTCTTCGTACCTGTAATAGAGCATCCATCTTGAAGAAACCATCACGCAACAGTAGGGGTGGATCGACGGGTTGGTGTTGTGGACTCAGACGAGGGATGTGCGGACGCAACAGCGAATGTCCGATACGGAAGGCAGCGGCCGCAAATTCATTGAAGACGATCGGACTGCACGAGGGATTGTAGTCCTTGTAGTAGCCCTGCGGCAACAGTTTCAAGCCGTACAAATTCACCGCATTCCAGCTGAGAATACGCGGCAGAAATTCGTTGAAGGTGACATGCTGGATCATGGCGCCCACTATGCGTCTGGTATGATGGTACAATTCATCGCTATTCCAGTGTGGATTCACGCCGCGCAGACCCTCAACGATGCGATTGTGTTCACGCAGGAAGGTGGTATGAATGGCAGTCAGTCCTGGCTGTTCGGAGGCGCGATCATCGCCCGCAACGAAGCAGAGGCGATCACGTGATTTACACTCGGGATGGCTGTTACTTTGCGGTAGTAATTCCTTGCCGCGTACTGGATGGATGGTCGAGTTGAGGCGCCCGGAGAAACCGCGCAATTGAGTGGCCAAACAACGATTCTCTCCGTAAATCATAGATGCATCCAAGAAGTGGGTATTCTGATTGATCTGATCACGTGGGCCCAAACCAGGCTGACCGGGCATCGATCTCATCGAGGGAAAGCAGAAGCGTTCACCGCTCGTCACATTCACCTCGGGGTAGTAGTAGTCGCCGGGGGGCACGGGGAAAGGATTGCACTCGGGATGAACGGTTTGTGGGGAATCGCAACGCCGACAGCTGGGAATGGACTCGTGGAAGCCCTTATGTATGGGCGTCAGTGTCAAGTCGTGGTCCAGAAACTGCGCATACTGCATCGTCATTAGGGAGTAGCGTGTGTGCAGGTTTGAAATATCCGGATGGATGACCGTCGACACGGTACGCGGATTGGGCAAGGCCGCACCATTAATGGCAACCAGTCTGGGCTTGTTGATGCCATCATCGTATTCGGCGGGCAGCAGACGCGAGAAGGTGGTCAACGACTTACCCCACTTGGGGTTACGCAAGTTATTACAATACCCCGAAAAGGTACGGAATTTGGTGGTGGTGTCGCATGGCGTTTCGGGTTCCGGACATTCTTCGGACTGAGCCACTTGTCTGGCGGTGCCCGATAGGAAACTGGTCACATCGATTGTTTGCAGAGTTTCAGTCAACTCGTTGCGATTGAACGTATTCAAGCTGGAGTCGAACACTTGACGCTTGCGCCTACTTATCGAAGTTAAAGTGTTCAGAATCTCATTCGACGTCAGCTCGTACATGAGTGAGGCGTTGGCAAGGAGAATGGCATTACGATTGGCCTTGCTGAAGGAAGCGGCCACACCGTCGGGAGACTTTGCACTAATGCCACCATCTACAAATAAAAGACGTTAGTAATGTTTTTTCAAGCAAAGCCAATGGGGAAAGGTCTACTTACGCGCCTGCCAAGATTCGTATTCGAATCGTTTGCGTTCCCCCATTACGATTTTTGCACGCTCAATAGCGGCCTCGATCAATGCGGGATTAATCTCTTTTATGGCCTCCTTGATCTCGGGTTCAACTTCAACGTGTTCGATGTCCTCTTCTTCGTCGGGATTGGTTTGCCAAGGACGCAGATCAAATTTGGGTATTTGATTGCAATACAAGATGGAATTCCTACATTGCGACATAAAAAAATTGAGAAATGTTCTTTCTTACGAGTGCAAGTCAAAGTCTTACAGGAAGTTGTCCTCTGCTATGAAAGCCTTTGGCTGGGCTTTCTCCACTTGACTGGAGGCACACAGCAGACCGGTCAATGTCGTTTGGCGGATGCTCTTCAGCTGATCCAAGGAGAACGATGATGGCGGCAAGTCATTCTCATACCAGAAACGATCGGTCTTCTTCAACTGCTCAAATTGCAGGGTCAACAGGCAAGTGATTGTTGGACCAAACAAAGAACCCACTGCGGGATCTTCGAGCAGAGCACCCACTAGCAGATCAATATCAGTGGCAGATCTAGAAAAAGATAACCGTTAATTAGTCCAGTCATATATGGGAGCGAACGTAAGTAAAAGCGAACGCACTGGTAAATGTCTCTCAAGCTGGTAATGTGCTCTTCCGGTATATTGGAAATCTTGGACAGGCTCTCAAATGTTATATTGGCAGCATCGTTGTTTGCGAAACGTTCTTCGCACAAGTCCAAGGCATTGCCATACGATGGAATGCCATGATCACGTGCGCGATGAATGGCCAAAGCCATTTCAGTCCAGCCATCTTCGTTGATTGTGGCGGGGATCAATGACTTTTGCAGGGCGGCCACGGAGAGCAGCTGCGAAGCAGACATTGAACGCGAAATCTGTGAAGAATAGATTGGATTTAGAAAAAAACATATTATAAGATTGAAATGTAAACTCCATACCATTTCAGGTGGGTACATGGCCAAGAAAGCGGGCAGGGCACTGGTAGCGAACTCGTTGTATATGCCACCACGATTGGTACTCGAATAGTTGGTCGAGTGTTTCTCAGGGGTAAGACTGTAAGTAGAGGTGATTACTTAATAAAATTTTAGGCTGCATTGTCACTCGAACTAACCTCAAACCCTTCTTCGCGGTGGTCTCCTGTCCCAAAACAATTGGCAAGAATTCATTGTATGTGATGTGCTGAATCTGGGCGGTGACTATGCGTCGAGCCTCCAAGAAGATGTCGTCCTCCGACCACGTGGGATTGATATTGCCCAGTTGTTCGCCAATATTGTTGTGCTCTTGCAGCAGAGCGCGATGTAAGGCGCCCGTAGCACCCGGTATTTGACAGTTCTTGCAAGACTCCACTTTAACGCCACCACTGATGAAGGTGCGCAGTTCCTGGAAGTCATACTGGGTGGAACCATACAAGCCAGAGCCATCAATATAGGCCGAGGCCACATTCATTTGCTCGCGTTGGTCTGAGGACAAGAAAATTAATTTCGATAAGAGACAAACTTCCTAAATGCAGTCCTTCAAAGTCTACTCACGTTTGCTGCACGTCTCGGCATCATAGCCGGGAGCCGAGCGTTTGTACTCCTTGCAATCGGCACCGGAACGCACAAAGCACTGCTGCAGTTCGTTGGGATTTTTCACACCAGCCTGCTGAGAGCAACACTTGGTGTTCATGGGCAACTGACTGACTTCGTACAAATCGTTGGCCAGCAATTGACCCCAAGCGGGCAGCATGGCAGTGATGTGCGGATGACGTAATTCCGCATCGACATGACGTTGCAACTGTTCGATGACGAACTCAGCATCGGGCAGGGCGTGTGTACCGTGTGAGGTACGTGGCTGACTGACGCCGTCGGCATAGTCGGGAGCCAGCAAACGCAGGAAGACATCGCCGCGTGCTCCCCACTTTCGATGGGAGATGTTGTTGCATTCGCCTGTGGCCAGACGGTATTTACTCGGTGGGCAAACATCGTAATTGTTGTTGTCCGTTTCGGTTTGGTTGCACGATGCTAGGGAACGGGCGCGCTCCAAGCGGAGTGCATTGTGTGCATTCGATTCGAGATCTTCGGGCGTGCGTAGGAGGTGGCATGGAGAGGATAGGCACCTGGTGAATGAAAAAAAAGTCAATTGCAGTCGATTAGTGATTTACTTAGACAAGTTGGTGTGGGTCAAATGTTCTTATCACACATGACACGCTCAGAGGAATAGAGCGATGATATGTACTGACGCTCCATACATTTCATCGCTTTTTTATGCTGAGCGTATCATATATTGTAATAATCGTGGTCTTTCATTTACTTAATGCCCATCCATTTCATCTTATATGCAAAGCGATCCACATGCATGAAAAGACAACTGTCGATTGGTTTAATGACATGTCATGCAGACGTTAGTCTATTCAACGGATGGAGGATGCCTCAAATGCTTAACATACAGCCCACCCAAGTCACATGAAAAGTTCAATAAATTGCGAAATATGCTAAGAAGTAATTGTAGATTGCAATGCAGAAGATTAGTCAACCATATACAAGTACCATGCCAAGAACGAGTAAGTAAGTAAGTAATAATGTCAATGGATAACTTGAATTAATGTCACAGCAATTTGCTGTGGATAATTGATGCCAAGCGACGTCAAAGTCAATGGTTAAATGTAATTTCAATTGTTTAAGTCTAACCGCGAAATTCTAACAAAATTACGAAATAGCCAAGTAATTGTGTAAATGTTTGCATTATGCAAAATAAGCAGACAATAACAGTTATAACGAAAATAACCACAGTAAATTAGAGACACTTTTTTCAGTCAACTTGGTTGTATATTTATTATATTGGTTAGTGAAATTCACTTAAACCAAATATTTTTTAAATTGAAAATTTCGCATAAATTGGCTAAAATAATGAAAATATTGAATGTTTGGCATAGTGTAAAATAATATCCGGCTCAATGAAAATTACCGCAATTTGGCTTAAATTAAAACAGTTAACTGTTGTTTTTGTATTTGTTCGTATTGGTTTGCTTTGGATTTGTGTATTGTGTGAGTATACGTCTTAATGCATATGATTGGATGTGTGCACTTTTTGCATGCAATTATTTAGTACTGAAAAATGTTTAACCCTCTAAGTTTCTTTAACAAAAAAATATTACACAGTATAGGAAATATTGATGGAAGTTTGAACATTTCCATTTTTTGACAGGCATAATACTTGCCCTCATTTTCCTTAATGTTTTTAATAAATTGTACTTTACATTTTCGTTGATGTCGCGAGAGGGTTAACAACTGTCGAATTACTCACAAATAACCTTAGGGCATTCAAATTTCCAGCTTATATTTGCATTATTTTATGAATGGAGAAGCTTTCGCGAAAAACCCAGTTGATGAAGATTTCGGTGAATTCTGATAAATTCAATGTCCGGTCCTGTTTTCGCAGTCACGTTTTCCCAATACTCTTCTGAGTATTACTAACAATAGATCTCAGCTAAGACTTGGATGTATTATAAACTATTTTTATGAATGACTTTCGTATTACCTTACATCTCATACTGGTCTCTGGGTTAATACAAAATTTTATATTTATAAGTTGTACCAAATATTTTGTTTGGAGTCTTCAATTGAATGAAATCTTTTCCAAAATGATGAACTTCTCTAAAGTGTTTCGTAAAGATTACTAGTTTCGAGTAGATTACTATTATTACTGAAGGTATTTAATACTGAAGAATTTTACATTTCGCACCACTATCCCATTCCTTTTAGACTGGGATGCGCAGTTGACACGGTATCAAATGTATTCTTACGTAGAGGCCTTGACTGATGGCTTCAAGCTAGACAACACTGTTGAAGGTGGTGCTATCTCATTCTGAAAGATCTTGGTCCACAAATTGACTGCCTTATGGGATTTATCTAATCTTTTTTAAAATTTTCACGTTAGTTTCTTCAACAAAATTATTCCAATTAACCTTAGCTGCAATGCAATTGGACTTCTTCTGGGTCTGAAAGTTCAAAGAAACTCATCTCGCTTCCAAATACTAATGTAACAAAAATGATATTCTCGATTGCGAGCCATATGCGGTGTCTTCTCGAATGCCTTTTTTAGAAGGGGGATATTTTTTCCTGAACAGTCTCTATGATCTCTCCACTTTTAACCTAGTGAGTCTACATCGATTAAACATAAACTCTAATTGGTTGTGCTGTAATCCTGTGATTGTGTGGTATTACAATGCTTACCGGACGAGCCTCCTTATGGGCGTTACAAATGCTGTGTCAAAGTTAATATACCCTGGCACAGTAGTATGCGGGTAAATAAAAATACCTATTTTGATCTTTTTCGGTATTACATAATATTTCTCTTCCATACTGGTTTACAGTAAGTATCCACTTTACATATTTTAAGATTATATTAAATTATAGACTACAAAAAAAACTTTTTTGCTACTATCAGTGGATAATGTCAATAATTAAATTTAAAAATGAATTAAATTTTAAAATGCGCCAAATCCACAATTAACACCTAATGATAGTGCGAAAAATTTGCACATTATATAAAGCATAAAGTAGAGCAATTTTATTTGAAATTTCATGGGGGTTAATTATAGACAGTATCTGCACAGCCAACGTCATTATGTTTATGGTAATTATTAAAAAAAAAACTGAAACAATAAAAAGCCCGCAAATTATGCAAATATGAAGGTGGGTATTTTTAGTAAATTAGCAAAATTCCATAACTTGGAGATGTCGGATAAATATTCATGAGTTGCGTAAAGTCAAGCGTTGATTGTGGAGAATTGTTAATTTGTATTGCAAGAGTATACATTTATTCTAGACTCATAAAAGGCATTAAAAGTTGCCAAAAAAAAAACACAAAACGAAAAAGTCCCCAAAGTATTATGCAATTCCGATTTTAATTTATGGAATCACTGTAGCTGATACCAATCATTCACTCAGTTAACACTCCGGGCCGACGTGTATGTGCCACTGTTGAGCGGCTTATGGCAAATCCGGAGGCGGAAATCACGGACAACTTCAAAGTGGCTTTCGTTGAATTTTTTTTTTCTTTTCTTTTGGACGAATTTAATTATTTTTTTAACCAAATTAACTGCGTCAGTGGAAAAAATTGTGATTTAATTTTGGTGTGTTTGATAGAAAAGGGAAACCATTTCATGCTACAGTCAAGGTCATTCGATTTTCGGGCCCCTATTCAACATTAATCAAAATAAGCACTTGAGTAAATATTAATACTTAGTTAATTGGGTTGCTGTTCTTTTACTTCCTGCTTCTTGAGGCTCAATTCTAGCATAGCCGTTAAGCTCATTAATGGCAAAAACCCGAATGCTGTTGGCGGAAGAATTGGTAATTGTGGTGATTAATTTCGGAGCAATCAATCTTACGGTAATGTATCAGGGCAATATTATCTTAATGATGTTAAGTCAATATGAAGATTTTTATTGTGGTAGGAGGCCTATGCTAGAAGTATTTGTTAATAACACAGGCGAACAGCAAAAAAATGTAAGGACAGTTGAAATGAGTTTATTATAGAACCTCTTGTGTTTACAGACTAATAATACAATTTGACAATATATTATTCCTTCTTTGTACCAAATTTCATTGTATCGTTTTTATTTTGCCTTGAAACTTTTGAAATATAAATTATTAAAATTATTTTGTTTTCGTATATAAATTCTCGAGTTAATTACTTAATCCTCTGCCTAACTATGGGCTTAATAACACATTCAATAAAGCCAAATGAAATGCTTTGTATGCTGCCAAAGAGCAACCAAGTTTATTGCCTTCGTCTTTTGTCTTGCAAATTCAAATGCTTTGCAGGCATGAGTATTATCATTCTCTTGAATCGAAATAAATTACCCTCAGAATTCTCAAATGAATCATTGAGATATGCACTTTGGATTTGTTGTTGTTATGGTCTGAAAAAAAGACCAACAAAACAATTGTGGCTTACTGAGTCTGTGATAAAGGTAACCAGTTGTTAATTTGAGGAAATCGTGACTCAATAATGTTGATTGAGAAATTTTGCTAATTTGGACTTTTTTGCAAGGATTTCAAGTGATTCAAAGTTTAAGTTGAAGTAGAAATACTTATGAAAAAAGTAAAAAAAAGTTTTCTGTTAACATTTCGCCTCTGTTAATTTCAAATTATTCACAAAATTCCATATTTAAAATTGGTATTTTTTTTGTTATTCCAAAACTCACTTTAGATTTCACTTTGCATGGCACTGTTAGCACAGCTTGACCAACAAAAGTCCATTTGGAGCACAAATACCAAAAGCTGTTAGCAACATGGTATACTCAAGTGTTTCTCTGTGTGTGTGTTATATATTTTTCTGAGAGTGCAAATTCGTACATTTCATTCATTCAATTTATGCTTAAGTTTTTGTATTCGCCTGAACAATTGATAAATTGTACCATAGCAGGTATACAATGAACGACGTTGAAAATGATTGATTGCATTTTATCAATACAAATACACATGACAGAGTCGATGATATGATCATTGCCTTTTTTCCAATTTAATTTCTTGCGGTTTTTTTTTCATATCACAATTAGCTTGAAAGTTTTATGCTCAAATTTGTTGGCTGAAAAAAGGTTTAGTTTTTACTTTGTCTTGGTTCATAGAAAGGGAACAAATTTATATATTTCACTTTCGATTTCATTGTTTGACTTCACATTCAATTAAAACGGAAGTAGCGGTTAGGCATATGAAATGCAAATTCAAATTCAAGTTTTTATTTTTTTTTCCTAAATTTCATAATAAATTCAAACAACATATGGTTTGCCAAAAAAATATCTAAAATTTCACAACTTTATAAAGAAAATAAATACGCATAAGTGTGGCGAACTAAAAAAAAGCGAGGCTTCAAAATTGATATTTTCTCCACAATCAACAATAATTGCAAATTCGACTTACGCCAATTGGGCCAGCAATGGGTTTTTTTTTCATTAGCTTCAGTGTGTCATCAGGTGCAGCACACTTTGGGCTGCTTCTTCATGTGACATAAATCAACAAGCTGAGCAAATAAACAACAACAACGACAATAATAATAATAACAAAAGCCAACAACAAACAACACTCACCATCAGTTAAACTAACAAACAATCAACAACAACAACAAAGTACACAAAAGCACTTGGATGATTTAAAAATGCTTTCGCTTTCGTTATAGATAATAGTTTAAATAGTTTTTTTTTAAAATTTTTTTTAAAGTTTTTTTTTTATTTTTTTAACATTTTTTTTTTAACTACAACTAAACACATTGAAAACGTTGCTCAGTGCAGACACAGTCTGTCAGTTGAATAGCAACGACGACGCAGACGCAGTTACCAATTTGGAAGCATGTGCATGGCGTCCATAATTAACAGCGCCAACGTCGACACAGGCAGCGGCAGTTAATTTGCAAAAAAAAAATGTGTTACATGCGGTTTGGTTTTGTTGTTGTTGCTGGTGGTGTCAGTATTATTACCACTGCCCGCCACATTTCAACTGTTGCTTAGAGCAGTAGGCAGTCTTTGGTGCTATACCAGTGGGTATTACACCATGTGCGACTGAATGGTTGAACATTTTAATTTGTAGCTTTTTTTTGTGTTTCTTTGTTTTTTTTGCTTTATTAGTAGCAAATGGCAAAGAATGTTATTAGCCGGAAAATTGGTGACAAATAAAAAATTTACGCATTTTTAAGCATAATCACTTGCGCATACTGAGAGTTGGTGGCAATTTGAGGGGAAGGACTTTGAAAATTTTTACATTACTGAGAACAGATCTTCCTTCCTCTCCCATTTCAGTATATTCGGAAATCCATTTTTTCGAATTTAGTATTTTTGCATTTTCCACAAAGTGAATACACACATACCTCGTTAGGTGTAGGTTATAAAAAGAACAACTTTCTAGCCTTAATATTTGTTTTAAAATTTCCTAACCAAATTCACTTTGCTTTTCGAATCTCCCTTCATTTCTAAATCACTCACTAATCTAATACATTTTTTTTGTCATTTATTTGTTTACGAAAAAGTACTCTCGGCAAATATTTGCGTACACTCACAGAGCAATTGGAAAGACCCAAACTAACTTTCTTCGGAACGGTAAAGGCAATATTTATTCAAATTTGGAATTCATTTAATTACGAGCAGGTACACCGCTGACAATGAGAAGATTTTCTTGTTTACAAAATAAAATTGTTTTTTTTTTCACTGCAAATATTTGCAAACGATTTTCAGAAGAAAAAAAATAACAGAAACATCTTGACTTGTGTTGAAATCCGGTTCATGCGGCTGAAGGTCGTTAGCAGCAGCAGAGGCAGTAACATCATTTCAGGCACTGCTGCTGGTGACGTGCCACCGCAAATGCTGACGCCTAACTGATGCAGTGCGGTAACGCCAACTACAACATGAACAACATCAACAACACCAGCAACACCAACAACACCAACAATAATAAACAAATAGTTTAACAAAAAAAAAAAAACAGCCAACCACTATTTAATGCGTGAAGTTGTGCAAATGCAACGTTTGTTGTTGTTGTATTTCGAAAAAATGTGTAAATTGTACATGGGATTTGTCGTGATAAACGCTTTTAATTTGCAGGCATCTGAACTTTGGGGTTAAACGGTGTTAAAATGTTTATGTTGCACAACTCTTTTTGCAGTAGGTGAGGCACTTATTACTTTGGGAAGACTTTTTTTCCCTATACAGTTCGTGTGGAAATGTTTTGTGTGAACAAAAAAAAACCAAGTTCAATTGCTCATAATCAAAAGACTCAAGCAGCGAACCTAACGTATGATTGCAAAACTCTCGTAACTGTTAATTTCTTCTACATCATTCTCCCATATCATTAACGATTCTCTGCCATTATTTAATAAGCGTTAACATAACCAGCGCAACTAGAAACAAGCCAGCACTTCTACCAACGGCTGACTGCAATAACAATAGCGACCGCGACAGCCCAACACAGTTGTGCCGCAGGAGAAGTCGTCGTTAATTGCAGCATCGTGTACTGTGGTATGCCACTGCTATCCAAGAAAAAATTACAAAATGAACACACAAAGCACCAACAAACAGTACATACACACGGCACAGATATTTAATGGAAAAAAAAAATACCAACAGCAACAAAGTGACGCTACTGTAATTAAAAAAAACACGTGAACTCAGAATTCACAACTATTTAGAATTTTAATTTTATTTCAGTTAACAACTTTCAACAAGTCTCTCAGCCATAAATTGTTTAAATCAATATTGAAATTAGTTGCAAGCGACACCTTCGCGTATTGCTTACACACAAACGACTTTATAAGGAAATAGTTATTTATTATTGTTGATGACCAGCGGGAATTTCTATTCAGTGTTTGCTGTTATTTTTTTTGCTGTTTTCTAATTTCAAACATAATCTTCACTGTTTGACTCGTGCCATATGCAAATGCCACTTACAGCAAATACTACTTACTTCATATTGTTTGCTTTAAATGAGTGTGTGTGTGCAAGTGACTATGTAAATGTATTTACTTAAAAGCATTTCATTGCGCTACTATTGAATGTGCTGGCGGAATTCGGAATCATCGTCAAAAATATCTTTTCAAAAATGTGGGTTTGTTGCTATTTTAGGAATTCGGTTTCGGTTTCATTTTCCCTTTTTCTTTCAGCATACATTAAATATTGTGTAAGTTTTGTGGTTTTCGGTGGCACACTTATTTCTGTTCAATGATTTATTAATGGCGATTTCATCACTTGGCAGTGGTATAAGCAAATTGGTGCGAAATTAATAATTCATGAACTTACTACTTTTGGTTGAGTTAAATGTTACGCATACGTCATGTTTGTCGCAAAATGCTTACCTGGAATGAAAGGAGAAGGTGATTTATGGTTCGATTTTGCAAATTTAATATTAAAATAAAATAATACTAAGTAATCAATTTAAAAAAGTTTGTGTTGAAAAATATTTAATTTCGTCAAATAATTTTGAAATCAGTTGATTAGTTTTTTTTTGGTATTTTCCAAAACTATTGCATTATTGGAAGGAAATATAATTTCGAAATAATTTTTTTTAAATGTGTTGCCATCTACAAAGTTTGTAATATTATTTCTAACTAATAAAATGCCCGTGACTTCTCACGTATATATGCTGCATCTAACTGCGTTCATATTATGTAGTGCCATGTCCCATTTCAATCATGATCTCTAGTCACGATTTCAAAGAATATATATATGCGATTACAGCTTCCAGTGGCGGGCGTACCACACTGGGCTCTGCACCACGATCGGAAGGTATCAGGTTCGATTCCCACCAGTGGCAAGCAGAAAAATATTTGTTCTGTGTAGACCGCCAATTTCTCGGTAAGCACCGGCAAACTTGCGAGAGAAATTTGCCATCAATCACATAATACGTAATTGATAACTGCATCAAGAAGATCATAAGCCCTAATATGGGATGTTGCTCCCAACTATTATATTATTTTTTAATATTATTAGTTACAGTTTCCTAGGTTCACTGGTGGCTGCAGGAGAGGACATTTTAATTGACACGCTCACTTTTGGAAAAATTCGAGATCTGGCAAGAGAATCTGTACCCATACCGTTGCAGCTACTTGGTCAAATGGTGGCTTTAGGATCCCCTACTTTAACTGACATGCCAATATTTACAACTTCCATGTCTCTTTCGGAAAATCCAGCCCTTGTGTCTCTAGCCATGGTCTCACAGAATATATATATGTGAAACAAAATCTGGTCGTTGGTCGAGTTGAGAAGTAACGTCTGGAGACGTTCCACGAAATAATCCCAAAGACACTGATTCCATTGCTGCGAGTTATTGATATTATGGAACAGAATACTTGAAATGCAATTATTTAATATTAAACAAAAAACTTAGGAAACAAACTTGATGTTCAACGTACGTATGTATAAGTAGCTGAACCACTTTCTTGTTTGCAAATTTGAGTCTGGTGATGGCGTCAAATACTTGAAGGTACTGGTTATTTCTAAAATACTAAATTTCAATCAAGAAAACCAATTAAATTGCAAATTTAGAAAAAAAATTCATAATTAAACAATTGTAAATGCAACTCAAACAACGACAGCAGTTGCAGTCAAATCAGTCAGTCCGTGAGACAGACAGCCAATATTCATTTTGAATTGCGGAAGCTATGATTTAGCAAAACTGAAATTTCTGAATGAATGAAATCGCAAAAAAATTAAGCACTCATACACTCAAACAATGAAACATGTTTGAGCAAAGGTAAACAAGACTGGCACGACTTGGTGAGCTTGAGACTCCAGAAATTGTGGGTGTGTTTCAGCGACTGCATAATACGCTCGGCATAAATTTCACGCTCAGTGGAAATAAAATTTTGCAAACAGCCGCTTGATAATGATGATCAGTAATAATAGAGAATTGCATAAAAAAAAGCACAGGCACACAGAAACAAAACAAAATGTTGTAAACTTATAGAAAATTTTACCGCAAAAATAAATTGAATTTTCTTATTTGGCAACCATGTGAGTGCCATTGTTTGCCGCCACTTTAACTTCAGCTTAAGAAAAGAAATAACTACTTGGCTTTTATTAACGTATGCACTGACACACACACATGCATGTGTGGGGCCCATTTTCCGTATGGCAGTGCATTGATCAGATTTATTTTGTTAAACAAACACTTTTGCTTTTTAGCATTGTGGAAATATGCATGTGTGTGTGTGTGTGTTGTTTTTGTGTGAGTGCAATTGCAATTCCACATTTTGTTAAAAGCTCTCGCCCAAAGCTCTCTAACATGTGGTCTGCATTTTGTAAGAAAATGGCTTTGGGAAAATGCCGCAAGAAAAGCGATTTTCAAACAAACAAATAAATGCATTAAAGCATTAAAAAGTCTAAAGGGAACTGTTTACTGTAAGAACTTGCCATTATTTCATTAGATTTGGTTTGGAATGGCCGCTTGTTAATTGAAAACATTAAAGATCTTCTCTGAATTAAAATATTTAATGCATGCTTCAAAAAGCCTATTTTCATTATAAAACTAAATTGAACTTACCGCAGGTACACATTTGCTTAAGTTTCACATTTCATTGGCTTTTCTCTACAGTGAATAGCAATGCTTTGTTACATTGTCAAGACTGAATGCAATGAAATGTCCGCCAATGCAGTAAAGACAACTAACTGGCCATTGCTAGTTGGCCGCAAACCAAGCGTGAAGATCACTTCTGCTTGATAGTGTAACACGACGACGATGACGACGATGATGTTCATGCTGAGCCTCACATTGAAAATGGGCATAGAAGTGTTAAGAGTGTGCCCGATACAAATACAAAGCCATTAGCGCCAAATGCACCAGGCCTGTGTTTGTGCTTTACTACACACTTTCGTTTTCATTTACGTTGAAGTTGCGAAAGCATTGCATTTATGGCTGCCTACTGTTGGTAGGGGAATACGAAAACGAAATCGGTAGCCATGGCAAACAAGAAGTAAGAAGTGCGAAGTGCTTATGCAAAGCACGTAAAGTACGAAATACAGGGTGAGTGAGTACGGTAATTGGAGTCTTTTAATAAGTAATATTTATACTGAAGGTTTGCATTATTATTTGCATTATATGCAATGGCTAAGTGCAAGGTCGCATTCACTCGAGTAGACTGCACACAGAAAAAAAAAAGATTGGTTAATCTAACCGAAAAACGTTGTAAAAAAACAATTTTTTATTTTATATGGAAAACACAAACAACAACTACAATTTTTGTGGTTAATCTAATCGTCGAAAAATTGTTAAATGATTTTTAACTACAAAAACAGGTTAGCTAATCGAAAAAAATTGTAAAACTCAAATTTTAACCAAAAAATTTGTAAAGCAAACAAATCTAGTTGTTCCTTAAAAATTTTTGTTTGTTCGCCAACCAAAAAAATTGTAAAGACCCAATTGCGGTTCGCAACTCAGCTGAGTTTGGTTGCTTGCGATGTATGAGCACATGCTCATACATGCTCAGTGGCGTGCTTTCGTGTCTGTCATACTACAACAGCAACGATTTTTGTTTTGTCATTCGAGTATACGATCAGAGCGTTCAGTATGGTCAAAGGGTGAAGTGCATAAAAGGGTAAGTAAATGTAATATTATATTGAGAATGGTTTTTATTATATATTTTTACATTTATTTATTCTTTTGTTTTTACAGATTTTCGTTTATCTCTTTTTTCATTTTTAGCATTTTAGATTTCAATTTTGTAATATTAAATTTTCTTTCTATTTTTCTTTTTTTCTATTTTTCTTTTTTACAGATTTTTATTTTTAAAATTTTATATTTTCAGACAATACATGCGACATTAATAGTCGTGTTTTGGTTGCAAACAAATAAATAAAAAAGCGTCAAGTTTCGACAAGATTGCAACCAAAACACTACTGATGAATGCATTCATTGCTCATATGCGAACAATTTGTACGCGAACAATTTTTCATTGTACGCGAACAATTTTTCATTGTACGCTAACAATTTTTCATTGTACGCTAACAATTTTTCATTGTACGCTAACAATTTTTCATTGTACGCTAACAATTTTTCATTGTACGCTAACAATTTTTCATTGTACCCGAACAACTTTGAGTTGGTTCCATTTACCACGTTTTTTGGTTGCTGCATTTTTAACCGTCTTTTTTGGTTAGATTTACCTACTTTTTTTTTTGTGTGCAGTGTTGGAAATGCAAAATGTTTTCTATTTTATGGAAATAGTAAAGCAAATACGCTTAAATGTGCGCTTAAATGCTACTTTTGTTCGAACGCGTTTCTCAATTTATGACCACAGGTCACGTTTCTGATATGACAGCAGACGTTTGGCGTTAATATTTTGTCTGTCAAAGTGGCGCCCTTGTTATGCACAACTCGGCTATGAGGTGCTTTGAATATTCGATTTGGTTGTTGGTAAATGAACTTGCAACATTATGACTAACGGAATTTTCCGAATATGCAAATTCTTTAACAACTAACAGTCTAGCTTCGACTCGTTCAGAATTAAATACAAGACTTTTAACCACATGAGCTTCTAGGTGAGATATACCCTTACAATGTATTAGTATAAAAATAGTAACAAGACAATGTTGCATTAAATGTAAAAATTCCATGCAAATTGTTTCGTATTGACACACAATTTGCAATTCAAAATGCTTAACAAAAAATGCAGTGTCTTCTTCTTCTTTGATGGAATTTGTTGTGATTTGCATCGTCTACTTGTTGGTAGTAAAATATTTGTAATTTATAAGTATTTTCAACTTTTCAACACCACATGTCAATGTGGAAATGTCAGCCGTGTTCAGTGCTGCCTGAGTACATAAGCCACAAACACACAGTGGCAGACACTCTGTGACGCAATTGGGTCGTGATTTACCAACTTAGGGTATAGCCAGTGTGTAAATACAAAACGAACTTTGAATGAAAATTGTGAGAGACTTTACAAAAATTAAATTGGAAATATTCTAAAAAAAAAAATGCACTTAAGTGGAAAAAGTCTTTGATTTTTTGTATAGAAAAATATTAAATTTGACTAGGTTTAATGGGAATATAAAAATTGTATTTTTAATGCTTGAACCAAGTATGATTTCAATTTGTAAAGAGCAATCATAAATATAATAAATATCGTAAATTTTTATAAATTACTGCAAAAGAAAACTTTTTCAGAATTTCTTATTTAAAATGCCTGTTAGCATTGCCTGTCTGTTGCAGTTGTAATTATTTGATTCTCAGTGTAGTTTACAAGTTAAGCCAATCCAAGAACCTTTTAAAGTTTGTTTTTAAGTAACGAGATGTCTCAAAGCATTACCAATCATCTATTGAGTGGCCTTTTTAGGAATGTTGTCAAACTCTAAATTTGCTATGATAAGCTTTAAAATTTGGAAATAACTGCACTGAAGTCAGTAATGTGTTGAATTCGAAGATAAAAAAAAGGCTACAGAGAATTGTGGAATTGTCGATTTCCAACCGAAGAAACAAAAATATTGAGATGCTTGACAACGAAAAAATTACTTTAAAATTGAGAAAACTTAAAAAGGAGTTTAGAGTTTCCAGTGAATTTCCTAAGAAAATTACAGGTATGCGATTTGTTTTTATATCTCAATCTCAATTATTTATAAAATATATTATACGAAATTTTAGGCTGCTGGATTATATAGCCAAGCAAGAAAAAGACTTCGACCATCTACTTCAGAAGATGCAAAGTTTTCTAGGGAGTCATGAACATGAGGCGGTTTCCAAGAAGATGTACAGCATGACTTATCAGGATTAACAATTTTTTAAAATATTGGACTGTTTTATTTACAAAAAATGACTGCATTGCTAACTAAATACTGAAACAGTGAGCTTAAATTTCTAAACGTTACGTTCAGCTGAAGGATCGGTTGCCAGGGACGACTGAGCAAAAGAATGAGAACATTAATTTACGTACAAAAATTTTTTTGAAATTATATTGTTCAGGATACGAAGCTAGGCAAATCTAATACTTTTCTATATAAAAACTTTATAAATTTTAAAAAATTCTGAGAACCCATTGATAATATGAAATTAAAAAAAAATGTAAATAAAAACCAATTTAATGAATGCACATGAACTTTTACTTTTCTTTTAAGTAGCCATTAAAAAAAGCTATCGACAATCTTGTTGAATTTTAAGTAACCCCTAAAAATTAAAAACTTGACATAAATAAATAAAAAATGCCTATTAGCTTGTTGTAAACTTGAAAGGAAAAAACTGTCACCTGTAAAAGTAAAAACATATAAATGCTCTTCTGACAACAAAGGCCACAATGAATAACAAAAAAAAAATATGTATATTAATTTGAGCTTGCGTCTTGAAACATAAGACGCACCTTAAAAGGCTTCATGCGTGTGTAAATATCTCAAGTCGCAAAGATGATAATTCGAAGCAAATGAAGTGAAATGTGTGAAAGTGAGTTGGAGTTTTTTTTGGTTACAACTTCATATTCACGGCTCTCACTGAAATGCATATGTACTGAAAGTAAACAGAGCCCACCACCACCACCAACTGCTTTCAACATATTCGATTTGGCATTAAAATCTTTTCAAAACATAATTTAAATGGCGGAACTGTTGGGCTTGCTCTAAAAGCTCAGTATCGAATCGATTCACGTTTATTTATTACCATTAAAATTTAAATTTAAAAAAACACCTAATCACTGCAGCATCTTTGCCATAATTTTTCCACACACAAACACACACACACGCATCCACGAAAAAGGTATGCGGCAGTGACACAACAATTCACAAGTTAAAATACCACCAACGTTCCGATAGTTCCGTTGTATCACAACTAAACGAAAAAAAAGAAACACATTAACGCTGATTACGTTAAGTTACGTCGGACGTCGTCATCGGTTTTGTTTCGTTTGCCTTACAATTTTTATTTCATTTTTTTCCAAAACAAATTTCACTTTCTTGCATGGAATTTTCAGCGGCTGCCTTTTCTTGTTTCTTCTTTCTATTTTATGGATGCTGCGGCGTGCTATCATGTTTTTAGAGACGTTTTGCCTTCACAAGTTTACATTCAGCTTTCGTCTGTCTGTTGGGCATACATAGATTCCGTACATTCGTTGTCTTGATCGTAAATTTCTTTTTAGCCCAAATAAACCAGTTGGTACCACTTTTGGCGATTGTGACACTCACTCACTTATTCACAATTTGCGGTAAGTACGAATTGTGTATGAAAATTCCAGTGCACTTTTTTTCGAGTAACCAGTTTTTGGGTGTTTTTTTTTTTACTTGAAATTTATTGACTTTTTTGGGGAGTTGGGGTGGCTGACTGGTGGGGGGGGGGGGGGGGGGGGGCGGTAAGTGCAACAAGTTTTTTGTGCAGATTTGAGTATTTACTTGTGCAGCGGAAAAGTTTCAAAGTGACTACTGCGAAAATAGTGGGCAATAAAATAAATAAGCAAACCAAATCAGGTCAGGCGGATTTATTTTATTGATAGATTTGAGAGAGTGTTGGAGAATTGAAAGCGGACATTTTTTCGGCATATAGGTTCGAAAAGTTTAAGTTAATGCCAGTTGAAAAACGCATGCACTTTCGATTAGAATATTTCTCTTCGAAAGGACACATCAACTTGAATCACAAAACAAAAGACTTAAGACACAAACTCACCGCATGTGAAATCATTTGTCAGGAAATAAGTTTATTGTACAATTGTGAACTCATTGCGCCGCCAAGTGACTTCATAGCCTTATTAATATTTCTTTTGCGCACTTAGCCAAGTAAAGTGGACTTAACTCTGAAAAGCGAGTCTAAAAACTCATTAAGCTGATTTAAAACGTGTTTATGCAATGAAATAAATAAAAAAAAGGCGGAAATTTTTGCTTGAGGCACCCCTTGACATTTTGACATATCTGGAATTGTATATAAAATATGAGTAAAGTAATTTAATCTCAGTAAAGTGTCTCGGTTAACATTCGATTGAGAATTTATTGGAGATTTTTCAAGTACAATACATAGAAGAAGAAGAAATAGTAAAATTGTATTATAAGTTCAAGCCTTTGAGATGATGACTGACAAAGAACATCTACGACGCACGTATGTAATGCCTCAGATTTTAAAAGCGCTCTTATTCGATATTAATGAGATTAAGCGCAAATACCTTGGATTAGTGATTTGTGATTCGGTGATAAATTTGAAATTATGTTTTTTTGCAAATTGAATTTTCTTAAAACAAAATCCATTAAAATTCGTTACAAAATTAAGCAACTCCCACGGAAAATTAGAGTAGGCTACTAAAATCACAAGACACTTTGCCATAACTCATTTCATTTCCACACGCGACTCAATTAGAATGCACCAAACAGCACCGAAGAATGCAAATGCAACGCAGCAATGAACAAATTAGGCACAAGTGCAAATATGCAGCAGCATTCTGAAGCATTCTGACATTGTGCAGTTGACACACATCAGCGGACTTAAGTTTTTTTTTCGTTTGTGCATTCATTTATTACTTATAATTTTTTCTACTAATGCTTTTATTTTTTGGTTTACAAATTAAAATGCAACAGTCAAGTGGTGAGCACAACTTGTATACATGCGGCTGGGAGCTGTCAATTGAAAGCAAAAGTGCCAAGAACCTTTTGCAAACTTGAAATCGCTGTTGACATTTTTTTTTTGTATCACTGTTGAGCTTACCACACACAGTCACAGCGTTTTAGCATGCAAAGGTGATTTTGGCATTTTATTGACTTTGTGCGCTAGTCAAGGATTTTCGAGCAACAAAAAAAAAAAAAATACAATTCACAAATACGAAAACGAATTCAACTAATGAACTCGATTTTTGGTGGTAATTTGTTGCAAATGCGTGGGCTTTTGCACTGATTTCGAGTTAATGATACACACACACACAGGTGAGGGGGAAAAAAAGAAGCAACAAAAGACTTAACCAACGAACTTGATTTCGACGGGTGACTGCTTATATGGAAATTGCACGAATTGCTTGAAAGTTAATTGCCTCAATGCGTCAGCCGGCCAGATATGACCAATTCGTAGTTGGAGATGCTATGCTAACATTTTATACATTTTACATTTTCTTTCAGTGTCCTCTGCGGCCAACGTACAGTGGAAGACCATGTACCACTTCTGCTGACACTGCAGCCGATGCGCTAATGCTGTTTTGGTTGTTGTTATTGTTGTTGTATGTTACCATAACGAACTGGCAATTACAGCCGGCCGCCGCAAAGCATTGACTTACGAGCGGCATCTTCAGTTTTCGATTTCAACAAACAGGGTGTCTTTAGTGCCTTAATGGCACTCAATTCGTTAAAAGTCTAGTGAGTGGCATGGGAATTTGCTAGGCACTCTGTTAAGTTGCATTCCGTACATTACCTTCAGCATACCAGTGCACATAACTTTTAATAATTCATCTTGACACCTTTTATGGTGGCTGGTGTTGGTGGCGGTTGTTGGTGTTTGCTTGGTTTGCCATTTGATTGGTCTGATTTCGAGAAATCATCAAGCTTTTACATTGATTTCTTTGGAAAGGTTAACTGTTATTTGTATTTATTGTAATTTATAATATGTATTAACGATATTTTCTAACAGATTTTTGGATTTGGTAGACGATTTCACTGCCTGATAGAGGTTGAGTGCTGTGCAGGCAAAAATTAATAATATTTTTGAGACAATTCATTATTCATTCAATAAAGACTCATGTGTCAGTGGTAAGTGTTAACACATGTCCAAGACAATTTGGCAACACCTTCAAATGGTCAGACTTCCACGTTCTAATGACTTTAAAACCACTTTTAATGTAGTCTCATTGGACAAAATTAAAATCATATTTTCCCTTGAAATTTTTTATCATTATTGTGTCTTTTTTGTTGGTCTCCACCATTCAGTCACCACCAAATATCTTTAATCACCATATAACTGCGTACATATTCGCCACTCATCAAAGTCGCCTGAGCAAATTAACGTCACTTAACACTTAAGTAAACAAGCTTAAACTCCACTCAATATCACTTCTGTATTCAAATTCAAATAAAATTAACACATGCATTCTTCAAGTCTCCGTTGGTAGGTAGGAAATGCCTCATAAACTCAACATAAACGCACATGCCAAAAAAAGCCATCAACAAATTCAACAAAAACAAAGTATTTCTGAGCAAAAACTGTCAAAATCAGAAGACCATCAGCAAAAAAAAAAGCTAGCCACTTGCATTAATTATCCACAAAAATGTTGACGCCTTGAGGCGGATGTGGCCACTAACAAGCTCTAAGCATCAAAAAATTAATGTTAAAGAAGTAAACCGAAAGAAATATTAACAAGTTTCGAACGCATATCTGCCACTTAAGTGAGACAGGCGCGTTTCATTAGTGTGCGAGAGCCACTCGTATTAAATAAATAAAATGAAATTCTAAAAAATCGAAAACTTTCAAGAATATTTGAATTTACCTGTGTATGTGTGTGTGATTTGTTTTGGCAACCACTTTTTTGAAGCCGCAAATTTTATATTTAAATCAAACAAATTAATAATAACTGCGTTTGAGACTAAGCAAAAAAAAAAAGAAGAAGTATATGCCTTATATGTACGTACTTGGCGTCGCTTATAGGTTCAAGGCTAAAACGGAAAGTTCAAAATTAGATTTAATAAAAAAACCGCTAATTTTATAATAATAAAAAAAATTACAGAATGCAGGCAGATTTTTGAAAATTTAAATTTTATCTTGTTGAAATGTTTTCTGAAAAATTAAATATTTACTTGGCGTCACTTATTTAAATTATTCTGCTTGCTTTGATTGATTTTTGTTGTTGCTATTTTGCCATCAATTTTAAATACATTAATCATTTTTAAAGTCTTTTTGTTTTGCTGTGCGGTTCCCCGTTTTCTGTTTCGCATACGCTTAAGTTGTTCAAATTAGTAAACAATCAACTCGTATTAGCTGTGTCTGATCGGTTGCTGGTAATTAATCTTCATTTCTTTGCAATTACTTGCCATAAAAGTGGCATGAAAAAGCGGATTTTTTCTTTCATTTCAAATAACGAAAATGATGGAGAAAAAAAGTGTATAATGATTTTCGGTATGAAACAAAAACA
Organism: Heteromyza rotundicornis; assembly: GCA_951394025.1. Taxonomy (NCBI): domain Eukaryota; kingdom Metazoa; phylum Arthropoda; class Insecta; order Diptera; family Heleomyzidae; genus Heteromyza; species Heteromyza rotundicornis. The sequence goes on along the minus strand of OX596013.1, from coordinate 50,991,261 downwards.
AAAGACTTAAGACACAAACTTCAACAAAAGTATGCAATAACAAAAGACTTAAGACATGTACTTGAAATAGTTTAGAATGATTTGAAGAATTAGGCAGATGGTGGAAGGCTGAAGAAGGAAGAATGTAATAGCAAAACCAGAAGCAGCCCAAGCCTCTGGAAACACTTAATATTCCATTGTGCTTTTGCAATCGAAGTACTTCAGCTACAGAGGATTTTCTAATAGACAACACTTGTTCTAGAGCACATTTCAAGTGGGAGAAGTAATGGGCGTGGTAGTTATAAGCTCTCCTTGTACAAGAATCTCCGAAGTGAAATTTTGTGAATTGATCGAATCCCCCTTTGAATAACTCAAAATTATAGAATTAAATTAATGAAAGCCAATCTTGGTCAATGTCAACAAAAGTAAATCTCCAATTCCCAACCTTTCTATATTGAGCCATCAGCCAGCTGAGTACACTCTACCACAAAAGTTTCCGCAAATATTGCATAATAACGCAAATTACAAATATATTATAAATATTTATAAACAAATTAAGCATCAGGAATTAGCATTTAAAGTTACCAACTAATCAGTAGCAGCATCAGCCACAGTCACAGTCACAAAAAAACTTTCTTCATTAACATACAAATACAAATTTGAAAAGTCAGCAGACGCGCGCAGTTACCGAGATGTTTGACCAAATTAGATGCTATTTCATAATAGCCCTACTCCTAAAAGTTGCAGCAATTAAATTTAAATCAAAAACTGGCCTTAACTGGAAAATGCTAATAAAACTAATTAATTACCTACAAAATTTGTATCATTTTAGGCCTCTTTTTTTTTTTTTTGGTAGGGTTTGTTAATGAAATTGCATAAAACCAATTTAAATGACAGATTTTGGGTATGGGGTATTTTAGCGAATTTGAATTTAATAAAAAATTCCATCGTTGAGCAACATTGGAGTTAAGCTTTATGTACATATGACCTTTATGTATTTCATCATACATTTGTGATCGATTTGTAATGGAAAATTTGTAAAGGTAACTTGAACAAACCGTTTTCAATACTCGAAACATCCACAAAGTGGCATAGAAAAGTACATTTATTATTAATTTAATAAAAACATTTTCGATTGACCGTCCGTACCCTTAAAAGAGCTTGACCGGTCCAAATTTTGGATTTTTTTTTTATAAAGAAGGTTCTGTATCTACCTTACATACATTGGAAATGTTTGAAAATAACTTTCTGTATTATCCAAGAGGGTCTAGAGAACAGTATAAGGAGGGGAGGTCTAAGGAGGGGTTTTCGGGTGTCAAAAGGTCTACGGGGATTAAAAGGGAGTTAAAGGGAGTCTAAGGGGGCTATAAGGCGGGGTCTCAGGTAGTCTGAGGGGTCTAGGGGGGGTAGACAAATGCTTAAACCAATGTGGAACTACAATATCTCATTCACTAATTTCCATAACATTTTTTATATTCATCAATTTGTTGCAGAGTAACCTATTCGTTAATAAATTCATAATGAATGAATTGAATGGATTCAAAAGATAAATTATGTCATTCATTAAAGGTGAATGGTGTTCACAATATTTACCACTTATGCTTCAAATTCATGCTGAAGAGAATAAATTTACAATTGTTTGTCACTAGTAAATTCAAATTGGACAAATTATAACATGCAACTGATTGATCTCATTCAAATGATGGACATCATTCAGAGATGATTTTGTCAGAATAAACTATTCATATGTATTTCCATATGTTTCATTAACATTCGTTACGAATCTCATTCATAATTCGAATTTCTTTTTTCAGTATCAATCTCTCTGCAGTCAAAAGTAAGCAATCGATTTATTGCTCTGCGCCCTGTATCTGTATATGAATCTTCACTATTTCTTCCGTTTTGTTTGTTTTTTTCCTTCTTTTTTGTGTATGTGTGTGTCTGTTTGCCTTCTTCTTTCTCTTACTTTTTCCTTCATGCCCGTTTATTTAAAGAAATGAAAGTGAAATTTACCGCCACAACTGTGCGGATTTTATGGGTATTATGCATGCGACTTATTTTATTTTGTTGTTGTGGTTTTTGGCTGCTTCTTTTTTTTTGTACAAATAACTGTAAGTAGGTTGCCATTGAAGTGGTCAATATGATGTTAAAAAAATATTTAAAGAAAATAAACCAAATAAATTGAGTGTATAATTTAAAGTAACGAATTAGTGTTCCTGTTTACAAATCGACTTTTACCTAAATTTATGAAGAAGGAAAATTCAAATGACAAATGGACAATACGTATTTTCAGACTCCTTTGCATTAGCTGGGTACAATATTTTTTTTACACTCAACTTTAGCCTCATTTCGCATTTGTCCGCATCATGCGTCGTTTGCTTGTGGCGAGACTTTTGGAATTTAAAACCCACGCTCGAAAACGAAAGTTCGTTTGGTCGTTAGTCAATATTATCTTTTAACTGAATTTTGCATAAATTGCTGTTGACCATCTTGAAATGGAATTTTTATGCGATTGCCTAATAGATTTTTATCACATTTTGTTTTAACTTTAACTTTAACTTAAATAAAATTTATGTTTGTTTTCTGTTTTCTGTGTGTGTGCATATTTTTGCATTTTTTTATGGCTGTCATGTCGAATTCTTTAATTGGGCGTAAAAGAGCTGATACATTTGTATTTTATGTTGTTGCTAATTTGAAGGTTGCTTTTGTTTCAATTCTTTTTTGTATTTTTCGCGGAAGTGCGTTGAGGAAGAATTTAAAAGTGACACTTCCTTTGCATTGATCTTTTGAACTTTTTCGATAAAGTGATACGAAAATAGTTTAAAAGATTGGAGACATTCAACTTTGGCAATTAATTAGTTGTGTCAAAGAAATGAAAAAACTTGTTAGAATGTTGTCTGAGGCATTGGCAGATATCTGGGAGTTCATGGTAGTCTATATTCAATGCAAGTGTATATGACCAATAGTGCTAATAAAGAAGCAAGTGAAAGGCAGTTTAATGAAACGTTTTCTTTGAAGGACCTTTCGACATTTTAGATGGACCTTTCGTCCAGTGATATTTTCTGAAATTCTGTTGGTTGCTGCAAGCCTGTATTGATACCTTCCTGTAAAATATTGTCTCTAATAAAATACAAATTTTCCAAGAGACCAAAAAACCGATCAGACCGAATTGTTCTCTTAGAAGGTATTTTTTTTAGAAGTTTCATTTTCCGACAGGGGTTAAACAGTCATAGATTGGTCAGATCTGGCAAACGCTATGGGCATTTGTGCTCAGGTGCGTCAAGGAAACATTTTGACGAACGTCTTATTTCTAAATCAGTCATCAGCAACTGCTTAAAAAATTTGTCAAAAAATGCACTTCCTGAATGTGCTACGTCCACATGCCCGAAATCATCCCTTAAACAATAATGGCATCAAATTATCTTTGAAGTAGTTAAAACCAATTTTCAGTGTGAAATTATGTAAACTCAATTTTGTATTTTTTATTATTTTTTTGAGCAATGTTTCAGCTAAAAATTAAATTTCGCTCACAATTGTAGGCCATTTTTCATTTTATTCATAGCATTTGGAATAGTTTTTTTCCGTTTTTAAAAATTTTTTGAGTGTTTTTATTCGATACCCTTGTTTTTATCCACCTTCATCACAGTTTTCAATGATAGTAATGTAAAACAAATAAAATTTGATTTTTTATAAATGAACTTAAACCAAATCGGGAATGAAATGGGAACTATCGGAAAAATATCGACAAATTATCCCAAAATTATAGAAAAATTATGATAAAATCATCGTAAAATCACTGAAAAATCGGTCGAAAAAGTCATCGCAGTCGTGAGTGTAAGGTATTTAAAGCTTCAGTCTGATTAAAAATTATTCTCTTACTAATATTCTAATTATTCTCTGGTACTGAATATACCGAAACAAAATGGAAATGGAATAAAATATGGTAAAACTGGAAACTATCGAGATCATATTGAAGAATTATCGAAAATTATTGTACGCTTTCAGCATAGAATTTTTATATTTTCTTTATTCTTTAAAAAATAATTACTTTCTTGAGAAAAAAAAACTTTTCTGTATTTGTAATTATTTTAGGTACCATACATCGCGTTTTTAACAAAAAAAAAAAATTAAACCACATTTCAGCTTTTAGAATTCACTTTAAGTGATATAATACGTATAGAAAAAGCTTCTTCAACTTACCACAAAATTAATCCAATGAGTAGGCGTTGCCGCGTCATTTTCGAAAATTGATTTCTTTAAATCTAGCCTTCAACTATTATGCAGTAGAATTAACACTAAAGTCAGCTTCGGTTTACGATTTAACTTAAAAATTACGTTTTAAATAAATTATACAAATATATTTGGCACTTTTAAATTAACAGGATACACGACAGAACGAACGAAAATTCGGGGAAAAAATAAACACTTTTTTCACTCAAAAATAAATTAAATTCTTTTATACGTTTTGTAATTTTTTCTTTGTTGTTGTTGTTTTAATTTTCTTAATAAATTAAAAATTTAGTGCGGTATGATTGAAGAGTCGTTTTGCCAAAAAGATAATAACCGATGAAAAGAGATTTGAATTTGATCCTTTCGCCAGTTAGCATAACGCAGGCTGAGACATTGTCTGAAGTTGAAGGAAATCGAAAACGAGGTCGACACTTTGTCCTTTGTAAACGCAAAACACCGCACGAAACAACGAACCGCAAGGGTTGGGAAAGAAGCGCACGACGAGACGAGAGCGCACACGTGCGCACACAAGCAGACGCTGGAAGTATCTGCGAGTTGCGGCGGCGCAAAAGTGCAAAGTTGAGCTGAAGTCGTTGAGTGTTGGTGTTTTTTCTTGTTTGGGTTAAACTTTTTGTTTGTGTGTGTTTTTTTTACTTGGATTTTTTTTTATTTTCGCAGATAGGCACCACGACGTCGACGACCCGTGCAATCAACTGACGGGCACGAAGTTAGCTCGACAACTGAGACAAACGAAAACCAAAACTCAAAACGCCACAATCGGAAAGCCAGCAAACGACTTGTCCGCTGCTGCAAATCGCAAAACAATCTGAAAGCTGCGAGTATACGTGCGGTGGCTTAAAAGCAAAATGCAAGTTGGCCACAAGCGCAACAGCGGCGGCGCCTACGACAAATAAAACGAACAAAAAAAACCGGTAAGGTGAAGCCCCCAACGCCAGAAGAGCTTTAAGCGGTGCGGCAGCGGTGGCGGCGTGGTAGCTTAATGAGCGCCGTAAGCACTCGCGCTCAGATAAGCAAACGCGTCACTCAGTTGGGTGCTTGGATCAGTAAAGAGTAGGCACGGAGCTGCAGATTATACACTGAGGAAAAGTCTGAACTTCACTACGGGGCGTATGAGTAAAATTACGAAATTTGTATTTATAAAGAAAATTAGAACCATTAGTACCAATCAGTCAATCAATCAATTAATCAATCAATCAATCAATCAATCAATCAATCAATCAATCAATCAATCAATCAATCAATCAATCAATCAATCAATCAATCAATCAATCAATCAATCAATCAATCAATCAATCAATCAATCAATCAATCAATCAATCAATCAATCAATCAATCAATCAATCAATCAATCAATCAATCAATCAATCAATCAATCAATCAATCAATCAATCAATCAATCAATCAATCAATCAATCAATCAATCAATCAATCAATCAATCAATCAATCAATCAATCAATCAATCAATCAATCAATCAATCAATCAATCAATCAATCAATCAATCAATCAATCAATCAATCAATCAATCAATCAATCAATCAATCAATCAATCAATCAATCAATCAATCAATCAATCAATCAATCAATCAATCAATCAATCAATCAATCAATCAATCAATCAATCAATCAATCAATCAATCAATCAATCAATCAATCAATCAATCAATCAATCAATCAATCAATCAATCAATCAATCAATCAATCAATCAATCAATCAATCAATCAATCAATCAATCAATCAATCAATCAATCAATCAATCAATCAATCAATCAATCAATCAATCAATCAATCAATCAATCAATCAATCAATCAATCAATCAATCAATCAATCAATCAATCAATCAATCAATCAATCAATCAATCAATCAATCAATCAATCAATCAATCAATCAATCAATCAATCAATCAATCAATCAATCAATCAATCAATCAATCAATCAATCAATCAATCAATCAATCAATCAATCAATCAATCAATCAATCAATCAATCAATCAATCAATCAATCAATCAATCAATCAATCAATCAATCAATCAATCAATCAATCAATCAATCAATCAATCAATCAATCAATCAATCAATCAATCAATCAATCAATCAATCAATCAATCAATCAATCAATCAATCAATCAATCAATCAATCAATCAATCAATCAATCAATCAATCAATCAATCAATCAATCAATCAATCAATCAATCAATCAATCAATCAATCAATCAATCAATCAATCAATCAATCAATCAATCAATCAATCAATCAATCAATCAATCAATCAATCAATCAATCAATCAATCAATCAATCAATCAATCAATCAATCAATCAATCAATCAATCAATCAATCAATCAATCAATCAATCAATCAATCAATCAATCAATCAATCAATCAATCAATCAATCAATCAATCAATCAATCAATCAATCAATCAATCAATCAATCAATCAATCAATCAATCAATCAATCAATCAATCAATCAATCAATCAATCAATCAATCAATCAATCAATCAATCAATCAATCAATCAATCAATCAATCAATCAATCAATCAATCAATCAATCAATCAATCAATCAATCAATCAATCAATCAATCAATCAATCAATCAATCAATCAATCAATCAATCAATCAATCAATCAATCAATCAATCAATCAATCAATCAATCAATCAATCAATCAATCAATCAATCAATCAATCAATCAATCAATCAATCAATCAATCAATCAATCAATCAATCAATCAATCAATCAATCAATCAATCAATCAATCAATCAATCAATCAATCAATCAATCAATCAATCAATCAATCAATCAATCAATCAATCAATCAATCAATCAATCAATCAATCAATCAATCAATCAATCAATCAATCAATCAATCAATCAATCAATCAATCAATCAATCAATCAATCAATCAATCAATCAATCAATCAATCAATCAATCAATCAATCAATCAATCAATCAATCAATCAATCAATCAATCAATCAATCAATCAATCAATCAATCAATCAATCAATCAATCAATCAATCAATCAATCAATCAATCAATCAATCAATCAATCAATCAATCAATCAATCAATCAATCAATCAATCAATCAATCAATCAATCAATCAATCAATCAATCAATCAATCAATCAATCAATCAATCAATCAATCAATCAATCAATCAATCAATCAATCAATCAATCAATCAATCAATCAATCAATCAATCAATCAATCAATCAATCAATCAATCAATCAATCAATTTTCCACATTTTAAAAGTAACATTTTTTATATTTTCTATTCCTCTTTATACCATGCACACTGTGTCCAAAGAGTAACAAAATTATTTTATTTTTTTATATCATAGATTTTCTAAAATCTTGTTGGTTCTAACTAATACTCCACCTGTTGCCAAATGTAAAGTTCTACTAAGTTCTCAAGTTAAAATTTAACTGAACACGCAAAACTAAAACTCTAGACGTGCAGCAAAATCACGAGAATGCCATTTTACGACGACATTTTAAATTATTTGCAAACTAGAATTTCTTTAAATTTTCTGGCGAATTGAATGTTGTGAGTCAGTACAACTGATGTGTTGACTCTATTAAGTACATTTTTTCCTCAGTGTATATTCACGCTCTTGATAAACTGTCTTGATAAACGATATTCGGAGAAAGTGAGCATCAGCGGCACAGCATCTGAGATTTTTCTGCTGCAGATAAATTTATTTCGTTGAAGATGCGTTTGGTGTGGCTGCTGCTAAACGTGGCTGGTAAATTTTGGAAATCATTTTTTTGTCATATTAAACTGAATTTTCAAGAAATTAAAATGAAAAATTACCATTTTGAGAAAAGAAGTCAAATGAAATGAAAATCAGGTCAGGCCAGCGTATAGCTTCCAGCTCGGACTGTGTTTGCGAGTTGCCTTTTTTGTTTGTCTTCTATACAAACTTTAACACTTGGCTTTCGTGTTTTTTTAGTTTCATTTTTGCTGAATTTATTTGTTTTCTTTCGTGAAAGGAGTCACGCGCTTGGCGTGCTTTTTTCTTAATTTTTTTTCCTACAAAAAGGCGTCAACTTGTTTTTTCTACATGTTAACATTTAGAAAACAATCTTTTGGTTATTTTTTTTTGTGGCCCAAACAAGTTTGTCATATTTTTGCCATTGGTTGTTGTTGTTGTAATCTGCTGGCTGTCTGCCGCATCTTCTTTTAATTCGTTTTTTTCTTTTTGTTCAATTGCCGGCGGCTTGGGCCTTTGTCGTCTTTGATGATGTAAGTCACATCGGCTGAAAATAATAATGTCAATTTATGTGCCACAGTGCCATCGAGTACCAGGCGAAAAGGTCTTCAATTTCTTAACCCTCATGTAACATTTAATTTTGTTCGTTTGGCATTTCGGTGTGGCATCTAAGTTCATTAGAAATTTGAGGGAAACTATGGAAAAAGGCACAAAACTAAATTTTTCTTGTTGTTGTTTTTAGTTTATTATTCCAAGTAAATTACATTAATTAATTTTGTATCTAGAAAAATCCTATAAAATTTATTCCTTCTCCACCAGCATATAAACTCTCAACTCCCCATCCATTTTCGGATCGACGGTTCTGGTGAATTTCCCCTGCAAACAGTAGTAGCCCACCTGAAACATATTTGGCATCGTCTGTGAGCTAATGGGACAATTGTTGCAACTATAATCCCCAGCCATACTGCGTTGACCCCATTTACCCTGGAACTGCGGCAAGTTGGAGCAATTTTTCACCGAGCCCATGATAAACTCCTTGTACATCAGATCCATGAAGGAGAATGCATTGGTCTGGGGAAATGACAGCAAAGAGGGCTTCATTGCGGAAAATTCAGAGTTCACTTTGCCACTGAAGACTCTGATAACAAACTGTAGAAAGAGAATTAATTTGAAGAAAATTTAAATTTAAAAAGTAAATTAATATTAAAATTTACTTTCACCTACCTTTAAGTTCTGGTCTGCATATTTAGTTAACGACAAATTGCCATAGAATCCATTCAAGTCCTTACCCTTCTCTTCTATGCGAGCGCTGAATTGTCCTACTTCGGGATTGAATCGAAGAACTTCGAGTTTCGGAAAGGTATAAAGCAATTTTGGCTTGGAAAACATGTTGAGTGCCCGTGTAGGATGCACTCCTGATGAGAGTAAAATTGTCAATATGCAAAGTGATTTCAACATTTTCGCTTAAGTGATTTCGAACTATTCGTTGGTGGGAAAATTTATGCCATTATAGGCTAACCGCTCGCTATTTATAACGAATTAAACTAACGAAATAATTTATTGCAACATTGAAAAATTGCATGTTTACACTTTGTTATTAACACCTTGCTTGCAATTGAAATTGAGGAGGGTAATTAATATAATTTACTCTTAGAACATGAAATGTTTCAGTTATCGTCCCAATTGTGCTTAAATTGTTGCTCAACTGACAATTAAATTCGAATGAAACACTACGACTATGGCTGAAACAAGCGTGACATTTCCCTTGGTTTGGGCAACAAGTTTAATATTGCAGATTGATGCTGAAATTTAGTGGTTACATGAGGTCATTAGCGTATAGGGCATGGCAATGGGTGGATTTGTAAATTCGATAAATAAATCTCACTTTTTTCTCTATGCCTCTGCTTTATTAATTTAAGAATTTATTTATTTTTATTTATTTCTATTCCTATATGTGTTCCTTGAATGAGAAACACACAAATCAATCTCCAAAAGAACTGAAAACATTAGAAGTAAAGGAGCAAAAATGGAGATGGACTGGGCCAACCCTTCGACAACCCCCTCAAGGCAATCGTCGGACAATAGACCGCGAATTGAGGGCTTCCCAGTACACCTGGAACCAGATTCGGAATGAAGCTACCAACCGAGTGAGATTCAGGAAGATAGCTCCTCTCTTCCTGAATCTCACTGTTTGTACTCCGGGAGTTCAGAAAGTTAGTGAGTGAGTGAGTGTACATCAAATGTTTCCCTATTTCATCAGAGAAGGGAATAAATATTAAAAAATTTACTTCCTAATAAGTAGAATGATTCTCATTGCACTGTAGTTACCAATCAAGTAGATCAATTTAGCCCTGTAGCTCTTTTAGGGTGTTAAAATAGTTAAAAAAGTAAATTTGCCTGAAGTTTGCTCAGTCGTCTGCAATTCCATGAATTTGGCAAATATTTCAATTCGTAATTAAATATTTGCTAAAATCGAAAACCAACAGAAGCGGCAGCAGGTGTTAGCTGAGCTTTCTCACGTCCCATAATTGGCGGCACGAGTTCGTACCGCGAGCTGGCAAAACTAAAATTGAATTAAAATCCGCCTTTGTGATGTGTCACTGTTGATCTCGAAATCTAATCTTTGCGTTGACAATTTTCGTATGTAAATAAATTAAACTCATCGATTGATTGTTGCAATTTCCTAATCTATTTTGTTTTTTTATTCCTCTTCATGTTTTCTTTTCTTGTCTTGCCTGTCCATGGCGCTATGCTATGCGATCAGTCGCAGTTAATATTTTATGGAAATATATTTCGCAAGGATGCGGTGAAATAAATGTGATATGGTTTTTTCGTTATGTGTTTTTGTTTATCATGTGATAGTAAAATGCATAAAAATGTGCAGATCATTTTATAATTATCTCTTTTCGTGAGTAATTTATTGATGACAGATGATAGTCTTAATTTTACATTTTTTTGTGTGCTTATGGAAATGTTTTTGGGCTTGGGAAGAAATTATTGGGCTTGCGAAATGTATGTGGCATGATGTGGAGTAATTTAAAGAACAGACATTTTTCTTTGGTAAACCCCCACATATACATGGAAAATTGATCGATTTTAAATGACATACTCAGAACTAGAATGAATGATAAGAGCTTCCCCACTAATGACTCAAACGCGCTGTGCCGTAAGGTAACAGAAAATTTGCACAAAATGATTAAATTTCTAGGTTAAGCCAACATTTAAAGGCCTATACTAAGCGATAACTAATTTATGAGACCGAGACAGACACACTAACGTGTCCAACAAACAAAAGACATCCGCTAATATTCTAATTTGAGCTGTCATAAATCATGTCAAGGATGTGACGCCTAAACTTTCAACGCCATGTGTGCCATTAAAATATAAATTAGCAAATTGATTAAACATTTAAATTGTTGCGCTCAAAAAACAAACGTAACAACAACAATAATAACTACAATAACAACGCCAACTTTTTGAAGAGTGATGCGGCACCGAATTGGTCACATGAATCGATTGACATGGAAAAAAAGACACCAACAAATGGTATTCAAGTTCCTGTTACTAATATTTCAGCTACATACAAACAAACAGCTTATTTGGGTTTTAAGCCGAAGAGCACGTGATGATAAGTTTCGGTTCGTACAAAAAAGTTTTAAATTGAAAAAAAAAAAAAGAAAAAAAATCGTTAGCAAATCAATGAAAAGGAAATCAAGCAAAAAGTCGTTAAAATACAATTAGCTGAAATATGTTTGAGAATTGTAAATTTTCGAAATTGACATGACGACAAAGGGAATTAGCTGCTAAGAAGGAGACGCATTTTTGGGGAATTTTGGTTTGTATATGAAATCCAATATGTGGACACCGTGCAGCAAAATGGTTTTGTTTGTTAACAAATTCTATAATATCAATAAAATGACTTTCCAAAAGAATTTTTTTTGGAATTTTGACTTACAAGAAATTTGTAGTTCAACATAAAAGTTCCGTTTCTCGTAGATTTGATATTCGTGCCAGTGTTCAGTTCCATAGAACAAAATTTGGAGTTAAGGTTACCAGTACTGTACCTATAGGCAAATCCAGCTGTAATGTCAGATTGGTGTTGTGCAATAATATAGCAAAGTCGCAAAGGCGTCCTATAATAGCCGACATTCCTCTATCTTTTCTAATGAAATTTCTTTAAATTTTCAATAAAGGTTCGATAAGTTTTCGATGCTTGATCCTATGTACCGTACATTTCCATTTCTACCCGATTCCCATTCCGCTCCATTTCTATTTAATTCTGATTCCCGACGTCATTGCCAATCAAAAAAAATCTTTTTAATTTTCAGTGGGTTGAATTAATTGGCTATACGCCCAATGAAAAATCGTCCAAAATTCCAAAATTAACAAACCTTTAACCTAAAAATTGTTGTACTTTTTCGGGGCGATTGTTCATTTATATGGTTTTTTAGGCTTATTGGGCAATTGTTCGCATATACGAATTTAATTCGAGAGACTAAAGGAAAACAAATGATATATTTTTTATGGTAGATTTGAATATTTTATTACTGGTCGAAAAACATTGAAATGGAAACGAAAGCAGTGAAAATATTTATGTTTCAAGTAAATTCAAATCTGGTTTGATTTAGTTTCCAATTGAATTCATTACTGAATTTTGGATATTGAAAGAAGCAATACGTTCCCTCCAATGGACACTGAAACACGATGATCCATCATTATGTTCCACATACCAAAAAGCACATAGCAAACTATTTATAGGTAGTAAGTATCGCATTTCCAAATTCAAAGCATTTCTCAAATAATACAACATTTTTCAGCAATTATTTAATGCAAATCATTGAAATCCGTTAACAACGTTAAGCGGCGCTGTGCAGTGCCACATTAAAATTTGTTGGTCATAATTAAAATTTAAAGACGACGCTTACACAAAGTGGTACGAGTGGCATCCAAAAACAAATGTAAGCAGTCCGAACCAAAAAAACAAAAAAAAAACTTATCGAAAAATACGAAAAAAAACCGGTTTCAGATGTATTTAAAATCCATAAATTCCAAACCGACGAGTCGCATTCGCACTTGAAAATCCCAAAAACAAAATCGAAAAAAAAAAGTTAAGAGAAAGTATCCGGCTGCAAATCGCATCCACAGCAGCACAACAATAACAATTTCAGCGATGAAAGGGCCCAGACAATGGAGATGGCCCCACTGCGAGAATGTATTATGTCACTCGTGGTTATTTAATATCGAACGCTCTCAATTTCTCAAATTATTCCAAACGAAATCGAAATCAGGAAATTTCCTAACAAAAACAAAAGATTTAGGAAACAAACTGCATAAATTTCGTTCAAACCAAAAAAAAAAAACATACGAATTGGTTTGCCTCTTGCAGAATTTCTGTCACCTTAAAACACTTTCAAGTTGTTTATGTTTTGAAATAAGTGCAACCGGATGTTTACCTAGAGTATTTTTTAGTTTAGCATGAATAAATGAGCGGCCAAAATTCTACATAGAGTCACTACTGGGAAACCTTAGACGGTAGACTGTGACTGCTTATCTGCTCACAATCGGATTGTCAATTTTGACGTTAATTCAATCTGACAGTAATTTGACAGCGAAAACGTGCCTGGTCGTGGGTGGAAGTCTGCCGGCTTCGTGATCTGCGATTTGCAACCACAGCTTGGGAGATGTTAAGTGTTAAAATTGCTTCGGTATGTAGTGTTTGAAAAAATAAACAATCGCCCAAATCAAAACTATAAAGTAATGGCACATACCGCCAGTGTGGCCAGATTAAGGTATCTGATATTTTTTGACCCAAATCAGGTTTTGATGTTTGGTTTGTTCTGGAGTGCTTGTATGGAGTACGGATAAGGTTGGTGGAGTCAGCTGATTTCTACCTCTAGTCTTGAGTAATAAGGCCTTAGTTTGCCAGGAAAAAGCTTCTTTAATAAATCACATCACATTATTGCACATTATCAAGATATGCGACAATTCACAATGGTTTTGTCACGTTAAATATTGTTCCTAAAATCATACTATGTTTTTGTTATCATATTTAATAATTCACATGTAACAAAGAACCGCTAAAAGTATGCAAAGGAAAATACATTTTTTCTTTGCTTATCAATAAGTTGCCAGAACAACGTCATCAACATATTAACAATATTTGTGTAATTAAGCGCCAATTTCACAGTGCTTAATTGCAACTTAAGTGCAACAAATCCGCCATTTAAATCCCAATTTATTATGGGAAAACGTCTATTGTGAATGCAAATTAAATTTAACTCAACTTAAATGTTCATTGTGAAATTGGTCCTAACACCGTTAAATTGTTAGATCCTCAAATCTTGCAGCATTTGAAATGAATGATCTCGTTACATGTTCGTTAAGCTGAAATTTAAAATTTGTTGGTTTGCTTGACCGATCACGATAAACTATTTGCCATTAAGGTGTGCTCGCCAATGACAAACAATCGCTTCACTGTAGCACTAGTCGTAGGGCTACCAGATAATTTTGAGTAGAAAAGAGTACAGACTTACAAGTGGTCCCAAAAAATGTTTGCTGGTATTTTAATGGTTTTCGAAATTCATGCAAAACATCTTTAATTAATTTTTAACTAGTTTGTGCCCAGCTTTGGTTATTAGATATTATTCATTTATAAGCCATTACCTACTATGTGGACTTGTTGTGAGCAGCAATTAAAAAAAAACTTCGGGAAAACTGACTGTCCACATCTGGCTACATCTGTCTACAGACTGTTTAAATATTCAATATTCAATATTCACATTTAATTTTTTCCAATTTATATTTGAGACATTTACAAAATAATTAACAATTCACAGTAATTGAACAACAACACATACTTAGAACAATATTTACTTTTGCTTCTTTGTATGATCACCACTTTGTTTCGTACGCGACAAATACTGCCGGGCCATACGCATAAGGCGCCAAGGCAGCCAAAGAAAAACGAAGAGAACCACCAGGAAACTGCCCAACACATCCAACAGCAAGTACTGATACAGCGGTATAAAGGCGCCAAAGGACTTCAAGTGCGGCGCCCCCTTATGCCGGATAACATATTCAATCCAGTAGGCCGACTCAGCCAAGGGATGAATGGGATTGTCGCGAAACTTGCTCGACACCTCCAAGGCCTTACGTTTATAACGCTTATCACTGATAAGCAACTGAATATTCTGGACTAAGTCCTCGGCGGACATTTGCGAAAAGATCAACGAGCGCGCATAGCCCTCACGCACGGACTTGATGGTATTGCGATGCTGATCGCCATACAGCGGTATACACAGCATGGGTACGCCCCAGTAGATGCCCTCTTGGGTGCCAAAGATGCCACCGTGTGTGATGAACAGTCGGACATTGCGATGGGCGAGTATATCGTTTTGGGGCATCCACTTTTGAATCATCACATTGGACGGCAGGTGACCGATCGTTTCGTTTTCATATTTCCAAAGGACATTTTGTTTCAATTTACTGAAGGCTTTCAGGAGTACAGTGATCTTCTCGGGTGGCATGTCAGTACTTTTCATGTAAGAGCCCAGACTGAAGTAGACCACGCCGTTGGTGGAGTTGTCCAAGAAGCTCTATTGAAGGGTAAATCAAGTTTGTAATGATTAGCAAATATTAACAAGTATCGACACTAACCTGCAAATTTTGGGGCAGCTCTTTTGCGGGCTTTATATGCACACCGCCCACATTTATCAAACCAGGCATGCTGGGGCGGGGCAAATCAATGCTACGATGACTATTGATTAGCATTAGGGAAATATTCTTCTCCAGGTTGCGTACACTGGGAAGAGGACCTGAAATGAAAAATGTAAATTTTAGCATTTCCCTTAATGAGTTAAAGCAAACAACTGTACCTGCTATGGCCTGACCAAAGTGCTTCTCGGCCATTTCCTGCATTTTGGGCATGTAATACCATCTTCTCATAACAGTATCGTACAGCGACAGGTAAGTATTATAGGCTCTCTGCGAGAAGGTCATTTGATCGGTGTGTGGCTGCAGTAAGTGTGGTATCACTGACCAGGGCGTAACCAAGCCCATCGCATGATCCATATTATCGGCATAGCCCATTGTGCCAATCGTAACCACGGGACAGTTGAATTTGTGAGCAAACATCAGGAAGCTCTCGTGGAAGAATTGCTCTAGTATGAACAAATCAAATTTGAGCTTCTTATTCGCAATGAGAGCCTTGACTTTTGGATCATTCAAGGCATACTCGGAGGTCAGCAAGCCAACATGCCACCACATTTGCAGGTTTTGAAAATCGCTGGCAAATTGCATTTTGAAGATGTTGTCTTTGGGAACTGTTCGAGGAGAATACAATATTTTATTAAGTAACATCTTTTTTATGGCAAGTACACACAAGTACTCACAATAGTAGGGTATGTCGAACTTCGGGTCGATGATGATTTCTGTTAAATTTTGATGTGGATATTTGGTGGGATGATTGTTGACACTGGTCACATGATGACCACGCCTGAGTAGTTCACGTTGAAAATGTTCCAGCCACATCCAATGACTTGGTGCCGGAAAGGGTCCCATGAAGAGTATATTGGAGGCAGAGCATACTAAGGGAGCGAGCAGGGCCATGAAGGCGATGAGTATTCTCGGTAGCATCTAAAGAAATTTATAGAAATTAGTCTTGACAACTGCAATTTATATTAAAAACTTTCCACCCTCACCACATGATAGCCACACTTAAATTTAAATATATATTTTTTAAATTATAAAAAACATCATCATTATAATATAAATTACTAAATTATGTAAATTCTAAATGTTTCATTTAAATTTCTTTGATTCCCGCAGTCTTTTTTCCTTAGTTTTCCACTCGAACTGATTAAATGAATAAAGTATTTATGCATAGTGACAAAATCCATTAAAAATTTAAGTAGATTGTGAAAATGGATAGCCGAGTGCCTGCAGTCAACTTGACACCTTGTCGCCTGCTTATTTATCTATTCTTAATTGCCATGCAGCTCTAAACTGTATCTAATAATTCCTATAAACTTCAGATTTGTTTCTAATTAGCGCTGCAATAATAACTTAATGGATTTTTATGTAAATATTGTAAATTATAAATGTAACGAGCGCACCTTTATGATGATTTCGACAAATCGCTAAACATCAGCTGTGAGGGGTAGGGGGCGTTAAATTGTATTCATGAATAATAAAATAGCTGAACTCAAATGTCGGTTATTAGAGAATCACTTTAGTAACTAATTCTGATATGGAATTAGTAGCGTTTAGTCCTGAGGACATCATTTTACTCTCAATTGATACTAGTTAATTTTGCGAAGTCTTTGAGAAAGAGATCTCATCTTCTTTTGAAATGCATTTAAACGCCACTCCTTCGTGAGTTGTGTATGAGACGAAACTACTAAAGGCTTCACCCTATTTTGTATTTTGGTCTACTATTGTTATTAAAACACTTGATCAAATCAAATATGCTAATCTGCTAAGGTGTAGGTGTGTCGAATAGTCTAGTTTAAATGGAATGGAAGAAAATGCAATCCTGTGTTGAAATTACATCAGTTAAATTGTTGTACTTCATACATTTATGGATTACGTTTATATAAGAAATTTGCCATTGTTACTATTTATTTAAATAGCAAATGCAGATAATGGGTATTACGCAGTTGGACAAATGTCTGATGCTTGAGGAATCAATAGTTATGCGGTATGTAAAGAATATGACACTTTGATAATGAAAACCAGGAAATCTACTTCAATTCTACTCACTTTCGTTCTAACAAAGAGATAACAATATAATAACAATATAAAAATAAATAAATAAAATAAAAAGAAATAAAAAAGCAATGATCCCATTAAAAAAAAACGCAAACGTACACAAAAGTTTAGCTTGTCCTTAATTATGCACATTTAAAGTTATTAACTGCATGACGGCTTATGAACAGTTTAAATAATTCATCGCAAAATAAATGCATATAAACATTTCTATTTGTACTGACGCTGCTGATTTACCGGTGCAAAATGCTCGACAAGTCGCTGCACTGGAGTGGCTATTGTGATATGTGAAACATTTGGGCGAGTGCCTTTCACTGCATTTTATCAGTTCTCTATTTACAATTGGGTTTATCGTTTAAATATACGCTGTGTTTATTCAGACGCTCTATGATAACTCGAATAAATGTAAACATTTCGTAACTTCGGAATCGAAGATTAACACTTGAATGACAAGGTTATTTGAAGCAATGTCACAGTCCACCTTCCGTGTATAATTTAAATTTGTAGCATTTGGTTTCACACTTACAACGACTTGCGAATAGTTTAACTTGAAATTTTAATTATTATTAAATTTGTGTAATGGAAATCAGTGAAAACTAAACGAAATTTACTTTTGCGTTTTAAATTTGGTTTCGCAGAAAAATTTCGTAATCAAATGAAAACTAGCTAAAATACCTACACTGCACTTGCGAGTATGATACCTTCTTAGACTATTTTTCGGAAATTTTATCGGTTATTTTTCGATTATTTTTTATATTCTTTTCATACTTTTTCTTAAATTTATCGATAGTTTTTCGATATTTTTTCGGAAATTTTTCGATATTTAATCAATTTGTTTTTCGATAATTTGTTATAATTTTTTGATTTTTAATCGATAATTTATCGATTGTTTTTTGATATTTATCGATTGTTTTTTGATAATTATTGAAAAGTATTTTTGATAATTATTATATTTATCGATTTGTTTATCGATTATTTCCATTTCTGTTTTTTTCTCGATCTTTTCAAAAATGTTGTTAAAGTTACATTTTGTTCCGATGGTTGGTATGTTTTGAAAGGAAAATAAATTTGATTTTCTTTCATTGCGAGTTCTATAAAGCGCAATAGCCTATTCAATGTTGGTTCTTTCCAGGGACAAAGGACATAGCATGATGTTATTTTAAGGTATCGATATGAAAAATTGCAGCACTTTATGTCCCGTAGAACTTTGGAACCTTCGAAATTCTTTTGGCATGATGATCCACTATCAATTTAATCACCAGACGGAAACTGAAGAATATTGGCTAATCCGCTTACTTTCATTCCTATCACTTATTTAAAACCAAAACCAGGCAAAGGATAATAAAATAGCAAACACCAAATACTTTACTGAATCACCGAAACACAATTATTTACTAAAAATTTCCGCAAATTCGATTATTTTTAATTTGTTTACATTATATGAACATTTTTCCTTTGAGTTAACAAATGGCAATAAATTGCTCTCTTTTGAACTTGAGCCAAATTTACAACTTTTAGAACATTTTTATCACTTTTCTGTTTTGTAATTGCATTTAACGAATTTATACATTTTCTAAAATTAAAATCATAGTAAATTATTTGCAAACCTTTAACGAAAATTGCATTTTTTTGTGTAATTTTTTCAAAACTTTCACAAAGAATTCAGCAAATTTCCCATAAAATACACCAGGAAATATTCAAACGAAAAAAATTCTCAAAATCACGTCTGTACAACTGCAACGCGCAGTTATCACTGACCAAGGCGAATGCGGCGGGAGCGTAGAAATGCACGATCGATCGTCATCGAGGAGAATCGCATGCAAAAATCGCCAACAAATGCGAAGTGAACGAACGATTAACCCTGGCAGTGACAGCGAAACAATACGAACTGCAGCAATGCATTGTCACAACAAAAACACCAATCACAACAATAGCCATGTGACAACATTGCAACAAGTGTATGAGAATTGGCTTCTGATTGGTTGTGTGCCAAAAGAATCGAGCACAAATGCAGATTTCGACAGTCGAGGCGCCGAATAATGTGCCGAAGATAAAGGCGGATTTCAAAGAATCGCAGTGCCTAAGAATATTCCTTCCACAATCTGCTTTGAACTGAGATAACTCTGACTGCAGCTGTCTATCGTAGTGATACTATGACCTTTTATGATACTATGACAAATCACTTTCTAACCTAACCTAATCTAACCTAAAGTAACCTATAGGGGATTTCATACTACTTCAACGTTGGAAGGATCGGCAATTACATATCGGGTCTGATTGATTGCCTTTCATTAATTGGATAAGTCCAAATAAATATAAATTAAAAGCAAAAAAAAATTCAAGATTTTTGCAGGTGAGCTTATATTAATTATTTGAGGCATAAAAATTCGTAAGCCAATGACCTATAACGAAATTTTGTTTGTAGAACGTGATAAGCTTATTGCATTGTGAATGCAGAACATGAAATTAAAAAGTTATAAAAAATGTTCGACAGACAACAATAATAAATTTATGGCCACAAGAAAGTAATTGAAAAATTTGCCAACAGGTTTCTGATGTTGCAAACTCAAAATTGAAGGCATCGGTACGATCAGTAAGGTGATAAGTGCAGTTTATATTATTCGTCAAAATTCCGAAACAACCCTTTAAAAAGAAACAAACATTTTAAATGGAGAAGTCATAATGGGGATTGACAGTTTTATGTATTTTCTATCAGAGGTAGCCTCTGCACTATAACATCTATCTAGTCTAGGTGCCGTAGAATAGCAACATGCCAGGGAACTGCAAATCTGAAGCAAGGTACGGTGAGGGTACTTTAACACGTGTCGCCAGATTCTCTTGAGTAGAAAATAATACAGAATTGCAGAGGGTCCCGTACGCCTCGGTTTTAACACACAAAAAATGTTGCACAAGGTGAACAAATATTCCTCACAATCTGTAGTGATAACACCAGGCACCACAGCGTAGTGATTTATGGATCCTATTCCGAATTTATAATTCTTCAATTTAAAATGTTTGCTGATTTTCTAAGCGTTTTTTTAATATGTTCTCACCTTACTGATCCGATGCATGCAATTACTGGTCAATATTTGATTGGACGTCTAGCTTCTTCAAGGCTGAGTGTCTTCGTTTCTTATGGCTTTTATACAATTTTTTGCATCTTAATGGTTCAATATGGGGGAAAACATTTCCATTTAACTTAACCGTTTTCATTAAAAAATTTGTAAATATTTTTAATTTAAAGAAATAAAAAAAAATTCAAAAATTCAAAATAAAAAATCTTCCCTTTCCAATTCACACGATTTGTGTTACGAAATCTCTGCTAATGACCTGGCCGCCGCCACTTGATGGATGCATTTGTGGGCTTTCGCGTTTCGAATTTCGTTTGCCTGCTTTCGATTTTCTCAATAAATTTGAAATTCGATCGACCTTTTAAGTAACAATAAAAATGTGATTTAGTAATTTGTTTCGTGCATTTACAGAATGCGGGTGGCGCATTTCTCTTTCAATGCATGGCACATGGAAATACTTTTGGGTTGGGAAATAGTTTTTAACAATGAAAATAACCAAAAAGTGTGTTCATTGTTTGTGATTTGGATTTTTTTCTCGTTAGATTTGAAATATTGGTGGCTAAATCAATGAATCAGCAAGGCGCACGAGGCACACTGATATCTTGGATCTTGAATTTTTGTGGAAATAGAAATTATAATAGCAAGAGAATGTGAATAGTTTATACTTCTTCCGCTTGCAATTCCCGAAAAACCTCTCATATTGGTTTCAACGAAACTCTAAAATTTCCAAAATACAAATCCTGTAACGAATGTCACGTTCAATGCTAATTTATTATAGCCAATATACAATTTAATTGAAATGTGGTCAGTAGTCGGTAGATAACATAAATGCTAAATTGCACAATTAATTATATGACAAAGTTCATTGGTGTACGTCACTAGCAATTGCTAAACAATTGAAATACAATGCAAATGATCGCGTGGCCCACTCACTGTCGGGATTTACAGTTAAGCGGAAATATTCATAGCGCACAATTGACTTTCCCTTGCGATAAGCATAGTCAATCAGCGAATTTGTTCTCTAATTTTAGATTTCTATTTCTGTGCAGCAGATTAGGAAAGCGTCAGAGGTCGCCTATTAGATGTTTCGTGACAATTTAGTTTACTTAAAACGTAAGATTGAAACATTTTCCAATTTTAGTAAATGTGATGAATGATTTGATCTACTAGCAGCCATTGTTCTCGAACGTTTACAAATAGTTTGTATTTGATTGGGCCAATCCCATCCGAACATGTAATTTGGCACTAATTCCATGTTCACGTTTGTCGCCTTCGAACTCCCAAAAAATGCCCAACCAAATTTGGGAAAGACTAAGCAGAAAAACAAAACAATTAAATTGTATACATTTGCGCCCTCAATTGAGCTACAACGCATTCCCGCTACCGAAGAGACCGCACAGCACACCCTGTGTTCCAATTGTGAATTTCACAGAAAGCGTCTAAAAAACAAACAATTTGCAGCAATTAGACCAGTCAACGCTGGCGGCATGTGATGCGCATGATTAACGTCCAGCCAAGTTCCCACCACCCGCCTGACTGTCATCACCGGTCGGTTGCCCGTCACCCGCAGTGCTGGCTGCAGCTGAAATTCGAACGAATTACAAATGAAGACATTGACATGAGAGTAGAAGCTGTCAATGTGTCAATATTAATTTAATTTCTTCTTCTTTTTGTTGTTGTTGTATTTGTAGTTTCTCACAAATTTCACAAATTATAACAATTTGTCAAAATTATCTGAAAAATGCGAAGTTTTTGAAATTGGAAACATTTCAAAAAGGTCACCATAGAGCAATGAACTGCCTGTGATTGTAGAACAATGTTACTCCTAATGGTATTTTGGGAATATAATAAATTAAATAAAATCAAATTAAATTAATTCAATGTTTGCAATCACAAATTATAATTACAAATTGCAATTAATTAAAAAAAATTATAAATAGTATAACTAATTTTACTCATAAATACTTCACATCATCATCATCCACACACACACCGCACAGCATGCATTTCAATTTATTGCCTCGTGCATCTGGTCAATTCCGCATCTTGTCTCCTGCCACCGCGACCCTCTCCGCTGCTGCTCTTCCCATCAATTATTCCACACGCAATTCAATTTAAATCCACCGCTGCGTTTTATGAATGAACTTTTCGTCATCAAAAGACCCACCGCTGCCCATTTTGAGTATATTTCGTGCATTTTCTTCTGTGCTTCCTTCTCTTATCGCAGTGCGGCCACATAAGTTTCCGAACACGAGCAACGCACGCACGCATTCGTCCCACGCGGGCATATACATATCTCCTCGCTTCATTGAAGCGTGCCAATTTCATTGAAGTTTCTGCGTCTTCGAGTGCTGTCCGTAGGGCCCCAGAGCTTCTTGAAGTTGGGCAGATTTCATTTAAATTATGATCAGCACAAATGATCCGAAAAGTGAGTGAGATATGTTTTGTAGCCTCGCTGGGGCTCAACAGAAAGTATTTTAAAGTATTTATTGTGTACATTGTGGGTGCAATATTTTTATACAAATGGTAGTACAATTTTATTTTCGATTCATTTTATAAATTTTTTTTTCCTTTAAACCTTTGCGGGATATGCAACAAGATTTATAGAATTTTATGATGTACAGCATATTCTGCTTAGTTGGCTATTAGCTTATGGTAAGTATTGATAACCAGAAGACACTCCTTCACCGGAATCTTTTTCGAGACCTACCACAACGATGGCAAGTTTGGCCAAGATGCCATGAGGGTCGTAGGGCCAAATAATTATTTATTTTTTAACACATCGATTCCGCCGATAAAAAATTATAGTTGTGGCCACCTACATTTAACCCAATATGGACCAGGAACCATTACAATTTCTAGGCATTATTTACCACTCCATCAGTTGTCTTTAAACTCTGGTTACTCATTAATGCACTGTCACACCATTAGTTCTTCAAATTATATTCCCTGAATTATCCCCATAACCTCACTGACATTATTCAAAGTTACAGTTCAAAGAACTTAAATATTCTCAACATAGTAACCCATAGCAAAATTTGTATTCAAATCGGTTCAATAGCTTGAGAATTAATCATTAACACAGTTGATAGACACATGTAATCCCAGGATTTGTTGCTTAAGTTGCAACAGGATAACTTATTTTCAAATCGTTTATCAGAATTACTTCCCCTTTGAATGAATACTCAGCCTTAACAAAGGTCAAGAAACCCATCCAAAAATAATAAACTTAAACTATTTGACAAACATTTTGTTGAAATTAAAGAAAGAAAAAAAAACTCCCTTAAAATCATGAATATTTCTCAATTTCCGTAGAACTCCCGACAAAATCTTTGATGCGTGAAACGATTTTCGATTTCAAATGAAAATATTGAATTTCAGTTCATCCAAAGAGTGATGCCATCTTGAGGAAATTTGTGGAATGAACTAATTAAGTTTTACTATTTTTTGACTCGTACACTTCGAGACTCGAACTTTGAATATTTTTATAAAATTATTGGTATTTTTCCGATGAAGACGAAATTTTTGTCTGCCAAAACTACTTGAGTCAATTTATCCTATTTCCTTCATTCCATTGCAAGGACTTTCCAAATGTTTAGTTTGTGAATTATTACTTCAGTCATTTTTCTGAGTTCTCATATGGGTCAAACCTGCTCGGTTGCTAGCTTGTCACCTTGCCAGAATAGCCCTATTAGTAGTCTTTATCCATATGAGGTTTTCAGGTGATTTGACACAATAATGTCAAAAGTGGACTTAATCGAACGACTTCTGAATGGTTTATACACTGGCAACTCCATAGGATATTGAAATTTTTCAATTCACCGCCGTATTTTTCGAGGGTTTGCGGTTCCCTTCAGTTTTCTCGAGCAATTAGTGAAGTGCACTTTTGTGTGGTGGCGGCCTAGCCCACTTGTGCAGTGTCTTTGGTTAGACTTTCCTTTCCTTGACGGTTTGCCACACCCCACTCATCGTTGAGGCATGAAAATGAAAACGTGCCTCTTCAATTTCAATTCATTTTATTTCATTTCATTTCGGTTCTTTTCACCGGAAAACTGCATTTGTTTTTGGATCGTATGGAGTGTGAGTGTGTGTGAAATTATGCGTGCAATGAAGTCATTTCGTTTTGTGGTTTCTCACAAGGGTTGATAGTGACGACCGGGGGTTATTGAGGTTTATGTCTGGGGTGGAGTTGAATGGAGGGTGAGGGTGTCAAAAGGTGTTTTGTTAATTTTGATTTTGGTATTTTTCCAAATTAATGAAAGACGCTCGTAAAATAACCTTTTAAGGGTGTTCGTGTGTTTGTTCGTATGTTTGTTTGTTTGATTTATTTGTTTGGTATGGAAATGAAAGGAAATTGAAATGTTATTTAAAGAGTGTCAAAGGGTTCGTTAGCACATTAGGGTGGAAACTTCCTTATGGATAAATAAGTTGAATACTTTCAGGTAGATGGAATTTTAGTTAGTTGGTCTTGGGAATTGGTTAAATTTTATAAGATTTCTTCTAAATTTGTGCCACTGTACGAACTGTATCATATATATTTTAGTAATTTCCCATCATAAAACCTAAAATTCTCATACTCAAGAAACTGAACCAAAATCCAAACAGAGACGAATTGCCAGTGCTGCAAGTGCTGCGCTCCCAATCCCCATTCCCAGGCGTCACACACAAAATACCAACAACAAGAATCTTAATCATTTCGTATCTCCGCCATCCAATTTGACTGCCAAAACAAAGAAACGCGCAAAATACACACAAACTGCAGCCGAGACACAAACAACGAAACAAAAGCAACAAAAGCAACAAATAACAAAAAAACAAAACAAAAAATTATTTAAACGAAAAGAACATGTGGCGCATCCGCACAAGATACACATCAAAACATAGCAAGCAGCATCTCAAGAGCGCCAACAACAGCGTGTCAGAGTATGGCAGGGTGATCGTTGAGACAGCTTCACCATAGGCACTGCCTAGTCCTCATCCTCACTTCGCTCAGCTATGCTCAATTGTGCACCCCAATAGCTACAACAAAAAAAAAAAAAAAGGCAGGAAAATTCGTATCTGTGAAGTGAACTGCTCGAAGCAGCGAAAATGTAAAACATTTCAGTGCGAGGAAAAGGCGAGCGATTGAGTGAGTCGCGGGTGCGCCGCTTGCGTGCGGCATTTTCAGTCTATGAGAAAACGTTGTGCTGTGCGGATTGTGCGGGCGGCAACAGATTAGTGCGTGCGTGGAAAAATCGTAAAATACAAATTATTTCAAATTTGTTTCTTTTAAGTTATTTTTAAGTAACAACAATTTGTGTGCGTGAGTGTGAGTGTTGCTTCGCGTTCATCCCAATTGGAAATTCCCGGAAAAGTGAACGTCAGCGCGCTGGCAATTCGTATCCAAGCGATACGAAATGTATCTTGAGTAACGTTTGATCGGTCGGTTGGTCCGCGGCTGTTGGGGTGCGCGTATTTTGAACTCAATCCATTCGCTGGGTGCGTGTGTGTACTTAAAGTAAAAAAACAAATTCAATTTATAAATATTTGCGTAGTGCAGTTTCCAGTTGTATCTTTCAAATACAAATTGGCATATTTCTCCTCTTCGTTTTTATTTAACTGCGCGCAAACGCATAAAAGTCTCACTACGGCTTAGAGTGGCTCAACAAAATTGTTAAATTTTATTGCAAATTGCGGAATAATTGCGTTTGTGAAGGGGCAATGTGGAATGTGAATTGCAACAATAACAACTACAGCAGCAGGAAAAACATCAAACATTTAAATAATTTAGAGTGTTGTAAAAATCTTTACAGTGGCCCATAAAAAGTGAAGT
Organism: Heteromyza rotundicornis; assembly: GCA_951394025.1. Taxonomy (NCBI): domain Eukaryota; kingdom Metazoa; phylum Arthropoda; class Insecta; order Diptera; family Heleomyzidae; genus Heteromyza; species Heteromyza rotundicornis. Next base: position 50,964,656 of record OX596013.1, on the reverse strand, counting down.
GTTGTTGTCCCATAAAGAAAAGAAAAAAAAAACTGTAAATTAATGATTGTATCCAAATACAAGTCTTAAATGATGAGCATGTTTTTCGCCGTTTTTTTTTATAGAATCTAAAAAGAAAAAATAAAATACGAAGTGATTCCGAAAATCTTGCCAACATGTGCCATTGATTACATTTCGTGGAACTCCTATGGCGCCTAATTGATTTGCATTTCTCTGCCATACCGATTTCATGTGAATTGTGTGAGGCAAATTTATTAGAGAACTTGTATGTACGCCCATAAATTTGTATTAAAACGGTTTTATGCCACAACAAAAGCAGTGTTTGTTTGAACTTCTTCGGACATTGCATCGAGATGACAGAATACTTATGTGGATATGAAATTTCTGATTTTTATCTTATACAGAAACTGTTTTTGAAATTAAATATTTAGTCATAGACTGAACCTTTCCATAATTTGATAGAACATTATTCACTAAATTGACTCAGTGGTTAGCAATTTTTGACACATTGTTTTGAAATGGGAGTAACAGGAATTCCAATATGGTGTAAAATGTGAATGTCTTCATTAGTTGTGCTGATTGTGATTAATTTACTGCCACCTTTCACCTCAACTAGTTATTCATAATCAGAAACTTATTGGCAATGCAATTTTGCTGAATTTGTAACGCACCGTTACAGCTAAAGGATTTTTTACAAAGTAAAATCAGAAACAAATTAACGAACTGGTGAAATACTAGGGACGTTTTTACCTTTACTTTTTTTTTTGTATAACTGATATCACAATAGCTAGTAGCTTACCTCTAAAAAAAGTTATTTGAGCAAATTTTGTTTGCCGAAATGTTCGAACTGGGACTTGGGCAAACTAGTTCAAAATATCTAGTTTAAAAATATTTTTGATAAAAAAACTGCTGCTTCCTTAAGGGTTAAATGAATCTCTTTCTGGACAAAACCCGTCCATTGATTTCTTTAATCACACAACATGAACTAAATTCTAGTACTAAATTCTACTTTGTTTTTTTTTCTCGTTCCTTTTTTGAAAAATTTTTCATTTCTTAAAATTTTTTTAAGTGTTGAAAATTATAAAAAAAATTGTGTTTGACAGCGCTGCCTTACTAAAGAAGATATCTCAGACCCTTCTATGTTTTACTTAAATAGTAGGAATATTTCAAACTTACTTTTTTAAAAACATTAAATCCGTTTCCGCTATTATGGCTACACTTGTTACACTGTAAAGCTTCATGGTATTCCTGGGGTACACCCAGGGTAATACTTAACTCGATTGAGGAAAAACGGCTATCAAATTGAGGAAAAATGGGATTGATTTTTCGCCATAGAAAATTTTCATCATTTTAGTGAAGAAATTTCTTTAATTTAAGGAAACTTTTTTCTGTGTTTCTATGAAAGGAAGAAATTTTTCTACAATTTTAGGAAATTTTTTGCCTTTGTTTTAAAGAAAATATTCTCTGAAAGTAAGAAATTTTTCCATAAATTTAGGAAATATTACTTTAATTTGGAATTTTTTTTTTTATTAAAACCATTTTTTTTTCATATAAGAATAACTAGTACTACTACTAATTCTACTACTATAGTAGTATACTACTGAAATGTACTAGGTCCATAATATTATATATGTCATACATTTTTTATTGTATTACATAGTTTTATTTGGTAGTTTTTGTATATATTAATATGTATATCAAAGTATAAACCACTTCAGAATTCGTTTCCTCACTAATTTTGAAATTTTTATTCAAACGAGAGGAATTTTTTTGAGGAAAGTTTTCCTTTTTTTGGGATGTGTAGTTTTCTGAGTATAGTGACAGCTTGCTAAGTCTAACCAAAATATCACTGGCGACGAGTACAGATAAAAAAATGTATTCAACTGAACCTATAGGACTATAGTCACTACCAAGAACAGAAGTACTGTGTTGAATTTAACTCTAAATTGTGAATTCTTCCAAATGCAATTCAGCAAAAAATACTGTATCGGTACCTTTAAGCACAATCATACTATGTCCCTTTTAGTGAAAATCGAGTTTTTGGATTCCTGAGCAATGAAAGCAATTGAAAAATGAGGAAATAAACTTCCATTTCCATACAAAACCTATCAATTTGAAAATTTGTTACAGACATTAAAGCGATTCTTATAAAAGTCAGGCCGCCCTATCTGAGATTTTAAAAATGTATTAAATCTAAATCTAATAATATTTATTTTTTATTCGTTGCATAACTGCTGAAATTATTACGTCTCCCATGTTTCAATATTTCATGTTTATACTAAAATCATAACGATGCCAAAGATACGTTCGTCAAAACACAACTGAGGTCAACTGTGCCCTTTGGCACTCAATTTTTAGCACTAAAATTGCTCACATCTGTGAGGCATTAAAGAAGGGAAACAAGGGGAGCCAAAAGTGCATTCAAAATTGCAACGAAGCGAGCCGAGGGCAAAAACCCAACAAAACTGGGAAGAAAATGTTCGTCTGGCTGGCACTTCACATTTAAGAACGAATTATAGATACTTTATTAAGAAGTACAGCCATGAAGAAAATGTTGGTGCTATAAGCAGATAAATTAATAGTTTTGTATAGAAACTTTTGTGGTTTTTAAGCAATTGCAATTTTACAAAATTATTAAAATTTCCTTAAAAAAATACTTTAAATGAAAGTCTTCCAAATTAACAGTAACATTTTCCCTTGTCTCCTTGAATAACGGAAGAAATTCTTTGGGGGCACAAAAGATCATCCGAAGGCAGGGGAACGAGGGGTTATTTAGGAAAAACTTTGGCATTTATGAAACTCAACAAGAACTTCTACTCCTGGGTGAAAAATCAGCACCCAGAACCGTTGAACAGTTTGTCCAGAGAGTGTCTCTTGATTTTGCATAATTCTTGCCTTTAGTGCGGCCGCCAAACGGTGCGCTGTGTGACGGATGCGTTGAGCGCGTCAACAACTGCGACTGGAAAATGAATTATTTACGGATGAGATTCTATAAATAAAGTGCAGTCAAAGATGATTTCCTTTGCCGGTCGGGGTGCCCCTCCAGGGCTTAGGTGGCGGCGCATTGCGGCAGTGGCTGCGGGGTGGGGTCACCGTGCCGGCAGCAGCGCGTGTGCCTTCAATGGTGTCAGCTTCAATTTATGCGTTGCGCGCATTTCTATCTCTCAGATGCTGTGCTGTTGTTTAGCATATTTAATATTTCGTTTTTGTTTTATTCTGCCTTCTTGTTCGGCTTACGAGCTTGGCGTATCTAATTTAACTTGTTGTGGATTTTATTCGCCGCCGCGTGTTCAGATGCACCGCTACTTTATCGTATTTCTTGTTTTTATATTTTTCTCATAGTTATGTAGGTAGTTTCAGTTTGATGGCGTTGTGCCGGTGCTCGTCTAAGATGTTTTTGTGGTTTTTGATGTTCTGCAATGGCATACAAAAGGAAAAAAAAAAACATTCGTTAATGCAACAACAAACAAAGAAACGAAATTAACAAAACCTGGCAGACGACATGCACTAAAAGTGACAATATTTTTAATGCATAATTTTTATGATGTTGCGCACATTTGAGTGAGTGCTTTTCCTAACGTAATGCACAAACAAACAAGTCACGATACTAAAAGAAGATCGCATTAAGAATTCCATTGTGTGGTTTTCGTAAATAATTACAGATATATGAACCGATACCTATAAAAACTGCCTAGGTCCATTAAATATTTTGTAATCCAAACTTTATGCCATTCGATTTCATTTAAGTTCTAAATTATGTCCTTGTTTGATCTTTCCCATGATTTGGGAATTTACTTTATTCCCTAGTGGCTTCATAAGTGTTTTCTGGGTAGGAAGTGAGGTTAGATCGGCGACAGTTATCTTTACAGCGATACTCTGTTTTATTCGGAGTTTCCAGTCCATTCTCCGGGATTTCCGCCTAATGTGAAAGTTGTAGTCTTCTGCAAGAAGTATTTTAGTTTAGGAATTTCTTGTTGTGATACCTAAAATTAAGGATGACCTCTCCTAGAATCTTGAGTCTGCCTTTACCGAGATAAGTATGAACAGAAGTACAGAATATTTTCAAGCGTATCATTTTCTTGTCGTCAGGTTCGTCGCAGGTTCTATGACACCAAATGCATTCTAAAACCGTGATGACCAATGTACCAGTGTCCTCTTAAAACTCTTATTAGGATAGATTAGATATGTCTGTTAAATAACGGAATCTTAACATAGACCACTACATATATGGCTTCGTAGTATACCCGGTCACTTGCAAGGCTGATTGCTTCGCTGATTGCTTCACAATGGATTTTAATTTTTGCAAGATCAACAAGATTACTGAAAATATAGCAAGAAGGGCACTCAATTGTTTGAAGAAGGGTCGAACATTCGTAAAGGTAATACAAAACAATCTCTTCAATGTCAGTATCTGTGCAAGTCATCCTTGATTATCAAGGCCAAGCCTCTGGGCATTCCTTCCAATGATGAAGTAACCCTACGTTGCAGTGAATGAAAACTTGGTGCGACACACAGTGCATTGTGGGTCTAGTCAAATAGAAATTTCACACACACCTCAAAAATCTGGACCTATGCCCAAAAAGCATACAAATATTAAAAATTTTTAGATCATTGAATAATTTTATTAATAAAAAGAACGAATAAAATATAACTGATAAAAAGTGTGAAACAAATCGATATGAGTTTAGCTATTAGTTTGAAAGAAAATAAAAATATATTAAAATACCTTAAATTGTCCACATTTACAGTGAGTTTCAAGCAACAAAGATTGAAATTAAATTCAAAGAAAGGAAATGAAAATAAATAGTAGAACAAAATTCATTAAATGAAACGTAACCAAAATTTAAAGTGAAACCAGAAAGAGTCACCAACGGCAGCTGTTCTTTGCCACATCATCATCAACAACATCAACAACAACGAAAAGAAGTCTATCAAAAACAAAGATTTCCACCGTTGGGGGAGCACCAAAACCAACAAACCCACACATACACACACACACAAGCCCAAAGTGTCTTTTACAAGAAATACTCGAAAATAAATTGGAAAACAAATCCGGAAAGTGAAAAATCGTATATTTTTGAAGAAGAACATTTTAAATTTAAACGCAATTAAATCCGAAAAGTACTTTACTCGATTGCACTGTGTGTGACGGCCGTGTGGCGGCCCGGCCCCTCCGACAGACACATGAGGCATGTCACTGAGCACTGACATGCAGCATATGGACGAGTGTTGCTCGGTTTTTGTTTTTGTGATCTGAATCTTCAACGTCGATCGTCGAGAATCAATTAACACGCGGAATTATTACACACATTTTTTTTTGAGTGAAAAGTGTGCGTGTGTGTGTGTCGTCATTTTCATCATCATCCGCTGAATGCTTTACATTTCCGTTGGGATTTATTAAAAATTCTCTACTTTCCTTTGGAGTATCAAAGGCACAATTTATAAATATGCCGCACATTCGTTGGATTTTCTTCGTTGCCGCAGTTGTTGTGCAAATGCTGGGCGCAGGATGTGCCATGAAAGGTGAGTCTTAAGTAGGAATATGTACTTTCTGAGCATTATAAGTGGAATTTCCTCTAGTGTGGCGTGGATGTTTATTTCAAATTGCATTTCGCATAGTTTCTACAGAAACCTTCAGCCTTTTCACTTACAATCATCCATGGATGAGTGCCCTTAACGTTAATGTAGGTCGAGCTCATATAATCGTCCTCTTCTAGGAAAAAACCTGCTTTTATTACCATTAAAATTTATTAAAATTGCAAGTGGTCCATCTGCTGTGCTGTAACAAACAAATGCCGCCGCCATTATTGTGTTCAGCACTTTTAAAAAATATAATTAACTTTTAAATAAAAAATTGTATTTTTTTTAATAATATTTTAACAACATGAACCATTCCACTTTAAAGTCTAAACCATATAATTTATCGTAAATGATCAACGCACGCTTTGACCAAAAATGGCTCGCACGATTACGGCCGCCGCTGCTGCCGGTGTCGTTGCGGCCACTGTTGCTGAACAGGCTGATGTCCTCAATTTGTATATTTCAGGCATAATAAATATAAAATTGCATCCACTGGATGCCGTTTACTGTACGTTTATATACGTGTGTGTGTGTGTGTGTGAAAAACAGAAAACACATTTTATGGCTCGTACTCGTATTTTTACCAAGTGTGCAAAATGGCATAGCGAGTCAACACGCTCGCACGCCGTAACGCATTTTTCACGCTTGACATTTGACTTGAGGCGCACTTTTGTCGTGATTGTGTCTTGACTAAACGAGTGGAGCTAAGTGAGTGGAGGACTGCGATAGTATCTTCAGCATCTTTAGTTTACATTTACAAGATGTGAAAGAAGAAGGAAACAACAACAACAACACATTTTTCTTTCTGTGAAAATCCGTTTTTAATTATATTTTTAGTGGCCACAGTGCAGTGACGTCACTCGTAGCTGCGAATGATTCATTTGCCGCCTTGTGTACGTGTGTGTGTTTGTGCAGCGTGCGAATTTTCACTTTTTGCTTCATTAAGTTTTTGGCTCTATTTTTGTATTTCGCAAATGTTTTTTTCTCACCAATAATTCACTATTTTTATGCGATACTTTGGTCGCTTCGGCCGCTTGCTGTGAGTGTGCCAATTTTTCACACATAGGATAGCATCTATGCGGCCGGCATTACGTTATGTTTTTCTATGTTTGTTTTTACTTGTACGCCATTGACTTGGCCATGTGCTTTGTCACTCGCACCACTCGCTTGCCGTTTAGTTGGTCAAAATTTTATTGTTTTTAAAACGAAACATTTTCAACTTAAATTAAAAACTAATTCATATTATGAAAATGTTGTGGGTGGCAAAGAGTTTTATTTACTATCGGCTTTGAGTCATTACCACACTCAAACAAATGCTGCGGTAGACTTTATGAAAAGTTGTCATTAAATGGTTGTACACACAAAGATTTTTCGGTAGATTTAATCTTCTTCGTCGGTTAATCTAACCGACGAGAAGTAGTTGATTTACTGTAATAATTTATTGGCTTACAATTTTAATTGTAAACATACAACAAAAATTTGTTTCGATACATATTTAATGTAAGAAAACTTTTTTCGTTGAATTTGTTTTTTTCACATTTGAAAACAAAAAAAACATATTTAACACAAAAATATATTTTAAAAATGCAAGATTGCATGTTTAAAAAAAAATATATATTAACTTGAGCGCAAAACTGACACAAGCTCTTATTTTCCAAAATTAGTATTACAAATGCAGTATTACAAGCAAAAAACTCTGTTTGGCTCAGCTCAAGCTGCCTCTATAAGGCAAAACATTCATAACACGATTGGGAATTCTTCTTTCTTTGAATCCCAACTATTCAACTGAAGATGCGCGAATGGTAAATTGCACAAGTTGGTGAAAATTTTAATTTAACCAACAATTGCGGTAAAAGAACATACAGTTTCTGTAAAACAACAATTATTTTCGGTTATTTCAAATATTTTTTACCATTTTTTGTCGGTTAAGTCTACCGACGAGCTCGGTTAAAAAATTTACAATTTTCATACATTTTGAAAATATGTACGTCAACCACTTTTTCCAGTTAATTTTACCGACCATTTTTTTTCTGTGTATATTGAAAATTATACAAGTAAAACTTTAATATACTAACTACATTAAAGATCAATTTGAAATGCATATTAGAAACAGAAAAATAGGAGAAAAAAAGCATAAATATCCATTTTGGGGCGGACGACACCCTCCGGAGAAATAAACTTAAAGTAATTAAAGCTTCATAGTTTTTCTATACAATAAATGTCACCCTTGGAGCTTTTATCACGCAGAGAAAAAATATGATTGGAGCATGATCGGAGAGATCATTGACGGTTGGTGTGACAAAGCGAATGATTTCAGAGATCATAATATGATACAGGCAATAATTAATATGATTGAATATTCAATAATGATGATGTCAATCATATAATGGTCTGTTTGAATGATAAAGTTTACGCATTTTGAGATGGTTTAATCACAACACGATTCCCTTGAAATATGATTCTCACAACCATGTTTTCTCTCTCCGTGATTCCGCACTCGGTTGATATCAATATAAAAAGAAAAAAGTAGAAATCTCTTCGTTCTAAGTAAATTTGTAATAATTTTTGTACCAAATACAAATTTTCTTTATTGCATTAATACGCAATTGCATGTAAATATATAAGCGTTCTCCCTTCGATGCTTTTAAATGCAATTAAAATGATTCAAAAAATAAAATGTATACGACGTTTTGATAAAGAAACTGTCAATGTCAAAATCTTAATTAAGAAAAATCTCCAAACATGACTAAGTTGAAATATCCAAAATGAAATGCATTAATTAAGCCACCAAAGACACACAAATCGTGATCAGCAGACAAATATAAAAAATAACAACAACCAAAAAAACGTTTGTTAAAACCATAAATTTCCCTAGCCAGCGACACGGGTGGATGCGGCGGAAAAGACAAAAGGCGCAAACATTCTGCGTTAAAGCATAAATTTAGCATTTCTAGCCAGATACGCGGCATGCGGCCTAGCATCACAGTGGAAGGTACTATGCAGTAGAAGAAACTATGTAGGCATCTCGAAAATGCAGCATCTGCTGCCATATTTCTTTGCCAGCACCCACAGCCGAGTGCACGTTTGACGTTTCGTATGCGTCCGACTGACAGTTCCAATGTTTTTCCACAACGTAAACTTATTTATTTTCGTTTGTTTATGCAAATTGAATTTATTGTTTTCGTATTGCAACAAAATCGAAAGAAAAAAAGAAAGAAAGGGAATAAAATTTAATACAAATTCATTTGTTATTTTTATAAGTTTCTTTTTTCGTTGGTGTTTTGTTGTTTTTTCCAATTTTGAGTTGAAGATGCAACATTTGTGGCATGCATGTTGAACGTTTTTTTTTTTTTTTCACTTCTTTGCTTTTCCACACTCTAAATTTATGAAATATTGTGCGCATTTTGAGGATTTGTGTTTTGTTTATTTTTTGGCACTAATTCCGGCCTATTGCCGTAATGTAGGTCATTAGTTAGTGTGGCTGTGAGCGAGTGTGTTTTCGGTTGTTTGTAGGAAGTGATTTTTGCTTGATTGCTGCTAAATAGCTCTTGAGATATTAGAATCTGGTACATGTCTATTTTGTCGTGTTGAAGTGCTGCAAGCATCTGTTTTTTTTTTGTTTTCCAGTGTGTGTGTGTGTGTATGTGTGTGTGTGTGGAGTGTTAACTTGAGGAAGGAAATTGACAAATAGTGGTTTAGTTTTATGGGAAGTTTACTTGAATACCATTTTTGTATTAGGCCCTGCAGTTAAAATGATTGAGAGCTTTGTAATAATTTTAATTCAATATCGTCCACACGTAATTTAGATCGGATATGTGGTTTATGAGTCTTTCTCTCAACGGATATCATTGTTTATTCGAAGACTTTAGTTTACATGTAGGACAATGTTTTGAAGACTCTTTCTATTTCTGACTGAGTGGTTAGACTCTTCGATATTTATAAAATTCCAATATTTAAAATTTAAATGCCAAAAGACGAATTGCCTTCATTTATGAATTTATTTTCATTCAAAAAAGACGCACAAGTTGTTTTCACTCCCCACTCATTTCCCTGAATTCACTAATTCTTTGTAAATTATTATAAATACATACAAAGTATCTTCGCTGTAGATTCTATATAGCATTTCAACGCATGATTGTCGCTCGCCCCAATAAGCGTATCGAAAAGATCTCTCAGGTAATTAAGCATAACGCACAAATCAAAGGCAGAACGAGCTTATGCGAGATTATGAACTTGTTGAACTGATGACAGATGATGGATGATGATTCAATTGAGGGCTCTTCTGTTTTTGAATATAGAATTTAAATTGAAAGAAATATTGGTGATCCACTTTGTAAATGAAATCAAACATTTGAATGAAATTATTTACGATTTATAACGAAATTATTTTTATTCACATTTTCCAGTGTCCCTATTTGGCGATGGCTACATTACAATGCCCCTGCAAGAGGCCAAGATGTCCACGAATATACGCGTTAAATTTCGCACGCAACAGGAGAATTCATTTCTATTCCTGGCTGCAGGACGCACGGACTATTGCCTAATGCGTTTGGAGAATGGAGCCATCAGTTTCACCTACAAGATCGATAGGGATATTGTACAGGTTGGTTTGCTTGTCCTTGTTAATTTGACTCATATCAATTAGTATTAATTCCACTTTGTTCCCTTCCAGTTACGTTCCCCAAAGAAACAGAAACTCAACGACTTGGAGTGGCACGATGTGGCCGTACAACGTTACGAGAGCAACATCACACTCCAAGTGGATGGCACAATCATCAGGAAGGCTCTGCCGCTGGAGATGGCCGCATTGAATGTGCATTTCGGCACATTTTTGGGTGGCGTTGGCGATTTTCCTGCCGAATATTTGAATGATGTGGTGGGATTTCGCGGATGCATATCGGATGTGAGTTGAATATTTAAAAGTTGACGGGGAATTGGAATGGAGCTGACATTTATGCAACAAAATATGGGTTGAATCAAGGCATTCTTGATCAGAATTTGTATTGAAATTCAAAATATTTGAAAGGAACATTTGGAATTGGAACGACTCTTTTTTTAAGATTGCTGATTATGGATAATATGAGTCCACCCTAGCTTTCTACAACTTTCAGTAACTTTGTTCCAATTCCATGATGTTCCCTTATGTGTTCCAATTTCATTTTGTTCCGAATTTTTTAATACATTACCTTTACCCATTTCCATTGTGTTTCACTCAAGTGTTTCAATTCCATGTCGTTTCACTCGAAATTATCAACTATTCTATGTTATAGGTTTTCTACAACAACATCAACATTATAAAACGCGCCAAAGAACGCACAGGTCATGCCACCAACATTGGTGTTTCCTGGTCCTGCAGCAATGAGTTCGATGGCACAATCAAAGACACCATAAGTTTCCTCAATGGTGACTCATTCGCGCTAATGTCAAAGGAATCACATGCGGCCGGAGAATCGTAAGTTTCCAACTCCAACTAATACCCAACTTGTACATACAAAACACCCATTTCCTCTCAGACTTGTACTGCAATTCCGCACCATGGAGGAAGCGGGCGTTTTGTTCTTCAATGGCGGCTATGACTTTCTTCTGCTCGAAATCGAAGACGAACACTTGAAGTTGACGTTCAATAAGGCCGGCAGTCTGGTGCAAATGACACCCAATCAAACGATTTCCGATGGCAAATGGCATCGCATAGTGTTGCGTTACAATGCGGCCATGGCTGAGCTGGTATTGGATGACGTCTCATATCGCGACACGCACGCCAACGACACAAAGGCTACGATCAATTTGGAGAAGAGTGTCTTCTTTGGCGGTGTGGCCGAGGAAATGCGTCGGCGTTTGCTGAACAAAGGCTTGCGTATTAACGATATCAGCTTCAAGGGTTGCATGCGCGCCATACAGGTCAACAATCTGGAGCTGGGCTTTCCGCAAATGAAAATCTCCCATCACTTGGCGGTGAATTGTGTGTGGAAGTATCCGTGCGTGGAGCATAATCCCTGCTTGAAGAGTGGCATTTGCAATCAGTATGGTGTGGATGAGTTCATTTGCTATTGCGATCAGTCGTACTGCATCAAGGCAGACTATCAGGGACCATTCAAGGTGAGTACTTAGTCTATTGGGAAAATTAAAGTCACCGAAAGTAACTCCTGTGGTTTTGTAGATTTTCACCGAAACAAGTCCCGAAATCGAACTGTTGTACGTGTCGCCCATGCAATTGCTGGAAGGTGGCACTGTTTTTCTCTCGCCCCACTTCATTGACCTACTCATTGCCACAAAAAAGTATCCCAGCCTAACCGATTCATCGATAGTCTTTCATGTCGTGCAGCAACCGAAGTACGGCCAACTGCTGCAATTCTCGCCCGAAAAGAACAATTTCATACAAAGTCGCACGTTCAATTTGGTGGACCTATCCACCGATAAGGTGAAGTATGTACACAATGGCATGGAGAACTTCAACGATCATGCCACTGTGGATATGCAAGTCTATGGCGACATCCACAAAGTGCCCGAGAATATTCTAGGCAAACATCGCTTTCTACTGCATGCGAATGTGACGCCCATCAACGATCCGCCTCAGCTGCAAATACCAATTAATAAAATCCTGCGAGTCATTGAGGGTATCGAGAAGAATTTGGATGTGGACCTGTTCAATATACAAGATCCCGACAGTCCGGCCAATGCCTTGATCTATACAATCCTACCTTCCACAAATCCTCAAGAGGCGTTCGGACGGTTTTTCGTCAGCGGCATTTCGACAATGACATTTTCGCAAGACGATGTCAACTCGGGTAAGATCACTTACCTGTACAACTCCACAACAGCGGAGGCATTTAGCTATCAGATTTTACTGCACGTTTCCGATGGCATCGAGACGAGCGACACGGTCTACTTGCCCGTGTCGGTTCATCCGTTGGAGCTGAGATTGGTCAATAATACAGGCCTGATAATGATACACAAGTCTTCGCTGTTCATTACCCCATCGAATCTTTCGATTGGCACAAATACGGTAGACGAGAATATCGATATACGCTATGAGATAGTCAAGCCGCCACAGTATGGCGCCATACAACGACTGCGTCAAGTTGACTCTTCGTGGGTGAATGTGGACTGGTTCAGTGACAGTCAGTTGCTGCTGGGTCACATACGCTATGTGCATAACAACGATTTTCCATGGCAAGATGAATTCAAGGTATGAAGGCATTTACTTTTGTTTGAGTTTGAAATGAAATTAATTCGCGGACACTCCATTCCAGTTCATTGCCTCTTTTGGTTTTGTCACCACGCAAACCTTCGACTTCCGGATTACATTCACACGCCTGCGCATAAGTTCGCTGAAGCCATCTGCCATTTCCATAAACGGATCACGTGAGTTCCTGCTCACCAATGAAGTGCTGTCCTATGAAACAGTGCCCATTGGGACATTCCCGCGTAATATCATCTATAAAATTATCAAGCCCACCAAGTATGGAGCACTGTACGTTGAGGGCTCACGGAAATTTGCCAAGGTACGTCTAATATTTTTCCTAGTAAAAAGAAGAATTTTACTTTCAATTTTATGTTACAGGAAATGGACTCCTTCACCCAATTCGACATAGACAAAAATCGCATACGCTTTAAGACCCATCTCAGCTCATACTCCAGTTTCGTAGACTATCTCGAGTTTGTGGTCTCGGTGGCCGAATGCGATGATGTCATGGGTAAACTGAAGATTATGTTTACGCCCTTGGATGACCTAACGAACAAGTTGTCATATCAGAAACGTGAAACGCTGCAAGTGCAGGAGGGTGAACGCGCTTTGATAACCAAAAATCATTTCGAAATTCGTTTCAATATCTACGAAAGTCTTCAGTTTACCGTGACGCGTGCGCCCAAGTACGGAACTTTGTGTCGTTTCGATGAGAAGGAGGCAAAGGTAATACCTGTGGCTGAGTTCACTTTGGAGCAGTTGTTCCTAAATGACATCTACTATTGTCACGATGACACCGAATCGACGGAGGACTCGTTTGAGTTGCTCATACTCAGCAGTGACGATACGGATTTACAATTCGTGGCCGACATGGATGTGCGAATCAAGCTGATCAACGATAATGCTCCGTACAGAACAGTGGAGCGCATTTTCCATGTAGTGCGCAGCGGTTATCGTACACTGAACACTGAAGTGCTGCAGTATTTGGATGCGGACGTGAATGCCAATCGCTCGGACATACACTACATCCATGTGTCGAGCACAAATGGAGCCTTCTACAAGTCGGGCAATCACATTGACAGCTTCAGTCAGGAGGATATCACCAATCGACGCATAATGTTCCAGCACAGTGGGCCGGATGTGGGCACTGCCTCGTTCATAGTCACTGATCGTCAGCATGAGGTGAATGGTCTGCTAGAAATACATGCCTCCGATCCGTTTGTATCCATGCTGCCCACGAATGCCTCCATTGTGCAGGAGGGCAAGTTTGTCATTTTAAGGAATAAGGATTTTGTGTTGGAGACCAATTTGGACATGAAGCTGGATGAGATCTATTATGAGGTGATAAAGCCACCTTCTTATGGCATCCTAATGTACTTGGGTAGGCCGAGAGCGACAAACGATTCGTCGGGAGTCCAGTATAAAACGTCAAATCTCACCTCGTTGAGTAACTTTACGCATTTGGATATTGAAAGAGATCGCTTGGTCTACTGGAATACCGAAATAGCATCGATGGATAAAGTTCGGTATGAAGTTGGAAATTTTCATTCACTTTGCATTTGATTCTTATTTCCTTTCTGCCTTTAAAGATACCGCGTGCACATAAAGAACATTTCGGCCGAGGGTGAAGTCATATTCCGCATATATCCCTCAGCCTATTGGGAGCCACTACAGGTGAAGAAGAACCAAACACTGTATGTGGAAGAGTCTACGAGTGTTCTAATATCGAGAGACATACTTGAGGTAAGACTTTAGTGAGATTTGCAATGCGTTCAGTTTTCCCTCTACCATCATCTCTCTACTTGAAGGTGGTCCATCCCAATATATCGCCTGGGGACATAACGTTTCTTGTCACCTCGTCGCCACTTCATGGTTACTTGGAGATGCAATCAATGTCCTTTGATGATGAATACAATTGCAAGGTCTTCGATCAATCGGCCATAAATACCGAGAAAATGTTCTACATACAGGCGGGTGTCAACCAGTCCATGGACTATTTCGTGTTTGATGTCACCAATGGCATTACTTGGTTGAGGAATTTGATGTTGAAAATAATAATTATTCCCGAGAAGCTGTATATGCATACGAATGTGGTCTCAGTGGTGGAAGGTACAAATTTTCAAGTGAAAACATTCCAAACAGATTTCATCCATAAATGTTGATCCCTCAGGCAAGACAGTTCAGCTGAGTTCGTCGGACATACAGCCCTTCTCCGAGTATTACCGTGGCAAAATTCTTGAATACATCATCACAATTACGCCAAGCTCGGGTTACATTATGGCCGCAAATTCAAAGGTTAAACGTTTCACCCAGAAGCAGCTGGATCAGGGCAGTATACAGTACATACACAATGGCAATGAGAACTCAACGGACACCATACTCTTGGTGGCCACGGCTAGAAATAAGGAGAGTGTGCCCTTTGAATTGGAGTTCGCTGTCATACCGGTCAACGACGAACAGCCCATGGTGGTGACCAATACGGGCTTGCAAGTGTGGAATGGTGGGCGCTATATTATCAAATATATTGATTTGAGTAAGTTGAAATAGATGGAAACTTTTGGCTTCAAGATTGTAGTAAAATTTCATTATTTCAGTGGCTCAAGACTACGACACTCCCCCGGAGAATCTAACCTTTGTGGTGAATCACATCTATGGTGGTTATCTGGCTCAGAAATCTGAGCCTCAGCGTAAAATCGATAAATTCACACAGGCCCAAATCGACAGCGAGCATGTGTACTTCATACACGATGCCAATGCGAGACGCAATGAAATGTCCTTCATTGTCACCGATGGTCTCTTCAATACCACCGAACAACTGCTGAATATTGCCATAAAGCCTGTGGAGATTCTGGAAGAACACAACGAGAACCTGCATGTTTTTCCGCTGACAAAGAAGCAAATCCTAAACGATCACTTGCACTTCAAGTGTTCCGACGATGAGCGTGAAATTCGCTATAACATCACTGTGCCACCCAGTTTGGGTCGCATTATGAACGAGTACATGGAGAACGGCTATGCCAAGGAGGTGAGCGAATTCACACAAAACGATGTGGACAATGGGCGTATATTCTACGAACACACTGCCGTGATTATGGAATTTCGCATCAATGATTCGTTCTACTTCGATGTTGTGGCCGAGAAGAGCGATCGTCTGTTGGATCAGAAATTCAATATTGAGATTTCCGTTTCGTCGGGAGGATTGTTGAGATTTTTGCCCGTGTCGAAATTGCAAGTGGACGAAGGTGGTTCGGTGCCGATTAAGTTGGATTTCTCCAAAATACTGGAGTACTTGAAGACACGGGCGGGCATTAATAATCCGGAATTGCTCATTGAGGCTACACAGAAACCCAGTCATGGCAATATTGGTTTGGGCCATGAATTCCGCCCGTTGCAAAAGTTTCATCCGAGCGATTTCTTCACAAAAAAAGTGTACTACATACACGATCACACGGATACACTGGAGGATACAATATTGATGTCGGTGTACTTGTCACAAGGGTAAGTGCATTTGGGAATATATTCGTATTATACGGAAAACTTAATTAAATTAATTTTTTCCATGCAGCAACATTTTCCTTTGCAATCTCACCATTCCGGTGTCCATCAATCCCATCAACGATCAACCCTTTACACTGAAGACTCACTTGCCCCAGATGACTGTGGTTGAGGGTGAGAATCGCACGATTACGCGCAACATCCTGCTGACCGAGGATAAGGACACTCCGCCCGAGGAGATTGTCTACGATGTCATGAGCGGTCCCACTTTGGGTGTACTAAAGAAGGTCACCAGCGAGGGTCATGCCGAAGAGCTCTTGGCCTATTCGAATCAGTTCACTCAGGCGGACATCAATAACGATCGAATTGTGTACGTTCATTTCGGTACCCCCCAGTCGACCACGTTTTGCTTTACCGTCTCCGATGGGCAATTCAATCCCGCTTACGAGATATTCACCATTACAATTGCTCCCATAGGCCTGTTGCCCGCAGAAGTTCAAATGCCAGTGAATATACAACAAGGCGCCACGACAGCCATCATGAAGTTGGATCACATTGGCCTGCGTACCAACGTTCAGCCCGAACGCTTGTCCTATAACATCACCAATTCGCCTTTGTATGGCATAATTGTGCTGAGGCATCAGCCCACTTTGCGATTTACGCAAAATCAGCTGGAAACTGGCCAAATCAATTACATGCAAACCGACTTGAATCGCTCGAATGACACCTTCCAAATAAGTGCCTACGTGCCGAATACCAACTATGCAGCTACCGTGGACATTGTTGTGATGGTGGAACCGGTCATCACCATCTCAGATATTTCCATGACGGGTGACGAGTCGGGCAAAATACGCCTCACATCTGTTCTGGTCGGTGACAATCCGTTGTCCTTGAAGCTGAACAAATTCAATCCGAAGTTTATAATCACACGGCTGCCGTCGACCGGGCAAATACGCAAGATCATACGCAGCACCGGTTTTGCGCCCGACTCACAGAACGAACGTTCGACCAGTACATTTTCGTACAAGGAACTGCGCAGTGGTGTGGTGTACTTTGTGCCCAACGAGTCGGTGGATGACACCATCGAAGACACGGACAGCTTCGACTATCAGCTGATCATAAAGACGGTGCAGCCAGCCCAGGCCAGCGTCAATATCGAATATCGCGTGCCCAGCGATGATGCCAACTCGGTGACAATGGCCACCAGTAGCTTCACCATCAATTACGTGGCCATAATGTTGGCCCTCTTCGTCTTGCTGATTTTCATTCTGATTGTAATGTTGGTGCTGAAATTCCGCTACTTGAAACGTCACAAGGCGGACATTTCAAAAGATCAACCGCCCTCATTGCCCTGCCCTCCCGATCTGACCTCAGTGAGTCCACAACATCATCATCAGCACCATCATCACTATGCCAGCTCGGAGGCAGACTCAGTCCCAGCTACGGGCGCTTCCACACCGCTGCCCGGCTTCAGTAATATACCGCACTGCAAGATCATACCAGTCGAGTCGTATAAACACGACTTCACCGACTACGATCTGGACGAGGACGAAACCGATGACCAGTGCGATCCGCAACAGATGATGCTGCCGCAACGTTACAATCCCTATCACATGGAGAACGACACTTGGAGTTCCTCGTGCGACATGGCCAATGATTTTGCGGGCTACTCCACAGTGCCGCAGAGCAGTGCGCCCACAGCTACGCCACCCTCGGCGCCCGCCAGTAATCCACTCTTGAGGAGAAATCAGTATTGGGTCTGAGGCCGTCGCGGGACGGAAGTGTATTGTGTGGAGTGCCTTGAATTTTGTAGTATGTAGGATTATTTATTACTGCGCTAGTTGTAAGGAATCGTAATGTTAATTTAATTACTTTCGTTTGTTTATGCCAAACCAAATCATTTGGACACCTTGTGTCACTGTGCAGCCTGTCGAATTTCCTTTTTTTTCAATTGTTTTAAGTAACGAAACTTAATTAATACGAACTTATTAGCATTTAACATTTGGTTCACTCATATTCTATTTTGTGTCACTATGGTAATTTCATAACGTTTGTATTTATGCTTTTTGAATCATACGATTTAGCTTAGAAGTTGTACTTATTCTGTCATATTAATTCATTCATATTCATATTAAACATAAAATCGAATTATTGTTTTAAAATATTGTTTTAAGTATTTAAAAATGACAATAAATTTTACATTTTTAAAAATATTTTATTTGGTTTAACTTATGAGCGTCATTTGTTATAGTTAGCAGATATCAACTCCGTCAGTTACACTCCCTATACCTATTATATACGATGTATCTGTCTCGAATCTAGAAAGTCAAACCCTATACACACAGGAAAAAAATCCTTCATCAATACAGATGTACGAATACATCATATTGAACACCGAAGCATCCATCATACATCAATATGATGTACGGATACTCATCACTCCAACAGGTTCTTCTTTAGGAGCGGTAGGCAATTTCAATTTTTCCGCAGCACCAAATTCCGATTTGCGTTGACGGTGAGCACCGAATCAGATGGAATGACGAGTTGTATAAGCGAGCATACATCATGCAGGCCAGAGCTGTAAAAGAATGCAATCTTTTTAACTACATTCCCTTGAAGTCACATTCAATTATGAATAAATCAAGAATGCATTCATTGAATAATATTTGAACTGCAGAGTAAAAGATTGAAATCTTTGTCTTTTTTGAAATCATGATTGTCCATTCCATTTTTTCCATTCACAAGATTGCATTCTTTTGCTTTAAGTTAAATGAATGCAGCCTTTTGAATGAATTTTTTGGATTTCATAAGTGAATGCAATCTTCATCATAAAAGACTTCAGCCTTTAGAGTGAAATCATTTCAGTTTTTTTTTCGATTTGAATTCTTTTTTAAAATCCAACAGATATGTATGTTATATGAAGTGAGTAAAATTGAACAATATTTTGAAGTATAAAAATTGATTTTAAAAAAGAATTCAAATCGAAAAAAAAATTAAATGATTTCACTCTAAAGGCTGAAGTCTTTTGTGATTTCACTCAAAAGAATGAAATCAATAAAAGATTGCAATCAAAAAGAATGCATTCTTTGGATTGCATTCCTCTGAAGATTGCATTCACTTATGAAATCAAAAAAATGCATTCAAAAGGCTGCATTCATTTAACTTAATCTTGTGAATGGAAAAAGACTTCAAAAAATTGAATGGAAAATCATGATTTCAAAAAAGACAAAGATTTCAATCTTTTACTCTGCAGTTAAAATAGCATTCAATGAATGCAATCAAGGAATGTAATTTGTTGCTGACTTAAAACCTAAAAAGGGTGCATTCTTTTACAGCTCTGATGCAGGCTTATAAAAATTCAGCGTCTGCGATGGCTAGGTTACGTCGAGCGGTTGAACGAAGACAATGCTTCATCGAAGAAGGTATTCTATTCTGATGCATGGCACATCGGTGCAGGGTGCTTAAGAGGACGATAGCATCTCAGATGGAAGGAACAGGATGATATCAAAATACGACAGGATGAAAATTACTTTCCGTCATTAAACCGGATAAAATGTAGAGTCTTAGTCACATTGCAAGACGAGTGGGGCTTATCTCAATCGACTGTACCCTCTCCGCAGAACGATTCGAAAGTTAAATTTACCAAATGCTATACGGAGTAACTACTTAAACGAGAAACTCTAGAGCAACGAACATTTCCATAGACAGGAAAATATGGACTGTGATATCGCTGCGGATTCATATGTGATATATGTGAAGCTTCTATGCATCAACACTAACTAACATATTAGCTTTAAGGGAAACTTTCATAAGATTCAGCTCTAGTGTTAATATCACCTATAGACTTATGTCAATACCAGATACCATAATGAACAATCGGGCAAGGCCATTCGACAACAGTATAGCTACACTTTGTATTATAAGGGCCAACCTGGTTTTCAGGCGGTGGCGTTCACTTTTGTGTTACTTAATTGTAGGTAAACATAGATTTATCACATTTCAAATGAGTGCGATAATTTTGGAAGCTCAAGAATTTTGCTTGATAAACAATTTTTAGAATATCAGAAATCAAATTGCAGTTACGGTTTATAAAATAAGAACAATTTATTTTATGGAAGGATTCTTAGTATTTCTAATTATAATATCATTTATATGTAAATATCCTTAAGTTTTAAAATATCACTAGTAAATTGGACGTGATGCATTCAAAGGTGTCTTAAAACTATTCACAAATTTTCGTTTCTTTTTGTTTTGCATACAAATTGATTTGCCTTTACGACATCCTCGTTGTAAAACTAAATAAATTACTAACGAATTGGACAATACTCATGTAGTATACTTAAGTACGTTCGCTCTCCAAGATAATTTGTCTGGGCTTTCAAAAGGCCTGCGTACCGCCGTTGGGTTTCTCTGAAACGGGCGTCACCGCCAGCGCCTGATTGTCGTACGAATACTCTGTTGTTATGGTTGTAGGCGTTGTGCTGTTCTCAGCGGGATAGCGAGTACTGACTGGCGTGGTCATTGTCATGACCGAACCCTCTGCGCCTGCAATAAATCAAACAAATGTTGATTAGATAAGATAAGAGAAGATAAGATAAATGGCAATTTTGCAGCATCCTCTCGGCCAGTCACTTACCTGTTACACTGTAAATCTGTGATGGCGCTCGTTCCATCTCATTGACGGTCATCACATTTTGGATGGTTGTGCCGCCCAGATCCTTGCCATTGTTGTTGTGCGGTTGCTCCTTCTTCGGATACAGTTTCTTCAGTGACAGTGTCAGCCAACGTTTGTGTCGCAACCATTGGAAGCATTTGTACGCATAGCGTATAGCGATGAGCACCAGCAGCACCGTCAGCAGGTAGAGTACAATATTTTGTTTGGTCTGTATGTTGTGAATTTCGGCTTTCAGTGGCTCGTATTTCTTGTACACTGTAAATTAAATGAGAAAAATTAATAATATTTTGTTGTTGATTTAATTGGTGGTAGGGGTGAGAGCAAAGGAAGGTGTAATGTAAAAAAAAATTATAAAACTACACAGTAAGAATTATTTTCGTTCAGAACGAAGAGACAGGAATATTTAATGACAAACGTGATTTTCACGCTAACTGCTACTGAATTCACATTAATCATCAATTTTATGTTCGTTATGCGTGTGATATAAAAACAGTTCGAAGAGGCGCCTAAAAACATTTGGGAATTAACGATTTCTGCTAAAACCGTCTCAAATCAAACGGTTAAAATTTAATTGCAAAATAAGGCCTTGAAATACTTTAAAATTCGTTTTCTATTCTAAGCAATAACGGAATAAGACCCATCAAATGTCGAATATTTGCTCAGTTTACATATTGCAGTGTGCACTCATGCACCGTGCAGGTTCAGTTATTTTGAGTAAGGCAGTAATTGTTAAAGTACAGCTACAAAAAAAACTTATAGAAAAAATAAATAAATGGAATTTTTAACACGAAGACAAAAGGCACGTCAGACGAGACAACAGGTTTGCTGTGACCACAGCAGCAACAATGGAAAATAAAACCTTAACGTAAACAGTTTTTTTGTTTACTGAAATGATGCAATTAATTAATTTAATCGTTTAATGAATGTACCTACTCGTTATATTACATTAATTGAGTATTTGCTTGACGAAATATATTTAAAAGGAGGACAGGAACGATGTTATTGGGACGATTTTATTTAAAATTTCACCCACAAAACAAAATCTGCTGCGGCAACCGAATTTACGGCCTTCTGAATTTTTCTGTTGAAGCAACGATTAATTCGGCTGCATACAGAAGAAGTCGTTACACTGAAAACAATTCAATGTTTAACAATTCCGTTCAACCGCAGAGGGTTCGAATCCTAGTCCGAAACATTTTTCCAGATTGTTTGGTACAACCGAATTATGCTTGTGTAGGGAGAATAAGTACCAACATACTCGTATAAGGATTTTGATTGATGATAGTAAATAATCTAATTAGATTTCAGACGCCTTAAATGTACTGATACGAGAAGGTTATATTTGAAAGTTTTTTCATTAGAGCGATTATATTTTCATTGTACGAGTAGGTGATTGACTGAACCCTGTCACGATTACGACATGATGCGTTTTATTCAGAAATTATCAATGACTAGTAGGGAATTCTACGAAGATAAAAAATACTATCTTGTGGTACTTAAGCATTAACCAAGTGCTATAACAAGAACCAAACCGCTTGTGTATCAGCCACATAAAAAAATCAAGAAATATACGATACGATTACTGTACACCGGTCTGGCCGATTGCTGTACAGAAGATTATGATTTTTCAATATATTCATTTAAAGTGGGAAACCCCTCGGAAACGGTGCAGATGTGCAGTCAAGACATATGAGATTTGCCAGTTCTTTTAAGAAACTTCGTGTTTTCGACGGTTTTGCTACTTTAAATGAATCCCCTTATTAATTTCAAAGTTACCTGCACACTCCTTGGCGCACATATCCACATTAAAGTTGTGCGAATCTGTATCGCAAATATGCGAACAGAGATCACAGCCATCGATGAAGGCCGAACAGTACTCCTCCTCGGGATGACAAATCTTGCCGTGACAATCATTGGAAGCGGCCGCCACAGTGGATGCTGCGAAAATACTCAAAAACACGCTCAGCGCAAACGGAAGCATTTTGATAAAGATCTGATTATGTTTCACTCAAAGTAATTAATTTGACTTTTGACTAATTTGTTAATTTTAGTTTACTGTGTGACTATATCCGCTTTGATGCTCTTATTTTACTTTTTTTCAGATGTTTTCTTTAGTTATTTAATGTTTTGTTTGCTTACACCTGAGCCAATAGTTGGATAGTGTAGCCGAATGCGCAACAACGAGATACTTCAACTATCTGAGTTGGCTGCTGATGAGGTTGAAGAAGAGGAACAACAACAGTGGAATTTGCGAATGATGATTCATAATTAACGAATACTTTCTTTTAGTTTTATTGCCTCCGCTGTTGGCTTAAACACAAGTTGTAATAAGGCGAAGAGCAAAGGGGGCGACCACGACGGCGTTGGTCGAAACAAAACAAACGACGAACGTAAGCACGCGCAGAGTTTGAAAACAAGTTTTCGAGTTGAATTGACGGGCGAGTTGAGTTGAATCGTGGTAGATACACTGCGCTAAAGCTGAGAGGTTTTTCCAAATTTTTATTTTATTTTTTAAAAGGGATTTTGTTTATGTTTGCAGTCTCTTTTACTGTATTTATTTCCAATTTATTTTCACTTTTTTATTATTATTTTAATTTGCTTCACTTCACAATACACGAAGATATGTCGTATTTCCACTTCCCTTCCCAATAGCCGTGCGTGCGTTTTGAGCCAAACTCAGTTCGTTACTAACAAACAGCTACCAACTTCACAGCTCACATACAATTCTCCATTTGTATATCTTCGCTACTCTCATCACATACACTCAACTTCCTTTTAATAGTCTTCTTCGTTGGCGTGTCTCGAGACACTCAATACTTTTATTCTTTTGTATTTTTGAAATTGATTTTCTTTGGCACACTAAAATTTGACTTCGATTCCGACACAGACAGACCTACCAACAAAACACACCTTAGTTGTCTACGCGCCATCGTCGGCCCCCAAAACCAACTTACGTGCAAAAACGAGGTTGAGTTCTCTATTTGCTCGATCAAATATCGCAGTTAATTGCATTTGTACTCAAAGCGATCGTTGTTGTTGTTGTTGTTTGCTTAGTTTGTTGGTGTTTTGTTCATTTATTGTGTGTTTACCTGATTAATGTACCTGCGGCTTGTTGTGAGAGCGTAGTTAATCGTATTTTTAGTTTTTGGTGTTGGGTTAATGGGATTTTCACTAAACAATTTTACTTTGGGTTACTTTCATTCTATGTTTTTTCAAAAAAAAAATGTTATTCTAATAGAAAATTTCGTCCCCTAATCGACAACGCAGGCTCCCATTAGTCCAAGAGACAATTTGCTTTAATGCGTCAAGAACGCACGCATGAGATACAATAATTTGTCGATTGGGGAACGATATTTTGAAAGGTTCATCATAAAAACTCAGTCCTTCTGACCAGGTTTACAACAACAACTTTCAACCCAATAGCTTTGATCGCTATGTAAATCGCCACAAATCAAACCAACCTCAAAGATGACAACAAAATCGTTACAGTTCAAAAATCCCTGAAATGGTATTGTTCTTCCGGTAAAGCTGAGCGGTGCTATGAAGTTGAATTATTATATTTACACTCACTGATCACTTAGGCAACTCTAAGTGTTTGACTCAACATAAAAAATACGTTTACAAAATACAATCCCAACTAAAACCGGTTATGAGTATTTAACGAGTTGGTAATGATGAGTTAGTTGTCACGCAATTTATTGCCATAACAAAGTATTGGCTAGCAATTTTCCGAAAAGTGCTGCCAAATTTTCACTAAAATTATCAACTTGGCATCATTCTACTAAATAACATTTTGAAGTCACTGCAATCGATGGAGAGGGCTGCCACCTTATGAATTTCGTAAAATCATAGTCAAATAAAATT
This sequence comes from Heteromyza rotundicornis, assembly GCA_951394025.1. NCBI lineage: Eukaryota > Metazoa > Arthropoda > Insecta > Diptera > Heleomyzidae > Heteromyza > Heteromyza rotundicornis. The sequence goes on along the minus strand of OX596013.1, from coordinate 50,939,859 downwards.
CCAACTTAGCTTTAGTTCCAAATTTATTTGACAGACAGCTACCACGACGCTCTAGTTTACTCGAAGGAAGCAATTCTTCCTTCATGGTCTTCATCCAAACCGAAGCTTTGGTCTGCATCGCGAAGTAGTAAGTATCTTATTTGAGAGGTACGTATGGATGCTGTCTGATCCATACGGATGTCAAGCTACGAAGGTTATTCCATCCGTTAGCTATGACCACTGAGGAAATCCGATGAAACTCGAAGCCCCTTATTACTTAGCCCGATAATATAAATTGTTCTTTTCTAAACCTGTAAACTATCAAGAATGTAAAACTTGTAAACTTTAGACTTCGTTCCTAAATATAACTTCACCACAATGAGTGTAATGTCCTTTGTAGCGGAAGGTGGTGTGACTTTGACCGGTTTAAAAGCTTATATGAGCACGATTTGCATAAGTATTATACGAACCATTCCTAAACTACTAAGGCATCACTAAGTTTTCCTTCAAACTGGCAGCACTGCAATAATGCCAACACTAAACCCAAGTTCAGTGCCTTTCAAACTTCAAACGGCCAACTAATTTACGAATTCCACTGTTCTTTTTTCCCAACAAACCAACGAGAAAATGCTGAGCATGCAACAACAAAAACTTTTGTTGTTCTCCGATGTTGATTTCGATGTCGCATTCGTTGAGCGGCTGTGGCTGTTGAATGAACTGCGAACGCGTCGAGAAAAACTTAGTACATAGTTGAGATACACTAAAGGCAACAGCAATATACAAAAAAAAAAAAAAAAGTATCTAGCAGATACAACAAATTGCATCCGCAACACACAATAACCGAGTGCAGCTGCAGCGGCGTGTTTCTGTGCGTGTGTTTGTGCATTTAATTTCATGAGTTTTCAAAGTAATTTTTACGGAATTTCATGTGCATTTCATGAAGTTTATTTAAAGCGTTCGCCATCCACAAAAAGAAAAGAAAAACCAACCATTTCCAAAGTGAATTGAATGGAAATTGAAGTGGAAGTTGATTTCGTGGCGAACGAAGCAGCAGCAACAACAAAGTGTGAAACGAAAAGGGCTGCAATGCCATAAAAATATATAGTGAGAAGAGGGGAATAAACGGGCGTAGCACTTCATTAATACAAAAAAAAATATATAGTTTATGCTTTTCTGTAAATTCTTTTCAAATTGCGCAATTAAAAAGAAATCAAAGAAACTCGCTCAAGCGCGGCCGTGTGACACTTGAGATACTTTTCTGTTATTACTAAACAACAACAAAAAAAACAAGAATAATAATAAGCAAATAACAACAACAATACGAGCACGTAGCTATTGGATACATTTGATGCTTCCTCTTCTACCTGCTCTTCTTCAACAAGTTTCGGTGCGCTCCACTTTGAGTTCAACCAACGGCCGACTGGAAGTTCTTGCCGCTTCGTCCTTGAGTTCATAATTTATTAACCTGCCACAGCGACATCGAACAAACTGAGCTCAACGGAACTGTATTTGTGTATCTACTGGATTGGATTAGATAATTAAAAAGCGTAGAATCGCTACGAAAATGAATAATTTCACAAAAACCGAATCCCTGCCAAAGACGGGACATGTCAATGAAGGTGAGTTGGAAAGAAATCACTTGGAATATTCTGTGTGATTATGCCTTAGGAAGAAGGAAGAAGAAGAATTATTGTAGAGTGGGGTAGGTCGCCTTTCTTTAGAGTGTGATGAAATTATATTTTGGACAAACATCAGAATAAAAATAATCAAAAAATACGGAATACGATTAAATCTAATTGGAATTTATTAGGGCTAGAATAAATATATCGAAATGCTATAATATCAACCCTTGTTTATATTAAAAGTTGTCAACCCTACCAAAAGAGGGATTTCCAATGTATATAAGATCGCAAACCAACTGATTCCTCTGTTCGAGAAACGAAAAAAATTGTATTGGTGAGGGGGTCCGTAAATGCCTCTGTAAGGCGGATGAAATTTGTCAAAAAATCCGATTTTTTTAATTTTGTGCTTATGCATGCTTTTTTTTACAAAAACTGTATTTTAGTTTTTTATGAATGATGCATTTTTGTTCTTTGGAAATTTTTCTACGAAATCTTTCGTAATCATTTTCTCTCTCCGATCAACAGTTTTTCCTATAAATCTGATTTTGTGAACTCGCCTCTGATTTTGTCATACGAAAATTCATTCTACAAAATTAAATCCCATTTTGATGTTAAAAAAAGTTTAAATTTTTGATATATTTGCCACACGAAAGCATGGTGGATCTAAATTGGGTGAGCGAACACTGCAATGTCGAGTGGAACGAAGCGAGAGGGAATATCGTTCCAATCCTTGAAAAACGATATCGTTGACTGGGCGTCAAAGAAAAATAATCTGCTGCGAAACCACCTCTTCTGAAACTATTTACTAGGTGCACTGTAAATTATGGAATTCTCGATATTTGCAAGACTCCCAGGGGTGAGAATAATCGATTGGAAATTAATCATACGGTTTATTGATGGTACCGGTAGGTGGAAGGAGGTGTAGGTGAAACTGCTACACATGAAGTGCACAGTGGGTCTGTTAAAGGTATGAGTACATTCGCCCTATTTGAGGCAATTCTCTGACTACACTATGGCATACCAAATAGAAATGACTAACTGAATTTCATCGTTTGAACTGTAGGACTCCATACAAGATTACAAAACAAAACACCACTCAACATAGATACAAATAAATAAATCGAAACAGTTTTTTTTTTGGTTTTTCTGGAAACGACCAATCCGATGATCCAAACGAATGGAATTTGAATGAGAAAATAAGTTTCAACAAATTCAAAACCACACATCTTTAGCCATCTCGTGTCTTTCATCCTGACAGGCAAAAGTGAATCATCTTCAGCGCATTTTCCCCCAACACACACACACACACACACAGCAGAGCAAATCACGAAAAGGGGCTGTCAGTCAAACATCAGGCGATTTTCTTAAGGCATTTCGTTGCAGCTATTTAAGAGTCATGCGAAAGAGGGTGAATACCATAAGGAGTGATGGCGGGGGGGGTGAGGGGCAGAGGCAGGGTGGTAAGGTTGAAAAAACTGCAGTTGCATCTAAGAAGAAGAAAACTTGTACACAAAAGGCGGCAACAGTAGCTCGACGGTCGCATGCATATTTTGCAGCAAATCAAGCATTTGTTGCACCAAGTCCCAGTCGCCTCGTTCATAGCCCCAACCAGGCAGTGCACGCGCGCGCACTCTCGGCAAATGTATTAATTTTTCAACAAAACACAATTACCGCTCGCGATTTTCTTCTTTCGTTTATTGTTTTTTTTGTTGTTGTTGCTGTTATTAATTTAAAAATAGGCATTTTGCATGTTTCACCCAATGCATTAAAGCATCTGCAGCAGAAGAAAAACTCCAGCAGCAGTTGAAGTTTTTTCTTTTTTTCCTTCGCTTTGAAGCGAATGCAAATCTCATTTGCCTGCTATAGTAGTTGGCAGTTAGTTGTTTTGTTCCCGTTCGTTTTGGCAAAGCATCTTTAAACACGCGCTGTAAGAAAAAAAAATTTTCAAAATTCACGTCGCCTCATTAAATGGAAAGTTGCGTTGCTTTTGTTGTTTTTGGTACCCATGTATTTTTTTTTTGGTTTTCGGTTATTTTCAGCTGTTGGGCTGTTTGAAAACAGCTGAAACTTTTGTATCTGTCAGATGCTTTGGGCCTCTTCTTCTTCTGCTCAATTTTAATTCGGGCATCAAACTTTCAAATTAAATTGTTTTGTCTCGTCTTCGGCTGTCTGCGGGTTTGTTATTTGGCTGCTGATGTGTGAGAAATGCGCATGAATTTCTACCATTTCAGCGATGTGTGAAAGTTTCTCCGGCGTGGTAAACGTCTGCTTTGTTTAATTTTGCTTTGAATTTATTTATAAGGTTAGCGAACATTCAAATCACAATCATTTTTCACACAAATTGGCAATTTTACTCTTGAACGTTAAAGTTTCGCCAAAACTCATTCAAGTTGGTTTGGAAAATCAAATGTTGAATATGGAAAGTTTCTTTAGATGCTGAACAATTAATTTGCAACGATGAAAGATTTAATAAAAACTTAATTATGTTTTAAAATCGGAAATATTGGATTGTTTTGAGAAGTTCGTCCTATGTTTATCTAAATTTTGTATCTAAATAATTCAATATCTACAACAATTTTCTCTTTTAGAAACGCTGAAGGTTGTTTTTCTAGGAGCATTGGGTGGTGCGAATAAAGGAATATGTTCTAAATACTATATGCATTCAAAACTAAATAAAAATAGCATTTAGTATTCCTTTATTTTTCAGTTTTACAAGTTATACCCGTAATACCCTAAATACGATTTTCACATGAACTTTTCCTTCCAGCTCATTAATGGAGCATTTTCATGCCTCCTCTCCGACATTTTTTCATTTCTCCACCTAAGCAATTACGTGCTAACGTGGTACCGTAATTTTAAAATTTTGATGATTTTTTACTTATAATTTTTGGTACTAATCTCGTATTTAATCTGTTCTTTAATTATATAAAATTCTTTGTGAGTTTGTTTGTAGGTATGCATGTTTGTTCCCTTCTAACTCAAGAAATACTTGACCGATTTTAATGAAATACATATCAAAATGTAGGTAATTTCATTGTCCTCGACATAGGCATTTAAGCATTCGAGGTGGGCGTGGCAAATATTATTCTTAAATTCTATAATTCATGCAGTGTTTAACTGATTTCGGTGAAATTTTACATGTGGTTTTGGGGATGAATGGGTAGCATGTTGATTCTGAAAATTTTCGGTCTGCCCACTGCCACGCCCTTTTATTTTTAAAAGTCTGTAACTCGGGTCCTATTAAAGGGACTTCGCTGAAACTTTGGACTTTGTGCTGGGAGGTGAATGGGCAAAAGGTTGACTACGAAAATTTGTGATCCGACCCAAATTTTTATAGAACTTTAATTCGGGACCCATTCGAGGGATATCGGTGATACTTTGGATTTGGTGTTGAGTAGTTAATAATAAGCAACCCATATAAGGTCTTAGGCCGAGTGTCTTGAACTCAATACTTTCCGATCGTGAGGTAGAGTTCACACCACGGCCGTCACTTATGATAAAATACTTATTTTCAAGCTAATTGATTTCGAATTTCTGGGGAACTTTTCAAATTTCAAATGAGTATTTTTTTTCTAAGCACCTAAATGCATTACAAGTCACCTATGTATTTCGTTATCCATGTCACGAACTGACGTCACTTAGTGGAAAATGCACTTATATGAGCTGTTGTCCATTCGTGATAATATGGCCCAAAGCAGCACAAATTGTACACACGCTGTGAACACTGACAGTTTAATTTTGTCTTTTAAAATGTTCAATGCAATTACCATACAAGTTTTCAAAAAATGCCTTTAATTGGAATTAATTTTTCTGAGTTACAAAACTTTGGGGCTGGCCTGATTTACAGCTGAACAGCTCAATTATGAATTTTTCAAAAATTACAGCTTTTAGGAAAACAAAAAAAAACATCACGTAGTACCTATTGATGTGATTGGAATAGCAAACAAATTGATATAACTCTAGGAAATGCTTGTCCATAGCCTAAACCAAAACGAACCTGATTTTTATATGAATAGGCAATAATCATAAACGAAATGGACACCTGAGGCGACTTATTTATTAAGCCCCCGGTGATATGGTATGCAAATTAGTGCTGTGATCATGGAAATTATTAATTAAATTATTTCTATGCACAAAAATCGAAACGAGAGAAAATTATACGAAAACTAATGATTTAATGATTGAGTTGAGTCACATAATACCAAAATGTAATAACTTTATTTTTGTTAATTAACATTTAAGTTGTAAAAAATTATTACATAATGAAAAAAATCGATCATAAAAGACAAAAGTATTTTTTTTAATTAAATGAAATAAATTAAATTTAAAGTTTTCAAACGCAATGAAGTGTAAAATTGATTGTGAAATATACATATTTTTGTTTATTTACCCCTTTTTGAAACACGATTAACCTGCCAGCTGCTCGCAATAGCTTTAGTTTTCCAGTTTCGTGATGAGTAGAGCCGCCATCGTCCGTCGGTCATTAACATTTTTATTGCTTTGCAGGCAAATTCCATGGTAAAACCAAATTAATTTTCGTTTCATTTCATTTCATTTTCTTTTCAATTCATTGACATTTGTTTTGGGTAATGGAAATGCGATGCGGCATCTTGCCGCTAATGTATTTTTCGATTGTTGCTGCTGGCAGTTGCGCATCGTCTCATCGGCATTGCCAACCCAAACCTTGGTTAAGGTCATTGTTAGCCAGCATATGTTTGTGATCACATGTGTGTGTGTGTGTGTGTGTGCATTTATCAGATACACTTTTCGTTGCACATCCGAAAGACATCTTCAGAAAATGCAGCCGGTTTCTTTCTTCAGATGCGCTTAGTTTTTACGTCAACCTTGAGTCAGGTTTTTCCACTTTCGGCGCTCAGCCGAACAGCATTTGGAATGTCATGAATTGGGCTTTCTAATTTTACTGTTGATGTTTGGATTTTGATGATGTTGCTGTTGTTATCAGTGTTGGTGATGATGATAGCCAGTTTTCCAAAATTAATTTGTTTGGTGGAAAATTCGAAAGTTTGGTTATGAGTGAGTTTTTTTTTGTGCACGTGTGTGTGTGAATGATTGTGTAACTTTTTCCACGCCATTTCATTTCAATTCATTCAAAAGCCCCACCATTCACGCTAGTAAAAAGCGGTTTGTCATTGTGTCCAACAGCAACGGAAAAAAAAGTGAAAGAGCTCAACCCAAAAAAAAAAAAAGCGAAAATCATTGATGGAAACCTTTCAAGTGTTTGTTGTTAGCTGCAAGTGGGCTTTTTTTTTTGTAAAAATTTAAATTCTTTCTCGTCATATTATGTTTGGCATCCATTGCTTTTTAGGTCTTTTTTTTTGTAACAACCAAATTTGATAGTGACTAACTATTTTCTGTTGTTGTTAAAAATAAGAATTTCCGGGTTTCTGTACTCTCACCCCCTCCGCCTGCCTTGAGTGTGTTTTGCTGTCATATTGGCATTGGTATTTCACCATGGCTGCCATGTTTGTTATTATCTTTTTCGCAGCATTGGAATTTATATGCGATTTTATTTCACTTTTCTGTTATGGTTTTTATTGTTTTTTGGTTTGTTTTTTTTTTTCATCGTTACGTTTTCTTTGTATTTTCGTGAGAAGTTTTTTTTTGTTTTTCATTCTTTTGCGTTTTTCTGTTTCGTTGGTTCGTTTGATGGAAATGCAATTGCAACGAATTTGCTGTTTTGCAATTTAAATTCTGGTCAGCTCGGGTGAGTTTACTCACATATCTACATAGCTGAGGCTATTGAGCGCATTACAGTGAGGGAAGTGCATATTGTGACTGTGGGTCTTCACATTTGAAATTATTTCGAACATATGCGATTATTATGGACTTATTGATGTAGTTTATTGAGGTTTTGGTGGAATTAAAGATAATTTTAATTAATCTGATTAAGATTTGCAGTACTTTGCTGAGAGGATAATTGCACTGTGCTCAATTGTATGAAAAGTGAACCTGAGAATTGAATCCAGGAATGCATATTTCCTCTTTTATAGTGATTTACCCTGATCGAGAATCTCTAGCCATGCTATCACGGAATATATATGAGCCATGATATGAGGACCACTGGTTGCTTCAGGAGAGACCACTGTATAATCCACGCAAATTTTTTTGAACTGGCACGCCCCTTTTTGAAGAACAAAAATATGGCTCTAGTGTCTCAATCCATGGGACATATATTTGAAATTACAGCTCCCTAGATCCATTGGTGGATTCTGACAGGTGAAGGCAGAGAACTGGACATCCGAACAGACAAATAATGTGATTATTAACATTCATAACTTTCCTCAAACTCCTCGTAAGCGACAACCAAGGGTGTATTGTTATTGTCAAACAAACTAGGTGTGGTGGGTATAGAAAAGTATATACATTCTTGATCAGCTTCTTCTCCGAAGACGATCTAGCGATGTCTGTCTGTCATTTCTCAAGGTAGCTACCACAGTTATCGAGCTATCGACTGCAAATTCCTCTTCCCTCTGCTTCTTTTTGGGTGGTATTGAAAATTTGGGTATGTACCAAGAGATTTTTGAAACTCTTAAAAATGACTCCACCTCAAATTTGTCATCATTCGAACTTTTGCATTTCATTCACTGTGACTGTTCACTGTGAATGGCCACACTCTGAATATGCAATTTTATTCTTTTATCTTTTCTGCTACATATTCTTTCTTCGTGTGCATTCAAATGCTTATAATCAATTTCTGTTCAGGTTCTCGTTTGAGTTTCACTGACCAAAGCAGTAAAAACTATTTTTTTGTTGTATTTTTTTCTCGCATTTAACTTGACTCAAATTACCTACTGATGGATGGCTCAGACAGGAGAATATTTAAAAATATTTTTGCGATTTTTTGCTGTTTTTTTCTTAGCATTTTAGTTTATTTAATTTTTGTATTCTTAGCATTTTATTGTTTTCTTTATGGGCTAAACAATAAACGTTAATCAACTTTGACTAGTGGAGTTGGGCTAAAGTCCATTTGAAAGGAAATGGTAATTGCCAGAGCAAAAATTTATTATTACATTTTTTTGCCAGCAGAAGTGTCGTGTCATAAAGAAAAAGATTCCAAAATAAATTAATTGTATTTTTTATTTTAATATATGCGTTTGCTATAATATATGCACAGATTTTTTTAAATTTTGCTTATATTTGTTGTACAAAGCGAATCCATTGTTTGTTTTTTTGTATTTGCTTATTGAACATTTTCAAAACAAACAAATTCAAATGCCTGTATTTAAATTTAGAAATTCACAAGCTCGTCTCAAAACTAACATTTGCGATAAGGCGACTACTTGAAATGCAAAGCGTGCACCGTTTCGAACTGTTTGATAAACTGGAAATGTAGCAGCTGCCATGTAGTTTGTCGAAAGTATACTGTGATTTATCGCAAATGTCTAGAAATGTGTTGAAAATAATCAAAATAAATATTAAATGAATATTCCGTAATGTGTTAAATGAATAAGCACACAAGAACGTATAACGGTTAACCCCTTTTCTGGGTGCCTTCATTGTTAAAAATTATATGACTCGAGTCTCGCACATAAAGGCAGGTTTACCAAATAATTTGGGTCAGAAGTGTCGTTGGTGGTTGGCTTCTGCTGAACCATGCAGCACACACGGAATGCCTCAATGACAGACCAGCGCATGCGTCACACATGGAACACAAAAGCATCTGTTCGGAAAAATAAATAAAAGTAAATTAACGTTTTTTTTCAATGATAAGAAAGTGTGTAAGAATTCGTTTTGAAATTTATGATTTTATTTGCTTAAGTCATTCTTGTCGAAACGGAAAATATTTCAGGTACCCCAACGATTGAAGTAAAACTATTAACGCTTGCGATTTACGATTCCAGTTAAGGCAAATGCAAGTGTATTTGGTCTAAAAGTAATCAACATTTCCAGCAAACACATCAATTTTTTTTTAAGTGTGGCTCTACCATTTTACTAATGAAAAACTTAAATAGTTTCAATTGACTAATATTTCCCTTCGGCCGTAATTAAACAATAAAACATTAGTGTAGAACGCAAAGTGCGTTTTTATAATACATTAGAGCGAACGTGTTGCCGCCACCATATTAAGTGGCAACACATCCTGTTACTCATCGCTGGCCAGCAGCTATAGCAAAACTTACTTTTAATGGCAAAAGTTCAGCCAGATCAAGTGACGACTTACAGCGCGCACAGTACGAGTTTTGAACAAATAAGCAAGTAAGCCAGAAGAACAAAAGAAATAAAACGACTACTCCACTACTAATGACAAATGACATAAGAACTTCGTGTTCTTGGGCTTTGTACTGCAACATATTACAAATATAACAGCGATCTTGTATCTGGCAGCGGCGATCGTGCCTGAACGGTAGACGTGGAGTTCGATACCGCTGATCTGTTTGCTTGTAGAACTGTAGGCCTTTCTTTCTGTGGAATTTCTTTGTTTAATTTTCACTTTGGAACGAAGAGTCTTGCGATCTCGTGTTGATTTCGGTTAGATTTCGTTCAGGTTGCATGTTTGGGGTAAGTGATGACTCAACGCTTTCAGATTGAAGTGGATCGGCTTATTACAATTTCTCCAATTTAAGGCGATAACATTTTTCAACGGTTCGCTCGGCTGCTCTTGAGTAAATAAGCATGTGGAAGCGTGTCAATATTTGTCAAAAGTATTTATGCTTCAATTGACTCACTTCAATATTCAAGAGGCATTCCAAGGGGGTCTTCGATTTTCCCTCTAGAGATTATTTCCAATTTCATCGTGGGTAATTTGATATAATTCGCATGATTTTATCTTTTGTTTATTTGTATTTTTATTCACTTTTTATGCTCTGTGAGTTTTCAATATTGGCTTTGGAATGGCCGTTTCTTGTTTGCTTTGCCAGTTATTGAAGCTAATAGTAATGAATTAGCATGTATGGGCCTCCAACATGAATAATGATTGATTTTGTGAGAATTTGTGGGCATTTTGTTGGCTTGGAATTCGTTCACTAGCAGCTGCTTTGTTGAGATGGCATATCTGTTTGCTTTGTAGGCCTCAAGTGGTGCTAAGAATATTTAATTACCCACAATTAAGTGGGCATCTTGAGCAAATAGAAGTTAATTAGTTTCTATTTTAGGAAATTCTTTTGTGCCAAGGGATCTAATTATTAAATTAAATTAATTAACTTAAGCCTCAGTAGAAGCTTGTTGAAGGTGTTCTTAATGTGTGATGTATTAGCCCGGCCCAAGTTTTTATGGGGAATTGAGTTTCCATTTTTGTGATCGAACCGTGAATACCCCCAATCTTTACACCTAATATTAAAACATTTCACACTCAAAGTTATCGAATCGTTTCTTTATTAATTCCTTTTGTATCTTTCACTTTACAGTCTGCAAGGAGTGGCTGGTTCGTGAGGACGGTGCACTGGCCTATAAACTGCAATCGCAAGAAAGTAAGAAACCAACAACAATTCCTGGTCAATGGCCTCCACTAATTATTTTCCATTTCTTTAGTTAATGACTTCTACAAGGGCAATCGATTTCGCAATGCTGTGGTGCGTGAGGATTTTCCCACAGCCCTTCATGAGCAAATTAAAGAAAAAGAACACGCAGACAAGCAGTCCGAGGCGTATCGAAGGCGGCTGATTGAGCAGTAAGTACTGGAAACAGAAGGGAGAATATTTTTTAACTTGTATATAGACAACTCTTAGCTTAGATAGAGTGTGATCTGGTCAAAGATCTTTCTAACATTTTGTACACTTTACCAGAGAGGAGCATGACAAGCGAGTGGCCAATGAAATCGCCGACAAGCTGGATCGCGATATACAAGAGCAACAACAAAGGGAATTGCATGAAAGTGAAATCATAGCGCAGCAAATGCAGGTGAGAGAAATGTTGTCAACTATGATCAAAAGAGAAATGTTAAAATGTTCCATAATTTTCAGGAAATTTATGTTAACCTTCCGCCACCACCGCCAGTGGTACGTGATAAGAGTAGGCCGCCACCACGCCCAGCAAAAGCAAGTATACAACACCAGCAAGCCAATCCTAACGAGCCATCAACATCCAATGGCCGCTATCATAAACAACACAGTCACCAACATCAGCATCAGCAACAACAGCCACATCATCAGAATCAGAATCAACCATTGCTCTTAAAGCAGCAGCATTTCACCAATTCCAACAACGGCTATGTTGGCCTGTCATTGTCATCATCAAACATGTCTGAAATGCCCACCACACCACAACGCCAACAACAACACCAACAAAAGTCACAACAACAACAACAGATAGCACCAAATACCAATCACCTGTTGGTGAGTGATGAATCACTATCACCGACACAACAGTCATTCAATCAATTCGTGGAGCTCTCCAAAATGGGACGACCACCACCGGCACTCACCAATGACAATTTCACCAACAGTACACACCAACAATTTCATCAACATCGCCACCAGCATGCATCACCTTCATCATCGTCCTCGTCATCTGCAGCAGCAGCAGCAGTACGCCGCAATGTATTCGATGCCATTAATACCCCCATCCCAATAATACCAAATTCACCACAGCACACACCACACTCACCGACGAACACACTGTTGCACACTACTCCACCACTACCAACGCCATCCCTGCACCCCGACATCGATGAACTGGTCGAGTATTCAATGGCCGTCGATAGTATTCGACGCTATGATAACTCAGCCTCCACCTCCAATACCAACGGGGCCGATGCACCCGATTCACCATCCTCATTGCACTCATCATCTGGCGGGCCCTCGAATTTCAATGGAATTCGCTCACCCTCCCATGAGAACTTACTTAGAACCGATAAAAAATTTCAGAAACTTTCGCCGGAGAAGTACGACCAGCTGGTGGGCAACGAGGACATTGCTCTGCTTGGGGCAGCGGGCACCTCACCAACCACGGCTGCCTCGGAACGTCACATGCAACAGCATGCCGACGACATTGAGCTGTATGTGGATCCATGCGATTATGCCAGTCTGAAGGAGATTGGCCTGCCCATGGAGGAGATCAAGGAGATGAGCAAGAAACTGAAGCAGGAGCAGAAGGATGAGGTGGGCTTTGACTTACTCAAGTGTTTATTTCAATTTCATTTATGATGTCTTTCTTTGCAGTTGCTTGCTCGACGCCTGCAACAAATGGAGTCTCATGATGGCCTCTCGCAAGAGGAACGCGATCGTTTGCTGGCCATTGAGGCCCAGGACAAAGAATTGGCTAAAATGCTGCAAGAGAGGGTAAGGCAGGGACTTGCATATACAAAAGTTACAATATTTAATGTTTTTTTTTCTGCAGGAGAAAGCCAAGGCTAAACGTGCCAAAGAAAAAGCGCGCCTGCGCAAAAGTCAACATAAGGACACACCGTCATCATCGTCGACTCTCTGTTCCACATCGAATGGCCTGCACTGCGGACCGTTGTTGCCACTGCCACAGGACTGCATGTCCTTCGCCAAGCACAGTTCATCGTCTGCCGTGTCCACGAATGCCAACCCTCATGCTCACATTGAAGAGGATCCACTGGAGCTGGAAGCCTATTCCAATCCAATCGATATCCTACACAATCAACGCATGCCCAATGGCACCCTAACCAATGGCAGCCTGTCGCGCGACTCAACCAACAGCAATCACAGACATGGCAGTCTCAATCGAGACGATGACATCTACACGCTGCCCGTGGATAATTGCCGTCCAGGACACAGGCCAGCTTCACTGAATATTGGCCCAGAGAGCGGCCATCTACTGCAGCATAACTCCATGACCAGGTATGGACCACAGTACAGCATTTTCATTGAAGTTCGCTATTCAACTGTTGTCACATTTCTTTGCAGATCTGAAAACTACTCGCTGGAATCGCATGACTCCTTGAATGGCCATGACATATCACCTCGCATGAACTACTCCAAATCAGGATCTTTTGGTATATATGTATTACTGTTAACCACTGCCCTCTTCATGTGGCCATTCTAACCCTTTCCATTTTTCACACTATAGATCAGAACTCAAGTCCAACACCGCCTTACATGCCAATTCAGGGCACGCGGCGATCGAATTCAAGTGAAGATCGTAAAAAGAAGTCCAAGGACAAGTGTACGCATCAGTGAATAAGAAATCAAATCGAAATGCTTTCTCGTTTTCGGCTGAGGTCCTGCAGAAAATTTGGAATACTTACATGACACTAGACATGACAATTTTTTTTAGTACTTCTATTAGTACTTACTACTATTTAGTAAAATACGAACATTTTTCTATTCTTTAATACGAGTATTATCAAAAAATCAAAACTGATACAGAAGAATTAAATCAAATTTGTAATGGGCAACAATAATTGTTAGTTTTTAGTAATATTATTACATATACAAAAAAAAAACATATTTAAATATATACATACTTACTTACATAAAGAATTACATGATTTACTTGATTTATAAAATACGATATCGCCTTCTAACTCTTAGTACAAGGCGATGTCAAAGGAAATGACCCGGCTTCTATTTCTCCAGGACACGGCGGTTCTGTTTTCAATTTTGCTGTGTTTTTTGTTTTGACATTGCAATAACAAGGGTATTCACATTAAGTCATATATAGAGTCATAAATGGGAATATACCATAAATCTACATTTGACATTCAATTTTGTATGAAAAATTCAATGACATATAATACTTTATAACAAATTCACGTTTATGACGACTTGTGTATGATTTATTTTAAATTTAAATCATAAATTCATATTTAGGGAAGAGCAACATTTCAAAAGACTGTTAAAGTCTGAAAAGATTGAGAAGGAATTGAAAGACGTCAAGGGACTCTAGTATATTCGGCACTAACTTATTAGGTATCACCTACAAGTTAATTTATTGGTAAGCACATTTGAAGAAGGTAGAAGTCCAAACTGTGGATTGGTCTTTTTTTGGGTCCTAGAAGAAGTTGATATTGAATCGGTGGAATCGGTGGAATAAGTTCACTGTCATGCCTAACTTCAGTACAAGTAAAAAATCGTTTTTTCTAACATTTTAACCAAATTTTTCGAAATGATGAGCCATGGTTTATTTAATATGGCCGACGTAAGATTTTACCGAAATAGTAGCTGTTGTGTATATATAAGTCGGCTTTGACCGAGAGATAGGTATGGAAAACTATATACCCAGTAGTAAATTTCCTCTCAGGCCTCTCAGCTAGAGACATGCCAGCACGCCTGCTATGGGAAGAAATTGCACATTCCATCCTCGCTTCTAGTGGAGGCTTACCCGTATGCCTGCGCTAGAAGGGAGATGGGGTGGTGTCAATGGATTTTCTATGCAATATTGCCTGTCAGCAGGCATACGCATGGAAGCGACAGACGTAGGCCTGTTTATTTGTCCCGTTTCATATATTAAAGAAGTAAAGGTTGGAAGCGAGGAGGGCAGGCATCCGAGAGGCATACTGGCATGGCTGCAGACACCTTCTTTTGACCACTGGGTATATTCTTAATCAGCGTCACCTACTGAGTTTATTTAGCTTTATTCGTGTGTCCGTCCTTGTAAACACGATTGCAGGAACTAGAAGAATGCCCATCCTAGAACATAGAACCCGACCGATGAGCATTTCCAGGCAGAAGGCGAAGGTCAATTGTCAGTCGAATGTTCATTTATATTGAACCGGAACCGAAATCGAGAATGTTTCAATTCATGGAACCGAAACCGGGACCTAAACTGATATTTTGGGAACCGGAACAGAAACCGGAACCGATATTCGTATAGCGGGTTAAGTATTGAAAAACTGCAACATCGAATGAAAACCACTTCTACCTACAAAATGGCCCACAATTTTATTTAAAAATTAGTAAAAAAAAAGCAAGTACTGACTTCTGTAACTTTGTGGTTTCGCGTAAGTCATTGTATAAACAGATGAAAGCGTATTATTGGAATAATTATGAAATTTGCAACTAATTACCAATTGTCAAATCAATTTGCTGTCTACTGGAATATAAAAACCATAATTAGAAGCTGTGCAAATATTTGACAATTGCTTACATTAATTCAGTATCAGCGTCGAAGCAGTTTTTCCGACGAGACACTATAAAAGGGCAACGCTCTGCAATTGTAAAATATTGTATCCAATTGACTGTCCACGATACGATACAACATTTTATTAAACTTACTTAAAAGATCGATAAAATGTTCAAATACATCATTGCCGTTGTGAGTTTGGCCTTGTTGGCGGACGCCACCCTGGTACGAGTTCCGTTGAACAAGCCGAACACTCCTCGTTCATTGAAGAATGTCGGCGCCGAGTTGGCTGTGCTTCGCTCAAAGTACAACACTGGCGTTGCAGCTAGCAAGGAGCAGTTGAAAAATTATCTGGACGATTCATACTACGGCACCATCTCGATTGGAACACCTCCTCAATCCTTCCAGGTGCTCTTCGATACGGGCTCCTCGAACTTGTGGGTGCCAACGAGTCCCTGCGCCTCTACTGATCAGGCCTGCCAGAACCACAACCAGTACGACTCCAGCGCCTCGAGCACTTACCAAGCCAACGGTGAGAGTTTCTCGATTGCCTACGGCACTGGTTATTTGAGTGGCTACCTGGTTCAGGATACCGTGCGCATTGGTGACTTTGTTATTAGAGATCAAATCTTCGCAGCCGCTACCTCTGAGCCTGGCAGCACCTTCGTTGACTCCCCCTTCGATGGCATCTTGGGCTTGGGTTTCCAATCCATTTCTGTGGACAATGTTGTCCCACCCTTCTACAACATGTACGCCCAAGGACTGATCGATAATAATGTCTTTTCGTTCTATTTGACCCGCCACGGCACCTCATCCAATGGCGGTGAATTGATCTTTGGCGGCTCCGACCCGGCACATTATACTGGCGATATGACTTATGTGCCCGTGTCCAGCCAGGGTTATTGGCAATTCACAGTCTCCTCTGGATCGGTGAATGGCATCAACATCTGCAACGATTGCCAGGCTATTGCTGATACCGGCACCAGTCTAATCGCCGTTCCATACAGTGCCTACCAAACGGTACAGAATTCCATTGGCGCCGTTCCCAGCGAATATGGAGAGTATTTCGTGGACTGCTCTTCGATCTCTAGTTTGCCCGCCGTTTCGTTTGTCATTGGCGGTACCACATTCACCTTAGAAGGCAGCGACTACATCGTTAAGATCGACAATGAGGGCGAAACTCTGTGCATGTCCGGTTTCGAATACGGCGGCACGGACTTCTGGATCTTGGGCGATGTCTTCATTGGCAAGTACTACACCGAGTTCGATATGGGCAACAACCGTGTTGGTTTCGCCACAGCCGTTTAAGTGATAGGTTATAGATTACATCGGAAGATGTCTGTTGTATAACAACATCATAACATAGGCCACTATATGGTCCCGTAGTAAAGTAATGCTATCATAAAATTAATAAATTCTTCAGCAAAAATTTAAGATTTCGTTTTTGTTTCAAAAGGAAATGTGTTAAGCGATTCCTATTGCTTACACGTTTCCGTTCAACGTTGTAGACCTCTACACTGCTCTAAATCTAGTTCTTCAGAAAAAAATGCCTTCAACCTCTATAAAGTGAAAATGATAACATATTATGACTCAGGAGAGAGGAAAAAGCCGCCACATTTTATTTGTTCATAGAAGGTCGGGAAAGTGTTCGAATGTTTCCTGCAGGCAGTGATTACGTTCAATACTAATTTAAGCAACCACGATTCGTAAGGTGTAAAAAAGCTCGTAAAATCAGCGAGCTCGCTTTTCTACCCTTAATGAAATAATTAAATATATTTTTAACGAAAAGGTGGGTAAGAGGTTATGCCTTACACACCATTTTGAAAAATGCGTTTCGTCCAATTGTTAGTAGATGGTACATCTTTACCCAAAGACGTTATGTACCAACTTTATATGAAACAACAGCACTGTGCACCGAGAAAAAAAACTGTTAAAAACCATTCCAAAGTCGAAAAGCGGTTAAATTGACAGTGTTACAATTATCAGTTTTCGCTTTTATTTTAACAGTTTTCGCTGTCAATTTCACAGTTTTTCGACTGTCGGATGGTTTTTAACGGCGAAACTGTTATTTTTTGTTATCTCTTGGTGTAGGCAAGTGCTTTCTGTGTTGATAGGTAAATCCAGGACTGGGTATATGAAGAATTCAAAGTATGTTTATGGGTAGTATCAACAAAAAAACCACAAAAAAACCAAATATATGAGAAAATCCTTCTTTTTTTTTGAGAATAATTTTCTGTTCTTCAATGTATAATTTTATGGAATTTTAAGTAAAAATGCAAATATTAATTTTAAAATGTTTCACAATAACTTATATTATTCTTAAATCTATTGAAGCGGTGATGAAGCCTTAGTTCTTGACATCCTTCGTATGCATACAGTCGTATCTCCAGAAGCAAATCTGATATGAGGAGAAAGAAAAAAATTTTCAGGATTTTTTTTTTAATTAGTTAACAATGAATGCATGAAAAAATAAAAACAACAACAACAACATTGTCTATTATAACCAATTTATGAACTTTAGACGTTCTTCTCGTGCTTCCAACTAATTACCATGATTTCTGGATTTTTCCATATTAGTGTCTCCAAAGATTGTACACATCGACGCGTAAATACTTTCACTTTATAACGCAGCACACACTTGATTGCCAATTTTCACATTACAGCAAGTTTGCGGCCAATACCGGAGATCAAAACTTGTGAAACTGATGTGAAAAGTCACAAGTTAGGGTCTCAGGGAATCAGCCATACAAACATATCCGAAAAATACCAACACTTTTGTTAACAGCACACTCACACACACGAAACGACGAAACGACAACATCACAATTAACAGGAAAAAAGCCAACACATATTCGCCACATGCTTCACTTAACACATATCATATATTTTCGACCACACTCTTGCTGCTCATAGTCAAGCAAAGAAAGCTAGCACATTGTATAGTATGTCGTTTGCGGAATACTACTATACAACCTACTACCTCAATTTGCCAGAGAGAAATTTCGTTGGCGATCCCACGAAGAGTTCCTCACCGAAGAAGCGTGCAGGGTCAAGTCCGTTCCAATACGTTGTTTGCATTGACAGACTCCCATAATGCCGGTCTTGTAACGATATTGAACAGCACAAGTTCGGATTTACGGGTTTCTGTTAATGGTCCATAGGCAAGTATGCACCATTCCATTTAGTGGGGGCGGGTGGATTTCGCTGAGAGACGAGGCGGGGCGTTGAAATGTAAACCCATAAAAGAAACTATAAAAATTAAAAATGAGAACTGGAAATGTGTTGAATGTTTGTGGTGGAAGTGGTTATTAATTGAACGGATACTTGCAGGATGTTGGTCAATGGGGGCCCGTTCACCAGGTATTGTTGAAGTCCATCGGTTCTCTTTTGTGAAAGGAAGGAAATATTAATTTTTATAAATTAAATTTAAGAGCATATTCTCACAATACTTGGTCTAGCAGGCAGCGAAGGCTCATACAGGCAGAGCGGCATAGACACGAACGATGATGACTGACAGCTGAAAACTTTTGCTTTTGTGAGCATACCATCTGAAAGTAAAAAGGAAATTTAAGAATGAATAAGGATAATGGAATTTCTCTAGCAGCTCCATTGAGAATATATATTTTCTGTTATTATACAAAGTAAATGTTCATACTTTGGTAGGGTCCATTGTATTTTCTAGAGTAGACATTATATCATTATTTGTAAAGATTTCCATGTGAACCTTCAACAAACGATCAATACAAACTTTACACAATTTTCTACTGCAACTTTGTGGCTATCAACTATTTCTTTGTGTGAATACCCTTGGAAAATTTACTACTTTTGCATATATACGTAAGTATGTATATTCTGTCATATCACATATGTTTATCAATTACCCAACGGCAAGTCTAAACATATGAGCGAGAGACGACACTTTAAGCACTTTATTCTCACAACTATGGAGGAAAAGCAATTTATGTGTCTGACACGGCGATATCCTTGGGAGGAAATCCGGATTTTATTATAGCATGAAAACTGCACGGCATCATGGCTCTGGTGTCTGGGACCGAAGAGTGCAAATTAAATTTATTTATTTACGCGAATTTTTTCGTCTGTGTCCTTGTGTCCTTTATTCTGCCAGCCAAGGACCAGGAAAGTTTAAAATATTTTCACTACACCATAAAGAAGTGCTTCCTTGTTTATGGTATTTCAACTTTTTTTTTTTTTGGGATATTCAAAAGAATGATTGGTACACACACACACACACATACTCAAACAATGGAAGGAACATTTTTATTTACAAACAATTTGAATTTTTTTTTTTCAATAATTTTGCATATACGATTTAAAACATGACACAAAAGAGTAACCACAACAAGAGCAACAACAACAACAACAGCGGCAATGAAACGGCATGAAATAAAAAGCGTCTACTAACATGTCTACCGCCGACCGTCCGCCTAGCCAACCGAAACGTTCTGCACCGTAGCCGTCCGTTTGCTTCTTTGGCAACACGACTGCAACTAAAGTATCTCAGTCGAATTGTTCTATCTGCCATACACGCAAAACGGCTGTTGGCTGTTTGGCGAAATTTTTGTTGTTATTTGGTTGTGTACCACCGACTGAGCAGGGCCGGGACGGGTGGTGCGAGCGCAAGAGGGCATAAACGTCTGCTGCCATCGTCGTCGTCGTCGTCATCGTCATCGTCTGAGTTAAGTTTGTTAGCTGTACCTATTTTTCGTTGGCCAGGACCTGCCTCAACAAATTCGCATTTCCACATTTGCTGGTTTCCTTCCTTATGTTGTTGTTGTTGCAGCTTTTATGCTTTGTCATGTTTGGCCGTCGCGCTTTGTGTTGTTGCTGCTGTTTCCTTTTGTTGCCAGTTTTCTTGTTGCTTCTCGTGGCTGTTTCTGCAATCTGCACTCTCCACGGGCGGCGCGAGAGAGCGAGAATGAAATGAAATTAAATGAAATGTTCAAAATTGTGCTCTCTTCTGACTTGTCGCAATACTGTTGCAACTTTTTGTTGTGCAGGAGTCACACACGCACACACACACCACTATCTGCTGCTACTGACTGCCTTTGATGAACATTTTCACACTTATACGCTCGCCTGCGAAAGCTTTTACACATTTGTTTACTTTGTTTGTGCTGTTGTCGGTTTTCTTCGACCAAAGCGGAACCGCTTTTTGTTGATATTGTCATTGTTGTTATTGTTCATTTCTCCTTTTGTATGAGGAAAGGCAAAGCTTCCGCAGCAAGCGGAAGTGGCATTTTTACTAATTTAATAAATTTACTGTAGGGTACTCAACATTTTGTATATAATTTATAGTTTTCCCTTCAGGTGGCTTGGAACTATTTACATTTTCAGTAAATTTTACAAAATGTTGTATGTAATGGAGTCTTATTGTAATTTGTAATTAAATGAGCATAAATATTTGTTACCACTTCCAAGTGCCGAGCGGTGTTTTTCCTGCAACTTTTTAAGCTGCAATTAAATTGGGATTTTGTGTGCATGTGCATGATTCATGAGCAACTTTGTTGTGGTTGATGATGATGTTGTTGTTGTTGCTACTTACGAGCGTACTTTTATGCTTATTTGCAACATATAATCCTCATACACAATGGCAAATGTTAGTTACATTGAAGCCCAATGGCTTTCAAAAGAAATTTCAAACTATTCACATTCACTTCTAATATTTTCGCTTGAGTGTCTGTCACCATTGAGGCTAACATCAGTGGGTTGTTTGGATCTGAAATCCAATTAAATTCTCATAAAAATTAAAAGCAATTTATTTCATTTAGATAATACGAACTTAAAAGTGCTACAAAGAGTTAAGTGCTGATTAAAATTTGTGGCGAAACTGTCATCAACTTCACATAAGCATGCTTTCTATTCATTTTACTTTCATCAGCTGATTTAAGTACTGCAAAAAAAACTGCTTTGAATGCCAACCCTTGGCATTACAAGAGCCACAATACAATTAGTACTTAGTTGAAGCTTTCTGTGGTAATTTATGTGCAATTATTTTGTTAGTCCTTTTGTGGAGTTTAGCAATTGGGTATTAAACGGCATCAACGCACCTTTCATAACATGTTTATTTTCATTAATCAATCTTAACTGGCATTTGGTGTTAAAATAAAACAGATGCATTTTTTTCCTGTCGAAGTGGCCAAAAATTTTTCTAGAAAATCATTTCAAATCTCTTGAAATTATTTCAGAAATTTGTATTTCTGAATTTTTTAAAAATCATTGTTAGACCTAAGTTATTATTAGGTAATTCAATTGAACAAAATTACTATAAAAAAAAAAAAAAGAAATTTGTTTTTGCACTTTTGAGAAACTCCTAAATATTTTGAAAGATGACTAAAAAATAATGTCTAGGCATTTTCCCCAAATCAAATTGTTTAAATTTAATAAAAAAGAAATTACTCATACGCATAGGAGAGCATCGTTAACAAGAAATTACCTTCTTTAACCAAATCATTTACCAAGGGGAGCACTTCGCTAATACATTAATTATGTAAAGTAAAAAATATGGATGAAAGTTAAATTGAATGGTTAAGGTTTATTTTTTTTTGAAAAACTTTTATTCACAACAAACCCGGAAAAAGATTTAAAATTTAACCGTGAAAAATATGGTGCAATAAATTTACCATCTCTCATCGGTTAAACGTACCAATATTGGAGGGTTGGAGCATTTTTACCCGTCTTTTTCGACTTTTTTTGTGTGTATGAGCCTTTTTAATTCAGTAAATTAATTATTAAGAAAACATTTTTTAAATTCATTTAATTAAAAAAATTTGCAATTAGGATATAAAAGGCGCCTATTTTCTGCTCATAAAAAGTAGCTGTGCCAGTTATTTGCCTTTCTCCTTTTGCTATTATTTATTCCATTATCATTTATTTGAAAATGTAATTAATTAATTAATTAAAATTAATATTTCTACATTATTCGAACATATTTCAAAGTAATACAATTGAATTAATCAAATAAAAATTGTATCAATTGAATTAATTAATTGTATTTGAATACTTTAAATTCTAATCAAAATTATTACTTATGCCTCTGAACCTAATACGGATAGATTTGATATGGCGTTTAAGAAAAAAAAAACGACTTTTGAAATTTTAGGTTCTTTAATAGACTGAAATTAGTGCATTTTTTTATAAAAAAAATTTTACATTTTCCAGAAGACTATTTTCAAAATAAATTTTTCTTTTTTTTCAAACGCCTAGCGTACTTTAAGTGTCTTTAGTCTTGCTTTCTAGACGCTGACAGACAGCCAGACATACCTATCATGCCTTTCTCATTAAGTGTAGGTTATAGAAATATTATCAAATAGTAAAATAATCGTTCAATTATAAGGATTTAAATTCAATCGATCTGCGCTAAACGTAAATCGATATTAGAACTCATTACCAGACTAAAAATTATCATAATTTGTACGTAAAAATAATGCATATGCTTTATTATAGCATTAAGTTAATTATCTACAATTAACTTAATCCATTATCGACAAAAAATACAAATTCAGCTCGTTTGTGTGTGTATTTAAAATACATGAGCGCATGCATTCAGACTTTTAATTAATTCTCCATTCACGAAACAAAGGCAGATGCCCTCAAGATAATTAAATAAGTTTTCCGTGCATTGAGAAGCGTTTATTTGCGTGTGCCAGCAGTTTTCATCAACGAGAGTAGCAACACTTTTCGTATGCTTCCAAAAATGTTGCTGTGCAGCTTGATTACTTCACTGCGAAAATGGAGTGCAAATAAGCAGAGTATTTTCTGGCCAAATTGTTTAATTTAATAATCTAAAAAATTTATATTTTTAGAATTCTCTCCATGTACTTGGAATAAACTAATTAAAAACGACTTGACCCCATTTAAGAAGCACATTTTTAGCTTACTCTACTAACATCATTTGGCGAGTGTAGCAATTAAGTAATTAAGCTTTAAGCTAAAATAAAACAACATTTAGCTTTTCATTCATATTTAAAAATAAACATTTTCCATTCTATTGAAAACCGAGCAAATATTTATGTTTCCACAAGGGAGCAGAAACAGCAAAAAAAAAAAGACTAAATAAAAAAATGAGCAACTCTTATTTGCACTATAAAATTTTAAAAGCATCATTAAAAAATCCAAAAAAAAAAGAAAACTGCATGTACATACAGTCAAGACTCAAACACGACCTTCTCCCAACAACCATCAACAGAAATGTCCGAATTCAGTACTACCCCAACTAAAGCACACACACACGCACACATCCAAACAAAGGCTCCAACAACTCCACTTCTGCACAACTCCAATAGAACATAACATGAGAGACACAGAGAGAGAAAGAGAGAGAGAGCTCTCACATAGAGCTCGCATACTCCAATGTACGTATGGCTCTGGCTACTGCATTCTTCTGCTTGTTTCTTGAATGCCTCTGCACCTCAATGCCATTGTCAGGGCGCAATGGTGATGGCTGCCAATGACTCTGCAAACTCCATGTGGAGTTGCCGTTGTCATTCTCGTCGTCGTTGTCGTTCTTCTTCTTCGTCGTTGTTGGCTAGAGTTGATTAACCTTTGGTCGTTGTGCTTTCAGGCTTCATTCGTGATTTCGCTGCCAACGGCTGCTCCGATTTAAAGTCGTTGGTGTTGTTGTTGTTGTTGTAGTTGTTGGTCGTTGCTGTTCTGTTGGTGTTGTGCTGTTGCTCCAAAACTGTTGGCTGCCATGTTTGTGGCCATTATTTTTATGGTGTTTTCGTCTGGTTTCTATACTTTTTCTTCCAAACAACATTTGGTAGTATTGCCGGTCAGGGATGCCAACTGGTAGGTTTTAATTCGGACTAAGCCAAGCATTGGAAGAACCTTTTATGAATCTTAAATAATATCTTTTACATCAGACCTATGGTAAAGTTGTAATTACGTCTGTTAAGTCACTCTGTTAAATCGGATATAGTAGAGAGTAGTGATCTAGTGAAGGATCTGACAGATCACTAGCTGCCTAAGGTGTTAACTAGACCAGACCACTCCAGACGTATTGAATTTGTGATCTACTTATATTTTTGACTGTAGACTGTAGATACAACCAATGTAAATGCTATGTAAATGTTTACATTTTTATATAAGTACAATATGTACTTCCTTACCTAAAAGAAAATCCACCTACTCCCCGATACCCCCACATTTGGTATTAAGTACTCCATTCTCACTTAAAAATTGGCAGCCCTACACTGGAGTGTGTATTGTGTATACCCCCGTTCTAGTTTTGTGTGTGGAGCAACCTGCTCGCTCCTTCTCTGCCAGACTGTTTGTCTCTCTTTTTCGCCAAACTTCAGTGGAGTTTTTGGTTTTCTTTTTCCCGTTTCGGAAGAGGTTGGAGTGGCGGTAGGGTGCGCTCGCTTTTTGGTAGATGGCGTTGGTAATTGTAATTGAAATTCGGCGATGAAGCGAGTAAATTTGGTGAAGTGTCGTTTTTCTTCCTCTTGTTTTTTTTCCTCCACTCTGCTGTTATTGTTGTAAGTGTTCCTTGGTAGTAAATGGGTATGTGGTAGACATTGGTGTGGGTCATGGTCTGCATGCGGGAAAACGCCAGTTAAATATTTTATGTGGCAAGTCAAGAAGAATTTCGCAATATGGCGTAACATTTGATGGTCGATTTTTATTCCATTTTTTTGTTGTCTTTTTGGTAATAAACCTTTACCATAATTTGCTTAAAATGCCATAATTTCAGGTAATAATTACTACGTACGCCTTCGGTGACCCTTTGAAATGTTCAGCAATTTTATTCAACAAACGGCGCTATCGCTGGCAAATCTTTTGTCCGCCAATTAAATTACTTCAATGTGGCAATAAAAAATCCTTCTTTTTTTTATATACTATATAAATCGAATTCCATTTTGTCAGTTGTTGTTCTTCTGGCTGGCTACAGCACACAGTCAGTCAGTCCCTTTTCGAAGTTTCTCCCTTTTTCTGATTCGATTTTCAGCCGAAGACAACATTGGATTTGTATCTGGAAACCGGTAAGTTTTTTTAGATTCTGTTTTTCCTTTTGATATTATACCTTCTTTTGCGCGCTTAAATCGTTCATTCAACTTTTGTTGGGTAATCTTGATTGCATTTGAATGAAATGAGTCTCAGTCTCAATTGCAATATGCACCAAATTGTGAACTTGGCGGTGAAGTTATATGGGAAAACGAACTGTATTTGATATTTCCGATTTGCGATAAAGTGAAGTGAAGTTATTTGCAAAATCAGGCACTCAATCCGATGTTCTCACAACTTTAGGGCTGAAAGGTTGAATGTTGCTGAAGAAAACTAAACCCAAGTATGTACTTATATAATGTAGAGGAAATAATCTGTTTCAATAGCCGCGTGCGGAGAATTTCTTATTAATGCATCGAGTTGAAAGAAATGCTGGATATGACAAAACATCCCTTAGCTAAGAAGCCATACATATTTGGGGCAATATATCCCTTGATGAATGATAGATAGTATCGAACTAAAGTCAAAAAAGTGGCATGCTAATGAGCAAATAACCACTAATGAAGGCCTTGCGAATACCACTTGTATCACCGATAATAGCTCTTATCGAAATAAAACTTATCCCCTGTGCATGTATACTTCCCAGCATCACAATTGATTTTTATATGCAAGTGTGTCAGTCATTTCAACCCAACCTTGTTTCATCCAATCATTAATATCGAAAATTAGTAGTGGTAGTAATAGTTGTTGTTTAACTATTGTCTTATGTTCAATCTCTTCCTCTATTAGCACTCGAAGTAAAAGAAAATCGAAAAGAAGTCTTCAATGTCGAAATCAGGAACACTGATCCTCTGTACCTAGCTTGTACCAGGAAGACTGTATCCAGGAGAACATTTTCAAAAAATATGTACTTATGTCTTATGGACCAATTCCGAGCTGCCACATCCCTCATCAAAGGCAATTATGTTGACCGATGGCAATGCTGGAAGATACGTAGTCATTCTGCTGTCTTGGAAGCATAATTTCATCTTCGTGTGGTTTAAACGAGTACACCCTCGATTCGCATCCAGAAAGCGAAGTTGGACTTTGGTGTACTACATCCGGTTTGGAGTTCATCTCATATCTCGCGAGGATATTCAATTCTAATGTCAAGTCGACCCTAAGGATGCGAGACCTAGAATGCAGGTTAGTTCCATCAAATACTGCTTGTGTTCTGGACAACGACAGTCTCCCATTCTGATTTGTGGGAAAAACCACATCAAATCTCTACAGAGTTGGACCATCCTCTGATACTTCCAGAATCGCAATCGACTGGAATCCATAAGGTAGCGAAAGCTTTTAGATGACTTCTAGGCCCCGAATCAAAATTGACACACAAAAGCTGGAACGAAGTGAAGATTATGGTTCAAGACAGATCTGTATGAAGACAATATGTTGTACCCCAGCTTATGAAAATTTCATAAGCTCTTCCCATTGCTACCAAATACCTCATGGAAGCCAAATAAGATTAGAGTTTCTGGCAAATTTTTTTCAATTTATGCTCACTCACTAAAATTTAAAATTCTTAAGTTTAATATTTAATATTAAAGTTGAATTTTATAATCTTAGAAATTGTCATTAAATAATTCTGAATTGTATCTCACAAAGAAATGCTGCGCCACAACGACTGTATTGCATCACTGCATACGTGAATACATTTATTTCTCCTTTTCTTTTTACTGATTTTTTTTTTCGAGAGCAAATACACAGTATTAATTAAATACAAGTTTATCCCTTTGCCATATAAAAGATGCACACCGAAATCATAAATTAAAATCAAACCACATAAATAACTCCGCAGCGAGGCGTTCAACAAAGGCATTCAAATTTAGTGAAAAACTCATAAAAAGGGACACTTTCGAAGGCGCAAGGCACCCAAACATGGATGAGTCGAGCCGAGCCTCAGCCAGTGTACCTTAAACACCAAAGACAACCGCGCAGCCAATACAATGGAAGCGAAAGAAGTTGGAACACAAGAAGAAGAAGAAGAAGAATAAATGGAAAGACCAACTACGGAAGAAGGTGCAATCCTGAAAAGAGGCACAAGAGATACCACCAAAGAAACAACAATCACACAACAGGCAGCGGACGGAGGATGTGAATCCAACTTTTTTTTGTGTTGTTCGTGTGTTTTCAGTGTCTTCTTGGAGTATCTGCCAACTACCAGAAGGACAGAAATAAAATAAAATAAAATAAAAAGTAATTATGTAGACATGCACGTGTATCTGCTGGAATTGTAGCGGCTGCTGCTGCTCCATTGCTGACGATGAGGCTGAAGATGATGTGTGGCGGCTTACGTTGTATGGCAGCGGGTGCCAGGCGAACGACGTATCATGGCAGAAACGAAATGGCAGAGAATGCGAGAGCGCTAAACAACATACACAAGACAAGATGCAATTTCAAAGGTCAATGACACAAAAGTGCTGCAGCCGTAGCAGCAGCAGCAGCAGATATTCAGCGAAATGAAATTGAAATAAACGTTAGCAAGAACGAATGAAAGGGAAAGAGAGACGGAAAGAGATAGAGACAGACAGAGAGAGAGTGCAAATATTGCAGAGCAACAAATTTAGCAGAAGAGCTAAGAATGCTTTTGCAGCATCTGTGCTATGCAATTTCTCACACAGGCACACAGAGATTTATGTGAACAAAAAATCACAGATACACTCTACTACATGTAAAACGCTTTCTCCTCTTCTTGCGCATACACTCAGGAGCTATGCAAAAGCTTGGATTGTGTCAGTGTATGGGAATTTTCAGTTTACGCATCGGTATTTTTCAATATGCATTTGCATAGCGGAACGAGATGGCAAATAGAACCGGAATGATGCCTACGACACTAATGGAGGTTAGTAAAATGATTTAAAAAGTTTTCAGGGTGCAAAAAAAAAAATTAGGAGTAGAAGAAAAAAAATATTAAAATTTTCATAAATTTTTTAACCCTGTTGAGGCCACTGAGGCCAATATGTCCCACATATTAAAATCGTAATTTTTTAATTTCTTATAAATTTCTTCTAACTTTTGCATTGTTTAAATTTTTAAAAAACCTCTCTCATATGGCAACACTGTCTCCCTTATTAGTTCACCGGAACGGAATGACACTGGAACACTTAATCTCTTAGCGTTACATTTCTACCGCTTATTTGCCTTTGAGAATCGTTCATTCTTTAAATAAATTGCAGCACAGAAAAAACCAACTTTTTCAATTAAAAATACGCCAATGCACTTTTCCCCTCGCCAGACCTTTTTGCAACCGTTCCACTTCCATGAATTTCATTCATTTATATACAATTTCAATTTCATTTGCAGTACGAATTTTCGCAATTGACAAAATAATAATGAGTCAAGCTCCAGAAGCGAAGATGCGCAATTTCTGGATATGAAAATGAGCACAGGAAATGCAAGTAGGTGGATTACTCGGTCTTCTTCTTCTTGCTGTTTCATCATCTTTGTCGTCGTTGTTCTTTCATTGACTGTTGCTGTCCTTTTTACTCACACTTGTCAATTACATTTCGCAGCCATGACATGTCTTCCATAAATTTTGTGAATAAATTATACCAAGTGCATCTTGGGCATCTTAATTAATATGATTAAAAATATGGCATTGTTGTTGAGAAGAAAACAGACTGTCAGACAGACAGACAGACAGACAGACAGACACACAAACAGACAGTCAGACATTCAGACAATCGGGCGAACGTCTTTGTTCATTTTGCGGTTTGGCCGAATTCCAATTGTGATTTATCAATTTGTAACAATGTTGTTGTTGTTGTTGCTATTGTTGTTGTCATTGCACTGCCTTTTGTGGCAGTAATGACTTGAAGTTATGCACCCGAATATTTCGGTTATGTAAACATGTCAATTTCATTAGTCAAAATGCACTGCTTAAATATTATGCTGAGCATGGAAACTAGTTTCCAAATATTTGTGGCCAGGAGTCTCTATGACGTGTTCATTTAATTAGTAAATACATGCAAAATATGTTCGAAATGACAAGTGATTTTTGATTTATGACTAAGGTGGATGTGTGTGTGTGGTATGCATTGAATTTGAACTTCTCTTAACTGACTTTCAATGACAGTTGAATGGATCGGTTTTCAGTGCATTTAGAGAATTATTTTACTATCAAGAACTTAAATTGGGAAATTGTCTAAGGGAATAGGGTGTCCTTATCATCTTTCTATTAAAGAACATTCAAGGAATTTAAATAATATTTTCAAGCTATTATCTGAACTAACTCTCGCATTCGACTTTAAAGTGTAAATTCTCAGAATCAGTCCACAAATTTCCAAGTAATGCAATTTCTCAAAATAATTTTCACAGCTAACCCAGCTTCCCCTGTTTATCACAATGAACCCAATTTGTCCAAAGCGCGTTGGTTAACTTTTATTATGGTATTTTATTTGTGGAAAATATGCCTAGAGAAACTGTGTAGTAAAATGAAATCTTCGGTATTTCAGCAAGTTTACCCAAACATTTTCTGGGTTTCGATATCTTGGAATTTCCATTGATTTAATTCAATCATGCTTTAAGAAGGGGTCGCTTTTTCCGCCACATGGTACACAAAATAATTCTACTATCTGTTAAATAAACATCCCAGCTTCTTCAATTTATTTATAGGCCATTCTGCGTCAAGGGGATACTTCAACTCTCAGAAAATTCTGAAACTCTCCACATGGGAAAGGCCTGGGTATGCAGTGTTTTTTTTTTCATTTTTCACTTTTCTTAACTTTAAACATAACGGTAAATATTGAATTTCCAAAGGAACCCTTTGGTACATAAACACAGCATACCCAGGCCTTTCAATGTGGAGAGTTTCAGAATTTTCTGAGAGTTGTAGTATCCGCTTGACGCGGATACTCGAGTTTTCCAAGGAACTTTTTAAATAGAATGTGTCAAGGATTTGGAACATATTTACAAATTAAATAAACTTCAACAATCACATAGACGTTTTGGTGCTTGCAAAACGAGGGACTGCTCATCGGGGTCTGAATAATTGCGTACATCCGAATTCTACCAAATGTTCAGTGGAAATACTTAAAGGTTAACTCGAGATTTGGTAGTTGTATAAAAGGATTTAGTGCCGATGGAAACACACTATCACATGATCTGTGCTGCGAAAACATTCAATAGGTCCCTTGTTTTTTTCCATAAATTCTCCTTTTTATATTCATCAATTTCATGTGCAATATAGAACATTTGTTTTCTTGTTTAGACCCAAAAGATCAGCCCCCTCCACCCACAGTACAATTTTTAAATGTTGGACGGTTGAATTTTAGTTGAAAAGGTGTAATGATTTTGTGAAAGTTTTACAATTAATGTTCTACATATTTTATACCAAATTTGTCTAAATGTGTACATGAGGCGTTTAGAAGCCGAACATCGCAACTTCTGCTGTAATGAAAAGGAGTTATGTCATTTCGTGATATTACGACGACGTTTTGGTACAAAAACTGCTACAAATACCGCATAAAATGTCCAAGGAGACCTTATATAATTTCTTCACTATTTTCTTACAGTGTTTGCAGCACCTGTGGTTTACTGAAAATTTTTTTAAGCGGTGACCAAATAAGGAAACGTTGACCATTTTCATTGAATTTAAATTTTTTGACTAAAGGTATTTTTTTAATTTAAATGGCATCAACTTTTTTAATCTTCATTATTTTGGCCTGCATCAACCGTACCATCAGAAAGAGTGCATATAGATTAAAAACTCGAATTTATTCTGTCAATTAAACTGAAAAAATGATTTACCAAAAAAAAAACCCATTGCCTGTAATTACCGAACGCAACATGAAATCAACGATAATTGCCGCAGAAAATTTTCATTAACAGGCGTTCAAACAAAAGGCCACATTCACGCCCCAAAAAAAGTAAATTCAATTATGAGATATAAAATATTTAACCAAAAAAAGGAGAAGAAGAAACCAATATGAATGAGAAGAATTTAAAATATTGCAAAACGAACAACCACGAAGTATGTTAAAATCAATTGAATTGTTTTCTTGTCATTTCATACGTATAATAAAAGAATTTCACAAATACCAACAATACCCAACAACAACAACAACAGACAAAACAGCAGCAGCAGTAATTTTTAACAATTTCACATGCGTCTGGGTTAAACTCTGCCGATGTTCGATTGGGTTAGGTTATGGTTACTTCGCACCAAACACAGTCACGAAAGGTTCAAAAGCCTATGCAACACGCCACGAACACAATTTGCCACAAGGTAGACGAACCTAATGAGGGGGGAGGGTTGGTGGGTAGGTCGGTCTGGATGGCTGGCTGGCTGGCTGGCTTGCTGGCTAGCTATCTGGCAGAGCATACTCATATGCTACATTTGAGTAAAACAGAGCAGAACAAACCAGACCAGACCAGACAAGGCTATCAGACCACTTCCACGATTTCCAAAGGCAAACCCAACCAAGTACGAACGAAAGAATGAACGAAAGCAAAATAAAATGCAGCGTCACTTTGTGATGGACAGACTAACATACGATGGGGTATACATATATCAGAGACAGAGGTGGGCAGACGGCAAAAATGCTGTCAGACAGACGGACGGACGGACGGACAAACATTATGCACTGAAAGGGACATGATGCATATGTGAGCGAGCGACACCCTTAAACCCTTTTTGCATATTTTTGCATTTCATGCAGTTCTTTGCATGCATCGAACTTTAGATGTGTGGCAAATGTGACTGGCACATATGAGGCATTTGAGGACTCCAGATTCCTTTGCTGTCGCTTGGACAAACCAGAATCTTATTGTTCATAGGCCGTGGTGGCTTTATTGCCAGCGTGCCATCCTTAGTCGCTGTTAAACAAACAAACAAAC
Organism: Heteromyza rotundicornis; assembly: GCA_951394025.1. Classification (NCBI taxonomy): domain Eukaryota; kingdom Metazoa; phylum Arthropoda; class Insecta; order Diptera; family Heleomyzidae; genus Heteromyza; species Heteromyza rotundicornis. The sequence continues at coordinate 50,907,430 of OX596013.1, read as the reverse complement.
GAAAAGGAGATACAAAAAAAAAAACTGCGTTTCAACATGTTTTCTTCCTTGAGTCGTTCTTTGTGCAATCGTTTGCTGGCTGTATTCTTTTAATATCTTTTAGTTGCCTTCATATTTAGCTTCCTTCGTTCTGTGAATTTCTTTTCAGAATGTTTTTCTGTTGCATTTCCACACTTAAGTCAATATTTTGAATTTGCATCTTTTGTGGACTTTATTTGTATTGTGTGAAAACGGGATTTGCATTTGTCAACGTTTAATTTGCGCTAGACTCTGGGTCATGTTCGTTGCAGTAGTGTTATTTGTTTTGAGCGAAAGGGTGTTGAAGTTATTACAAAAAGTGCCATAAGTGAAGCGATTTTAGTGAAAAATTAACATATTTGAATAAGGATTTTTTTCAAGTGTATTAAAAGTTTACCAAAATTTAGAATTTTGATTTCTTCAAGACAATTTAGAGTTTAAGCAGCTCTCAAAGCTGTCAAACCACTCAGCCCGAATATGAGCTGCCTACAAAATAAAAACCAACCTAACCACTAAATATGCTGATGTGCATTGAAGCATCGAAGAACCACTGCAAATCCTAATCTTACTCCCCCTCATAACCATGGACACAAATGGCGTAGAATTGCATTTAATATGAGTTGAGGTAGGAGCTACTCACATATGTATTGCCAGAGCAATCCTGACAACCTGCCTTGGCGCCGTTGCCACACACACAGCACAGGCACAAAGGCATAATTCGGTGGCATTGTGGCAGCAGGATATAAATGCAGCGACAGGATGTATAGACTCAGTGCCACATAAACGAACTTCCAAATGAACAGCAACTGGCAGAGGCACAGTCTCTGGCAGGCATGCAACATTTCGTTGCTATGTTGAAAAGTCCATACAGTAGAGTCTCTTTAAAGCACACACATTGTTACCTCTACAAACCATAGAGTGAATTTCAATGCGATCACCATTGAATTGGCCACATGAATGTATCCCGCTTAAAGCAAACACCAATGAAATATTAACTCAATATGTGACGACGAGGCCATACTGTACCAGTTCTGTACTGTACTGCTTAGTAGATTAGGCAAAACTGAAGTTGAAGTATTTTTTTTTTTTGGGCAACATCAATCTGACATGAATTTCCAAAAACTAATACATACGTAACTATGATGGCTATAGGATGTAGTGATAGGTTCTATAAAAAAAAAAACAATTATGCCATGAATGTATATCTAATGGCTGTGGTGAGTGTAGGAAACTCAAATGAATTTATTTCAATACTTGGCAATATACATATCATATCGACCATACCAAAGAGCTGATGTCATTGGACATTACGAATGCTATCATTCTATTACTGAGACTTTGTTTTTTTTATTTGACAGAAGTCAAAGAAATGTGAGGACATTTTCTGAAAATTTGTAATGAATTACTTTTTAATATGATGGATTTGATATTAAGTTCTCTTACTGTAGCGAAAAATCTGTTATGTGTTAAGGGGCACATCACAACTGTTAGGTCCTTCAATTGCAGGAACTGCAGCACAGTAGCGGGTGTACTAACTGGTCACTGCATGCTGACATCTCACGATTTTTAGCTAAAACTGGCTGACAATGATGGTTGCAGGAAGTCAGTGAAATGGCATATTTTAAATTCAAATAAATAAAGACCATGGCTTGAATCTGTAGGTCTATTTGTGGCTTCGGACAATCGGGATAGCCCAACCTATCGGTGATACTTCACCCCAGAATGTCTACACAAAAAAAGTCTGTAAATCTCACTGAAAAAGAGGGTCAAGAACGCTCCAACACTTGAATGTTGTATGTTTAACCGATGAGAGATGGTAAATTTATTGCAACATTTTTCACAATTGCGGTAAAAGAACTTACAACAACAACAACTTTGCTGAAGTAACTAGGAAACTTGATCTGTCCTATTTCATTCTTGTTGCAATTAATATAGAACAAATTATAGCTTTTTAGTGGCTGGCTCCCACCTGTGGCAATCCCAGCGGCACTCTCTCGCCAAATACTGGCAATCTTGCGAGAGTAACTTGCCATGAAAAAAGCTTTTTTGGGAGTCCCTCCGTTCGGAACCAGCAATAAACTGTAGGTCCACAATTTGCATATACACTTTCACATGATAATTGCATTGAGAAACTCGTCGAAGACCCCCATATGGCAATTGTACGATCTGCAGTTTAATGCCGAATCCGAACGGCAAATACAATTTTTCGTGGTTAAATTGTACTCGCGAAAGTTTTTCATTGGTTTGTAAGTTGGCTCCAAGTATTGAATTCGGTATTTTCCGATCGCGAGGCAGAGGTTTCGACCCAACGGCAGCTGGAACACCATTCAAAAAACCCGGTACTGTTTCACATATTGTCAAGCCTATAAAAGTAAAATCTTTTTTCTGCTCTTGTGCCAAATGCACACTTTCAAACACAACACGCATACATGCGAGTGCAGTGTGTCTGGGTATTGATCACTTGATACCCTTAATGAATTTCTCGCATATCAGAAAATACTGTAATTTCATATTTTAGTACGATTTTATGTCATATTAATGTCTTTGCCAATAAATAAGATTTCTTTCGGACACGCCAAGTGGAAAAACTCATAAAAACCGAGCAAAAGTTTCGATCAACAGCGACGATAACAGCATCAATGGCCCATAAAGACACACACACACAAACACACACAAATGCAGAGAAACACACAAGTTGCGGATTAAAAAGTGCTGGAAAAACCAGTTCCACGTCATGTTAGAGAGAAATGCAGTCAAACTTGCAATTAACCAACGTCAAGTGCAATGCCTGAGTCGGTCGTGGACATTGTGGTCTCTCCTCGAGCACCCCCCCTCCCCCCGCACACAACGAAATTATCCACGAATTGCAATAAGAGCCAACCAACCTGCCGTAGAAATTGTGGCGAATTGTGGCTGGCTGCAAGTGCATTGGGCTCATTTCTTTTGCAGTGCGATGATTGAAAGCCAAGCAGTGGAATGGATCCATCTGCTTTGTTTCAAGTTGCGCTCGCCCGTTGTTGCCAGGTCGTTGTTGTCGTTGTTGTTGTTGTTGTTCCTGTTGCTGCTTGTCGAGAGATACCCACAACAGTTGCAACTGCATTCAATTGGCTTCATCTGCTGCAAAAACTTCACTCGTTTCGCATTATTTTTCTGTACATTTTTATAGCTGCGGGACAAGGTTTTTTTTGTTGTTGTTGTGCATTTTGCCACATAAAAATTGTTTTCTGTACCGTTATCGCCAAGTGCGCGGTGCCCGTTATTGAAGCGCTAAAATGTTTTCGGTCAATTTTGACTGAAATGCTGAAATTTATGATATCGAAGATGCACGTTCTTCGCTTTCGCGTGCAGGTGTGCAGTGAGGGGGGGGCCTAAGCATTTATTTTTGATTATGGAAAAAATTGCTCGAAATTATATTTGCAATAAGTGCTGATTGTGAGAAAAATATTTTGTATACAAGTTAACGGAATGCAAAGTTATGCACAAAAATCGAGGAAGCTATTAGTTTTATGTTTTAAAATAATATTGAAATTATAGCAGAGGGGGCCGATCACGCCGTGTGATTCTTACATTTTCTTGTCTTTGGTTTCTCAGTTCTCCATTGAAGCCATAATTGAGATAATTTGTTAATTTCCATTCACAATTTCTTTAAGCACTTCCCTGCATACACACGAAAAAAAAATGTTAAAAATACTGACTCATCCCATTGTCAGTGCAATTTTATATGCCTCACTGACGACACCCAAGATGCATTCCTGTCAAAATACGCCGCTGCTAATTTGCGTAATTATTTTCATTTAATTTACGCAAACTTCGGAGCGCATTCGGCTGCCAACAAAGAATCGTTCGAGAGAAAAAAAAAACAATTCAGTAAAAGTGCGCAACGTCAAGACGCTTTTGTGCTGAGCAGTTCACCAAAAAAAAAATAAAAGTGAAAAGCACAACAATGCACCACCGAAAGAAAGGCTCGTTCATACACACGCTCGTAAACGTAAAATATATTCAGTTCACAAGGCGAAGGCGGCCCGGCCTGGTCTGCACACACGTCATTCAGTTTCCTGAGCCCGGCTCGCAGACGCAAGCGCAACCAATGTCATGGAACATTGTTGACCGACAAATTTTTGCATTTGCGATATTTTTAAGGTATACACCATTGCACCAATATAAACTCGTATATCGCCCCCTCTTCGAAAACAACATTTTACGTTGGTTCCTTCCTCTTCTTATTTTTTTTTTTTGTTGTTTGCACTTTTGTTTTGAGTTGCAAATTTTTTTTTAAGTTTTGTGAAAGAAATTTATTTTGAAAATACAAGAAGAAGAAAAAAGAAACAAGTAAACTGCATAACTGTACTCTGTGCTTCAGTTATGCAAACTCATTCGAAATTACTTAAGCGATTTTGTCGAAAAAAAAGAGGAAGAAATTCAAAAAAAAAAATACAGAAAAGAAATGAGAATGAAGAACGGAAAAGGATGTCATGATCGCAGATAGGAGCACAATTTGTGCATTTTGATTAAATTGCAAAAAAACAAAACGAATTACACAAAAATGCTTAAAGTACTGAATTCGAAATGAGAGACACCCTAATGTACTTTTAATTTTTTGTAATAAACTACAGCTACTTCCACTTTTGTTTCTTTACCAAAGAATACTAAATAGAAAATTTCATAAAAAATATTATTTTTTAGAATTTAGCTTGATAATATCTCAATATCTCAATGCCCTCAGAATTGGACAAATCTTGGTTAAGTCACTTCACAGTAAAAAAAAAATGTTTTTCGCAAACAGGTTGTTGTTGTAAAGCGAGTACTGCCCTGGTTCTAGGGCCCCTTTTGGTTTCTATGTTGGCTTAGAAATAATAAGCGAGCATGTCCAGCTGTTGGACAGTGACAGCTCTGATGTGTCCAGTGCTGGGAATCACATTGTCAGTAGGGTCAAAGTCGCATATTTTAGTGAAGCATCGAGGTTAACTCATGTGTTAAACAACGATTACACGGTCATTGAATTTCGTCATTATAATGACACTGTGACGTCACGCTAAAACTCTGCGTGATTATTCTGATACTGTCCTTAAGTAGGTGCTAATACGGGTATGACCTAACATTCCAAAAATGACGATCACACGGTATGACTGTCTGTTCACAATACTGTGACGTAATTCGGCCGTCGAAGGTTGATTTGCAATTAATTTCAATTTCTGAACGATTTTATTACTCAGATCCTTTATGAACACAGAAAGGTCTCCAAAGGATTCGATACTGTAGGAGAAGTTTTTTTTATAGAGAAGAAATGGAAATTTAAACATTTTAACTTACTTTATTGAAGCCTTCTTCCACACAGCTGTCTGAAAAGAAAGGGAAACAAAAAAACTAATTAATAACCACGGAAGTTAATGCATTCAAATGTTTTAAAAACATTCTAAGCAAAATATGAAGTGTCAAGTTGTCAACTTGAATGAATACTGGCAGCATGTCCAACTTCAAAGCAAACTCATGAATTTAACTACAAAATATTTCATAAATAAATAATAACAAACCGCAAAAAGTTGAAACAAAAAATTAAAAAAAATCAAAATGGAAATAATATTTACACACACATGTCACGTTGAAATTGCTTATATGTTTGACACTCGTTGCATTTAATAACGATTTCGCAGTACAAATGCACTTTGCGCATTAAATTATAATAAAGTTCTTCCGTCTCATATCAGCGTGAAATAATGATGATGATGGCATCAGACTGCTGACAATACAACGGCCTCCCACTACATAAATTGTCATACACACACACACACAAACGCCCACCCATGCAAAATGAATGTGTTATAGAAGGAAAAATGCATCCCTTGACACAGAATCGCGCATCAACTGAACAAAACATCCGTTAGATAAAACATTTATTGCCACTATTAGCAGCAGCAACATCAACGAATGGAACAACAACGACAACAACAAACGCATTGCCCGCCTATGACTCGATTTGAATAACACATAATTATATGCAATATGCATCTAATGGATGTCATCCGTTAATTTAAATTATGTCATCGCAGCCAACAACACCCCCCTTTCCAGGCGGCCCAAACCATTCACATTCACACACACACACACACACACACACTCACACAAACATTTCCGCTGCATGCGTTTGGTGGGGAACTCGCCGTTTCCGTCTATCATGCCGACCATCGACCACTTGACCTGTGACAATTACCCCAAGTCAACGTCATAGAATATCAACAGCAACAACAACAACAACAACAACAGCAACAAGAGCAATGTTGACAACAACGAAAAAATTGCAATTGCTGCAAAGTGCAATCGCAACCGCAACAACAAATAAATTAACATCAACAGCAATTTCCATATGTGGCCGTTGCTGTTGTTGCTGTGGTGATGTTTGTTAGCTTTTCTAATTATGATTAAATGGTTATCAGCAATTCATTGACGGTTCGGGTGGACTTGATGATATTAAATATAAATTATTCTGCTTTTATTTGTTTACACCTTACGGCGCCCATTGTAAGGTGGAAATAATTTCTGACAACCCTGATTGGGTCACTTTTGCATTATCCGCTTCATATGTAAGTTTTCATTTCAATCCTCACATATAATTTACAAAGTTTACAAGTTCAATCTGACTCATAATATTTAGTTCCTACCAGACTTGATTATGTCTAAAAAGTACAACTAAATTATAATCTTGAAAAAATATCTAGTAAAGATACAAATTAGCATCAATTAACTGACAAGTTACTTTCTCAAAGAAGAACTAAAAATTCTATACGAGAACCGAGTCTTCGTCTGTGTTCTTCTCATTAAATATAATTCTTTGTGACATCAACTATGAAGTTCCTATGAACAACATTTTTTAAAAGATTCTACACGCGCACCTGCACACTCGAACCACTTAAAACGCTTATGATTTCGAATACACGCATATGAAGACCAGTGGCGGAGTGAAATAGGTTTTATTGGAAATTTTTTTGCTCCAAAAAGTGAAATGATAATTTTTTAAGAAAGCTTCCTATCCGTTGGCAAACTAAGACTGAAATTGAAACCTATATCACTAAACAATATAATGAAAACTGTGATATACACACTGCAAAGTGAAATGCGTTGTTAATACACACCTAAAGTGTGTAAAACTTGTAGAAACATTTTACACACAAATTTGCATTAACATTCCAAAATCTAGAACGTGTGTTTTTTTATTTATCAAAAAAATACACACTTAAAATTTGTGTGTTGTGTGTCAAATTACACACGGAATGATAGGTTCACTTTGCAGTGCAGTCCACATTAAGAAGAGATCACATTGAGAGTATATCACATTGACAGGAGATCACATTGATGAGGCAACTGGTTCCCTCCCTTTGACAAAACCCAAAATCATGTACGCCACTGCCTTGAATAATTTCCTATCTCTTTTCCATTATCGTCGCATATTTTTTGTTTGTTTAACGTTTGCCTTCTCTAGTACTGAGAAGCAAAAAAAAGCTCATTTAATCACGATGGCGACTGATCGCATGAATAAGACGACAAATATGGCACTCGATTGGCATGAAAACTAAAAAGATAAGAAAAGAGAACTAGAAAAAAAAGCATGGAAGAATTTTAAAACGAAAATAAACTGAAGATGGGCTGTATGACGTGGCTACACTTTTAGCGAATACTAGGAAGTTCCTTTAAGTGATTATAATAGCAAATGTGCATATTTTAATTTCAAGACTTTTGAAGAGCAACTGGTTTCCCAATAACTCATTAATCAAAACTTATCAAACGCAATCTTAATTTCAAAAAACGATTATCTTCAATTCAACCATGTTCGAGGGCAAACAAATTTCCCAATCGTAAATGAAATAAAATTTCAGTTATTTGCCCAACGGATTATGGCCACACATTTTTGCGTTAATTAATTTGTTCCTCGAATTGCAGCTGCTGCGGCTTTCGAACCACATTTCCAACTCATTAAAATGGCCATTTTCTAATGCAAAGATATGAAATTATCAGTTTTCGAACTACATAACACTACACAACAACAACGAGAACAAGAACCACTAACAATTACCAAATATGTATAGTGAAACGTCCATACAAAAAAAAAAAAAAAGATTTGTACAAAGAATAAAAAAAAATTATATTTCAATGGAAAAGGCAACACAAACACCAGCCTAACAACCAGTGTTGCCAACGGTAACAGATATGCAACACAAAAGAAAAACATTTTGCAATTTCAAACTAACGAACGAAACGCCAATTGAGTAGTATGTGTGTGTGTGTGTGTATTGTTTGGTGTCCGTGTCCGTGTGCGTGTGTGTGCTTTGTGGATGCTGTGTATCTATCTATCGAATGCATTTTTGCGCTCTGCTAAGGAATTTATAGTTTATGCATTTGTGTGTAGCCTGAAAACTATGACTGTACTACCATGGCAACGTCATCAGGCCCGCTAGTTTCTGCAAGTTTTTATAGTAGTTTAGAATTTTTCTTTTTCATCTTCGGCTTTTCTATTTTCTCTATCCATGTGCTTTGTTAGAGTGGCTTTTTTTCGGACCTGTTTGTCCAATTTTTTTTCGGTATGCATACAACATTTTTTTCATGTATACAAAGTACGGCTGAGTTTTAGTGTTTTTTTTTCAAACTATAATTTCGTTTTGTAGTTTGCACAAATTTTTGTTGTTCAGAAAAACTAAGCAAACACCAAAGTATTTCAGAAAAAAAATAATGCAGAAAGTTTTTCCATCCTGCTTATTTTATTTTATTTAATTAAAATTTGTATTTGGAACTTTGTTGATTTTTTTGGCTAACAAATTATTTCTATAATGCGTTTGACAGTCAGAGAGTTAGAAAATAACCCCAAGGAATGTAGGTCCAGAACATGGCTCCTCTGTAGAATTGTATGGACTTTTAGGCTTAAAATCAAAGAGGGCATTTGAAATCATTTTTGGAATACTATAAATCGGTATGGACTTTATGCCAACGACTAGAGACAGCGAGTGACCGTTGCCGACTACACCTTTGGATGAGTTAAGGACTTTGTCTATCTTTGTACCATCAACAATAACGAAGTCAGATTAATTATCAAGTAGGATAAGTCTTGCCAACAAGTGCCACTTTGGCCTCAGTAGGGAATTGAGAAGTACAACCCTATCGCAACAGGTCAAACTTAAACTCTGCAAGTCACTTATCAAGCCCTTCCTGCTAAATGGTGCCGAAGCTTCAACGATGATCGAAGTGTTTCAGAGAAAAATCATATATAAGATCTACGGCCCAATCTGCCTTAACGGTGGGTACCGAAAATTATGACTTTAGTATATCCAGCGAAGGTAAGTTCTACTCGACTTCTGCTGAAGGGAAACGCAACAAAAACCATCTCAATCCACAATGACCAGGTTCTGCGTAAGGGGACTGGCGAGCTTGTGGGGATATGGCCTAAATCAAGCACCCTGCAGATGGGTAAAAACTCATAACATTTTGCAAGAGAAAGTGAGAACGAGAGTAGAAAAATATAAGCTAAGCTCTACTTAGGCCCAAGCTAAGACGATTTGTTTGCTTTACATATACAAGTTAATAGTTTCCTTAACCCTCAGTGAATTTTAAACTATGTTTAGTTCATAGAAAGTTCATTGATTTATTTTTTTCTGATCAGTGAATCTTGAAAATGATACGAGTTAGGGCCTTTTCATATTCTGGTGAAGGCCTGGAAGGCGAATATTTATGTATTTATGTGCTATTCTAAGTCTGCTTGAGTAGAAAATTCTGAGAAATTTTATTAAAACTATTTACCAACTGCCAAAATAATGATTAGATTACAAAAGAAGAAAATATTGCTCATACGCCACGTGTGGCATGGGGAATATTTGAAACGACAAATAAGTTTTGTCAGCAATGAGTTAAACATTCATAAACTAAGTGTGTATTTGAAATTTAAATGCTAATAAAATATTAAATTTAGGGGACAACTCCCAAATCACCGTCATTATTTCCTTCATAATGTAGATGGGCCAGAATACTGATCAGAGTGAAAAAGAGTTTGAAGAATGTTCTCTCACCTGTTCTCCTTAAATCCAACAAAAATAATTTAAATAATATTAACTACTGTTCATTTGATGTTTACGACTCTGTTTCACATTTGAGAAGCCAACACCAACAGATTTTAATAAAAACACGAAATTCCACTAACAGTACCACTCATAAGCGCATACACTATTTTCAAGTAGATACTCTTTACATCTTTCTAAATATAGCTGCTGCCGCTACTTCTACTGCATTCAACTTGTATGTATAAAATTCCTCAACTACGCAGCAAACAAATTGAATGACTGCATCCATGCGCCTGCAGCCAACGGCCAATGTCAACGCCACCTTTAATGCAACTCACACTTTAACTAGCGACGAACGGATGGACGGACGATATGTGCAACTTGAGGCCGCTGCGCTTGATTCAAAATCAATGTCAACGTCTGCATGGCAAAAGGACACATGAACATGTACTCGGAAGAGGCGACGAGCCATTCAGACAGATGGAAATACGAGTAATGGCTGGAAATCTGAACGGACTTCTTTGCACTGCACCGAAAGGCAACAGTGCAAAGTAAAAAAAAAACACAAAAAATAACTGAGCAATTCACTTCAACTGTACAAAATGACAAAAAAAAAACCGTCACAGGCAACACTGTTGTAATTCATTGCCTGTATGCGAGTATGCAATTGCGTAGGGGCATTTAAATCCAACATATCGGTAATGCTGCTATTTTTAGTGTGCTTTCGGTGTAAATATGCGATTTACTAAGAGAACAGGAATATTGTTTTTTTTGCCAAAGTATTTAAAGGGTATAAATATATTTTAATTCCGTATAGTGGGTATGATTTGTTTTATGCAATGAGCGTGGGTAGTCTTTGAGTCATAATTGAAATAATCATTTGATTGATGATAATCTGAGCGAGGAAAAAAGTCATTTAAATGTGTTTAAATTAACTCACTGCCTATAGTTAAATTAAAATATTAAATTTTGAGGGCCACAAAAGAAAAAAATTATACTGGCAATGTACAATATTTCAGCAAATGCTATGAACATAATTTTATAAAAAAATTAAAAGAAAAATTTAAGGGGGATTTTGATGTGTTTAAGGGGACTTCAATGAGTCCAAAGGGGGATCGGTCTCTATTTAGGTTAGGTGCTTATTACCCTTTTTCGAAATAGTAGGTACCAAGCTGCCAACTTTTGCTATTTCCACAATCTTCAATCTACAACAGACCCTCTTAGCCTACTCAAAATGTTGCTTCTTTTTATCGTGTTTTCCTTGTTATCGCAACAAAGAAAACTATTTTGCAAACTTTTCAAATTGTTGAAGCAAAACACACAGCAGCAGCAGCAAAAAATTGTATACTTTTCAGTGAAAAATTGCATTTCATTGAAAATGGAATTGTGCTTGTACACCTACAGTTTACAAGGATACACACACTAATACACGGGAGCCTCGCATGTATAGGGGTCCTTGTGTATTTCGTTTCATGTTGGCGGGCATCCTCTTTGCACTTGAACTATTGTCCTTTGGCGCTATCCTTTTTGCGTATGTGGCACGAAAGCGCTCGGTTCGGGTTTAATTCGGTACCGAACCCCCATGTTCTGAGCGCTGAGTGCCGAGTAGTGTTTCATAGTTTTTGAGTTACGCTAGTTCCTGTTTTTTTTTTTTTTTGTTTGGTTTCCTTGCAGAAATTGTGTGTGTTTTTTTTTGTCCACTTCCATTTTGTATAGTTTTTGTTGTTTGACTTTATTGCGCATGATCGTAGTTTTCGGTTATTTATTTTGCTTTTATTTTGTAAATATGTAAAGGTTTACCTAATGCGTAGTTTTTTAAGTAATTATATTTGTTGATAGCCAACGTTTTGACGAAAAACACTTTTCAATTAACTTCATCCTAACAAAGTGGCTGTTATTAATGCAATTGTGCAATGTAGACAATTAAATATTCATTGGAAACTAAAAATCAATTCATAAAAACAAATTAAGTCAGTAAATGTTTGTATTTAGTCATAAATCCGTCCTAAAAATAAAGAAAAGTTCGATAAAACATAAAAAATCGGATTAAATACTTAAAATGAATCATTTGGAATTTTTAAAATAAATTTTTCTAAAATACTGTGACCACAAAAATTACAGTAGCGGAATTACCCTTCCGTGAGCCCCTCCAACCAACAGTTGTGGAAGTATCCTCCCGATAACCTTCTTGTGAAGCCCCCGAAAACCTTCCTATGCCAACTTTCGTAAATATAAAATTCAGAACTCTAGGTGTAATGGTTTCGGCTGTACATTATGGAGTCAGTCACCAATTCCCAATCACATATTGGGCCAAACCCTTTAACATTAATTTTATTCCGCTCTGTTAATTATTTATTTTAATCCCCAATGATTTCGTCATCTCAGAGTACCAGTCAAATATATTATACCAGAGTATGACGCAAGTAAAACAATAAGGGAGTTCACAAAGGTCTCAAAAAGTCCTATGGCGTATAATCATATTTGAAAAAATATGACATTTGTGAGCACCCTGTCATATTTCAATATTAATTTCTACATTAATTATGTGATCGCAAAAATAAAGCAAGGAAAACTAAAGCTGATCGCAAAAATAAAGTAAAGAATTTACATTTTTGCGTGCTCCAAAAAAATAAATAAATAAATTTTGCAGCTGATTCAATACAACCTTCAAAAACGCAGATTGCAGAGTTGTATTGGTCGTACAATTTTTTGTATGGAAAAAAGCAACAAAATTTGTATGACTATTGTATATTTTTACAACAATATGACTTGATGACCAATATTTGACCTTTGTGAACTCCCTTAATATATAAACATTTGGTAAGTACAACGACCATAGGAACCTTGGCCAAACTTCTTGCTGCAATTTCTCACAGAGAAGACTTCGTTTCTCTGAGTTATTGGGGTACTTTAGTGTCGCTTCCGATCGGCAAGTGAAGTTTATTCACGGCAGTTATTGTGAATAAACTTTCTTTGATTGGTGTGAACTGGATTTAATTTTATTTCGAAGAACAAACATCTTAACTAATAGTGGCAAACCCCCTCATTTCATATTGTTTCTGAAAAATTACAAACGCTTCAATTGAAAATGAATCGAAAATCCCAGCAATTCTCCATATTTTATAGAAAACCAAGGGACAATCTATAAATTTAGTAAGTAAAATCTAAACTCAAATCGTACAGACTTCAAAGAACACAACGAAAGTTATTGAACTTGAAATGATGTCAGCATTTTGCATATTAAAAACTATTAATATTTTTGTAATAATAATTAATTTTATAATTACAACAATACTTTCGAGTATCAACCGCTCAAAGGTTAAGTCGTCAAACGCCGACCAGTTGTGATGACGCAGACAGCATTTCACAGCACTTGCCGTCACTTTTTGTGGGCGAAATTTAAAATGTATAGACTCACAACTGAAATAACGATTGGGGCGTAATGGAAACGGCCAAACTGAACTTTCAAATGAAAATCTATAATTATTACCTGAAAGTTTCTTGATCTGCTAGTCAAATACGACTCGGACTCAACTTCGTGGGCAACATTTCCATTTTTGGTTTAACGAATTCTGCCTTTGCGTGTTTCAATGTTTCAACTGGACAGACATTAATCGAAAAATATATTTTTACTCAATTAATATTTGCACAATGTGTGTAGTAAAAAAAATGCTTTCGACAGAAAATTTCGAGTTTTTTGTGGTGAAAATTGCGCGTATAGCGAAATGATTTCATTTTTGTCGTGGTAATTTATTTTCACCAGTGAATATTCAACACTGAATCGCACCAATACAACTGCCCGCACTAACACCAGCAAATGCTGCACGCACACTCACACAGATACACACAAATGCATGCGCAGTGCTGTTTATTTATTTGTTATTTTTTCCTCAACGTTGTTGGTGTTGCTGTGGCAGTTCTTGTTGTTGCAGGTATTTGCTTGCGGCGCACTGTTCACTTTGATGGTATGCGTGACGAAGCTGTTGGTGTACATATGTGTTAGTGCATGAGTTTACCACACAAGTGTTGGTGAGAGTGTATGCGTATCGGTGTGTGGAACTTGCAACTGACTTCATTTCCTTTGTCGTAGGTCATCAAAATTTTCGGCATTCAAAATTTGTTCTTTTCCACACTAAATTTTCCACATTTTCCTCAATTTGTCCTGTTAATTGTTTTAATGGGCACACTTTTCAGTTAATATTTGCAGCAGAATTTCGCTTATGACGTGTTTTTTTAACGATTTCTTTTTAAAGTTAAATTGATAATTTCACATTAGTGCGTTTTTAATTAGTACTCCCCTACGAACTGAAGGCACTTTTCTGCTTAAATATTCTTTCTTTTTTTATTTTTTTTTGTGGAAATATTCAAGGAAAGTAGAATTTTTTGTGTGAAATTTGTTGTCTTCCGTTGCAAACGTTTCAAAGTCGCGCTCCACACTGACAAAGGGTAGAGAAAATTTTCGCATTCGCCTCCAGTGCGCTAGACTCGCGCGAATCGGAGACACAGTCCGAGACTCGAGCGAGTCGCTGTACTTCAGTGGAGGAGCGCAATGCCAGCGACAACACAAGCACAAACAACAACAATTGCAACAACAACTGCAACAAGAGGAAAAAAATTGACTTTGTGTAATGTGGAAATGAAATAAAATCAAATGAATCGCACCAAGTGCATCCACTGCTCCGTTCCTCTACACTTCACACACTCCCTAGCCCCCATGCATCTCACGCTCCTACCTCTTCAGCGTTGAGCCGAACCGTCTCACCGCCTCCCCCCCTCGATAATTGCGCGTTGCAGTCGATTTTTCCTCTCAATTCGCAATTCGCCATTCGACGCGAGGCGCTCGCTCCTCGCATATCATATCGTTTCGGTTCGTATCTGCCGCACTGTCATCCGCTCCCGCTGGATTCTACCCAGCTCCACTTGCCTCCATCACCGAGTGAGTGCCTACGCCATAAGTCTGTGCATTTTGCAAGTACATTCGACGACAATGAAATCGCCATTGCCCACGAAACAGTGTTGCATTTGCAATTTCGTTTGCGAAGCTAATCGCGAAGAGGAATACATGAACTGCAAGTTCCGTCGGTAATTGCATTTCAGACACACTCTCCTGGAAATATCTTCACAATTTAATGAAAGAAATAATAATAATGTTGATATTTGGATGTCTTTGGACAACAAAAAAAACTTCACGATCATTGAGTTTTGCAGTTTAGAGTGCCCTTCTCAGCAATGCAACAATTTAAAAACAATCTTTGCAATTATATA
The DNA here is from genome assembly GCA_951394025.1 of Heteromyza rotundicornis. NCBI lineage: Eukaryota > Metazoa > Arthropoda > Insecta > Diptera > Heleomyzidae > Heteromyza > Heteromyza rotundicornis. Next base: position 50,892,110 of record OX596013.1, on the reverse strand, counting down.
TTTCAACCACAATTGGATTACAAATGTAGGTTTACCTTAAGAAATTAACATCGCGGAGGTTGACTGTGAAACCCCCTATAGATAAAAGGTTCTTAAATAAACTATTCCTCTGACATTCGGAGAGTTCCGAGTTGTTTTTCAAAAGCACGCTTTCTTATGAAAGGTCTAGTTTTGAAAACACTTTTTTACAATTAAATTCTAAAATTATGTTTTCCAAACTTTCTAGAAAAGTCAGTCCACCTGTCGAAAAGACAAAAATGTAACTAACTCAAAAAAAAATCAGATGAGTAGTTTATGGTAAGCACGACAGTATAGTTGTACAGATCATTCTTTCCTCTTTCAAAAACTTTCTTAAAATTTTAAATTTGAAAAAATTCCGAAAGATAGACAGAAAGACATACAGTAAGATTTATGCAAATATAATATTTAATTACACTGTGCAACACTAAACTAATAAAAGATTCTGATAAGTCTTGGTCCATATAAAAACTCCCTCAACATTATTCTGGATTATCTTAGTGATATTTTTTGATACTGACACAGTATCGCTTACCATTACAAAGCTTTTTTAACAAGAGTGCAGATTATATAGACCTTTCAGAATGGGTTATCAGATCGGTAATCAGACAAATGGACCCTCATTACGGCACATATTGTAATTATAATAACTTTTGAAATGATTATTTTCAGAGATATTCCTCGTAGTGTCAAATATATGCATTTCCGGCTGTCGGTGATATGAGATAAGACTTCCTTTTAATTCGTATTTAAAAACGCTTCCAAACTAGACAAAAATTAAATTAAAAAGTTTTTTCTTTTCAGGCGATATTCACAAGATCTTTTTTTGAAAGAATGCATGTAAGCGACTTGCGAGTTACAACCGTGGTGCAGTGGCCTCTGCATCGCGAACGGAAGATATAGGGTGCGAATCCAGCCTGGCTTAAGCAGAAACTCACAAGGGTCGCTTGACATGAAAAATCTTTCTTAATTTGGTAGTAACGCCGCTCGGATTCGGCATTAAACTGTTATTCTTTATCACTTGCCCATGATAACTTAATCAAAAAGTTCGGTCTAAGCCCTAATTGGGATGTTGTATCAAATTATTATTATTATGTAAGCGACTGAAGGGAACTAATAACTTTGATGTTTTCATTTAATTTCTGGGTTTCACCAAATACAAAAGAACGACCGCCGGAATTTCTTCAAATTATAAAACGTATTTTTTGCTGTCTCCACTATAATTTGAAGTGTACTAAATTAGATTTAAGAAGCCGTGGAAAATTCACTTTGATGTAATGTATTTCGTTCGCAATCTTAATGTAATCAATGTGCCCCGTACAATAGGATTAAAAGCAATTACTGAAAACTTTTAGGAAACTAAGAACGCTTGAAAGTTGGAAGTATTAATTTTACTTTCCATTCTCAGTTCAGCAAAAAATCTTTGACACGAGTAAAGCGGAGATTTTAGTTTTGGTGTTGCAGAATTTATAAACTATTTTGAAAAATGTTCGTAAGAAATGCTTGGCTTACAGCTTAAAAAATTCCTACGGTAAAAAGTTTCTTTAACTTAGATTAAAGGGTATTGGGAATTAAACACGTTTCTGATGAGATAAGTTGACTTTTAAAATGGGATTAAACTAATTTTTCCGTAAAATTCAATCTAAACAAGTTTATGCGTGATATGTTAACTATGTTTTAATTAAAAACTAAAAATTATGAAACAGCGAATCGGGTATTTTCGAAACACAAGCATTCCAATTGTCTCGTATAACGCCAATCTTGTAAAAGTGCACCGCCACAAGGACTTGCCCTCCTCTCGTTCGTCTACACCAATCGGGACAGATCAATACTTTTCGTTGTAACCCTGAGTGAGCAGCCTTCAAACTTGTCCATTTAAACAACAATTTACCTGTCGTGCTCGCCTGAGTGGTCCTGCCGCTGTCCGCGATACATGGCAGCAATGGCGGCGACATCTGCATATAAATATGTCCATCGCCTGACGATGAAAGATTTATTTCGGCGAAGCGCTCAAGACGCACGAAGTTGCACTGCACAAACTTTCAAATGTATAAAGGAACGGAAAAAACACAAAACACACAACAAGGGTCACTGCAAGATGCAACACTGTTTTGTCAACGTTCGAATGAATTTGGCCCTTTTCAAGTTGTTTTTTTGCTTTAAAATTTTTTTTTTCCTTTGTATCTTATTTTTTCGCATTGCTTTTGTATATTTTTTGCATTTTTTCATTGCACTTTTCGAAGTCGCTTGTCGATTTTTCGTTGTGGGCGCCCAGCGGCCGGAGTGGCCAGGCGGTGTGTGTTTTCGCTTCGCAGCGGTGAGTGCATTGCTACCAAAAGCGGCCAAGAACTTCAAATTGTGAACTGGTGAGCGCTGGAGGGGCGAGTGCAGAAGGCGTAAGCGGTGGGCGGCGGTGGAATGCAGCGAAATTGCAGCAGACAAAGCCAAGTGTATCTATACGCGAACGTATCTCATAGATACGAGCAATGAGCGACACGGAGCACACGGAGGAGTATCTGTGAATCTGCAGCGTGTAGACCCCGAGCGCGGGTATCTCTAAACGCGCGGTGGCGATAACTTGAAAACGCGCCGAACGACCTCAGCGAACGTGGCGATTGCGAATGCGGCGCATATCTTTCGGTTTGTGCAATTTTGCCGATACATTTTGATTGCTGCTGCTGCGTTTTTTTGTTGTTTCTGTCCCACGAACGAAGTGAATGGAATGGAATGAATTCACAACAACGCCAGCGTCGCATCCGACGTCGCCGCTTTTGCGTTGTGGGTAGGCGCTCTCAAGCAGGCGCATTGAACTGCAGTGCAAATTCGCACACACACACATGTGTACTCTATCACTCACTCACAGAGTCAGTCTCTGCTCGAAATGCAATTCACATTCGTTGTTGGTAGTGGTTTCTGTACACCTCCCCTCGAAATGTAGCGCGCTCAAATGCGCAAAAATTTAAAATTCGTAAATTAGCGCATATCTACAAAATGCACATACAAGTGAAGGCAAAAATACATAAACATTTCCCCTCTGCTATGCATGTGTATGCATTGCGTCCACATGAGTATTCGTTCGTATATGAAAAAAATCTTTGCAGAAAAGCTTTTTGAAATTTTTTGATGGGGAAATTGGAATTAAAAAGAGGAATGCAAAAAAACCAATGGATACATAGGAACTGCACGGAAATGGAACTGGAGAAATCATTGCAATTTTTCACTGAATTTTTGTTTGTATTTCGCTACTACACATTCACAAGCTTTTAATATGATTTTGAGAATTCAATTGAAAATCGGAAAATTTTCAATCCCTTTTTCGGTTTTAATATAATTACGTGTTGTTCACTTAATCATATTTGCCCTCATATCGCGCAGTTATGCGTATTTTGCATAGTTTAATGCATTTCACTATTTTCACTAAAATGCCGACCAAATCTCTCAACCGATTGCACTCATGATGGGTTTGAAATTTCGGAATTTAATGTCCAAATGAATGAAAAATTATAACTTGCAGTCTTTCCATTGGCTTTTGTTATTAAAAAGTGGTTGAATTTGACAAAAATCAATATCTCAATTTAATTCTTTGATGCAAATTTTTACAATGGAACAAAACTGTTTTCAATCAAGTAAATAATATTCATTGCATAAAAAAATAAAATACCTAAGAGGCCTGTTGGCATTTAATTTTTATTTTATCTGTTCACGTATGTCATCTATTTTAGCGGAGGTTCTTTAAATTCAGTTTCACTTCCCGATTCCTGTTGCTTGGATTGCTATCAATTAAGACAAAGCAGCAGGAACTCGGTTTTTGTTATTAAAACACAAATTACACATTCTTAAATTGAATTTCATGTAAATTTAAGAAAAATTTGTTTTATCTTCACTTTTATTTTGGTGCCTAACCCGAATTAGAACATTTGATTCATTTAGGAAATTATTAACCACTTATTCCATTTCCATTTCGTACACTCAAAGAATTATTATGTTTGGAGAACGTTTGCTGCAAATATACTACTTTTGAATACAAACTTAAACGAAAAAAGAAACCAAAAACTCTTGCTCCAAATTAAGTCGTTTTGCCGCAAATAATAAATAAATTTGCAACAATTTAAAAAAGTTTCCAATAAAAGTATTGCAATTTACTTCTATTGGGAACGTTTTTAAATTGCTGCAAATTAAAAACTAATTTCTAATAAACGTTTAAGCGAATTCGATATAAGCTTTGTTTTTATCGACCAGAACGAAAGTAGCTCAGTGGCACAGCGTGTATATGCGTAACTTATAAACCTTACATCCCGCGTTCGAATCCTGGCCGAGCTGAACATTTTTTTGTTACTTAAACGTTGGTTGCAAACGAAACAACAAACGAAATGTGTTTGTCTCATTTTTCTTACGAACGAAAAAATTCTTTGAGTGTAGAAAAGTCCACGTTTTTAACTAGTTTAAACTAGTTTAAATCAGCTAAGTTCTTTGTATATCAAAAGTATTCCTCGACTAAGGATTTCGATTTACTGATTTTCCTAAATAAATAATTAAAAATATATATTTGGCTAATCAGTAAAGCAAAATCACTAATCGAGCAGTTCTCCACACGAGGAATTGCCAAAAAAAAACGGTAAATAAATGCTAACAGATGGCGTCAGTGTTGCTACCTAGTGAAAGGTGATGCGATCATTGTTAATTCATGAAATCTTAATAAATTCTAATTCATAAATTTTCATTTAATTCATAAAGAGTTTTTATCAAATATTGATCAAATATTGATTACGTATCTTTTTTCGGTTCAAAAACCTTATATTTCATACAAAAATTGAAAAAAAATGGTGAATTAATTGATTTGGGGGAGAACAGTATTTTTCACAATACAACAACTGGGCGATTCCTTTCCTTCACCTGAATCGCCTTCTTTTGCCATTTCAATATCTCCATTGAATCAATATCGGCTTCGTTTTGAGGCATTTATAGAAATGATTATTTAACGATTTACAGTTTTAGAGTCTAAAAAAACAGTATTGTACTGCGAAAAACAGTATATATGTATAAGAGCGTTAATTATACAGAATAAATAAAATTTTTTTGCATAACTTATCAAAGCAATTTTTTAAATGTCTTCAGTCTACGGTTTTCAAGACTAGCTCGGATAAAATGTGTTTTTTCATTGATACATTCATGTTAACAACACTATTTAGCCAATCGCTATATTTCTTCATTAACCCTCTATAAACAAATCCCAAAGTCACATAAAACAAAACTCCCGCTGTGGCAAGCAGAAAGCATTTATTCTGTGTAGACCAGGCAATGACAAGCTAGGGACAGTAAATTGCCATTAAAAAAACTTCTTGCCGTTCGGATTCGATATTAAACTGTCGGCTTTAACGTATAACACGTAAATCAAATGAGAGCAATAATTTAAAAAAAAACATGTCCGCTGAGATTTGTTCCGACTATTCATTGAAAATTTCTATTACCGAAATTTTAATAGAAAAGAAGGCAGTTGCAATTATTGCAATTTGTAATTGAATATGCCCATGTCTGTTGTTATCGCTATTGTAGCCAAGACACACACCCAATGGACTGTCAGTGTTGCCAATTGCTTTGTTAAACACAGCCTATAAGTATGCTGTAACTTTATATGCTGAATGCACAAGCCGAAGGCTTCTAAGTAAAACAAAATTTTAAATTATTTCTTGATTTTTCGATAGTTGTAATCAGTGGCAAATCAATTTAGAAAAATCTCGGGCGGGGCAAACCATACAAATTAATTTAAGTTTTTCCTTATATTTTTTAGATTTCAAAGATGGGGCCACAGAAAAAATACTCTGATTTGACAGCTACTACGTAGTTAAGTAGGAACTTTATTTTGACTTTAAATATGCGGAATTGATAGTTTAAATTTATAATTCCGATGTAAATTTCTTATCTCAAGTGTGAAAGCGAAAATGGTTACAATACAATCAAATTAATATTTGTTGTTGTTTAAATAAACTTGAGATATGATATCCACTTTGTAGCTATGAAGTTATATTCCTAATACCCATATTATTACGTATTGTTGGAATCATTTAGTATTAAACGAAAAGTATCTAGATTAGAATGAATAAAGTCATTGGAGAAATATCAAATTGCATTTGATCAATTCTGATAGCTGTCTAATTGTGTCTCAAGTGGCTATTAGAGAGGTGACATCAGTCAGATGTTATTAAAGTCAATCATTGCGGTATGAGTTTCTATTCCTTTGTTTTTGAAAGTCAAAGTTATAGGTTTAAACTTTGATATGCCGGGAAGAGTCAACAGCTTGTTATCCGGCGCTAAACTCAAAACTGCCAACATATCATTTGCGTAAGTATTTACTAAAAATATAATCACAATAAGTATTCGACTTATTTTAGGTAAATCACTGTAATTTCTAATCTTCAGCCAAACCAGTCCAGCCCCATTTGATTGAATTGTCAGATTTGCAAAGTTAAAAGTGGCCAAACACTTAAAGTGACCAAACACTTAAATGGGGCTTAAGGCTAAAAACGGCGACATTTGCCGATAAGTTGGTCTAAAAAAAAATAGGTGCAGATAAAGCCTGAACGATAGGAGTCAGTGGGTATAAATAAATGCATTGTAATTGAAATTAGCATTAATTGTGTCCGAACTACCGACGCAATAACCAAGAAGGTGGGCTAAGTTCTTAATTAATTTCAAATAAAATTAAATTTCCAATTAATTGCGTAATTCCATAATTTTCCACAGCAAAATGTTTAAATTCACCGTCTTTCTGACATTGGCGGCTTTGGCTTGCGGCGAGTTGGTGCGTATGCCCATCCATAAGCACGCCAACTTCGAGAAGACCAGCAAGGATGTCCGCTCGGAATTGGCAGTGTTGCGCTCCAAATACCATGTGCCCGCTGCCCGTGCTCTGCCCGAAGAGCAGCTGACCAACTCATTGAACATGGCCTACTATGGTAGCATTACCATCGGTACACCACCACAGAGCTTTGTTGTGCTCTTCGATTCGGGTTCGTCCAACTTGTGGATACCCTCTAGCCATTGCTGGATCTGGGATGTTGCCTGCAAGAAGCACAACCAGTACAACCACGACCAGTCCAGCACTTATGTGAAGAACGGCGAGAGCATCTCCATTAGCTACGGCTCGGGCAGCATGAGCGGTTTCCTGTCCACCGACACTGTCTCCGTCAGCGGCCTGGACATCAAGAGCCAGACCTTTGCCGAGGCCATGAACGAGCCCGGCAACAGCTTCACCGACTCCAACTTCGATGGTATTTTCGGCATGGCCTACCAATCCTTGGCCGAGGACAATGTTGTGCCTCCTTTCTACAATATGTTCTCGCAGGGTTTGGTTGCCGCTGATGTCTTCTCGTTCTACTTGACTCGTGGCGGTTCCGATACCGATGGCGGTGAATTGATTTTCGGCGGTTCGGACTCAACCCTGTACACGGGCGACTTGACCTATGTACCCGTTTCCAGCCAGGGCTACTGGCAATTCGAGGTGAGCTCTGCTGAGGTTAAGGGTGTTAGCATCTGCAGCGATTGCCAGGCTATTGCTGATACCGGCACCAGTCTCATTGTCTGCCCTGAGGCTGCCTATACCACATTGAACTCAGAGATTGGCGCTACCCAGAGCGATGATGGCAACTACTATGTTGACTGCTCGACTGTTTCCTCATTGCCCGATGTGTCCTTTGTGATTGGTGGCACCACCTTCACTTTGGAGCCCAGCGCATACATCGTCACTGTTGATGGCAACTGCATGTCCAGCTTCACCTATATGGGCACCGACTTCTGGATCTTGGGAGATGTCTTCATTGGCAGGTACTACACCGAATTCGATTTGGGCAATAACCGTGTGGGCTTCGCTCCAGTTGCTTAAATTGCAGATGATGAAATAAACAAGAAATGAATTTTAAACTTTAAAATTTTTTAAATTTTGGTTGGGTTTTTTAAGTGGCAGGTTTATTGGTGGTCCGTATTTGATCAAATACCCTAGAAAAAATATAGAAAAAATTACTTCCTTTAAAAGTGATAAGCACATTGCAATAAATCAACTCATTCATATCTAAAGAAAGGAAGTGGCTACACGCTTTATATCTTCACGTAGACTAAATACAATTTAGTTATTTTTAAAATAACCTCGCTAGACTAATGCAAAGATTCATAACCGAATACTATCAAAACAACACACCTCATTGCGTGGTGTTGATAATGAAATGCAAAAATTCAAAACATTTCTCTGATTGATCGGTTTTGTTTTTGGAAATCGGGCTTATTGCTTGCCGCCGCTCCTAATGTATCATAATACTATGGTAATGAACTCATTCGGTTGAAAATGTTGGTCAAATGTTTATGTTATACTGTCTGATAGAACACAGTAGTAACTTCCGTTGGAGGCATTACTGCAGAAGTTCAATGCTTTGGTAAAATGGGTAGAACAAATAATAATATTTACATACTATCTATCAAACGATGTGTGCCAATTAACGCGAACTAAGGCCACCAAATACTTGCTCAAAAGTAGTAAACAAAAACAAATGAAATTTCCAAAATTTAATCAAAAAGGGTACGTACTCGAAGTTGGTTTTGATTTTAAGTATTTCAAAAATTGATAACAACACATGCTAGAGTTTTGTCATGGTCATTGCGACTATGCGATTGTGGTTATAGACTAAATGGAATAAATATTGAGGACCCTACTTTACGGCATAATAATGAAACAACCTAAAATAGATATGGCACAGCTATATTTGGCGCTACGAACCTCGAGGGAACTTGGGCGATCTTCTAGCTGCAACTTCTCTCAGAGACAACTTCCTTTCTCTAATCCACAGTTACGAAATCATTTCTGCAACTAGCAGGGGCCGTACAGATTAGTGTCGGTTGTTTCACAAAAAGTGGTGCCGTGCGGACATTTTTTTATAGTTTTTCACCCTGGGCTTCAGTTGAACTTGACAGCTCCCAGCCCATATCTGTCTATCTGTCAGTAGACAAATACAGAACAAGACACAGTACGCTACACTAAGCCGTCGCAGCTGTACGAATCAGCTAATATCAATATAATCGTAAGTAGGGCTGTTATGTGATAGTGATATGAGGAGGCATGTGCCGTACGTACACAAGTGTAGCCTTAGCATTATACTAACATAGGTACCTATGATCTAAAAATACTTTGCTTGGAAATTTGTATACTGTGAGATACGGAGAAGGAGGCCCAACAAATAAGGCAAAGCTCTGAAAGTCCCAGAAGGCTATCAGCCACTTGTTTTGCTCTTTTTCCTATCGCAAAAAACAAAGCACTGTCAGTGCCTCCAGTGATTGACTCACACGATTAGAAGCTAATCTGACAGTGGAGTCATCACAGCCAATTGTGGTATCAATCATGTCGCATCATAAGATAAGTTAAGCCATAAGATAATTAGTTCCAAGTGTTTTCGGGGTTTTGGCTATAAATATGGCTGGGCGGAAAATTTCATTATAGATTGTGTCGAATTCTTGACGCAGTTGTAACCATTCCGAGAGTGGTAAGTTTTGATTTCTTGTTTTTCTCGCCAATAATCGCCTATAATATTGAAAATTTCTTTTTCTCTTTCAGTAAAATGTTCAAGTTCCTAGTATTTCTAGCTGTAGCCGCTTTGGCCAGCGCTGAACTGGTCCGAATTCCAGTCCACCGTCAGGAGAACTTCATCAAGACCCGTTCCAATGTCTTGGCTGAGAAGTCCGTGCTGCGTACCAAGTACAATGCCCCTGTCGAGGTCGCCAAGTTCACCGGCGTCGAAGAGCAATTGTCCAACACCTTGAACATGGAATACTATGGCACCATCAGCATCGGTACTCCCGCTCAGGATTTCTTGGTTCTGTTCGATTCCGGTTCGTCCAACTTGTGGGTGCCCTCCAGCACTTGCCCCACCACCAACACCGCTTGCCAGGCTCACAACCAATACGATTCCAGCGCCTCCAGCTCGTACGTTGCCAACGGTGAGAGCTTCGCCATCCAGTACGGTACCGGCAGTCTGACTGGTTTCCTGTCCACCGATACCGTCACCGTCAACGGCATCGAAGTTGCTGATCAGACTTTCGCTGAGGCCATGAACGAGCCCGGCACCCAATTCGTTGACTCCAGCTTCGATGGCATCCTCGGCATGGCCTACCAGTCCATTGCTGTTGACAGCGTTGTGCCACCATTCTACAATATGTTCTCGCAAGGTTTGGTCGACTCAGATGTCTTCTCGTTCTACTTGACCCGCACTGGCACTTCTTCCAATGGCGGTGAATTGATCTTGGGCGGTTCCGACACCACCCTGTACTCTGGCGATTTGACTTATGTGCCCGTCTCCAGCCAAGGCTATTGGCAATTCGAAATGGACTCTGCCTCCATTGAGGGCGTTTCCGTGTGCAGCGATTGCCAAGCTATTGCCGATACTGGCACCAGTCTCATTGTCTGCCCCGAGGAAGCCTATGAAACTTTGAACGAATACATCGGTGGTACTGAAAATGACGATGGTCAATTCTACGTTGACTGCTCGACTGTTTCCTCTCTTCCTGATGTTTCCTTCAATATTGGTGGAACCACCTTCACTCTGACCCCAAGTGACTACATTGTCGATGTTGTCGACGGTACCACCACTTACTGCATGTCCAGCTTCACCTACATGGGTACCAGCTTCTGGATCTTGGGTGATGTCTTCATTGGCAGGTTCTACACCGAATTCGATTTGGGCAACAACCGTGTTGGTTTCGCTCCAGTGGCTTAAGTTACCAAAGATGTTAACAACGAAAATGTGTTCCCATATTTGTTAAATAAATGTAATATGTGTGTTAAAATTTGTATTTTTTTTTCGGATGGGAATTATTTTGTCCCTGGAGCCCAGTTGGGTGATTTTGGAACACAATTAGAGATCTAAAATGACTGAATCAATGTCCTAGTATCTAAAATTAAAGAGAATTTTTCGATTGAAGATTACCTCATATTGACTTATTCCGAAGAAAATTGCTCTAAATTAAATCTTTTTGACCATCTTTTTTTTCTTGTATATTCATAAGAAAACATGATCATTCAAAAAACTGGTTAAATAACGAATTCTGAATGAAACATTGCTACGTATTGCATTGAAAAATATACAAAACCTGCTGCTGCTATGCACTACGGTGGCTTTCAAATCGGAAGTTAACCTTGAAAAAAGAAAGAAATATTTTCACAAAATAAAAAAACAAAAAGCTAAATCTAGCCGGAAAAAAGGCTAAACTTACAAAACTGTTTAAAATAGACGAGAATAACTTGTAAACAAATTAGACATCCGTTTTTTTAAATTTTTGTATGGAAGCCCCACTTAGTTATTGTCCGATTTTGGCTGATTCTCGAACTGGACATATCCAGGATAAATTCATTAATTGTAGTTGAAAAAAAAATCAAAATTTATTTTAACTGATATTTGAAGTAAGGCAAACTTGTATCATTAAACAGATCAGTCCATCCGGCTGTGATTTTCCCACTACAGTCCATTTTTTTGCAGATCCCCTATTTTACTCTCACCCAAAATACTCCTATGACTTGTTCAACCCGGATAGTTACCAAAAATTTAGTCAAGAGGAACAACATGAGTGCAAAACTAGAGAGTGGACTATCTTCGGCTATACCGAAGTTGAAATACCCCCACACAGTAGGAATAAGTACCTCGATCATAAAAAAATGTGGTCTCAAGACCCTATTTTGAGCCAATTATAGGTGGTTGTCCAAAATCCATTTCTTAAAATTTCCAATTAAATCCACCAAAAAAAAAAAATTGGTCTCAAGACCCCATTTAGACCCTTATATATGTGGCTTCGGAACCTCGGACCATGTCCAAAATCCATTTCTAAAAATTTCCAATTAAATCCACCAAAAAAAAAAAATTGGTCTCAAGACCCCATTTAGACCTTATATATGTGGCTTCGGAACCTCGGACCATGTCAAAAATACGTTTCTAAACATTTCCAATCGAATACAACAATAAAAAAGACTTGAAAAATTTTTACCTTTTTTTTCGGTGTATGGGAGCCACGCCCAGTTTTTGTCCGATTTGGCTGATTCTCGAACTTGATCTCAGTATTCACGAGAAAAACATGTAAAAAAAGTTTCAAGTCGATATCTCCAAAACTGCGACCGCTATCGTGCGGACGGACAGACGGACAGACGGACAGACGGACAGACGGACAGACGGACAGACGGACAGACGGACGGACAGACAGACGGACATCGCTAAATCGACTCAGGAGGTGATACTGATCAAGAATATATATACTTTTCCATACCGGACACGCCTCCTTATGGGCGTTACAAACGTTGTGACAAAGTTAGTATACCCTGCCACAGTGAGTGTGGGGGTATAATAAATATATATCACATATGAATATTTATTTTATGAAATGCTTGTAGGCAGAGCAGAGATCTGACTGGATATGTTATGTACTCACTCAATTGACCATCTACAACTACAAGCTGTTGATAACTAATACAATTTACTAAAAAGAAATTAAAATACAACCACTGCCTCCTGCGATTAGCTAATACGATTATAAGCTAATCTAACAGTAAAGAAATCACAACAAATTGTGGTATCAAAATGTACGCCCAGTTAGATAAGTTGAGCTTTAAGATAATTCATTCGGAATGGGCCAATGGCCAATAGTACAACCGCACTTTTGGCTATAAATAAGCGACCGGGCCATATTTCATTATTAATTGTGTCGAAATCTTGACGCAATTGCAACCAGTCCAAGAGTGGTAAGTTTGGATTTCTAGTTTTTTCTCGCCAATAATCGCCTATAATATGGACAATTTCCTTTTCTCTTTCAGAAAAATGTTCAAGTTCCTAGTATTTCTAGCTGTAGCCGCTTTGGCCAGCGCTGAACTGGTCCGCATCCCAGTCCACCGTCAGGAGAACTTCATCAAGACCCGTTCCAATGTCTTGGCTGAGTTATCTGTGCTGCGTACCAAATACAATGCACCTGCTGCTGTTGCCAAATTCTCCGACGTTGAAGAGCAATTGTCCAACACCTTGAACATGGAATACTATGGCACCATCAGCATCGGTACTCCCGCTCAGGATTTCTTGGTTCTGTTCGATTCCGGTTCGTCCAACTTGTGGGTGCCCTCCAGCACTTGCCCCACCACCAACACCGCTTGCCAGGCTCACAATAAATACGATTCCAGCGCCTCCAGCTCGTACGTTGCCAACGGTGAGAGCTTCGCCATTCAGTATGGAAGTGGCAGTTTGACTGGTTTCCTGTCCACCGATACCGTCACCGTCAACGGAATCGCCATTGCTGATCAGACTTTCGCTGAGGCCATGAACGAACCCGGCACCCAGTTCGTTGACTCCAGCTTCGATGGCATCCTCGGCATGGCCTACCAATCTTTGGCTGTCGATAATGTTGCGCCTCCGTTCTACAACATGTTCTCGCAAGGTCTGGTCGATTCTGATGTCTTCTCGTTCTACTTGGCGCGTGCTGGCTCTGCTCTTGATGGCGGTGAATTGATCTTGGGTGGTTCCGACTCATCTCTGTACTCTGGCGATTTGACTTATGTGCCCGTGTCCAGCCAAGGCTATTGGCAATTCGAAGTGACCTCTGGCTCTATTGAGGGTGTGTCCATATGTAGCGATTGTCAAGCAATTGCCGATACCGGCACCAGTCTCATTGTCTGCCCCGTGGATGCCTATGAAACTTTGAACGAATACATCGGTGGTACTGAAAATGACGATGGTCAATTCTACGTTGACTGCTCAACTGTATCATCATTGCCAGATGTTTCCTTTGTGATTGGTGGAACCACATTCACATTGGCGCCCAGTGATTACATTGTCGATGTTGTCGACGGTAGCACCACTTACTGCATGTCCAGCTTCACATATATGGGTACGGACTTCTGGATCTTGGGTGATGTCTTCATTGGCAAATACTACACTGAATTCGATTTGGGCAACAACCGTGTTGGTTTCGCTCCAGTGGCTTAAGTTAGCCCAGTCTTTCCTATAGGATTTATCAAATAAAATCGAAAGTCCATATCCGGTATTTCAATTAAAGAATATTGACGGGGTTTGATAGTGGGTCCAACATTTCAGGGAAATCCAGACAAAATGTTGCAAATTCAAGTGCTGATGTGTGTCTTGTTCGATCATATCTTTGCATTTATATAAATTCAAGTGCATCACTGGGGAAATAAAAGTGCTCAGACTGTCGAACTAATTCGATACCAGCCAAAAATTAAATGCCGATTAGATTGCATGAAGAGGGGCGTTGTGGTCTCTGTTATCACATTGTGTAGTCGCTTGGGTCCATTGTGACAAGTCTTTAAATTGTAAAGCTCTTCTTTGAGTTATATTTTCTTTTGAAATCACCCCACATTTCTTTGTGTTCAGCTGCATGAACTTTGATAACTTCGAATTTGATTTCTTGAGGGTCACTTCAGACAATTTGTCGCCAAGAGCTTGAAAGTAATTAATTCCCAACACTGTTTTATTACTTTCACACACGGCCCACTCATTTCACAGTACTTAAAGTTTTTCGCCACAAGCTTTTAAGTGGCTACGAATAATACCCCCCTTTAAAGTCCGTAATGCATTTATTTTTAAAGTTTACACAGTGCATATACGTACCACAACATCTTTAAGTGGCCTTAAATTTGTTATCATTACAAATTAATACGCCTAATTTACAGATAAGAGCAATTATAACTTTTATGACAGGCGCTATAAAAGAGCCACGCTCCGCAATTGTAATTTATTGTATCCAATTAACTCTTCACAATAAGACACAACATTTTATTAAACTTACTTAAAAGATCGATAAAATGTTCAAAATCATCATTGCCCTTGTGAGTTTGGCCTTGTTGGCGGACGCCGCACTGGTACGAGTTCCATTGCGCAAAACGAACACTCTTCGTGCATTGAAGAATGTCGGCTCGGAGTTGGCTGTGCTCCGCTCAAAGTACAACACTGGCGTTTCAGCTACCAAGGAACAGTTGAAAAATTATCAGGACGATTCATACTACGGCACCATCTCGATTGGCACACCTCCTCAGTCTTTCCAGGTGCTCTTCGATACGGGTTCCTCGAACTTGTGGGTGCCAACGAGTCCCTGCGCCTCTACTGATCAGGCCTGCCAGAACCACAACCAGTACGACTCCAGCGCCTCGAGCACTTACCAAGCCAACGGTGAGAGTTTCTCGATTGCCTACGGCACTGGTTATTTGAGTGGCTACCTGGTTCAGGACACCGTGCGCATTGGCGATTTTGTTATTAAAGATCAAGTCTTCGCAGCAGCTACATCTGAGCCTGGCAGCACCTTCGTTGACTCCCCCTTCGATGGCATCTTGGGCTTGGGTTTCCAATCCATTTCTGTGGACAATGTTGTCCCACCGTTCTACAACATGTATGCCCAAGGACTGATCGATAATAATGTCTTTTCGTTCTACTTGACACGCGACGGCACCTCATCCAATGGCGGTGAATTGATCTTTGGCGGCTCCGACCCCGCACATTACACTGGCGATATGACTTATGTACCCGTCTCCACCCAGGGTTATTGGCAATTCACAGTTTCCTCTGCATCGGTGAATGGCATCAACATCTGCAGCGATTACCAGGCTATTGCTGATACCGGCACCAGTCTAATCGCTGTACCATACAGTGCCTACCAAACGGTACAGAATTCAATTGGTGCCTCTCCCAGCGAATATGGACAGTATTTCGTGGACTGCTCTTCGGTCTCTAGTTTGCCCGCAGTTTCGTTTGTCATTGGTGGTACCACATTCACCTTAGAAGGCAGCGATTACATCATTGAGATCGATAATGATGGCGAAACTGTCTGCATGTCCGGTTTCGAAAACGGCGGCACCGACTTCTGGATCTTGGGCGATGTCTTCATTGGCAAGTACTACACCGAGTTCGATATGGGCAACAACCGTGTTGGTTTCGCCACAGCCGTTTAAGTCAGTGTAAAGTGATACAATCATAAAAAAATAAATAAATACTTGAGCAAAAATTAATTATTTGTGTCCAGAGATTTTCTTCGGTTTGCAGCATGCGTCGCTCAGGAAATGTGTGTACTGATTCCTATTGACTACTCATACGTAGTTTATGGCAACAGAATATGATTCCTTGAATTGGAGTTTAAGTATTATTAAAGAGTGTTGGTCAACATATTATTTCAGACATGCCATTTGATATGCCATTTGTCGCATAGTGGTAACCCTGGCGTATGAGTAATTTTGAATAGCGAGTAGTGAGTATGTGTTCGGTGCAAAGCAGGTGCATATAGTAATAAAAGTGGCACACAAGTTCAGAGAGATTTAAACATAGTCCCTGCATGAAAGCAGATCGTGAATGCCATAAACGTCTTTGTGCCAAACAAAAGCATTGAATGTTAAAATAGCTCAGGTATTAGCGAAAATTGTATGTTTTCGAATACATACTAATTGTAGTTGTGACATGACACAAAGAGTCCTTTATGTCATTAGGTTGCCTTGAGGTTACCTTCAGGCGATTGAAGGTTAATACGTAGTCTGTTTACTTGTAACATATCTTGAGCGTACGTGAAATTTGCTTAAAGTCTTAACCTTTATACAATAAAAGTCTTATAGAATAAATCTCATATAATCCTTAATGGACATTATAATTTTTACAACATGACTTCACATTTCTTGAAGAGGTATGCATTTCTAATTATTATCAGTTAGGAATTTAAAACTTAATTCGCAGATAAGAGCGCAAAGAACAACAAGCTAAAATTTACGACTGGCGCTATAAAAGAGTCACGCACCGCAATTATAATTAATTGTATATAATTAACTGTTCACGGTACCACACATTTCATTAAATATAATTAAAAGATCGATAAAATGTTCAAAATCATCATCGCCATTGCGAGTTTAGCCTTATTGGCAGACGCCGCCCTGTTACGAGTTCCGCTGTGCAAGCCGAATAATCTTCGTTCGTTGAGGAATGTTGGCTCCGAGTTGGCAGTGCTCCGCGCAAAGTATAAAACCGGTTCTTCAGTTACGAAGGAGCAGTTATCGAACTATATGGACGATTCATACTATGGCACCATTTCGATTGGCACACCTCCTCAATCCTTCCAGGTGCTCTTCGATACGGGGTCCTCGAATTTGTGGGTGCCATCGAGTCCATGCGCCTCTTCGGATTTGGCCTGCCGCAACCACAACCAGTACGACTCCAGCGCCTCGAGCACTTACCAGGCAAATGGTGAAAGTTTCTCGATTGCCTACGGCACTGGTTATTTAAGTGGTTTCCTGGTTAAGGATACCGTGCGCATTGGTGATTTGGTTATTAGAAACCAAGTATTCGCAGCCGCTACCTCTGAGCCTGGCAGCAGTTTCGTTGACTCTCCCTTCGATGGCATCTTGGGCATGGGTTACCGATCCATTTCTGTGGACAATGTTGTCCCACCGTTCTACAACATGTATGCTCAAGGACTGATCGAAAAAAATGTTTTCTCGTTCTACTTGACACGCGACGGCACCTCGGCCAATGGTGGTGAACTGATCTTTGGCGGTTCCGACCCAGCACATTACACTGGCGCTATGACTTATGTGCCTGTGTCCAGCCGGGGTTATTGGCAATTCACAGTTTCCTCTGGATCGGTGAATGGCATCAAGATCTGCAACGATTGCCAGGCTATTGCTGATACCGGCACCAGTCTAATTGCTGCTCCATACTATGTTTACAAAACTTTGCAGAGCGCCATTGGCGCCACTGCCAACAAATATGGAGAATATTTCGTGAATTGCTCTGCGATCTCCAGTTTGCCTACCCTCTCGTTTGTCATTGGTGGTACCACATTCACCTTAGAAGGCAGTGACTACGTCGTTAAGGTCGACAATGATGGCGAAACTTGGTGTATGTCTGGTTTTGAAGATATCGGCACAGATTTCTGGATTTTGGGCGATGTCTTCATTGGCAAGTACTACACCGAATTCGATATGGGCCTCAACCGTGTGGGTTTTGCAAAAGCTGTCTAAACCAGCCCGAAACTATGGAACCGTTAACAAAGTGAAATTTTTCAAATTGGCACCGTTATGTTTTTTGTATTATTACGTATTTAATTGTATCTAATTCTAAATAATGATCTGGATTATAAAAGAGTTTTGTTAGCTATTTTTTTGGAAGCGTAATTTTGAATGTAAGCTGAAAATTAAATGGCATCTGTTGATGAGATTATCATATTTATACAAAACTAAACCACTAATTAATCAGGTCTAATAAATATAACGACATAACTTCAAATATCTAACAGTATAAATTAAAAAAAAAATCCAAAGTCACACTTCTTCAAAAGTACACAAGTACTGTTCGGGTGGGTGGTGAAAACGCATCCGTTGACGTCATATGAATAACATCAAATGCTCAGAAGGCGCTATCTTGTGTTTGAGAATCTGCAGACTATGACAGCTGCTTTTCGAAATGAAATCAAAAGTCAGCTGTTTTCCAAGCGTCGCAGCTTGTTTATTGTTTATTGTTTAAATTCGTGAGTTGAATGAACAGTTGAGGTAAATTATAAATTAAACGATTAAGGATGATTTTTGTTAATTATTTAACGGGTTAGAAACGGTAGTGTCGTCGGATGAGTTTGGAATCTCAGAGTTCGTAGCTTGGCGGCCACAAAGACCCAAACCCGGAGTAGCTTGTCCAGAATTCGACAGGGATACGTTCGAAGCTCGTGGCACAGCTGCCCGTTGTTGCTGCTGCTTAAACATGGCAGCCACAGCGGCTGCTTGCTGCTGGTTCTGATGGTAGATTTGCTGTTGTAGCATTTGCGCATAGACCAAACGCTCATAGATGCCGGTGGTTGCTCCTCCCTGCGAAGATCCACTCAAAAATTGCGTCTCCTTTAAAAATGTGTTCAGGTACTGTTGCGTTGTGGTGGTCAACATGGGATTTGAGTAGACAATGGCTGGAGAAGAGCCCAAAACGGCATTGGCGAGACTATTCGAAATGAAATTCGTCGTCGTGGTGGAATGTTGATTGTACACCATGGGCTGGGCGGTGGGTGCGGCTGCCACATAGGTAACCTTATTGCCAAGAAACATGCCATAAGCTGTACTGACGGTGGCTGGTCGCACGGACGGCTGTTGCAAGCCACCATTGCACATTTGGTAATAGGCTGTGGACGAGCCCGATTGCTTCTGAAATTAGACAAAGTTGGGAAAATACGGACATTCGAAGGCTTTTAGAATTAACTGACCCCAAAATTGGAAAATCCCATGCCACTACTTGTGGCTATTGGTGCCATCGGTGTTGGATATAGTCCATTGCCATAGCCACTATTATTGACGTCCGTTGGTGTAGATGCGTTGCTATTGTCACTCAACAACGGTGTCAGGTTATCTGGGAAGTCTTTAAAATCCTTGCCATAGACTGCATAGTTCTGCGCGGCCCGATAGTACTCGGGGCTACCGTTGGCCGGGTGGCCAGAGCTGTCACCATAAATTGCGCGATTCACTTCCTGCACAAAGGAATTGCGGTTGGAACGACATGTCGATTCCAATTTGGAGTTCCATTGAGTGTCTGGAGCGAGCGTTTGCCGCCAAATGGGATCATTCAGCTTTTTCGCAGGGGTCACTATAAGAAGAATGTATTCAATTCACTATATACTCAACTGAGGCACTGTCCGCTGTACCAATTTCTTTTGTTTTCCAAATGGGAAATTGGCTTTTGATCTTTTTCAACTCTGTTGCTATGTAATTATCTTGTTTAGCTGCTACGTGTGGAACAATTGTTCCCGGATGGCCTCCTTCCTCATTAAGAGTATCTTCCATTTCCTCGGAATATTTTGGGTGCTCCTCCCCAGTGTCATCGTCATCTTCTTCACTGGTTGCTGCAAATTTGGAATTTACTGTTAGTCCATTGGAATCATTGAACATTTATTGAGAATTTTCAACTAATTTTACAATCTAGAAATCCCAGCATTTCTTTAATTAGTTTTTCCGTTTGCTGCGAT
Organism: Heteromyza rotundicornis; assembly: GCA_951394025.1. Lineage (NCBI taxonomy): Eukaryota > Metazoa > Arthropoda > Insecta > Diptera > Heleomyzidae > Heteromyza > Heteromyza rotundicornis. The sequence goes on along the minus strand of OX596013.1, from coordinate 50,872,094 downwards.
TCCATTTTGAAGTGTTTGGTAAAATATTTTCCAACTGATTGCAACGGTTTTTTGTGGCACGAAGCTTTTGTGCAGCTTTTAACGAATGAAATTTGAATTTGTCGGTTTTATTTTTTATTGTATTTTGCACGTTTTTCAGGTTAAAAAGAATTTTCTGTGTTGAATTTTTTTTAATCGAATTGAAAAATTTAAAACTTTTTTTTGTTTGTTTAGCCAACTGCAATTCGATATGTTGAGCTTGAGTGTTTTTTGTAGTATTTTTTGGCGGTGGATTTTTCTCAGGTTAGACATAAAACGTCCGGGCACATTGAACGTTTTGCAAATTGTGTAACTGAATTTTTTTTTTAAAAGCTTTTCGTTATTTACTGCTATGTTAAGATTTAAGACGAAAAATCCAGATAATATTTTGGAATGGAAATACCTTCGTGTCCGAATACACTATCATGAAAATGTCGTTTTCTAATTTACACTTGGTCTGAGCATGTCCAAAATCTCTTCCTGATAGGGCACATAAGAAGTAGGGGTATTGACTATCCAGGGAATACTTGAATGTGTACTTATATACTTTTGTAAAAGGTTATAAAAAAATCAGGTCTGCAACATCAAAAACTTACATTGGCACTTTCAAGCTTTTATAAATTTTTTTCAAATATTTTACTAAATTCCTTAATTTTTTAAAGGTGTATATTTTGAACATTATTTACTTTAAATTAATCAATTCCTATTCACTTACTTTCAGATTTCAGAAATAAATTATAAAACATATGTAACTCGAAGCTAGATACAAAAACATGGAAAACTCAAGAGATGCAATTAAAACAGAGAATGTTCCCGCTAAAATTAAACGCTTGAACTCTGAAAACCTCAACAACTGCGAAGAGTTGAAAGAATTTTTTGTAGAGAAAATCGTTGAATTGAAAGGTATGAAAATGATTATTTACTTAACCAGATTTCCCTTACACACATTTTTATAGACATTATAAAAACCCAAAATGATGCAGTAATGGAGATCTTGGCCACCCAAAATGCCCTGATAAAAACCTTAATCGAAAAACAAACCAAGTCAAGTTCATTGGAATCGTCCTTCCCGATAAGCACCGTTGAGGATTTGAATGAATTAAACGACGAAATAAATGACGAAAATAAGTCAGCTTATGTAAGTAAACAGCGTGTTTTGTTATGAATTTCGAGAATTTAAGTAACTCACTTGCAGATTGACGTAATGAAGCTCTTGTTGTGTGGCGCTCCGAAGAAAAACTTGGTGGCCATTTTAACCTCCGAGATGGTGCTAGATTTCAATATCGACGGGACTCATGGCAAAAAAAGGCTTAAAGATTTTTCCAAATTCTATTCGACCTTAGAAGGTACTAATTATATTCTGTAAAATATCCATCTACATTATTGAAGTAATTTTTGTTTAGATTCATTTGCTGCTGACAACCACCTTGACCCAGAAGATACTTTACGAAAGGCCATGCAAATTGTTAAAAAGAATCATTACCACGCTGAGTGCATCAGGAAAAAAAGTAGCAAATAAAAATATTTACGAAATTATTTTAATTTATTGTTTATTGGTCTTCTATGTGAGTCTTTCCTTGCTAGTTCATCATGTCACAGAAAAAGTCAGGCAAATACCTTCCCTGTGTTAAAAATTGCAACCAAATTGTAGCCAACCAATTCTTGTGGGGAATAGAATTTTTTAAGAACTTTATTTCTTACAAATGTACGTAATATAAAAATATAACAACTACAAGTTTCAATGGCCAATTAGTTGTCCACATAACGCGCATTAGGGTATTCACACAAATACCAAAACTATTTACAAATAACATGCAGTTAACTATTTAAAAGGAAAGTGCCAGGCACCACTTTGCGACCATAAATTTCACTTAACTTGTACAACGAATACACGCAGTTAGACACTTTCACATATGGCATAGCAAAATCCAGCTCCAGCGCCAGCTAGTTTACATGGTGTTGGTAAATTGATCAATGTTGGAGTCAGTCTGAAAAAACAATAAGCCTTGAAGGAGCTGACTCTAATTTCGAATACATGAAAAGATTACTTACAAATTCTCAGTTGAATCGTTTCCACAATTTCCATGCTCATTCCAGCCCCAAGTGTAGATGGCACCTGCAGTGGAACGCACCAACGTATGCTCCGAGCCTAGGTGTATACGCGCTGGTGACACTCCATCCGGCAGAGACAGTTGAATTGGCGTCGGCTGACATCCCGACGTTGAGCCGCTTCCCAGTTGGCCATAACAATTCCGACCCCACATAAAAATGCGACCATCCTTCAGCAACGCTGCATTGTGAGTCCAACCGACTGCCACTTGTCTTACATCATCTTCGAAGTGGAAAGCATTCGCCTGTCCGTATTTGTTATCGCCCAAGGGTAGAACATGCTTAGAGCTGTGGCCGTGCTCCAAGTCGATCACATTCAACAGCAGATGATTCTGTCCACTGGTAACGGATGCTATGCGCATATCTCCCTCAGTGCGTGGCTTAATCTTCAAGACATCGGCACGGTTCATAGAAGTGGCTGTAATACAGAGTTCCGCAGGCGCCGGGTCATTTATGCGCAACCGGCCAAAGATGTATAGATTGAAATCGGCACTGAGTATGGCACAGTGGCGCATACCGAAGCTTACGCGACGCGGCGTTTCATTACGCGGCAGCATCACGGGCAAGGGACGACGCACAGCGGTAAAGCCACGCTGGCAGATGCCCAGCTGCTGGAAAGAGTTGGATCCCCACACGTACAGCTTCTTGGTGACAGTAATGCACCCGGATATGTCCCAACCGCAGGCAATACTTTCGACGGGTACATCCTGGAAATTTTGGACATTTTGTTTACCATTTTCATTGAGATGGTCACACTCTATTCTACGTACCTCAAAGAATTCACTTGGAATGCTCGTAAACACACTGTGGCAGTCTTCTGTCGAATCCAGGCCCAATTGACCGCGATTATTCCAGCCGCACGCATGTATGCGGCCACAAGTGTCCAAGACCAGCACATGTCCTCCACCGCCGCGTATACAACGCACACTGTTCGGATTGAAGGAGCATTTGCTCAATTGCTGCGGTGACATGCACAATTCCGACTCGAAGCCAAGGCCAAGTTGGCCATGCGAATTCGCGCCCTAGTACACGGCGTTTGGTGTGGTTTACAAGGAAGGAAGGAAGGGCGCAATTAATTTGCAATTCAAATTCCATAAATGCTAATTTCGTTGCAACTCACCCAGGCGTACACGGACATTAGCAATGCAATTCAAGCAAATGCAACTAGTTGCGCTTCGACTTCCGTTTCACACGTTGATTTAATGGCACACGGTTGCGATTGTCGATTTTCTTTTTGGTTTCGCGGCGCCGGCCTATGATTTGGGATTTTCAGCCCAACACGTCCTGTTCTTGCAGCTGTTTGGTGGCAACTGTTTTCACTTCTGCACTGCTAAATTCTATTTAAATTAACTTGGTTTCTTGCAATTTCAGCCGCACTTTGTGCTTTTGTGGCCTTTGCATGTTTGTGACTCAACGAACGTGTAATTTTTTGGTTAGTTTGTGGCTCAAGTAAATAAACAAAACCAGCTGATTTGTGATTGTAGCGATGGGGGATGACCGATAGTTTTCAACAAAATCTGATATGTGAAATCGATATGTGAAAACGTTCGAAAAAAATGCCCATAATTTCAGTATCGATAAAATACTTTCGAATACGAATGCCTGGTTTTCATTATTTCATAATTAATGGCTTTTATTGTCAGTAAAGTGGAAACAGGTTGGCATTTCGATGTCGATTTCACCAAACTGATGTAAAATATGGGAAAATGCATATATATCTGACATCCTCGCTTGTCATTTACGTCGATATTTGCCAATAGGCTGTCAAATTTCTTACGAGAGCTCATTAGGCGCGATGACACCATCTAGAAAATTACGTTTCAAATTAAACTTGGTTTGGAAAGGGCGAAATTTTGTATGAAAATGTAAATAAATGGAGAGGCCCATTCTTATCCATTCTTATACGCTGTTCAAGAGACAGTTTACACTATCAAGTTAACTACGAAAAGAGTCAAGAATTCAAAAATATAAAATTGGTCAAAAAAATGTTGCCACTTTCTGGTTTTTTGGCTCCAAAAAGTATGCAACAAATTTTTAAATGCTTTATTTTTACTTGTCGTGTAAATTTGCCCGGGTACAATGACTTTTTAAACAAATTTTGAAGACAAAAAAAACGGTCCTCCGTCCTTCCTAATTCGATTTCAGCGGTTATGCATTTGGTCAACGTAATTAACCCACAACTGGCATGTTAACCTACTTCTGATTGCTAAAAGTCTACTCCCCTTCTTCTTCTTCTCAAGCAATTGTGACAACAACTAAAGTACTAACTAGCCAAAGACAAGCTTTTCGGCGCTAACAACAATAACAACAAAAGATGACAGTAACGACTGCAGATTCGCCAACCTGTCGTTACAATTCCGGTATTCTCATAATCTGAACTGTTCCGTCGACCATTAAGGCAACAAATAAAAGAAACAAGCAAACTCCAAATCGAAATGGTACTTGGTGCCTTCACGACTTTTGCAAAAATCTAATAAACCTAATAATCTGTTTTTAAAATAGTTTAACGTTTGCTTTCTTTCGTTATTATAATCTAAATGGATGCGAAATGATCATGAGAAAACGTTTTGAGTTTCTTTTATTTTCCTTTTTTTTCTCCGTTTTTCCTTTTCTTTTTGCTTTTATTGTTATTTTTTTTATATATCAGTTTCAGTGCACCAGAAGAAGATTGGCCAAAGATCGTCCAAACGCTGCTAACCAATGAAGCTAACCAAAAAAAAAAAATAAAAAATAAAAACCTAAAAAAAAGAAACAATTCGATAATTACAGTGACAAGGCAATTGTGGAGTAGAGTAAAGTACTTACTTTACTTTATTTTCCTGCAATAACTACACGATATGCGATATTGTGATATCTGCCACTATATGCCGTGCATTGTTAGACAGTCGGACAGTTGTTTTCACAACGCAGCTTGAGATAACTCCATTCTTTTTTCTTGGTCGTCGTCGTCGACGCTGTTGTTGTGGTTGCTCCATGGATTCCATTCCAATCCATGGCGACAGGTCTCTGCACCGCGTTGCTGCTTTGCTGGGGATTTTTAAATATGTTTTTCATTGTAGCACATTTTTGTGTGCAAGCTTTTCTTCTATTTGTTTCAGGTGCATTTGGGAAGTCGCCATCGTTGTTGTTGTTGTCTGTGGGGGTTCAACGATTTCAGTTTAAGTATTTGCTGTTGTTTTTTTCTCTTCTGGCTTATCAATATTGTAGCGGGTGATTTCTGATTTCGCTGTGCACCCACAAAACATTACAATTAGTTTTTACAACTTTGCAACTGTGATTTCAACCTGTTCCGTTTCGTTGGCTGTGTACATTTAAATTACTGTGATTATTATTTTAGATTTTTATGGCCGATTTGTTGGTATCTTGTCGCTTTTGCAACCAGCTCAATTGTCAGTGAGCGAGTGTCTTTAAGTTGACCCACTAGGTTGGGTTAGGTTAGGTTATCCTGGGTGGTAGAAGGCACGCATATATTAACTCGATCCCTGGCGACATCAAACGGAGTCTAAAATTTAATCTTCTTAGACGAAAAATCTGATAAAGGGCTAATAAGAACTGCGGTAGTGAAAACGGGATAGACAATTTTGCACCGAAAATCCATACAAAAAACATAAAAGGTGGCAACTCCATGCTTTGTTTATTTACATTTTCATATAAAACCTGTCAAATTTCCGCATGCCCAGGTCAGTGTAAATTCTAAAAACAAAATGCCCAAGCGTCATGGGAATGACTGTGTAAATAGGCTCTTAAAAATCTTTTAAGAATTTAGAAGATTTCAAAAAAAAGGAATGTAAAAATAGTAGGGTAAGTAGGGGTAGCTGTGACGCCGATTTTGACTTTGAAGTTTTTGGCTGTGTTCTCAACAGGTATGTGTTTCCTTTGGGGGGTTTCATACAAATTTGAATACCTTCAAAACTTAATTTTTTAAATTTTGCATCTACGTCAGTAATGTTGGCTTCCAAGCCTGGAATCGTTGTTGGCTTAACCACAAAGACTTTTAACTTCACATAACCCCAAAGAAAAAAAATCAAAGGTGCGACAGAAATCCTATATATACTTTGGCATGGACATGGTTCGAGGTTTCAAGACCACCTATAAATGGTCAATAATGGCGTACTAAAACCAAGAAACAAAAAGGTTTCGGTCGAGTGTGTCTACTGTTGGTAATAAGACCACTTCTACATTTTTACAATTCCATATCTCCCCTTTAGAGTCCTTGAACCGAGTAAAATTGAATACACCACAGCTTGTACTTACAATTCGCACAAATTTCGGCATATTCCTAAGCGAGAAGATTCCAAGGAATGCCCCCAAACAAATAACAGAAAGAAAGAAAGACGCCAAACAATTACCAGCTAAGTAACTTCGTTACCGTAATTTCTACAATTTCTAGCGCGCGATCCCAGCTATTATCCGAAAACCATGATTTCCTCCGAGATGTTTAGTTATTTAAGTTTTTTCTTCCTCGTCTTAGTTGAGACAGGCCACTTCATTCAATGTGATGCATGCGGCGGTTGGTTGAAAATAAAATCGTGATTTGTGGTTTAAATGATTTAATCTCATTTTTCATTTCATTTCAAATTTGTTTCAGGTGATTTGTATAATTTCGTGCTTACACTTGATGCCTTTGTTTTGCGGTTGTTCTGTGAAATGTGGAACTGTTGAGGAGTTGAAAACAAGAAAAAGCGATTTTTTCGTTGTTGTTTATAGTAACTGTTGGATATAATTATGCTACGTAACAGGTGTACGTACGCAGTTAAGCATTCAAGATGAATTTCCTAAACCATTCGAGGTGAATGTCTTCATTGTAATTTAGGCTTTGCACTTTTTTTGTTGTTTAAATTAGAATTGAAATATTAAATCATAAATATTAATTATGATTTGGCTTACTTACCATCAACAATTAATTTCTTCTTACAGACTCAATAGAAACTAAATAGAAAAAGCTACGAAATTGCCTAACAAGACCCAAGATCACGACACGATCCTTCACCAGAATTGGCTCTACCAAACTGTTAACTCCTTTTGGTTTACAGTTTGTTGTTGTTGTACCTTGGTTGCTTCTTCTTCCTAGCTGCCGTTTAATAATTGCCCCGTTTTCGTTATTGAATTTCATCAAAGCCACCGCATAAATCATCACTTCACGTGGAAAACTTAACAATTTTTTTCTTTCTCTTCACCAATGATCATGGTTGCATTTCTAACGGTAGCTCTCCTGACTACTTGCCTTCGAAAAAGGAGCAAATAGATGAAAAGTAAAGGCAAAAAAATTTAAGAAAAATCAAATTCATAACGATTTGAACGTTTTTTTTTGTGCTGTTTTTTTTTGCTGTGGCTGCTTGGAACTTGCAACATGGCGCACGTTTTCCGGGCGCCCCATATTAATGATGTACACAAGTGGCTGAAATTGTGCTTCTGGTTTGTTCCTTCGTTTATTTCTTGCTGGTGTTATAATTTCTTTCATTTTGTTAACGTTTTTTGGGGTTTTTTTTTTCCTTCTTCTCTTCCACTCAAATTTGAATTTGTGAATTTGTCTGCCGTTTTCGGTTACAATTTGATTTATGATCCTTATTTCTCGTTTTGGTGTGAATGTGATTACCGACTCGTAGTTGGTGTTGATGGTGTGGTGGTGGTGTTTGTTTTTTTCCCCCACTGTGCAAAGATCACGATTATTATTTGGAGTTTCTGTTTAGTGGAATGGGGCATTGATTTAAGGAGATTCGTTGAAAGTGTTAACTGTTAACGGTTAGACTATTTCTTAAAAAGCAACCATTCTAAAATTTAACTTGGCTGGCTTATAGAATTTCAGCTATGCCAAGTACACACACAACATAACACATTGAAAATATTAAAACAAATAAACGGCAGTGATCGTCCAGTGATTGCCACCTCAAATTTTTCACTGTCAAGTGCCAGAGATGACAAAACCATAGTACGGCGCTCCTACACCTGAGAAACCTTCGCATAAGCTCCACAAATTATTAATAATAATTTAATTATGACAAGCAACTTGAGGCTTGTAAATTGTAAATTGTAAAATAAAACCGGCCACAAAATGCCACAGCCGAGAACATAAATTAACATTAAAGGGAAATAATGAAAACGACCAACACTGATTGCAGCGATTGCAAATGCGGGGATGACTTTTGCAGCGTTGCTACTGCAAAAGTGATGTTGAACTGATGTCATGCCCATCTGTACGATCTGTACGAGCTGATAAAATTTAATTTAATATTAATTTGTACGAACAACAACGTCGCATTGCATTTCGTTGCGTTCACAAAAGTTATATGGGCGCGAATTTATGTGCAGTGATAAGCAAATTACAAAATTTACAACTGCCGAAAATTTTAATTTATTTTTTGTTGTTGTTGTTGTTGTCGATTTGTGTTTAAATTATGATCACTTTCACCCAGCTCAAGCGAACCCAAACGCAACGCACCAAGCCCAAAAGCAGCACACATGAAGCCCTTTTTTAAGGCACAGGTTACACTGCCACTATCCCCTTTCGGTCCCTCATCGTGATGTCGGAATTGATTAGTTGCGGGTGAAGATCATCATCAGCAGCATTTTCGCATTTTCGCCCTCATCATCTATATTAGCGGATGCTCGCGTGTCGAGACGATTTCTGCGTAGGCGGCCGCCCGGCCAGTTGTTGAATGTTAAGCACCAAGCATATGCACATGTGATCATGTTGATATCGCTGTGATAAGTTTTTTTTTTGGGTTTTTTTTTTGGGTGCACAGTCGCAAATATTTATGAAACATAATTGCGAGTTTATGAGGTGCTTTAAATTAATTATGCAATATTCGTGTAAACATTATTGTTAATTGTTGTATGCACCATTCCTTGTGGTGGCAGAGGTATGGGACCTTGAACATCCTCTCGCTGTGGTCATGTTGTGAAAGTTGGCGAAGGGTAATATGATTTCGGTTAACATTTCATACACATTACCACGAATTTATAAGATTTTTAAATGCGAAAAGGCTTGTACTTATTTGAGTGAAATTGTTATTTGTGATCCCCATTTAAATATATTTTAGATGACATAATAGGTATTGATCATACTTCACTTGGACTGCCCATCGTAAATTTAGCATTTCAAAGGTGACTTTCGTTATCAAAACGTTATCAATCAGCTAAAGTGTGACCCCCTAGGTTAGAAGTGCCTACCAAACAATACAAAGCCAAGAAATATTCAACATACTGTGGTGAATATCACTAAGAAAGTACGAGAGAATAAATGAGCTGATAAAGCGAACAAAATTAATAACACAAATAACAACAACAAGCAGAACGACAAACAAGTGAGTACATTTCAGTCCATCAAAGTCGGCTTTGATATACACCCTACACCTACTGAAATCTTGAAATTTCGATCGCCATATTGGAGCCACCATCTTGATTATGGAAATTTCTACCTGTAATTTGCAACCAGCGACCCCAAAAACACCAGCAAGTTTTGTTATTATTTAAGCGGTCACTTATATGGGTGGTAGGCGTGGCAGTTCACCAATTCCGCCCATATCTTCTTGGACCGAAGCAATCGTGTTTACAAGTAAAGAGGACGAATTGACAGACAGACGGTCAGGGCTAAATCAGCTCCGGAGGTGATGCAGATGAAGAATACATATTTACCTATCACGCCTCATTCTTGACGTCCCAAATCACCGACCAAAGTGAATGTACCTATACCTCTTGAAGTGTAGGGTATACAGAAAATACATATAATTTTCCACTTGTTCGAAACATACACGAAACACAGCGCCAAACCATTCAGTTAACGTTCAGCATTTGACAAGTTCAGAGTCCGGACCGTAGCCACCACAGAAGCCCCCCCAATCCAATAGCAACCAACTACACAATAAGTATCATAAAAATGGCAACTTTGATCAGAAAATTGATTAGCACCAGCAACGCTGCAAAGCCGGTAGCGCCATACAAGTAAGTTTCTCATACGAACTGACCATTCCACTTACATTTACCCCAACGGAGTCTTAACAAATTGACAGTTGTCAAAACAAAACATTAAAATTATTATTCTTCCACAACTACTTGCGACGCTCACTCCCTGTCGCTGCCCTGTTCCCATCCAATCGATGTATGCAGTCAAGCGGTTGTGGCCGATCGCACCGTTTATGTCTCCGGTTGCTTGGGTCTGGACAAAAACACCATGAAACTGGTGCCAGGTGGTGCGGCCGAACAAGCCGAAATGGCCTTGAAGAATCTGGAAGCTACACTCATAGCGGCCGACTCGGGCATTGATAAAGTGGTCAAGAATACAGTGTTCCTGAAGGATCTGAACGATTTCGGTGCCGTGAACGAAATGTACAAGAAAAGTGAGTATGATTGCCAATTGATAAGGTTATGGATGGTTAATGTGTGCCCATGAGTGTTTGGGCTTTCTGTCGATAAGGTTCGAGTTATCGCAGAATTATAATTTTCTATTTATTGTTGCTGTATTGCCTATTGATCGGTCTTGCCGTACAACAAGTCCGGCCCGCCCGCTTATCTCTTGTAAATGATTTTATTACGTTTTATTTGGATTGTTGTTGTCGATAAGTTCGCTTGCTGATCGGCTCTCTCTGCGTGTAGTTTTCCATTGTGGAATAATTTATTTATTTTTGTATTTAAAACTATTTTCAGTATTCAGCAAAGAATTCCCCGCTCGTAGCTGCTTCCAGGTTGCTAAGCTGCCCATGGATGCTCTGGTGGAAATTGAGTGTATTGCAATGACGGGCAAAATTGAGACAATCACAAAGGAGAATTGACTGAACGATATTGGTGATATTGACGTTCGAGATACGGCAGCTTCCAAATTGTAGATTTTTTTGTAGAACGGATGGTCTGCCAAGTGGAAATTGTTTTGAAATAAATGTTTATTCTATGTAAATTAAATTTTATCTATTTCATCTGTACACAGTGAGGATTTTACGTAACTCTGTACTCGACGTTAGCTAATATGGGTTCCGAGAGTTGTTCAACGAAGTATGAAACCTAAACGAACCTTAAACGATAGCTACACTCTCGATTTTATTCATTATTGAGAGACAACAAGTTAATTAGTTAGTTTCCACGATCCGCACAGATCAGCGAGATTAACCCTTTACGAGCTACTCGAATTTGATAGAGTTTTCTGTGTAATTTCCCTTAGTTTGTTTTGATTGATTAAGTGTTACTCAGTGAAATAGAGTTTATAGAGGACAAAGATTTTTTGGTGACCTGATTGTTTCCCATAAACATTTTGACAAACCAACTAGCACGGCCCTACAAACTTCCTCCTGTTCCCAATAGGTTTTTTCCTACAAATATAAAAATTAATAAAGCAATAAGTCACCACGGCCAAGCACTGCAAAAAGGGTACTGTAATACGTGTTCCCTGTAGAGGTTACATGTTACATGGAATTATACTCACTGAAAAATGTTACTCAAAGTCATTTAAATTCAAAGCACTAGAATTTTGTGGTTACTAAGTCCACCTTCAGTTGAAAAATGACTAGCAAACGGAATTATTTTAGCTAAAAAATGTTTTGGAAAGACAACACTAAGCGACAAATGGAAGTTTTTAGAATAATTTTGTGGTTAAGATCGCTGATTGCAAATGTTAATTTTGATGAACACAAAATGCACTAAATTTCTTATCTAAATAAAATTAATAATACAAAAAATTCAATAACTTTTCCCATTTCTACCAATAATTTTTTCAAAGGCGTAACATAACGTCTTGTTTTTATTGCAACGTAACAAGCAGCAAGCAGGCAAGTAGTAACTTATGCAAATGTTTAACCCAAGCAGCAATTTTTGTATAGAATTTGCATATATGAGCGCATAATTGTGCACGGCATAAAGTAGGAGGTTTTCACAATAACAACAATAGCAACAGCAACAACAACAACAAGTACACCAACTATGACAATACCAACAATAAAACATAGTAAAGTTAGCTGCTTTTGTCGTTTGTTTAGCAACAATACAACACAATGTCGCTTGTTGTACAACAAGATGCAGCAACATTATGTTGCACACCCCCAAAACAATGTAAATGACGCTTTGACGATGTTGTTACTGCTGGTGTGTTGTTTGTCTGTTTGTCGGTTGGTTGGTTTGTTTATTTATTTCTTTGCATAATCCTGAGCCCGGTCCATGGCACTGCTCCTGGCTTAATCAGCCCGAGACGACGTTGTAGGAAATGTGTGTGTGCGCAAGTGCGCAATTTATTAGACCTGAGCGGCTGCTGAGGCAACTCGACATGGCTCGCCATTTTAAGGTAATCCATGTGCAGCAAGTACGTTTTGTATATGCCGTACACAGAGGCTCATATGTTGCGGGCTGTCATGTTGCAATTGTTTGTCCCTGTTGCTGGGTGGTGAAATTCAAAAAAGTTTGCGGTGGCGGAAATTTTAATTTAAAATTTTTTTTGCCGCAAAATTCCAAACGTTTTCCGCATTTTAATAACTTAATAAATATTCAACAACCGTTACCCTCAGCTGGCAATATTCAGGTCAGCGACACTTTCTCTACATTACGCCGCTTGAGATGCATTTAAAATGTCCGTAGGATTAACCTTCGAAGTTTCTGGGGGAATTAATTTCGGTCCGAAGGGTCTTCTTTAGTGCAAATATTTGATTTACCGCTTTCTTGTGAAGATGTCAGCCAAATTTAACGTTGCTTTTGTAAACATCACGTCAACACAAAACCGCCCATGTGTGCGCGCCCCCAATTTTATAAATTTTGGTTGTCTTTTGTAAGCATATATATATTTTTTTTTTGGAAATGCCTTACCAAACACCATGGCAAAAGAAAGAAGGTAGTGCCGCTGTCACTTACTTTGATTAAAATGCCGATTATTTTTAGGTATGTTTGTTTGAAACAAATCAAACAGCTTTGCCACCCGCTGAAAAATATTTGAAATATTTTTCGGAATTAAAAAATTTCTTAAAATCCTGTGGATAAAATTTTAAATGTCTCTACAATTGAAAGGTTTAATGGATGTAGGCTGTAGTAACATACAAATTATTTCAAAAAAATAAGTTTTAAAGTTTCTCATTTAACGTTTTTGAAAAAAAAATTGGTGCTATGTCATCTTTGTCGCTTTTGAATCTTCAAAACTATCATCAAAACTTATTTTTGGGATGGATTATAGGCAAGAAATGGCCCTTGCCATTTCAATTTTGTCAAAAAGTCAATTTTGAAATTTGGGATTTTTTCGCAACAATCCGGTAGCCCGAAATGTCATAATCGGCTTAAAAGTCAGATGGTTAAGATGGCTGCTAAGAAGTGACAGCGGCACTACCTTCTTTCTTTTGCCATGCCAAACACTAATTATTTATTATTTGGCAATTGAGTATGTCAGACTCTGACTGCGAGATGAGTTTCCAAAATCCAAACAAAATACAATAATTACACGTTGAGCATCAAGCAGAGCAGATCAACGCGACGAGGAAAAAAACGTTAAGTCAAACGAACAAGAAAAAAAAATCAATTCCAAAAAAATGCCAACATTGGCAACACTATGTGACGGCGGCGGCTTCAGTTTGGGCCAGAGGGCGTAGGTGCAACGAAAAAATACAAAAATCCAAACACACCCAGAAAATTAAAAGCAACAGGTACATGCCTTCAGATGCACAGAAATGTATCAAAAGAAAAGGAAGAAGAAGTGGAAGAGGCCACCACCACGCACTTTTCGAATACACGGGGCGAAATATCGGACAGGAAATTATTACAACTCATAATAAGTACATTTTCAGGAATCGTCGGAACTTGTTGTAGGTGAGTCTCTTCCATTGGGACTTTCGGTGGACTTTCAATTTCTGAGACCCTTTTTTTGTAATAATTTTTGATTAAAAATCGCACGATTTTTTTTTTGGCGATTTGGAATTTTTTTTAAATTTTTCGTTGCCAATTTTGGTTGGAGCTTCTAAGTCAACCTTTTTGAACTCTTTTATGTGTGAATCTCTTCCATTAGTATTTGGCCATAATATAAATGAGTCATTGGAACTTTTTGTAGGTGAATCTCATACATTAGGATTTAGCAAGGAACTTTTTCACAAAATTGTATTTCAAGAAAATGGAATAAAATTTTCTCAGTGTACGATTTTTCAAGGCAAATAATAATAAAAATAAAACAATATAAAAAATTTCACTCTGCTCTTAGGAAGTGCAACGTGGAATTATAAATCCAAAACGCAAGCACGCACACACACGCACACACATGTTGGGGTTCTGCAGAGATTTGAAGAATTACCCCGAAGCGCTTTTATGTCGCATTTTAGCGAATTAATTACTTTATATGAGGATCATAAAAGTGAAGCGACCTGATTTTTTTTGTTGCCGTTGTTAAACGCTACCATGAACACACAAAGGATCATGCCATCCATGCCTTTTCAGCTCAAGTTATGCGTGTGCGTGCTTTGACAGTGGAGTGGAGAAATTAATTCATTTGCGAGAGTAACTTTAAGCGTCGTCATGCTGGATGGATGGCATGCGATCATCGTCAACAACATCGTGATGATGATGATGACGACGATCGTCGTCTGCATGCAATATTGTGGGTGTAATCAAGTGGATTTAATGTGCGGAAATGTGTGTTGAGTAAGGATTTAAGGTTGCGGTAAGTATATATTTTATTTGCTTTCTATGTGGGTGCAGACAAATATAACAGAAGAAAACGAAACGATTGCTGGCCGGGGATTTCGTATTGGATTGTGCGTGTTGGTATGACAGGAAAAATGCGAGGAATTGTGACGACAAGCCTATTATTAAATGAGGTTATTAATAAGGGATTGTGCCGTAGTGAGTCTAACCAAATGCAACTTTCCATTAAGCCATTGTGAAATTCTTCTTTTTTGTACACTTTCTGATGATTTTACATGTTTCCTAACATGCCTTGGCTGACATAAAATAATTCACCTTCAAAACAAGCTGATCCAATGCGCCTTCTTTTTTAATAGCGGCCCATAAAAATTGTAACCGTCAATTACACACAGCAAATTAAAATCAAATAAGTTAGCGTGAAAATCACATGAAAGCCAAACCATAAAAGCCATAAAAATCGCATGCAAATTATAGGGATCCCATTACCATTACAACAACAACAACAGACGGCAGCAACATAAAATACTAGTAGCAACAACTGTGAGTGAATAAGAAAAGCGGTTGCCAGGTTGGTAGATAAAATGTATATAGGCAAAAGTCAATAAAGTCTACAAACAAAATGAAGACATTTTTTATTTCGCGCCATTATAATTGTGGCTAATTTGCTGGGGCCCCCGTTCGTGGCAACAACGTTAAGACAGTGAAGAGCAACGTCGTAGTTGAGGTAGTCATAAGACCATATCAAAGGTAGGGCATCCGGCTTTGTAGGGGCATTGATTTTTTTCAGTTTTTCCTTTTATTTTTTTCTTCCACACAATTGCAAGGTTGCTTTGAATGAGGTTCATAAATTTATGTTTTAACCAATTGCCATGGTTAGGCAAGTGTATATTGGTTCAATTTAAAGTCTTGAATTATTATTGCCATCCCTTTAATGGGCACTTCTCTGTTGCCTGTCGTAATTGTGGCATTGAGCCTGCAATTATACACCATTGGCAGTAGGCAGTAAATGGATTGCTTATTTACAACATAATTTATTTGCCTAATGAGAAGTATTTGTTAATCCCGGCGGAGGCTGTCGGTGATGCATACTATGTTGTTAATGAATTAATAACTTATTGCTAATGGGCTAATGGGCATATCAAGTTTTGGAAGACTTTTTTTCGCAATCGCTCTAATCGCTTGTGTACGATCCATTTTCCGGTAATTTTACATACATTTTTTGATACTTTAGGGGTAATGTTTTAATATTTAAGGGTAATGTTTTAATATTTTAATAATAATTTTTCGATAATTTTTCGATATTTTATAGAAATTTTATCGATAATTTTTTTGATATTTCATAGAAATGTTATCGATAATTTTTTGATATTTTATAGAAATGTTATCGATAATTTTTCGATATTTTATAGAAATATTATCGATTTTTTTTGATATTTCATAGAAATTTTATCGATAATTTTTCGATATTTTATAGAAATATTACCGATAATTTTTCAATTTTTTAAAGAAATTTTATCGATATTTTATAGAAATTTTATCGATATTTTACTGATAGTTTCTCGATAATTTCCATTTCAAAATTTTGTTCCAAATCCACTTTGTACCTGTCCAATTCTATTTCGTTCCAGTGCCATTTCCATTTTGTTCCTGACTTAATTTACAATCAATTACAAGAAACGGCATTCAAATCGGTTAAGTGATAAAGAAAAAGATAAAGAAAGATAAAGAAAAAAAATTTTGAATGGGAGGTAGGCGTGTATCGGATAACAAATTTGGAGTCGATAGCCCAATAACTACGCCACTGAATTGGTCCACATCTGCATAGCATGTTACCACACTCTAACTGGTTCACATTATTCCAGATGCCAACTACACTAGTGACTACCCCATTACTGATATTTTAGAGTAATTGATCCATAATTTCTCGCAGGGTATTTAAAAAAAAACTAGAGAGTGGACTATCTTCGGCTATACCGAAGCTGAAATACCCCCACACAGTAGGAAGAAGTACCTTGAACATAAAAAATTGTGGTCTCAAGACCCTATTTTGAGCCAATTATAGGTGGTTTTGGAGCCCGGACCATGTCCAAAATCCATTTCTAAAAATTTCCAATTAAATCCACAAAAAAAAAAAAATTGGTCTCAAGACCCCATTTAGACCCTTATATATGTGGCTGCGGAACCTCGGACCATGTCAAAAATACGTTTCTAAACATTTCCAATCGAATACAACAATAAAAAATTTGTACCTTTTTTTTCGGTGTATGGGAGCCACGCCCAGTTTTTGTCCGATTTGGCTGATTCTCGAACTTGATCTCAGTATTCACGAGAAAAACATGTAAAAAAAGTTTCAAGTCGATATCTCCAAAACTGCGACCGCTATCGTGCGGACGGACAGACGGACAGACGGACAGACGGACAGACGGACAGACGGACAGACGGACAGACGGACGGACAGACAGACGGACATCGCTAAATCGACTCAGGAGGTGATACTGATCAAGAATATATATACTTTTCCATACCGGACACGCCTCCTTATGGGCGTTACAAACGTTGTGACAAAGTTAGTATACCCTGCCACAGTGAGTGTGGGGGTATAATAAGTCCCCATAGGAACATTTTATTATCGTTAAACTCTTAAAATTTCGGTAATAATATTTAAGATAAACTATTCTACTCAAGGATATACACTATCGATACCAAAACAAGTGATTTGAATTTAAATTGCAGGCCAACCTTCCGGCCCATAACAGACGCAGCATTAATTGAATTAGGACTGGCAACACTTGCTGAATACCAACAACTCATTTATTTGCCCACTTGTAGTAATTTTTCACTTTCGGAACGCGCAAGCGAAGACATACAGTAAACATGCCTAGAAATAACCTAGTCCTAGTCGCTTTGCAGCAAGTACCCTATGCAGTAAAGGAGAGGCAAACACGCCCAAAAAAAAAAATAAAAATGCCCAAACCTGCAATTAAAGCGAGATTAATTAGCGACGCCAGTGGTGCTACCAGTCGACATACATAGTACCCACGGAAGAGTTAAAAAGCTGCAAAGCGATTTCGCTTGTCGCCACTTTTGTAGGACAATCGATCTTTGCTGCATGCAACCACCACGGCAACTGAGGTGGCATGTGGAGTCGTCGTCATCGTTATGGTAGTTGTTTCGCTGCATTGGAAAGGCGACTCCTTGATTCCTCTACGGCGGGGATGATGGTAGCCGCTTGGTCCACTTAGACGCAGCGCGTTCAATGAATTAATGCTGCCGTGACAAAGTAAACAGCATTTGCTCTTTAATTGCACTTCTCATACTTGTTAATTTTTCAATTTTCATCTTCGACCGCTGCGCCAGCCTGGTGGATGCGACCACACAGTAAACGATATCAACACAAGACACACAGGTGGACATCAACATGCGGTAGTCCGGGCCCAGTGTGATGCCAAGTGGCCTTGCAACGCAAGGCAATTGCAATTGCGCACACACATTCGTAATGTGTGGCAGCGTATTTTTAATTTGTGGCCATTTCTTGGCAGCACATTGGGGCGCCACTTTTTGCCTGCTACGGCAGGCCACTCACGGATATAAATTGAGAGCGATTAAATTTCAAAATAAATTTTTTTTATCGCAGCAATTATCCACGCAACTCCCACCACCCTCAGTACAGAGAGCAAGGTGCTTTTTTTTTGTTTATTTTTTCTTTTTTTTTTTGGTTTGGTTTTTTTTTTCTGCCATCTCAACATGAACATGTTGCGTTGTTACCATTGCAAACGCTTTGCGGCTTCCGTGCGGCCAGCCGATCGCGTGTTTGTTGGTGGTCGCCCCACAAACAGAACAAAAAAAAAATGATATAAAAAGCCAACACTGTATTAAGTGAAAATCATTAGTTTTCATTTGTGGCCAATTTGAGGTTATGAGGCGCCCCCCACTACTCCGCCCCGTGCAAATTGCATAAAATTGGGTATAATTTTCACTTGTTCATGTTAAACTTTTTGTTGCATGTTGGCCCGTTATTATAAATGCAGTTTCGCTGCTGCAAAGTGTGTAGTTACTGGAACAGTTGCTGTGATTGCCTTTAATTAATTAAAAACTTGCACAAAGTGTTTCCATGCGACAGTAATGGAAACAAAAATGTCCTTTAACCTTCGCCCTGAACTTTAGCATTGGATTTTACGATTTATTGAATTGTTCCGGAGAATTGCGTGCCATTCGATTGCTAGAAGAAGCAGATTTTATCAATTATTATTTTCATGATTTAATTAAGGTACGAAATCAGGTGGATTTAATAGTTTTCACAAGTCCCATCAAATGGGTAAAATTGCTAAATGTGATCTGGCCCAAGATAATTCGCTCAAATCAAATTAGTTTGCGGAAGAGATCTAATGCAAATGGATGTACACTCATTCAAATGAGTAACCCAAATTCAATATCAATGCTTATTGGGGCCATAAACCGCACATCAAGTGTTCCTTTTGTCGCCTTCGTCAAAACTAAAGTTCAATCATATTTTTTCAAAGATTTATTTGACATTTATTTGTGAAGCATAAATCTTAAAGATTGAATGTCGATAAAACGTTCGATTTAACCGCTCGAAATGAGAAATATCCACTGTAAAAAAGTTACAAAAAAAACCCCAAAATACAAGCATTTAATTTCAGTTTTATGATGCCAAAGCCAGTGCAAAAAATCGTCTTTGGGAGAAGGAAAGATACAAAATAAACTTAAAAAAAAAAAACCAACAAAATCCTAAAATTAATGTTTGCGGTAGACATGAGCGATTTTAGTAGCTTAATACCAGACTTTTATGATTTATTTTGGATATTTGTACAGTTTTTTTCTCTACTGCTATCACCATCGAGGTTGGGTCGTAAAATGTTTCGCTATAAATTGACGGATTATAAAATTATTTAATTTACAGGTTGTTTATCATCTGGCAGATTTTCAGGCCACAAATTAAGAAGTTTCTCAAGAGGCTTAAGCTGCGGTTTGTATTGACACTGGCCCGACATTTTAAAGTGTAATAAATTCCCATATTAAGAAAGAAATGACACACATTTAGAAGGTCTTCGTCTACCTTCAGTAACCCAAATGGACTAACCCTGGCCATTCGATGAAATGCAATTTTCGTATTCCCGAAAAACCCGAAATTCAATTAAGGCCAATCAAAATCATTTTGATGGCACGTTTCGTCAATGAACGATGTGACAGCGTGCCCACATTGTAACGGTACTTGCTGTCAGTTTTGTAACTAGCCCAAACACAGCCAAGCGAAATCAAACATTGTTGGATTGGATTGCATTGCCTTGACTCGTGTGTCTCGGGGAATGTGTCTCTTTCTCTGAGCTGCCGCCGCCGCCGCCGCCTGTCTGTCTGATTGCCTGTTTGTATCACTGAACTGTCAATGGCTGTAACAAAAGCGTACACAAAATTTCCAAGTGCAAAAGGTTACAGGTACGAGTACAAAGTAGGCACTCGAACGAGCCCAAAACCTGGCCAAAAGAAGAAATTAGAATTTCCCTAGAGCGAGTCATGATGATGAAGTGATGTCGTTTATTTCCCAATAATGTAAGCATTTCTTTACCTTCATCTACTAATTTTGTGGGCTTGTTGTTGGCTTGTGAGTTTCCTCGTCGAAAAAGCACCAAATTTGAATTTGGGGGAAAAATCAAAGCGAAAGAAGCGCGCCTGTGCGCACGCGTACCCAACACACAAAGGTGACAAAGTCACGAAATTCTTGTCAATTTTCAACTACAGACCAATTTGTTTTTCTCTTTCGCTTGGTGAATTTCGTGACAAATCAAGCTACCAAAATTGGAAGAAAATCTACTTTTTTTCTTTCTGTTTTTTCTGTTTTTGTATTTTGTTTTGGTTTTTGCTTTTGGTTCGCTGAAGTTTTTGTCCCTAAGTTTGACTTTTGATCATTGAGGATATTTTATTTCGTTGTTTTTTTTTGGTTGCTTTTCTGGGATTTCTTATTGCAGTGAAAATTCAATTTATCGTTGAGGAAATGAAATAAAGTGTCGATGGTGTGCATACGCCCAAGTGATTTGCTAGTGATGACGTTAAATTGTTGTGAAGTGTTATTGAAATGGTTATTCGTTACTTGGGTAAAGTCAACGAATATTCAGTCCTCTAGCGGATGTTCAGTCATACTCTTCCATGCAATCCGCCAACAGGATTTTCGCCCGTACTTTATCGCTCATCCGCTCAACCTGACCTAGCCATCGTTGACGCTGAATTTTCATCCACCTGATGACAATATTTGAGAATATCCAGAGCCGGATTTGGGTGTATCTAGTAGCGTTTCATCGTATTCGGTACTCGCCGTTAATGCAAATTGGTTAATAGACCAGTCGGAGGACTTTCTTCCGTAAAGTTTTCTGCGTACCTTTCTTCGCTTTGCTCCTTGCAAAATGGGTTACTTGACACTTCTGAAATGCAAATACCCGCTGATGTGCACGAGGTCCCTATTTAATGCCTTGCCTTGTTTTATGCACTCGTTACGTTAGTAAATCGCTTAAGTTTGTTACCTGTGAAAATATATTATACGAAATTTCCTACCTTTTTTTGTTTTATTTCGTTTTGGTGTCAGCCCAAGACGAGGTCAAGTCGCCCCTCCGTTGTTTTTTTTTTCTTATGTTGGTGTTTTACCAACAGAGTCAGCCAAACAAGTGCCAACAAAAGGCAGCCCAAAAAAGCAACAAACGGCCACAAAAGTATCACATGGAAATGTTTTTCCGATTTTTGTTTGTGTTATTGTTGTTGTTGTGGGCATGTTAAATTCAATTGTTATTTGTTCCTTCAACTTGATTTTATTTTATTTTATTTCATTTAACTTTTGTTGTTTTGGCTTATTTGTACTTTGGCAGTGAGCCCGAACTGAACCTTAACAGACGAAACGAGCCAAACTGAACGCTGAAACCTTACCAAAAGTTCGTGGCTTTTTCTGTGTGCAACGTTTCGGGTTTGTAGGCCAAAAAGCCAACTGCAGCATATAGAAACGGGAGAGTTATGAGTTGACATTAGAACATGAAAAAAGCGCAACATTACAAGACCATCGCCCTAAAATGACCTCGTTTGTTTTCTTCAATTTGTATTTTTTCTCTTTCTTCTTCTGCGCTGTTCACCACTTGGCAGTTATTATTTGGTTGCCTTAGAACTTGGTACAATTCTGGTCAGTGTTCCACTTCGACGACGACAACAAGTCCAAAAAATGACACCTTACTTGTGTGCATGGGCTCACCTCAATTGGGGTTATGTGATGCAATCTTGAACTTCAATTATGGTTGGCTCATACGGCGAGGTACGTACTGACGTTTGTGTGTATGGTCAAAAGGAAATTTTCATTTGAGCATTTGAGCATTTCGTAGAAAAAGTTTATTTGTTACTCTAAATCGTTGTAAATTTCCAGCTGTGCCAGTTTGTGTCATTATTTGTGTGGTTCTTGTTGATGCTGTCCCGCCCCCTCCCCCCCTTTCCCGAGAGAATGATGAAGAAGACAAAGAATTTTATTTGCTGGCTGCTTGGTTGCTTTCGTCCTATACCAGATCAATCAATAATGATGTTGTTGAAGAAGTCATGTGCCTTATGACATGACATTATATGAGTAGGTACTCTATACTCTGAGCTCTAACTGACTGACTGACTGACTGACATTTGTATGCAGTTGAATTCTTAACTATTTTCTGTTGTTTTCCTTTCTTGCTATTGTGATTTGTGGATTCGAAATTGCTGCTGCAATTGTTGTTGCCTTTGTATGTTTTAACTTTTTTTTTTTTTTCATGTAGTGAATTTTTCAGTTATTGTTGCTTTGGTTGTGGTTGTGGTCTGCGCTGACAGTTGGCTGTGATTGATCAAAATTGTATTCAAATTTGTATGCAAATGACAATGATTGAAGTATTGATCGAGTGCCCAAGTTTAGTAGCTAAATTTGTTTTCAATTTATCCGCAATATAGAAATGTGACATTAAAGAATGAAAGTAAATCAATGCGGTAAGTGAGGAGTTATCGCGATTCATTTGCCCTTAGTCTATGTATACTTAGGGAAAATTTGCATCTTTGAATTAATCGAATTGTCATGAACTAAGTATTTTATTAAATTTTAGTTGCGAATGGTTGCAAGTATAAAACTTTAATATAAAATGGCAAATTCGAGTTTAAGAACGTCAATAATAATATAAATGTTGAGAATATAGTCTCTGCTGTTATATAAGCAAGTTTTGTATCTGTTTTTATAGTAAACCACTTCTATCAACATAACATTTTATCATTTAAATTCAGCAGACAATTTTTAAATGCAATTTTAAACTCAGAAAAAAAATGTATATTTAAAGTGGGGCGTATGAGTAACATTTATTACTCATATGAGTGCGTATGAGTGATAATAAATTTTTGTTTAAATTCCACTCGATTTAGAAAAATGGCCAGGTAGGCGTAGTTTTTGGTAGGTTGCTTGAAAATAAGTGCAACAAGAGGGCTCTCCAAGAGATTCTAAGTGCCCATTTACACTATCATTTCCATGACATAAAACCTGACAAAGAGCTAATAAGAACTGCGGTAGTGAAAAGGGGATAGAACATTTTGCACCGAAAATCCATACAAAAAACATAAAAGTTGGTAACTCCAGGCTTTGCTTATTTACATTTTCATATAAAACTGTCAAATTTCGGTATGCCCAGTGCAAATTCTTAAAACGGCATGCCCATGCGGCATAGAAATTATGGCGTAAATAGGCTCGAAAAAATGTATTTCAAGAAATTTTAAAATCTTGCATGATATAATTGTTAGCTATTGCTTTCAATCAAGCTATTGAGCTTACAACGAAATCCGAAAACCGTTATTTCAATAGTAGTTTTTCAAAATACCGCCATCATCCAGATAGTCGTTTATCTATAAATATTATTTAATCGAAATTCGGAAACCCAAAACCAAATCAGTTCCAGCATCAGCGAATTCCCACGTTTTTGCGCTCATCACAATCTGATAACTTAATCGTACTAACCAAAGTTTTCCCACCGACAAAAAAAGATCCCAACGCTGAAAGCTGATACAAGTGCGAAAAAAGAAAACAATTTGCTGCTTCCAACTGCCGAAATCAATGAAAATGTGGCGGCGTCCGCGATAAGTGGTGTGTTGTCCCAGCCATATTTGGATTGATTGCTCTACATGTTGGCTGAGGCAAATTTAACAACAAGAAACAACAAAAACCACAGAAACAACAAAAAAAAAAAAAACCACACCGAAATTGCAAGCATAAATTTGAGCAACATTTTATGCACTTCAGCGCAATAAATTTCAATTACACTTTATTGCACTTTTACTCCACTCCATGTTACTGCACTCTTGTGTGCGGTGTAGTGCGGTAATTTCTGCGCTCCGACCAAGGTGCATCAATTGATTTATTATTATTGTTGTTGTTGTTCTTGTTGTTGTTATTTAGTTTAATAGCCAACTTGCCAAATTCCATAAACCAAACAACAATCGCATGTCGTCCACAGTACTGCTGACCTCACCGATAGCAGCAGCAGCAGAGGAAGAGAGCCTTTGAAGCTTTGCCGATTTTGGGTCAACAGAAGATAAACAATAACAACAAAAGCAACAATAACAGCCAAGCAAACGGAAAAAAAATGCGCCCAAGTGAAACCCAAGCCACATCATAGTAAAGAAACCACCGCCACAGATAGCCTCAGAGCACATACATCCATAGTACCTACTCGTACACTGGACATTTGAAGACAGCCAATATGGCAGCCAAATGATGCGAACACATGACATGATCCATAAGTGAACTGGATTGGAAGACGCTGATGGATCATTTGTGCATAGTTTAGGAATTTCTCGCATGTACCTCCTATGGGTAAGCGCGGCAATTGCCAGCAGCCAGCAGCCACAGCAGCAGCGCATCAGCGACAGCGGCTCATGTGCGGTACCAAAAGGAATGCCATTGAGTGAAATATTTTAGAAAGTCAACGCGGGTTGACACGAAAAATCAATCATGTCAATTGTGGAAGAAGATGTTAACAAGAATGCGTCTCGCATGCGTCCAACGTAGGCTTTGCTGCGGTGAGGAATTTGAAAAAATATAATACCCACCATATGAAAGTTAATTTACCGCGTACACCACAAATCACACTAAAATCACCACTAGCAACGCTCAATTGATTACTCACCCACAGACTTCTCTCGGAAAACAACGTTACCAACATGTTGTTTCAATGTTCCTATTTACCATTTCTTATGGCATGTCGCAATTATTTATATTGAGCCTTTCGCCTCCCTCCCCCATCTCCCCCACTCACAAGTACAAACTCGATTTGTGTCCAACTGCAAATGCTTTGCGTTTTTCCACTGACAAATGTCAAATTCGCGACCGCCACAAAAAATGTGCAGCAACAGGCAGCCAGGCAGGCAGTGATCAGCGACCACACCCATTTGCGCCCACTTGATCCTGGCGCTTACGCGGCATGATTTAATTTTTACAATTTATTTATAGTCTGGCACCCCGTTGCGTCATCCTGGTGGTGCCTGCCGGCAGCAGTGGGTGGCTTACGTAGTTGGATTTTTTTTCCATTTTTCTGTTTTCTCATTTTCCCCATTTTCATATGGCAAAACAGTTCCAATCCACTGTGCTGGGGTAATTTTTTAATTTAGCCAATTTATTTCCTTGGCATACAGTAGTTGTTGTAATTGTTGTTCAATTGGATTTATTATATGAAGTTTGTTAATGCCACGGCAGTTTTTGTTTTACTTTGTAGTAGGGTGGAGAAGTAGAAAGTGTACAGTGGGCTGGGTAGTTTAAGAAGTTCTGGTTAAATTTAAAAAAAATAAAAATTAATTGGAAGGTAAAGTATTAAAATATTATTAATGAGCAGCGCTTATTTTTATATGGATTTTAAAATTTGTTGCATACTTTTTTGGGTAAAAAAAATGGAAATTGTTAATATTTGAAGTTGTAGTTCAATAATTGGCATTATCATGCGCTTATGGTGCGAAATGGTATAGCTCTACACGTTAATAAGGTATTATTAAACTCTCGACTTAAAATGTTGTCATTTTCAGATTTTTTGGCTCCAAAAAGTATGCAACAAATTTAGAAATTAATATAAAAATCAGTCCTGGTAATAAGTTAAGAATATTCTTTATTATAGGTTAGTTTCGGTGGGTGGCTGCCGATATACTAACAAAATTTTACCAAACTAGGTCCATTGAGATGTCACTGGATCAGTATTCCTTACTCCTACTCGCAAAACCAATAAAAGTTAATGATGAATCGATGTAAATTCCTTATGTTGATAGTGGCGAGGTTGCCGGGACTGTCTACGAAGAATGATCTCAGCAAGACCATCCTTATAGTGTCAGGTATGTTCAGCGAACTTCAAGCGAATGGGTTTTCCCAACAAAAACCTTTATGTAAAGATGCCATTATTGAACTAAACACAAATTTTTCTGCACAAAATATTAGCCTACTTTACCCACTGTTTATTCCTTTTCAGTTTCGGCGAATTACTCTGGCATAGTAAGACCTATAAACACAAGTCACACAAAGCAATCGTCAAATGGCGTAAATCCGCCGAAGACCACCCACTGTCTGAAATTTCAACAAATTCACACACACAGGAATGGACCAGGGCAATGGCAAAGGCAATGAGCGAGTTTATTAAGAAAATAAATACAAAAACAACAATAACAACAACAACAGCAATCCACAAACCAAGTCAAATGAAACGAAATCATTTTCAAAAGCGCGCAAGCTTAAGCGAAATTTTACTGCGATATTATGGAGCAAAACAGAGCGGCGGCTGCGCCGGAGACCACAATGCCACAGCATGTCGACGTAATTAATAGATTTATCGTTATGCTTAATATTACAACAAATTGGTAACGAATTAATCCTTTCAGGTGTGTAAATTGCACCGAAAATTAGCGAGACTTAAGCCAGAGGAGTGGGGGGAGGGGGGGGAGAGATTACCGTAACAGACATAAGCTGCCGCCACCAACGACTTGAAGAGACTGGAACGACTGGATGGTGTGTTGGCGATAGGCGATAACTTGGCGATCGTGTCGACCAAAAGATAAGAGAAAAATTACATCGGTTTCGAGATCAGATTGGTTGATTCCTGAGCGAGATATGCACTAGGAAATGTTTATTTACCGCGAACAAATTTGATAACAGCTTTAAAGTTTGCCTAACGGATTGATCAAGCTGTAAAATCTTGAAAGGCAATAAAGGATTTGCAGTGAGTTATTAACTAAATACGATCAAGCGGGCAGAATTGAATTGAATTTTTAATTCCTTTTCTTCGGTTTTTGAAATTTTAGGCCTTTTAATATTCCACGCTTTCATTGGGCCTTTGAAAAGTAATTCCACTGCCACAAGCAACCTAATGCATGATCGCTCTGGCAAACTATAGTAAAACCACACAACCTAACCACATCTTCGACAGCCAACCCACATGCCACTTGAGTGACACATTATCGCAAAGGTCAATAAAAAAGAGTAAAAACTGAATTACCAAAGTACCACGTGACTGCACCGCATAAGGCCAATGCAAAAAAAAAAGAAAAGGGATAATAAAATAGACTCTTGTGTGTTCGTCGTTCTTTGGCATGGTTTGGTTTCTTGGCTTGTATTTTTTTGTGCTTTTGCTTTATTCTCCTGCCTACAAGATCCTCTGCATTGGCTGGGTGATCTCTGCGAATCATGCGTTACCAAATATGGTGGCTATACGGTGCGCCATATGCCGCTTCTCTACTATACCATGCCATATAGTTGGTTGGCTATTATTTGAGCGCATCAGTTGGATATTTTAAATTTATGGTCAAACGTTGGCTCGATTGCGATGTGACTTTGCGCGGCTCTGACAGTGCGCGGTTAGGGCTTTTTTTCTTTTCTTTTATAAATATATCAACATCAGTTGTACGAAGGAGCAGGCATTAAATAGTGGATATTATGGCTGCTGTTCACGCTTTTTGAAGTGTTTATCGAAGGCTGTGTGTAGCTACTGATTTTGCTACCGAAGAATGATATGATATACTTGTTACAAAGTAGATTTATGGTTGACAAGTGGGTTACCTTAGAAAGGAGGCAGCTTTTTCTTTCAATTTCGTCACACTTTCTCACTTGTCAGGTCAGGCCACTGAGTTGGCCCTAATATGAAATTGTTTATACTCCGACAGACAGTCTATCAGCTAGCGTTTCCCTATTCACCTACTAAGCACAAAGCAAAGCTGTAATTGAAATTCCATAACAAAGCTAATAGCACTGAACGTGTGCCTAGAATCACCCACAGGCATGCAATAATCAATCAATGCTAAACGCTTGCCTATGTAAATTCCCCCCTTACCCACAATCCAACAGAAACCAATCAATGAAGAATAAAGAAAATTTGTTCGAAAGAATTTCACTTTAAACTAGCAGAAAATCAACAACAACAACTGTAACAACAAAAACAACAGCCACAAATCGTTAACCAAAGAAGGAGTGGTACAATGTACGCATGTACCGCATATAAACGATACGACGTCAAGACAAGTTAAAGATCAAAATCGAATTCAAGATCAAGACAAGGCACTGCCAAGGCTAGTCAAGTCAACATCAAGCCAATAGAAGACACTGTAAGCGTGCTGCTGCTGCCGCTGCTGCGAACAAACGAAAATTGATTGACGGAATTAGAATATGAAATCGTGCGAGTTTATTAAATGACCCAGTTACGCCTAAAAGTGCCATGCTTGGAAAGTGAAGGCGGTGTCAGTGGTTGCGTTTGCACTCGGCAGGAGTTGAATCCGAAGAACACAAGCTGCAGAAGAAGAGGAAGAAGTCAATGAAGAAGCAGAGGAGAAAAATGTCGCTGGCATGCAAATTAACCACAACAACGAACGAACGAACGAACGAGCGAACGAACAACGCCTGAGCCACATCAACTTTCTAAATGAAATTCCAATAGAGTCGCCGAGACGAAAGTTTGCATGAGTGCATTAGTAAAAATTAAACAAATAATTTGAGGCGAAAATACGCAAATTGATTGTCACTTTGCAGTCAACAAAAAAAATGTTACAAAGACCTTTCCTTTCTTTTATGGAAGAATACATAGATAACGAAAAAACGTTACCAAAATCAACCATGGCCATTGCCACTATGCAAATTTCTATACCCTACAGTCAGTGGAAAGGTGACTTCAACGATTGGAATAATTGCTTGGAAATTTTTGTATTCTTGTCATATATTATACTCCCCTTTGACCCCCCCATGGACGCCTTTTCAACACCCCGTGGACCCTTTTGGACTCCCTTTGAACTCTTTTTGTACACAACTTAAACTGACACTCCCATTATATGAACTCCCTCTTTCAAAATCAATACCCCTGATCAAACATTTTTAGCCAATCATTTGACAGAATATATTTGTGTAATTTCAACCTTCTTGGTCCACGGTGGCTTCAGGAGAGCATACTTTCCTCAGTCTTTTAACTAATGTGCAAACATTTCGAAATGCCACGCCCCCTTTCGAAAATTCAACAAAAGAATCTCTTTACATGTTCTCACAGAATATATGTGAGTAGTTGCAGGTCAACAGGTGGTTTCAGGAAGGGGCTGATATCCCATTTTTTAACTGATGCGAACCTATTGAATTTTAAGAAAGGTTTATGCACCCAATTATCTCAGGAAAATATGGCCGTCGATATATTGAGGACCTTCCGATCAGCCTTAGCGGCCAAATCCCATTAGGCACGTATGTGCTCTTGGCAATTTATTTGTAGGGTACACCACCAAGTCTTCCAAGATCACAACCCAAAGCAATTTTCAACTTGTTTAACCATTCGCAGGCACAAATTCGCCACCTAGCCACACACACACACATACAGAGAAATGGCTACGACACATATGCCATCAATCGCATGTAAACACCTTTCTCCCTGCATAGTTGGCTAATAATAAAATAAATTTGGCAACGAAATGCGATCATTTCGAATGATTTGTATTGGCCAAGTGCAAGTGTTTGGTGTAGTACATTTACCTTAGGCCAAATGCACCCGCATAAATACAGTTGGTTATTGCGCTCATTTCACCATTATCACACACACACTATCGCCCAAAAAGAAAAACCAACTACCAGTAGTGGTGGCCAGCAGCTTCTAGCCATTGGCCACCACATTTCGTGTCCATTTCACTTTAATTAATCCTTGAGTGTCAGGCCAACACAGCTTTAAGGCCTTTCTTCTTGCTGCACACACACACAGTCATAGTACATACAACATTTTATTGCCCAACAATTGTCAGTTGGATAGCGTATCAAGTCGTTATGTTACGTTCCGTTCCATTTTCGTTTTAGTTTCTGTTTGGTTTCTTTTATTTTGTTCATTGCGTCGTCGCTTCGCTTCGTCACTCAGCCGCCACTCAAACGCATATCTGGGTGTCATTTT
Source organism: Heteromyza rotundicornis (assembly GCA_951394025.1). NCBI lineage: Eukaryota > Metazoa > Arthropoda > Insecta > Diptera > Heleomyzidae > Heteromyza > Heteromyza rotundicornis. The sequence continues at coordinate 50,841,954 of OX596013.1, read as the reverse complement.
GTCAGTCTCAATGTTCGCCAGTTGCCAGTTTGGTGTTGCTCCTGTTATTGCTGGTGGTAGTAGTGTTTGCTGCTGTTGGTTCGGTAGTAATTGTTGTTGACAACTCTGGTGACATGTTGCTATGTGTGATCTGCAATCATTTTGGTCTGCCTCATGGCTGTTACTTGATTGCATCGCTCTTTCATGTGCCTGTGTGTGTGTGTGCATGTGGCTGTGTGTGAATTAATGTCAAACGCATTTCATCAGGATTTGTGGGCAATTGTCTTGGGAGAAATTCCTGTCCATGGCAAATGTACTGAAGTGCCAAGGAATTTTAAGTTAGCTTAAGTTGTCTGTTCGACAATTGGTTTGAGATGTGATGGGAATAGAGTTGAGTGTAAAAGTGATTGAGACAAGAAACAAGAATCGAACAAGATAAGGCATATGAAGGATGTGTGGAGTAATAATGAGGATGGCTCTACCCTTAATGATAATTTCTTTTAATGAAATATTTTTAAAAATCCAACGAAAGATTTGCTCCACATAAGACACAAGTACAAAGTAGAAGCCCAGTCAACACAGAATCCTTCTAATTCAATATCCGCGCCACACAGCCATGGCTAATCTCACACTGTGCACAACACGAGAATCCGTTGGGCAGTGAGCAGCAGCAACCGGAGGGGCAACAGCCACAGCACATTGCCACCGCCAGAAATGCCTGCTACCCAAGATCCTCGCTCGCCTCAACATGCAGTAGCCTTTTTTTTTGTTTTCAAAGTTGAGATGCTCAAAACCTTGGTCGTCTTAGGATTTTCCAACTTTTGGGTTTTGTTTTTTTTTCTTCTTGTTGGTGTTTGTGTTGCCCATTTGGCATTGCGCCGTTATCAGGTGTTTCGAAGCCATAAGAAGCGCTGCACGAATTTCCAGACCAGATCGTATTCGGTATTCATTTATACACGACGTGTCGCAGATTAACTTGGTCTGTCGGCTTAAGGGACTTGGCCATTGTTTGGGTTTTGCTCACCCTTTTTTGCCGTTGTGTTTCCTGTGGCGGCGGTCTAAGGTCTGCTCAGACTGCACTCAACTGAAGCGACAAACCACATTTGATGGTGGGTGATAAATGTTTGCTTGCCGTGCGGCTGAAGCTTCCGTGGAAAATTAGTTATTCACGCGGATCGTTTAAGGCATCTCAAGCAGCAGGAGCAGCAGCAAATAACAGCAGCAGCTTTTGTCGCTTTTGTTTTAATGACCGTGCCACGTCCAAAGACGTTACTCATTCGCTTATGGTGCCAGTGGTTGTGGTGGTGGTGGCTTATCAGTTTCAGTTTGTTTCGCTGTTGTTGTTGTTGTTGGTTGCAAGTAGAGCACACATGCTTAAGCAGCATTTGTCGCAACACGAACAGCCGCTATGATGAGGCTGATCATGGCGGCGGCAGTGGTGCTCCTCCTCAGCTAGGATGGTGCTTAATAGTTAATGGCTTATTTCCTTGAAATGCTACTCTCATGCAACTCTGCAAATGTGGTAATTAACCCGAGCATGTTAATGAACTTAACAAAGCTTTATGCAGATTCCTTGCCATGGTGCATTAGCTGGTGTTCATTTTGTGTGGCGTTTCTTTTGTTGTTGTTTGGTTGTGTGTCGTTTTCGGCTAATGTGGAGTCACATTTGGAAAATGAGGTTGTTTTCGTGTTGTTGACAATCTAATTAGAATGCGAAATGTTCGCTCGAGGTGAGCTCTGCTTTCAGGTTCATGGTGCTGACATATGTTGCTTTGGTTTTCGTTTTGATCTAAAGCGGTTGATCTAAAGCTGCTGCGGGTTCAGCTGAAGTGAATAGTTTGTTTGGTTTTTTGGGAAAAGTTGGTAGGTACTTGGCGCATGTTGAAGAGGAATGGGTTTTCAGGGATTTCTAGAAAATAAATTAACGGGTATTCGCTTGTATTTTATATATATGTGTCCTTCTCAAGCCTCACGCTGTGACCATTAAACCTATTCCTTGAAGTTACAATGATGGAATTTGGTAGGCGGGTTCGTGTGGTTTAAGGGTTCGGGAATTGTCCAGAATGGAAAAGCTTTCGTATTCAAGCAACAAGGTCCAAATTTGAGATCTGTGGTATGGGAAATACGCAGTTGCCATCACACACAGAACTACTAAAATCGGTTGCAGTAGCTGATAAATGTCACAGACACATGCTACAGAAAAAATATTTTTATCATCACCAATTTAGTTTTCTCAAAGAATCCAATATTTTTGCAGTTATTTCTGATGTTGTTTGTCTCAAATGGAAATCGGTTGCAGCAGCCAAAATTCCGTAGCCTTAAAAATCATGTTTCCCTTATTACATTAATTTACTGTGACAAACATGCACATGAGTAGGTACTTCTCCAAAGATACTAAAGTCAAATGACATTTCTATTAACTTTCGCCGCCAAAACAGATTCAACATCAAATTAAGTATTTTCCCCCCCACAAAAAAAATTACAATTTTAAAATCATAATCACAAAATTTGCCCAAAAAAAAGAAAAGAAAGAAAAAAGACTGAAAAACTTCCCATATGCAATAAAAATTTACGATCCTGCAACGAAATCGCCAAACTTGTCTATATTTGCCAAAATGTGAAATGATATTAGCCGAAATCGTTTCACTTCGCTTCTTGTACCACCGTTATGCAGCCGATATGTATATCCCAGGCAATAATATAATTTTCAACAGTGCACAGATTGCAAATGCAGCTCATTGTACCACTGAAAAGCTTCCTAAAACCCACAGCAGAATGCGGGAAAACAAAATAAATATATCGAAATGACCAGCACAAATGTGCGGAGAGGAGCGATACTCGAATGATGTGATATCGACAAAGGCGCATGTCGACGACAGTTTTGCCATACAATGTCACAGTCACAGTCAGAGTCAGAGTCACCGCCACCACGACAGACAATCGCAGCCGCAGCCACAGTCAATGCCAATGTCAGCAGCGCCAATATGGCAGTTGGTAGTGACAATAAAAACCGATCATGACTTTTCGGTTGGGCATTGTCCACCTTGCCACGTTTCGATTTCGTTTCGATGCAATGCGATTCGCCTTTGTGCGGTGGTTGTGTGGATCTGACATGTGGCGCTCTGATCGACATGCAACAACAGCGAAATTGTTGTCAAATGCCAAATAAAAGAGGTAAAAGTTTTTTTTTCTGTCCTTTTTTCTTTTTTTTTATTGTTTGTCATTGTCGTGAATTGAAGTTGGAATATGGGAGACCTTTGCATTGACGATGACATCGACTCGGGGAAACTTGATGCGAAATTATTTTCGTATTGAATTGATGCAGTTTGTAGTTTGTATGTAAATAATGAGAAATTAATGATTATATTGAAGTTTTTTTATGATGAATAATTTGATTTCGTTTTTGGCAAATGGGGGACGAATTTCAATTAAATTTAATGTTGCGAATATTTCGAATAGTCGAAAATATTGAGACATTAGCTGGTAACAGTACAAAATGAATAATCCTAAATAAACTAACCGTTGTTTGCATTTGTATTTGCTTTCTTTTGATACTTACTTAAAATTGGTAGCTAAGAATTCTCACGAAAAACCCCTTCGTTCACGAATCAGCACCAGTAGTGTTCGTTGATGAAGTGATATAGTGGCGTTTCCCAAAATAGTAGCTATGTGACAGAGCATTCGCAAGACACCCGTCTAAAATTGCCCTCGCTTTCTCATCTCACATCCCTACAAGATAGCTATCCGGGGTGACAACTGTTGCACTTCAGTCAAGTGCATACACATTCATTTAGTTAGTTCGTTAAGAATAGAAATTTAAGCAGTTACGCAGCATACGCAGATACGCCATACGGAAGGTAACCTGTCAATGAAAACTTTAATAAGTAAGTGAGTTTCAGTTGCCCAATGGCGATTTATGTATAGCCTACCTAGTGATAAAATCAGAGCCCAGTTCACAAAATCGGTTGGAGAGAAAAAACTATTTTGAAGAGATTTTTTAAAGCATTACAACCATGTGCGTGATAATAACACTAAAACACAAAATTTCACTAATAAAAATTCGATTTTTTGCCTCTGATAATAAATTACCGCTATTTATGCTGATCAGACTTTGGCTTATTTCAGACCTTTGTTTGTGTAAGCCAATTTTTTCGCACACTTCACCCTATAACTCCTTACCGGGCCTTTGGCGTTCCCCTTAATACTGGCGTGGGTTTGTTCTCCTAACACTTTTTTTTCAAAATGCAAACCTCTGAATCCGATTTTTCAATATAATTTCGTCGTATAACTGGGAAGTGGTTCATAGAATTATTTTTCCTTTTTTCAACCCAAGGAATCATTACTCTGCAAATCGACCTTGAAAGACGAGACACGCTGCATGTTGAGACAAATTTTTGGTTTGCCATGGAATGTGTTTCAAAAACTTCAAGTATCGTGGGCGGTTTTAAATCAAAAACTCCATTTAGTTACTGTCCTTATAAGGTATAAATGGAAAATTTGTATGATTTTTTTTTATTTGAATTTTTATTTAACTTCTGCAATTATATAAAATTAAATAAAAATTACACAAAACGTCTCTTTTCGATAAAATATTTGTCTGGCAAAAGCGTTTTTATTGTAGGAAAATTTAACTTTAACCTAAAGATTAACGAAGCTAATTTCTTTATTGTCGATGTCCAGCTATGGACTTTATAAATTTATTCCCATCTATGGCAGTTACAAATTGAGTACTACGTATTTTTACATACATTCTCAGTCAACTCCAATAAATATTCATTAGTATTTGATTCAACTAGAAGTACACTTAAAGCGCTAACAGTAAGTAAATACACGTATTCAAACAAATTGTAAATTTCCCACCTCACCATTACTCAACGCCCCCTGAGAGATGTAAAAATAACGTTTTAGTAAAACAAATCGCCTAAAATGCCAGTGATTATAAAACAATTTGTTTTTGGCCACTTTTAAGGCATTAACGGTGTTAACACCTTTTCCAACGCTTGTACTAATTAATTTTCAAGAAAACTACATATGCCCAAAAACATCAAACTAAATACACAGACGATTTTTGTGAATTCTCCAAAAAGTGGTGGAAAAAAGCATGTAGAAAGCATTTCACCTGAAGCATGTGGCATGTACGACATGCAGCCACAACAACAAATACGGGTATCCCGCATACCACAAGTTAAGGTGCCGAACAACGGCAACATCTCAGAGAAATGCTTTTAACACATCAGCATTTGAAATTAATTTTGGAATCAAGCTTAAAACAAAAGTTGTGTTTAAGCCATTTAACGTCAACTTGAGTAAAAGCTAACACCTTCCATCCTCTGCCATCAATAATTGATTGCCTTTGCAGCAGCGTGGAGAGCGCATCGTGCATTGGCCGCATGCTCCATACTCTGTCGAACATGTGGCAGCCGCATCGGCACCGATTAATCAATCAGGCGTAATTTCCTCAAATGCATTGGCCATGCGACTGTTGCTGGGCGCAACTTCACTTAAACTGTGATTAATCTTGCGCAATAAAAATTATGTTGGTCAACTGTCAGAATGTTCGGCCCACTCTGCCCCTCTGGTTGTCTAGCTCAAATCGAAAATCGAAGTTTTTTTTTTTTGGAAATTTTCGTAATTTATTAAACGGCGCACGGCGGGTGTCTGACTGGGTTAATGGGGAATGCACTTGATCTTGCATGTGTTGATTTGATTTGGCTTTTGTGGATAGTTGAATTTGTTATAAATTTCGTTCAAACACAAAATTAATAGAAATTTTCCACACTTTCCAACTAAACTCAGACCTCATCACGCATAAACTTAATTTATAGCAAATTGCGTAATGTCCAAAGTTAGGCAATTTTTTGTGTTTGTGTTTATGTAAAAACTGAAAACACACATGACGAAAATCAGAGTACACCACATGCGTAACTGCTACTGCACCACTAATGTCTGTCCCTGATAGTAATCGTAAAATTAATACAAAACCAAAGCGATTCTGACACCGAACGCAAGCACTAAGAAATACATTCACTTGGATAACGCGATGTCGCAGCAAGCAAACAAACAAAAAAAAACCCGCAGCAACAGTTGCTCAGCAGTTACAATTGCACTTGGTGTTGCAGCGACACACGGAAAATCAGTAGCAGATGCGTGCGTGCAGCAATCTCGCAAATATTATAAACTGCACTGGCACCAACCGAAGCCACCAATGTACGAACGAGTGAGTGGCAGCCAACGTAGGTGGCAAATAATAAGACTTCAAAATTTTTAATCACATTTTGTTGCCTTGCTGCGTGCTGCGCCCATAGCACACCATTTCACCTGGCGAATTGTTTGTGGAGCAACTGCTTTGAATTCGGTGCCTTCTCGTACTACTCGCTTTTGGTATTTATGAGTGGTGTCAATCGGATTGGAGTTAAATTTCTACGACAATTTCAATTTCTAGGAAGTCACTGGAGAACACGCTCCTCGCCTCTACAAATAAGCAAATGCGACTTTATATGCTGAACAGAAGCTGAAATCGATTTAAAAAAATGTTTGATTTAAGACTTACCGATGGTAGACTAAACAATTCTAGTTGAATTGATTATGTAGAATGGGAAATAGGTGGAAATATGGCAAAAACTGGCATAAGTTTAGAAGCGGAGTTTTAGCATATGCAAGAAATATGCAAAAATATGAAAAAAATATGCAAAAAATATGCAGAAATATGCACATTTTTTTAGGTTTTATATAAAAATATTGAAAAAACATGGCAATATCCTTTTCGACCAAGTGGTGGTAAACAGCTTTTGACCAGGACCTAAATGTGCCGTTGACCATCACTTGGTAAAAAATGCTGTCGAAGAGATATTTAGGTGCTAGTCAAGAGCTGTTGCTTAGACATTTTTCCAATACGAGTTGAGGGAAATAGTTGAATCTCGCATATGCAAAAAATATGCAAAAAATATGCAGAATATGCAGATATGCAAAAATATGCAAAACATATTGTGGTCACATCGTAATCATCAAAATATATAGAATCCCATTGTTTGTCTGTCCGGATGTCAATCTGGTCACCGGTTACAACTAACCAGTTACTAACTAGTTATGTTCCTAGTAACTAGTTATATAACTAATTGTAAAACTATTCCATAATTATACCCCCACACTCACTGTGGCAGGGTATACTCACTTTGTCACAACGTTTGTAACGCCCATAAGGAGGCGTGTCCGGTATGGAAAAGTATATATATTCTTGATCAGTATCACCTCCTGAGTCGATTTAGCGATGTCCGTCTGTCTGTCCGTCTGTCCGTCTGTCCGTCTGTCCGTCTGTCCGTCTGTCCGTCTGTCCGTCCGCACGATAGCGGTCGCAGTTTTGGAGATATCGACTTGAAACTTTGGGTACATGTTTTTCTCGTGAATACTGAGATCAAGTTCGAGAATCAGCCAAATCGGATAAAAACTGGGCGTGGCTCCCATACACCGAAAAAAAAGGTAAACATTTTTTATTGTTGTATTCGATTGGAAATGTTTAGAAACGTATTTTTGACATGGTCCGAGGTTCCGAAGCCACATATATAAGGGTCTAAATGGGGTCTTGAGACCAATTTTTTTTTTTTTTGTGGATTTAATTGGAAATTTTTAGAAATGGATTTTGGACATGGTCCGGGCTCCAAAATCACCTATAACTGGCTCAAAATAGGGTCTTGAGACCACATTTTTATATGTTCGAGGACAAAAACTGGGCGTGGCTCCCATAGACCGAAAAAAAAGGTAAAAACTTTTTATTGTTGTATTCGATTGGAAATGTTTAGAAACGTATTTTTGACATGGTCCGAGGTTCCGAAGCCACATATATAAGGGTCTAAATGGGGTCTTGAGACCAATTTTTTTTTTTTGTGGATTTAATTGGAAATTTTTAGAAATGGATTTTGGACATGGTCCGGGCTCCAAAATCACCTATAACTGGCTCAAAATAGGGTCTTGAGACCACATTTTTATATGTTCGAGGACAAAAACTGGGCGTGGCTCCCATAGACCGAAAAAAAAGGTAAAAATTTGTTATTGTTGTATTCGATTGGAAATGTTTAGAAACGTATTTTTGACATGGTCCGAGGTTCCGAAGCCACATATATAAGGGTCTAAATGGGGTCTTGAGACCAATTTTTTTTTTTTTTGTGGATTTAATTGGAAATTTTTAGAAATGGATTTTGGACATGGTCCGGGCTCCAAAATCACCTATAATTGGCTCAAAATAGGGTCTTGAGACCACATTTTTATATGTTCGAGGTACTTCTTCCTACTGTGTGGGGGTATTTCAACTTCGGTATAGCCGAAGATAGTCCACTCTCTAGTTTTTCTATTACTTCATAGATTTTGGGGGGTTCGAACAGCCCTAATGTCTGCAGAAGCACTCCATGAGACTCCAGTTGCTACTGGACCGACGAAATGTATTGAGAAAATTGTCTAAATTCCAATTGACCAAAAGTTCAAGAGACGGCATCATTGAAGAACTGCTGTATATATTTTCTATTGCACAGATTCAAAATGGACCATAGACGTTTTAAAGTGATTTGAAAAATCACAATTTTTAATTAAAAAATTCTTCTAACTTAACCCGTCTACAGTATGTAACTTTTGCAATCTTGAAACCATTCCACCGCACGTGTCAATGCATGGCTAAATTTATGCGCTGACATGTACGGGTCAAGTGAAAGCCCACTTTTTCGTCTGATTCTCAGTTGTTGTGTTCGTACAGTTAAAGCTTAAGCAGGCCTTCAAATTGAAAAAAATTAATACAATTTCTATACAGCCAAGGAAACAGAATAAGGAAACAAACAAAGCCGAGAAAAATAATAAGAAAAAAATGGCCAACATAACTGATGGGCGTAGGGCGGCCGCACTGACACAGTGCCATATATTAAATGTCAATGATGGCCCAAAACCGAAGTACAACCGAAAGACCTTCTTCGACGGCATGATTCCATAAAAAATACGAAATCCCCCCCATTAAATTACGAAATGAAGACAATTCGAATGCGAATGCATTGCGCATATTGTTAAAAGATATTTAATGTCGTTTTGCGGTTATAAGCCATAAAATATGAAAAATCACAACGAAAACGACAATGTCCAACGTCATTTTTCTCGATTTCATTATACGCGCTGCGGTGGTGATGGCTTAACGCGGCCGGGGCCCGGTTGAGTGTTGTGACTGTTTTGGCGATTGTTCACACACCGACCGCCGTCGTAGTCCTTGTGTGCTCTGTGTCGTTTAATCGAAAATCAATTGCGTATCATTGAGCATTGGAGTTATCGGCGGGGATTTGCCATTGCCGCCCATAACATACTTCCGAATTTCGTTGAATGGCATGGCATGGAATTGTCTTTCGCTCAGATCGAATATCAACGGTCGTCGTTCATGAGGCGTTCCGGCAAGGTTGGCTGCTGTTCGGAGTTCATTGCGATGGGGCGATGGTCAGGGCTGATACATTCAAGTTGTTGAAGGAGTGATTATTTTGGCTTCAATTGCATTTATACTTTCAGTTTAATTTTTTTTGTACCTTAATTTGAACAAGAGTTAAGAGTTACCTCATTCAAATCGCTGCTGATTTCGCAGGCAAACCAGGAAAAATCAAGCAGCTTGTGTTCGTTGCTGTATTACTTATCTGCCAAGCTGAAACCACAAGTTGTGCTGTTTCCTTTGCCAATTGCGCTTTCAAATGCTGTGCCACGCATGCTCGCAGTTGGCACTGTGCGACGCCTTGTTATCGCCTGATTTGGTTGTGTAGCACGCGGTGGCAACACTGTTGCGATAATTAGTTGCCTTTCGTGTGACAATTGTTGCTGCTAATCGCATTTATGTCGTGGCGTTTTTTTTTCTTTCAAATTTAAACTTTTAATAAAATTAATTAATTTGTAAATATGTTGCTGCAATGTGGCCGCATGTTGTTGGTTTAATCTAAAAGCAGTTTGATTAATTTGGGGGGTTTTTTTTTCAAATACACATGAAGCACGTGGTGAGTCATTTGTGGATACTTTCCACACATAACATTTGATAATTTGAATGCAATTAATTTTCTGATTGAATGAACGGCAATCGTTTAAAAACAAACATCATAATTCATCACTTCTAATCGCAAGGATCAAATTTAATTTTAATATTTCCTAAGCACAATTACCAAACATGTTGCCTATGTCTGTCTGTCTGTCCGTCTGTCTGTCTGTCTATCCCTCAATAGCCACAAAAAAAGCAAATACATTTACATGCCATAAAGTTGTTCCAGATTTCCGAATCTGGCTCGTAATTTCAGTTGATATCTTACTTAACGCTTGCCTTTAAGCCAATGCCCGCCACAGAAAAAAAAACCAACAAAAAACAACTGAAAAAGAAAACAAATTCAAAAAAAATAATCAAAAAAAAAAAGAAAAAATTGTAGAAACATGTCACATAAACATTAGTTCACCTTTGTGGCTCTTAGCACTGAGCGCTTAGCGATTTTTCAGATGCTAAAAACAATCTTCGCCAAAACGCCACGAAAATGTAGGTACCTACTCACCTACAACCGACATGAGCGCTGGTGGTGGTGGTGGTGTAGCCAAAATGCAGCACTCATACGCCAGTACCGTGCAGGACGCCTTGCTGATTTGGCCGCTCGAAGCGAAGCGAACTATGGCTGCGAAACCAGATGAAACGCGACAAAACTTAAGCTTAAAATATGTCAAGCGGTGTTATATAAATTTGCATGTGCCGCGGCGCGCTCCGGCACAAATAAATGTTGGCGTCTTTTTGGAAACATTCAATTTTTATCCCTTATCGCTTGATGTGGACAGCAACAACAGCAACACCAACAACAACAAGCACAACAACAACAACAGAGAAAAAACATGTCAACAAAATTGCGATAAGCTGTGATATCTGCTCCTGACATAATAAATTTGTTAACTCTTTGCCATGCTTCACGGAACGCCTTGAGTGGACGCAGCATCACACGCATGTGTCGAGTGTAAGGCAAAAGCGACACTGTAAGGCAAAAGCGACACTTTTAACACCAATTAAGGTGTTGAGGGAAATTACATATAATTTAATTGCAATTTATTTAATTTAAAGAAAAAAAGTTGTGAAAGAAAAACCATAAAAGACCTGCTGCAATTTAGACATCATCGTCAGCTATCATCACCGGACTTCATGCTGTGCCAAATGTCAAAATTCAAAATTCTCGGCTGTCTACTGTCGCACACTCGCCACACTTGCTGCTCGCTCGTTTTTATAGCGCATTTTTTGTCGGCTTTTAGCAATCTAAGCCACTTGCCTGCCATAAGCCATACTCGTACATAGGCTAAGACTCCGTAAGCACCTCATCAGCGTCAACAACATGTTTTGTGTGTGTGTGCCATTGCAGCGCTTATGATTGGCAACCATGGTGAATTTGACAAGAGTGTCAATGTGCTTGTCGAGGATGTCGTTTGTAATTTACATATCACTTGTGAGCGAGAGCAACTGAATGAGCGATTGAATATGGCAAATGGAGCTTCGCATTGCTTTGGTGGTTGTTCGTACGGAATGCGGTCAAGATGGTAATAAATGTCTCAAAATGGCAATAAAAAGTGTCATTTCATATTTTCATACAGCCAAGTGTGTGATCTACATTAAGGCCAAATGTATCAAGTTTGAATGCTGACCTCATCTCTAAGCGGTGAACTATTTAAAGTGCAATTGCATGGAATTGTGATGGACATTAATAGCAAGTGCGAGGCGCAGGATATAACAATTTTGAGGAAAACTTTTGTCGTATGTGTGTCAATGCGGATCCGAAATATGAGAATATTTTCATTGAAAGTACAATTTAAAAGCTCATCAAAAGCGCGAGTCCAGATTTCTCACTTTGAATTAGTAATACTGAAAAGTTAATTCTGTAAAGTACAGTGCCTTCCAATTAACATCGCTCTAACTTCTTGCAGATGAAGCGCCTTTCGATATGGCCATTAAATTATAATTTATGGTAATTGTAATGCCAAAAAGTTATTCAACTCCTCGTATGTAACAGTACACCAAAAACGAAACGAAACGACACGTCAATCATAAATCGAGGAACACTATTACCAAGTGCCTCTCTGCTATACACCCACTAATTAGTAAACGTTAATTTGAGCTTAAAAAACATCTCCCCGCTGCATGCATAAAAAGGGTAGTAAATGTGCGCATTATGATGCTAAGCGAAACTGCTACCAAAGTTATGGGAATCATGCAAAGTGTTTGCAAAACAAGAGAACAAAAAAATGTTAGTAAAAAAATAAAAACATGGCGCAGCAATGCTTTCTGGGCTACCGCGTACTCGATCGACAGTCAGCACATTTGAACATAAGCGCTTACCTCACAGGGTGTTCTATGGCTGGGTGTTGTTGCTTTTGTTGTATAGAATTTTGTATTTATTGCAACTTACTAAGTCATAAAAATAATTATTATTATTGCCACACTAATAGTGCTGGTAAAACAGCAATAAAGTGTGCGGCGTCTGGAGCAGCGAACAATAGTAGCAGCCCGAACAACAGACACCACAACAGAACAACAGGAACAACTGTCTGCTGTCATAAATAAATTTTGAGAAATGCGCCAAAAGAACATTCTTGTTTTTGCTTTTCGTTTTTTTTGCTGGTGTCCATTGCATGTTAGACAGACAGTAAAATGTTTTACTGCAAAATACGCGTGCGCATATTTCAATTGCGACTGCCCGCTTATGAGAGAGACACGTCAGCAGCGACCGCGTTGGAGGCCAGTGCGTGCGGTCGTTGGAGGCCGAACAAACAAATGCCAGCGTAGAGCATCATCGCACAGCGCCGCAATGATGGTGAGTGGAGTTGGCTGTGGTGCTGAAACGAACCCAGCGGTGTCTCCAGACGGACACACTAAGGTTGGTCATTAGCTGCTATTAGCTCGGGAGGAAGACCAAAGAAGCTGACTATCGCAGGTGAATAATGACTGGTGGGTCATTTATGTCAAGTCAGTCAGTTGCGCTGGAGTGGAAGGCTGAGTTGGGCGGTGGCACTGCGGTTCACTTACTGCTAGTGCAATTGGTGTTGTTGGCTTTTTTCTTACTAATCCAAGCAAATGGCCTTCTTCTTTGGCCTAAGTTTTAAAGTTGTCATATTTCAATGACTTTTTTTACTGAATTTTCAATAAAGGACACAAATACGCCATGAATTTGAGTTGCAAGCTCAAGTAATGTGCGTATCTCAATGCCCAGTAAACCATTTGATGAGATTACTGTATGACACTGTCAATTCTGAAGAAATCTTTACTAAGAATCTATAGTCTCTCAACACAGAAAGACCAAATTAAGGAAAATGTTTGAGGTCTCACATTTAGAACCTTGCTTGGCAGACAGAAACCTTGGATACAAATTTTCTGTAAAGAATGTATTAACCTCACCTAAAACCGAAATATTTAGTTCATTATTGGTTCCATTCCAAACTCACCACAACATTTTCTTTTGCTTCATTTATTTTCCAAAGAGTCTCCGAATTGTTCACTGGTCACTGGGAAGAGGCAACATCACAGCTTCCCTCTTTGTTGGCATATTATAAATGTTACCGATTCCGGCCAACTGCTGTGTTTGCGGACAGGAGGTGCAGCAGCAGAGCATCATCGTCAATAGAATTTCCACAGAGACCTGAGCTTGTACAGCTAACGAAGCCGCTTTCAACTGATCGAACGTCCGCCCGCCCAACTTTAAACTAAACCGCAACATTAAAGCGAACCAATGACCGCAACAATAAAAAAAAACACACACACAACAACAACAACAACGATAACTACAACAACGCAAGTGCACTCAAAACGTACAAATGTGCGAACTACTCGGCGCTGCCACACAAACGACATCGATCATTTTTCAAACTATTGCCAGGGTATCGGGCAATTACGAGTCGGTATACCCCACCACCTCACCCCAAATAGAGCGAGCGCTTGTTTAAGCGCAATTTAATGGCGCAATGTTGAGGCCATTTGTGGATCTTATGACCGCCGCACCGCCTCAAAGTGTCGTTGTGGTGGTAAATGGCAAAGGCGGCGGCGTCGGCGGCGGTGGATGCAGTGCAGTGCAACATGAGTATGATTTATTGTTGCGTTGGGTATTTTATGCCAATGGAATTCGTGAGGATCTCGCGAATGTTGCAGCATCGTCGTCGTTTGTTTGGCGTACATGGTCAGCCGCGACTGGGACTCGCGTCAGTCAGCGCTCGTTTCATTTGGCTTTTATTTTTTTTTTTGTAGGTTTTTGCTTCTTTTACTTCGTGTACACGAATGCACCTGATTTGTGGAAATGTGGTCAATCGTGTGGAAATTGTAACAAATGAGCTCAAAATGTTTTGACTTATTTCTTTGGCTCGTATGTTGTGCGGGGAGAATTCACTTTTTATTTACATTTTCTTTTGCGAAGTAGCCAAAAAAAAACAGGAAATAAATGAACTTGATTTAAAATCGACTTTTGTTTTGCTTTTTCTTACCTTCCTTGTCAACCTTTTCATAGAATCAAGTGGGCGTGACCGGTAAATTTTCTTTATTTTTTTTATTGTGAAAATTACTGAACCGAGGAATGGAAATGGAACCGGCACGTAATAGGAATGGAACCCAAACGAAATAAAAATGAGCCAAAACAATATGGATTTGGAACCAATTTGGAAAAGGAATGGAGTGAAATGGAACCGGAACAAACTGCAAATCGACCGGAACAACGTGCGATTCGGAATGACTCATATTCGTGGAGATGTTGCAAAAAGGAGGATGGTAGCACGTCATCATTCTAACGCGTATCTTCCAAAAGCATATATGTTCCTTTCGATGTGGTGCAGTTTTGGATCGACTTCAATTCTGTGGGAGAGATTGCCCAAATCACTTTTTCCATATCATCCAATCCCACATTGAACTCCGATTCGATAATTCTGAGCTTTCAGTGAGCTTAAAGTAATCCAACCTCACAAGTGATTGTTCGGTGAGGGATGTAAAGCATTTCATAAAAAGGCCCTCGAAAAAGTAATTACAAATAATCGAAGACCACACGTAGTACTGGCAACGCAACGCAAAAAAACAAAAAAGGAAGAGAGAAAAAAACTCAAACTGTAAGAAGAAAAGCCTGCCGCAAAAAAGCCCAAGAATTCGACACCAATAAAAACGTGTAAGCATATGAGTTATTACCAATTTGATGACTGTTAAAGGATAACTTACAAGCTAAGAAATTTGTAACTCAAAAACCCAAGCATGATCAAGATCACCAGACGATGATGCTAAGCACACGTTCGACCGACGCGACGCGACGGACCAGCAAACCCACCAACTTACGGCACGGCACACATTTGCATAGTTATTGTATCTTTTAAATTTTTTACGATTTGAAGTAAAATATCTTTATACACTTTTACAATGCCACACATCCTTGCACAACCCACAACAGACGAGACGAGCTGAACCGAACCGAACTGCACTGAACTGAACTGCACTGCACTGAGCTGAGCTGAGCTGAGCTGGCCACAGTCGTTGCACAGTCAAACTCATCATAGTCCAAACGACAAGATCGTTAATTTGATTCTGTCTCGTTGCATTTCGTCGTCATCGTTTCTCATAAATGTTAATACCAAACGTATCCGTATATTCTACAGATTGGTACTTTCTTCCTCTTTTCTTTACATATTTTTTGTGCTCTTTTTTTTGTGGACTGTTTTTTTTTTATTTTTTATTTTTATTTGGTCTTGTTGTTGTGGGTTGCAGTTATTAGTTCAGCAAATCCACCAGTTCGAGCTGAACCCCACCACCGCACGTACGTCAGTCCTCTAGTGGAGGACTCTCTGATGGCGAGGCGATCGCGCAGCTCACTTGTTTCGCCAGGCCAAACGATTACTTTTTATGTGAGTCTGTGGAGGAAATTCACCAAAAGATTTATGTATCACTGGTGTCATTTTAAGTTAATGGGTTATTCGCCGATTTATTTTTATTTGTGGTTGTTTTTTGTTGTGTTTATATTTTTAGTGTTTCATTTGTGTATTTGTGTGTGTGTTCGTTTTATTACTTGTGCATATGTTTCTCTAGTTGCTTTACTACTTCCATAGACCTGCAGAGTTTAATTTATTATTGATCACTCTGACAAGTATTGGGTACAGGTGAATTTTATTTGCAGGACGACTCCGCTGGCAAGTGCCTACATGCAGATTTCAAATAAATAAAAAATTTTAATTTATGTTCATTTTCTTTAGTCATGAATTCCACATTGGTTTATTGCTTGCCAATAAACAAATGAGATTTTGAATAGTTATAGTCAGGGAGATGATGAATTTTCGTTGTTTTTTTTGCTTTGTTCTTGTTGTGTGTAATAAAAGCCTTGGGGTCATATTGAATTGATGATATAAAGTATTTTTTAAGTTTTTTTTTAGAATATATTAAATAAGCTGGACATCACGAAGGGAAGAAGAAGGGAGTGAAGAAATGCACATGACCATTTAAGGGATAGCTCATGGAAAGGCTATTACTATAAAGGAATATAATTAAATAGGACTGCGAGTGTCATGACAGCCACAATCCGAAAATGTATTTAGCAAGCCTGACATATGTATGCTCCTAGAGAAAAACTGTCGGTAGAGTGCCACCATAATGTGTCCAGGGTTTGGTTTGGAGAACAGTGTCAAGGACAGGAAATGAGCAAATAAATGTTCTTAATTTTATAACTGAAAAATAATATCCTCCATCATCACCAGATCTGAACCTATTAGTGTTCTGTATTGAGCTCAGTAAAATTGGCAGCTCAAATCGCCTAACAGTGGACCTATGCAGAACACTCTTTGGGAAGAAATGAGTCAAGAAATGGTGCGTGCCACTTGTGAATCTTTTTTTCAACGTTTGTGTCCAGCAATCAAGGAAGAGGGCCAAGGATTTAAACTAATTCATTGATTTATATTTGTAATTCACTGGAGTCACGTTTACGAAAGAGCCTTACCGAGTAGTTGTCCACATGAATACACGCACAGAAAAAATATGATTGGAGCGATCATTAATGGTTGGGATGGGAAAGCGAATGATTTCAGATACAGGCAATAATATAATACGATTGGATATTCAATAATGATAATGACAATCATGTAATGATCAGTTTGAATGATAAAGTTTACGTATTTTGAAGACAGTTTAATCATAACATGAAATATGATTCTGACAACCATAATTTTTCTCTGCTACTATACGTTGCAAAGTTTTTGTTTGCAATTGTTATTACTTCTAACTATAGTTAGACGCTATAGTTTACTATAGTATAGTATACTATACACATTAAATTGGAATTATCCATTCAGCATTACTGTCATGTGCCACTTAGCAGTCACTGGCATCACATACATACCTTATCCAGCATCTTCGTTGCTTTTGTTAGTGGGTGTGAAAAGGAGTGAACAGTCAAAAAGAAAATAAGCAAACAGCAACTCAACTAACGGTTTCAGTCTTTGCATAATCCTGTGAGATTATACTACAAAATAGAAAAAGCAAAAAAAAAAAATAAAATTAAATAAACTAAAATGAGAACTGGCCCAATAGTTCAAGCAACACCATTTCACCGTTTCGTTATAAATGTTTTAATTTGTCTAACAGTTGAGGTGTAAGTGAATAAACTAAACAAAAAAAAAACGCATACACACCGATTGCTACCACATAGACATACCCCCTCATATGTATTCAAATTTCAATCTAACAAGCAATGGTGGCGGCGCAACGCGCACACATTCGATTGGGAAATCGGTGCAGCGAAAGCGCTTTCACGCCTGCACGGCATCTTATGTAACCAGAATAAACAATTTGTTAAATTTGAATGAACCACAACAATAACAACACTAACAACAGCAACTACAACAGCGGTTGGGGCAATTCTAAAGTGCACTTTCGGTTGCTGTTCCACTAAAATTTCGTATTATTTTTAGTTGCAAAACGAAAAAAATAAAGTTTTGAATTGGCAAACGATTTTGCACGCTGCAGAACACGCTTCACACTTTCTTGCTTGCGTTGCATACGCTGCATTGAAAATGATTTGAATTTAATTTAATGCAAATCAAATGAAACAGTAACGGTGCAGTACTTGAAGAACTCATTTGGATGGATGCTTGGAAAAATTAACATTTTACATTGAATTTCGCAAAACAACAAAGTATAACGGAAGCACCGATGAGAGAGAGTTCAGGGGTTAAACAGTCTTACAAGTTGAAGGAATTCGCATGTGTATATCGAATTCATTTCGGTCAGTTGCTGGGAATTATTGCTTAATGCCAAAGCAGAACGGAAGAAACAAGGAAAAACTGCTCTATTAAGGTCCATTGTGATACCATTGGATCAGGATTCCTTACTTCTAGTCACCAAATCAATTAGAGTTGTTGTTGTAGGCTCCCTATGTTGATAGTTGACATGTCGCAGAGAGTTTCCCACAAGGTCCTCCTATTACGAAACAGTGTTGGACAGGAGCACAGCAGATGGTGTACTGTCTCCTCTTCTTTCTCATCACTGCAGCTCCAACAATCAACTCTTCGTCCTATAAAAAAGTCGTCAATGAAGACATCGAGCAGTGCAGCAAGACGTCCAATCAAGCAGTAACCAGTGATCATATGTACATAACACCTATTATACGTTAGTACTAGGTAGCGAGAAGAACCCTTTCGAAAGCTTCAGATCCGGGAACGACCAGACCTACTTTGTAATTTTCCAGAGAACCGTCTGGTTTTGAAAATATACTTAAGACGAAGTGTTAGTTTATACGGTGCGAGTGGGATACCTTACTTCACCATGTTAGATAACATCACAATAAAGCTCCCTTTATTGAGAGATAATTAGCTTTGTAGTTCCCTGGATTGTTTAATATACGAGGCACCTAGTTCCATAGTGGATTTGGTCCATATTTGGTATCAAAACTCTGAAGTGCTCCGAACAACGGCAAACGAATATCAGCAATGAGTCCCATTTGGCTCCCCCATATCAACTGGGAACATTGCCTCACACAGTAGCAAATTATGAATTCCTCCTTATGATTCTGACAGGCCTTAATTTTTGCTAATAAATCGCACAGCCAACTAATCATTCATGCTTTTAAACTGTAATTGGCCGACATTAATTATTCCGGGCTAGTAATCATTTCGCAATTCGAAATAGGAAAACTGTCAAAATGCGAAAGTGGCAGTAATCAATCTTCTGGCACCACAAAACAAAGATCATTTGCACGCAACTCAAATGCAAAATAAAATTATATTAAAAGGAAAAAAAAAAAAAATTTAAAGCGAGCATAACTTGCAACGAAAATTAACTGCAAAGCAAGAAAAAAGTTCACCCGAAAATATTAGCATAACCAATAAAACTGAGTTTGCTCTGTTCCCGAGCCAACAAATCACTTTGCAAGTCAAAATACTGACAAACACAAAATTCATTTCACATTTACTGCTAGTCTGGCTGCTAGTTGTGGTGCGCGGCGCGGAGACATATTCGAAGAAAGCTTGAATTGAGTTTGTCAACTACTTAAACAGTTTTATTGGATGCACATTTCTCCCAAGAGCCGTCAGTCACATACGAAATGACAATTTGTGTCTGTGTGTGTGTGTGTGTGTGTGTGTTTCAGATGCTATTGGCTTTTCAGAGTTTGGGGCTGAGTTCGTTCGCGTAAGTGTCACGCTGTGACAGACGTAATCATGCCAAACAACGATCGTTAACATTTGAGTTGGACAAAAGTTTAACGTACTGGCAAAGGAGGAGTCAGCAGCAGTCTACTCTACCTCCTCGCCAGCAAATTTAAATGAGTTGTGTCTCCTATGAGGGTGAAGCACCCACCGCACTGGTGGACTGCTGCCAGCGGAGGAGATCGGTGTAAAAATGAAAATTTGACTTGGCCTGACGAAGTGATCGATCTGTCACGTGTCATTCACATCTGCCAGAAGACCTGGCAACAAAATGCGCTCTGTGGGCCGACAGACAAGACAGTCAGTCAGTTAGACAGACAGACAGGATCAATGCACGCTTTAAACGATCGACTCAAGGATTTCTGACCGCATCGAGCATGTGAGTTGTTGCATTGCAAAAAATTTCCTGCTCTCATGCTAATTGCGGCTGGGCATCTTCTTCGGGCATTTTCTTCGCTCTCGACGCGGCGAAATCTACAAGGCTAATTTGTTGCCTCTTCAGTTGTTCTTGTTTCAGTTCAATATCATCTGAAACGCATAGTTTTGTCAGGTATTCCACCGTTCAGTTCAATGGCTCATTCATTTCGTCGTCTGCCTGTCTCCGGATTTCATTTTGGGCAGTTCATTGTCCTCTCAGGTGCATTCAACTACAGACTCATCAGAATTTCGTCTGGCCAAAATGTTGATGCCCACGTAATGGAGTTGGCATTTTGCATTTTGCATTTTGCACTTTGCTCGATTTGTATGCAAAGACTTTGTTCTCTTGAATGAAAGTGTGGATTCGCTGATGTTCTGCTAAAAGGGAAATATTTTCCATTAAAATATTATATAATTGAGCTAAATTATAACTCGATTTTGTAAAATTTCACAGCTCATCGTAACTCCCAACTTAATATACCCGAAGCGGGTGAATGCACTCTAGACAACCTATTGAGTGCGACGATGAAAAAGTCATTTGCAATTCTATTCAGACAATGACAGCCGCAAGAACAAACGGTATGTGCTGAACAAAGGATACTGAACTCCCAGCTTCGCTCCAATGAAAGTAAATGGATTCAAAAAACGAAACGAAACCAAACTATTTACACGAAAACTATGATGAATGCAATTTGTGATTCTTGCCGATTATACACGACAGATAAAGGCGGCTCTGTGTGCGTAACAGCATCAGAGTAGCAAGCAGTCATCGCTTTCAGATGCAAATGCCCTGCTGCGGCTCGAAAGAGTTTCCAGACCGGCTGTCAAATGAGCTGCATCAGTTTCCTTTTCTTTCACTGAGCCTCTGAATGAATGTTATCTAACATGCAAGAATTTTAAGTTTCTATTTGTGTTCGGTGATTTTGAATATTTCAGGCAGAGCTTCTGGTGCAATTTTGGTTATTTTTATGCATTTTTGGTGCATTTTTTAAAGGAAACTGTCGTAACATTTGTCGGTCTATTTGGAAGATTTGTTTTCGAATTGTATAAGTGAATTTGCCAAAGAATTAGCTAAAATCATTACAGTAATGAGCAATTGAAAGTTTATACGTCGATCAAGCGACAATCTGTTCTGCCACTTCAGTTGGCGTATCGGGACGGTTAGATGAGATGAACTCAAAGATCATGTAAGTATGCTGCAACACTTAGACCACCACAAGGACGATTGCGATATCACAAAATTAAAAGTTTTTATACATGTTTTGGAATCAAAAAGAAACGCGTGGACTGTACTACGTTATAAAATTTTATTGAGCTTAAAAAAATGCACAATTCAAGTTAGCTGTGATCTGATGCGCCTCTCAAACGATAGTAAATTGCAACAATTGATTTAAGTTATACCTCACCCTCTACGAACGCCAAACCATGCATTAAATTATCAAAATACTGGTTTAGGCAGTGGATTAGCTCTCTGCTTAGCGAACTCGTGATAGCATGCGTAGATAGTGAGTGATAACAACAAATCAACTGTCGTTACATAGAATGAATTTACAAAGAGTATTAAGAATTAGAATATAATGATTAGCATTGACAAAAGAAAAGAACGAACTGATTATAAAAGTCAGGTGCGGTTCAGATAGGCATGTAGGGCCTTAGGAATCCAAAACAATACATATAATCAAAATAGATGCACAGACTCTAAACAAGGGCCTGATTCCATATAAAAATTACAATTTTATAACATTTCTTTAATTAGCTACCGAATGCAGCATTTTTTAGGCATTACAATACAAAAGGCTTCAGTAGACATTATAGCCAAACTTTCCAACAAAAAGAGATTAACATATATGTGGACAGTCACGTCGGTCTTAAAGTTCTTAAAATGTAACCACACAACCTACAACAGTCTCTAGTGTCACTGCGACAAAGAAGGAAAAGGCTCATAGCTTTCTTAGAATGGATTTAAATTGGACCTAGAACTTAGTCTCCCCCTAACCATATGAATACGTACAATAAAACGATTTTAGAAGGACAAATGTTAGTCACAGTAAAACAATGAAACAATTATGTTCTAACTAAAACTTAAAACAATCTGGAGACGTCGTATCTCTTAAGTGGAAGAAATGCAGACAGACTATAAAAGTTTGAACGGTTTCACGATAGGTATGGTATCAAACAACTATTGTCGGTACTACAATGAAACTGGGGAGGAGGAAACGCTCTAAGGTATCTTTGGTTGTGTCCATCTGAAGCTTGAACTAGGATCGAGATACTGGGGTAAGCTTTTTTTACCTCGTTAAGGAAAACACTTCATGCAGCAGACCAAAACATTCGAACTGGATTAAGGTCTAGAAGGGAATACTGCAAAACTTCGAGTAAAACAGGGCGTTGTGGGAATACTACGGATCGTATTGGTCTATGTGAGGCAAATCGTCGTCGATATAGTCTAACATAGTCACACCAGTTCTACATTAATTTCTTCTACGGCTGAAAACGGCAGGACAGAGTGTATTTAGTATAGCCTTACTTTGCAGAAGTTGTATGCGATGAGCCCGAGTCTGACACTATGTTAGCCTATTACACCAACTATTCTCTCAGCTCTGTGAATCCAAGATAAGATAAGCCCTCTTAGAACTCACCATGCTCCGTACAGGTAAGATCTGCCTTAGTTTGTATTGAAAGTGATTTCAACGATCCATCTACTGAGCATCATCACAACGAAGACCTTAATAAGAGTCAATGAGAAGCCGCCTTGAGCTTCGCACATTGTTGCAACCCAGCCACATCCAAGTAATTAAGGTCCCAACCGAACAGTCCAGCAAATTAGCAGCGGGCAAAACACTTTCTTCCATATTTGAGCTTGACAATTTTGTGAGGCGTTTACCAACTCATGCAAGTTGCCACACATATTAATTGTAAATTATTGTTAAGGCAGCAACAATTGTTGTACCAGAAGTACAAACGACAAACGACAATAACAATAACAACGGCAACCTTCATGCAGCAACATCCACGCGCTACGTGCAAGTGTGCAGACATTGTCGCCACTGTTGTTCGTAGTGTATCGGGACTATTGTTGGTGTGTACGTTTGTACGCCGTTCGGTGCAAGTACACATGTTGCTGCGCCAGGTAATTTGGTATAAGTATTTCTGTGTGTGTGTGTATCTTTACACCTCGTTTTTTTTTCTCTCTTCTTCTTATTGGGCATGTGCGAGTGCTAAGTAAATAATAATAATAATTTCCTTAAATGTTCACAACTATACGAAAAGGAGAGGTGGAAAGTCTGGCTGCAAAAGCCGACACGGACAGACGTCCGGACGGGTGAGCAGGCAGCCAGACAGACAGTTAGTTGTTGTTTCCCGCAATTTGACCAAATAAAGCGCAACTGCACCATTGAATGCGTTTTCGTCCTACCAATGTGCCAAGCGATGGCGGCGGCGCGCGGTGATAAATAAATTCTGGAATTAACTTGCAATATATTTTCATTATGGGCGACACAGAAAGTCTTGTTTTATTTCGTCACAAGTGGATTTAATAATAAAATGTGTCTAATTTCAGGCAACATGTTGCGGTTGCCGCCGCGTTTCAGTTGCTGTGGGGGTCGTAAAAGTCGCATGAAACATAGTTGTTGTTTTTTTGTGTGTTTTTTGTTTGCTGGCACCACCAACTTGCTGCAATATTTACGAAACCTGCTTTCACATTCGGCCGGTGGTGGTGATGGCGACACTCGATGCCCGATGACTGTGCCGTGCGTTGGTGAAATTATTGTTTTCTTTTAGTTGGTTTTTTTTTGTGAAATTTTCTGTGATTGTTGGGGCACATTTGTAATCCACACAGAACACTCGCACACACACACACACACAAGCAGTAAACTTCGAACAACGTTTCGGTGGAAGTGTGGAAAGTCTGGTCAACAGGTCCACCTCAGCTGAAAAATTCCTTGGTCCGTGCTGTGTGTCAATGCTTCATTTCTCTTGTCATCTTAAGTTGATTGCAAATTACGAGCATGTGTCAACTGACGGATATCGTCGTGGTCGTCTCGCTGTAACTGTAATTGTGTACATGCAGTTACTATAATTATGCCCGATTCGCCTGCCACTTTTTCTTCCTTCGGCTGGCATGTATTCCGTTGACTTTGGTGGGATTGTAAATTTACAACTTGACTCGTGGAGCGCAAATTTTTAACACAAGGTGGAATGTATACTTGGAGATGTTGGCAAAAGGTCACTGGGTTAAAGTGGAAACTGAGAGTTCACAAAATGTGTGTGCGAGGAAATGCTAAAAAATGGTTCTGTCCTAATTTACTTCCATTCAATTGAAGGAATTCCATTAATATTTTTCACACTTCACTCGCCAACTGCAAGCAAATCAATATGCTTGTTGCAATTGTCTGCAAGCGGGTGGCTTCACCCATCAATTCTCATTCATCTGAGGCAAAAGAAAAGGCTACTAAAAAAACTGCACTCACTTACCACGACAACAGCATGGCGCAGGCAATTATGATTAAATTGGCAAATAGTTCACATGCTACCAAAAATGGGCTTCGGGTTGGCTTTAGCAATCAACGCATTTTTTGCCGACTGAACATAGCAACAACAGCAACAATAACAACAGCAACAACAAGAACAACAAATAATATCAACAAAACAGCACCACCAGCCGCCAAAGTCAATTTGGACGCGTCACAGCAGACATGATGGAATTCCTTTTTGCAGCGTACTGAAGCAAGCAAGTAGGCAGTCAGCCAGGCAGGCAGGCATTCCTTCTTCATGCTTATGCCTTGCCGGCAGACTTGTGTGCAGCTTTTGCTTTGAGCTTCAATTAAACGCAATTTGTTTGTTTGCCGCGCGCGCATTTGTGTGTGCGCACGCGCATCCAAGCAACAGTGTAGTGCATGGCGCACGTTGGCTAAAGCACACACACATACGCCACACATATGCTTTCGTGCTTGATGCTCGTTGATCGAAATTGAATTGGACATAAATAAAACAAGATCAATCAATTGATTTATTTTGACATGTTGCAACAGCGTAGCGCAATGCGGCAAGTTGTTGAATTCAGCGTCTCTGGCGGTTTTGTCGCATGGGAGATTTTTTGTTTACTCTTCGGTTTTTTGTTTTGTTGCCCGCTTTTTTTTCTCCCAGTCAGTTAATTTGCCGTTTTTTGGATGTTGATTAATGATGCTTGAGAATTTTCACTCCAAGCCGCAGCATTTGTTTTTATTTTTGGAGTAGGTAAATAATAGATTTTCCCGATACTCCATTCGCTGTTTGCTGTTGTTGTTGTTGTTGCTAACAGTATTTTGCTGAATTTCCAGTTTCCACTCGTCTAAATTTGGTAAAAATTATACGTACAACTACTACCTGCACACAGCATATCTGCATAACATATCTTTGGGATTTATTGACTGAACGTTGAATTGATTTGTGTATCATTGGCGACTGCCACAGCGTCCGCGACTGACTGCGAGTGACGAAATGTCGGTAACCGATTTATTTGTGGCTTATTTGACAGACCAATTAGTTGGTTTTTTTTCCTGTTGTTGTTGCTCTGCGAATGGTCAATGACAATTTGTTTTCATGAAACATGCGCTTCGATCGTTGGCATAAGTTAACAAAATTTATTTCATTTTATTAAATACTTAATCCGTAGATGGATTGTAAGTAGTAATTCCCATTTACTGCATAGACATAGAATAGAAATCAATTGAACTGCCAATATCGTTTCAGGAATTCGTATGACTTGGTTGGCTTGACCGAAGGATGTTGATCGACTTGGATTCATATATATTTCAGAACCCATCTTCACCGCCATCGTATTAACATATCGAGTAACGCCTTTTCTATATTAAGCCAAAGATATGGATGATATGGCAGTGTGAGGGCCTTATTAGGACGCGAATTAGTTACCTCAAAGTGGTATACCTCGAACAGTGTAGCACCGAAGAACACGTCTTCATTAACTCTGCCCTTCAATTACTGATCTATATTTCTAAATTGTTTGTACGTTCATCCGTTTGCCTGTCTTCACCTTACAGAGATCACCACTGGGCCTAGAGAGCTATAACTTTACAAATAAGTATGTCCTATGCACGCATAGCTTGAGACAATCGAGCAATGGGGTCTGTCCATCCTATTTTCTTGTAAGTTCAAATTTTGCATTTATCCTTTTTAGACCCTAGAAGGCGTTGGTATAGAAAATGGGAGGAATCAGTCGACTGCCACGCCTACCTCCCATATAAGTGAACATCGTTTCTTCACTTATATTCTGCTGAAATAGTTCCAAACTTGGTAAAATGGGTTTTTGGGGTAGCTAATTTCGAATTTGATGTCGAAATTGAAAAATTAAAGATGTTGGATCCAATAAGGCCCAGTAGGTGTAGGGTATATATAAGTAGGCTATGACCAACTGAAACTGACTCACTTGTTTGGAATATGTATTCTGTGAAAGCAAAGCCAGAGATTCTTGATCAGGATTATGGGCGTGGCTGTTAAAGTAAGGTACAGGGGAGCTCGAGGGTGGTACAAGGGCAGTAGAGTCCAAATGGATAGTCACAAACATTTTCCTAGTCAAATAATATTTATCAAAAACCGCAACCTTTTTAATGCACTAGAATTAAAATGCATTCATATGGCATTGCAGCAACTTCTTTAAAATTATTTGCAGTTAATTTCCAAAATCATTTTATGTTGTTAAAATTCTGAAAATAATCATCAAATTGTCATTTCGCATTGTGCGCATAGCACGTGATAATGATGCCGTTAATCAATAATAACGGCCACTTTTTCTAAATGAAATGTCACAACGTTTTTGGCTTTGCTAAAAATCACTTTAATTGATTTGAAACGCGCGATTTTCCGCCAAATTAAAAACGCTGCAAAAAATATAAAGAAAACAAACCGAAAGAAAAAAAACTTGTACGCAACCATTTTTGGCAGCTCATTAATTTTTATCTTTTAGCGGCGAAAAGCCCGCCACATAATTGCCTTCAAATTGACAGACAACACCCGCCACAGTCGACACGGTCTACAGTGGAGTGGAAACTTAATATTTTCTAAGAAAAAAAAAAAAAAAATTCCAACAAAAAAAAAAACTAACAGAATATAAGAAACGTTTACGCTTAATAACTTAGCCACAATTTAGTGTGCAGGGAGGGGTGCTTTGCGGATTTCTCGATATTGCGTTGTATTGGCCCATTTGCTGCATGTTGCAAATGTTGCACGCAACAGTTTCAGTTTATTTATTGCATGCGCGCATTGATTGAAATGAGTTGCAGTGCAAACTGACAACTGACTGAGTTTTTCAGATTTCTTTTGACATTGTATGAATCACCGTTAGCTATGATGGCGATTGATTGGTGGGGCGGGCGGCTTTAGCTTAGTTTGCCTTTAATGAGATGAAATTTTGCTTCTTAAAAAGTGGGCCAATTTTCAAAGCAGTGTCGATAGTGTTAAGTTGGAAAAGCCACAAGTTACGAAAAGCCCTTGGTATCACTTGGGTGTCTCCCAGTAGTCCCATTTGCAGTTCAATTGGCTCTCCTACTCATTGAGTATGAACTAAATTATTTAAGAAAGTTTTCCGCTGCCTACTCAATTCCTCAATTTCCTATTTCTCCAGCCACTTGGAAATTCATCGACATTTTCACCCAACCAAACTATCTCAATCATAAGTAGGTACACCTAAAACCGAAAAAAGAAAGATTAATTGTCACTTTGCGAAGTGCTGTGTGCACCACACATGCTGTCATATTCGTTGTAAGAAAAGTAGCAGTCGAAGGGCTGCCACTAGGCAAACGCCAGCCCACGAAATCCTTTTCTATTTTTATTAAATGTGTGTGTGTGTGTGCATTGGTTAGGTGTGCTTTTCGCTTTCGAAAGGCTCATTGATTTATTACCAAACGCAGTTGCACGTTTATTTGTTTGTTGTTGTTGTTTTTGTTTTTGTGCTCCAACCAAAAAGGGAAAAGTACTTGAATATTCAGTGAATATATTTTTGAAATAGCGTACATTTGCCTAATGCAATATACGAGTACATGCAGTATTACATGGGAAACTTATCTAATTTCCCATACATCTTCAACACTTTGTTAATTTCTATGTAAATAATTATCTTCTCTTTTGGTCACTTTCTTCGTCTTTGTCATATTTTTCGACAGTTGGCTTCATGAATGAATGTCTCGTCTTCATTTTGCTTGCATAACTTTGGGATTTGAGATTGGGATTATTTTTTTGGTTCCATTTTCATGGTCCCAGTTGATGCAGAAGTTGGCTTTGACCGACAGAAAATTGCACACTTGTTAATATTTCCTTCACTCCAATTCCATTTGAATTCTTCACTCGGGAAATACTTCTGCACCATCTTCAGCAAAAATTAACTTGAATCTTTGATTTGTTGTCAATCGGTTCCCTAAATATAATTTCTATGGTATCGAAATTTATTCCATGTTTGGTCTTTCAAGGAGTACAGCCAATGATTTGTTCTATGTGAATGCCTGCCTGAATTAAACTGTTGCCTTAGTATGACAAAATGTTCTGAGTGCCAAAGCCCACACAAAAGTTAATAAAGTAATTTAATCCCTAATTATAGGCAAAAGTGTTGCGACTTTTCTACTTAAAAACGGCACTCAAAGTGCACCTTAACAAGTCGTTTAAGCCAGCCAACGTAGGCTTTGTACTTTGCAGTTTCTATTCAGTTAAATTTTTGTTGTTTTTTGTTTTTTTGTTTTAATAACTCCTCATGTAGCTGGAATGGCACATTAACCGAACGACAGCATCGAATGGAGCAGAAAATTTGCATTTTAATTGAAACGGCACGCAGTTTTTTTCCGCAAACTTTACCGTTCAGTTTGGCTCAGTTTAGCTACAGCTAACCACTTGCAACATGTTGCAAAGGCGCATAGTTCAGTGCATTCGGTTAATTATGAAGCGATTTTGAGTATGTTTTTTTGTTTCTTTTGCAAGTTTCATTTTACCAAAAAAAACAAGAGTCTTCAGATTTTTACTACGTTTACTTGGGGTTTCATTTCGTATTTTGTCTTTGGAGTAGGTAGAGGTGTGTGTGTGTGTGTGTTTGTGTGTTGTGTGTGTTTGTGTGCTGTACGGCATCATTAGTCATCAGGCATTCAATTTGCAGTGACGCACTTTTGGTTTCTTGCTAAAATCTTTTTAAAAATGTCGTTTTTTGTTTCTGTTTTTTGGCTTATATAACGGTTATTTGGTAGTGTCTGGGTTGGCGTAGTCCCTGTCGTCGTCTCTCTGTTGCCGTTATTAGTTTTGATGTTTCAATTTTGGGCGCTCTTTTGCATTTGGGCATATGTACAGTTTGTTGTTGTTGTTTTTGTTGTTGTGCAAAATGTCATTTCAACAAATTCATTTTTCCGCCCTGGTGCTTAAAATTATGCCTGTTCACGTTGAGTTGTGAAATGGCGTAAACGAATTTAGCATGAAGCAGTCGTAAAAGTCGGTGAGGGAAAGCTAAAAAAAAAAAACCCGAAGCTATTCAGCTATGAGGATGCTGGAAGATTTGTGGGCAAATTAAATTTTATGTTTACTGTTTTTGGATGTTTTGACAGCAGCGACAACAACATTACAATAATATATTTTGGGCAGGAGTACATTTCCACAACTGCTGACATTTGCCTTTCAAATCGAAGTATATTTTAGGAGTCTGGATCGAAAGGTTACATGGATCAATGTGGAAAAAATTAAAAGGATTTGGATTAAAAATCTATTTTTATAAATTAACCTTAATCGAATTATTAGTTTTTCTAAACAGTTGTCTGCATAGAATTACATTTGTGTGAACAGAACCACTTCCATCAATTATTTCATGATATATGCCACCATAACTAAGACCAAAATGATTAACTCGCACCACCTTCACATATTATTTCCATATTTGAAAATTAAAATAAATTATTTATGTGCCTAACTGGTAAATTTATTAACACCAACCACTTCGGGAGCTGCAATGCGCGCCACACAATACACTAAATAAAAGCAAAGTGATTGTCATAACTCACGACTTTGTCACATTTCCCATTTTCATTTCCCCAACCAAGAGAAGACAACAAAAAAAATTAATACAATAAACCGATGAGCGTCTTCATCGTATGGCATCGGGGAAGAAGATATTATTTATAAATAATAATTATGAAAATGATTGCCAGCAAATGCTGGAAACGGTGAAAATTGTGGAAAATTGGGGAAACATTTCACTATAAATGGAAACATGTGTGTGTGTGTGTGTGTGTGTGTTGTCGCGCTATGATCATGAGTGACAGTCGCAGTAGTGATGATGCAGTGCCGCCATCACAATCATCACCATCACCGCACACACCACCTAAGGCCAACATGTTGCCTTCTATTGCAACATTTTCAATTTGTTTCTCAGGATTGTCACCTTTCCTCCGCCATTTCCAATTGACTTGGATTTCTTTTGAGTTATGAAGGTGTTTCTTTTCTTGAATTTTCATTCGTAGGATGTCTGTGCGCGTTTCTGCTTGGAGAAATTCTAATTTATTTAATGGTGAAGCATTTCTCTTTGCAGGCTGGATGGCATATGATGGAAATCAATTGGTATAATTGGTGATTGCAGTTCGGAAACTTGTTCGATATTATTTGTGTACATTTTGCCTTGGAATATATGGGAGAAATGCTAATTAGAAGTTCGTAGTGGGAAGTAATGGTGGGAACAATTTTCTGATTAGTCTGTAGAGGGTAGAGGGTATTTTTGAATGGTTCCAATGATCAGGAGATTTCTGTTTGGAGAAAATTCTCACCCAATTTTCATTCAAGTAGGAAGATAAGCATTCAAATAAGAACTAGTATGAGAATTTTCTATGGTCAGACCGTTCCCTGCTCATACGAGTACGATACCTTCTTCGATACATTTTCGATAATTTTTCTAATCCGTTTCCGACATAATTTCCAACTAAATAAAAACTACTTTGGCAGGAGCTATGTTCATACGAAAGCAATTTTGTGTAATTTTTTCAATATTTTTCAACAATTTTTACATAATTTTTCGATAGTATTTCGATAGTTTCACGATAGATTTTCGATAATTTTTTCAATAATTTTCCAATAACTTTTTGATATGAATTTCAATAATTTTTTCATATTTTTCAATAATTTTTCCATATTATCCCGAGAATTTTTCGATAATTTTTTCAATATTTTTCCAAAACTTTTTCGATATGAACTTAGATAATTTTTTGTTATTTTTCTAAAATTTTTCCATATTTTCCCGAGAATTTTTCGATAGTTTTCGAAATTATCGATATTTTTTTTATATTTTTCCGATCACTTTTTGATAATTTTTTGACCGATAATTCGATAATTTTTCCATATTTTCCATATAATTTCAATATAGTTTTTCGATAATTTTTCGATATCTTTCGATAATTTTTCGATAATGTTTTACGATAAAAGAGCAAATTGGTTTGTTTTACCCATGGGACGAGATAGTTCTAAAAGCAAGTCTGTCTACCCTACATTGTGAATACCGTTAATATATTTTAGATCATTTGTTTCTCTTTAAATATTTGCACTCCTTTCTGCACGTCTATACTCCGAGGGCACTTAGCATTTTATTTGAATTTATTTATTGGCTCGGTGTGTACTTTTTTTTTTGGGTCATATTCCACTTTTCATTCATTGCAAATTGACACGAGTTCATTCTCTTCTAGTTGCCCACTTAAAGTACGATCGGCGGCTGCAGCCAACTTCACTCCGTACTCCACTCTGCACTATAGACGAGACGAGTGAAATTCTAGGCTAAGTTGTGTAGTTTTGCAGCAATAATGCTCCCAATTGGCAACAATTACAATATCACATTTTGATCTAAACAGACAATGCGCACCAATTCGGCAGCCTCGTGACTCTTTTGACCCAGAATACATTTCTTAAGGTTTGTGCTTGTCTTCGGTGCGGTTGTTGTGGCTGTTGTGGTTATTGTTGGTATTATTGTAGCAAATTATGGTTGCTAAATAATCTGCATGCCTTTTGGATTAGCGTCATTTAAAAAGAAATTTATTCTTGACACTCAACAATTGGGCTGCTTGTTAGAAATAATCGTTCAACACAAATTTCTTTTCCATGTAAACAATAAATTTTCAATTCGATTTACTATGGGAAAAATATTAATTATAAATTACTGCCTCTTCATAGGCAGACTACCACACACACACCAATATTTTCGATTTGATTGACATTTTCTTTGTCATGCTAACAAAACCAACCAAATTTCCATAACAAAGACCATTCACAATGTCTTATTAACTGAAATTATTTAGCATAAGAATAGCCTGAATTGCTTCACGTTCAATTATGCTCATTTTGGTAAATGCTTTAAACGCATTTGGGAATCTTTCTCAATCTCAATGGGCTATCATCTACGACAATCCCTTGTGATATGTTCAACATTGGTAAAATAATCGCATTGTCATCACCTTATTAAGTCTCTCAGATGGCATTCGGTTCGTTGTGGTCATTGTCGCCTTCATTGGTTGGGCTTGTGCCACACACACATGTCGTTTCGATTTGTTCCAGTTGGCAGCGGTGGCCCAGTAATTTTGGTATTTAACAAGATGACCTGTGACGGTGATATGTGAGTACATTTTCTATTGCCATCAAGCCCTTCATATCATTGGATACAATCATATTATTTTTAATTTAATAGAGATATTTGTGAAATTACACTGTCCATTGCACCATTGCCCTTACTTTTTTCTAGTATATTTTGGAACATGGTACTCGTGAAGTCCATAAATTTGGACAACGTTAAATTTAACTGGGCAGAGTTTTCCCCACAATAAAATAAAAAAAAACAATTTTATCGTTCGAGGGAGAAATATTTTAGTTTTGGGAACAGAGAATTAAGCTTGAGAGAAAATGTTCTCAATTAGACTTCCCCAACTAATACTGTTGGGAGTTGTTCTTCTAAGTAAAAGTATCTTGTTAAAAATCCTGCTGCAAACATTTCGTTTTGTACAGAGATTCTGTAGTCTCCATCCCACATCTTCGGTTCATTTGGGGCTTGTTGGCTTCCTCACTATGATGTTATGCATTAGCTCAATATTGCTCATGATGTAGGGCCAGCAATACCAAATTATGTTGTGCATTTGTACCTTCATTTGGGTTCGAAACCATTTGATATCGAAATTTCTCTTGAGATCCCCATGACGCTGCATTCCCTTCTGGCAAGATTTTCGATATCCTAGGCTAGTTCTGCACTATTTTGTTATAAGAATTCTATAAGCTATCAACCCTTTAAAGCTTGTTTTTATCCTTTTTCAAACGAAGCAATAAACCTACTGAAATGAGTAGTTGAAAATAGGCTGAGACGTCTGAAAATCGGTTTTTGGTTTGCACTTTACTAGTGTTCCCATTTGATTAGTTTTTGAATTGGACTAGACTTATATGATCTGTGTTTTTTGCACTACAGTAGTGTTGTTTAATTTTTAAAATTACATTTTTATTCCAAACACAACACAGTTCCACTTAAAAGTGCCCTCACTTTCCCGCACGAACTCTCAAAATGGCCTACAACAAAAAAATTTATCAAAAAGAGCCTAAAAAAAATTTATCTAAATCTAAATAATTCCACTTGTTACACCAGTTACAAATTCCAAGGAAATACGATTGAGATCGTTTTTTTGTAAAAAGTTTACATTTTATAATAATAAAAAATTATGATGAGGTTCATACCAAAATTTAGATATAAAATGCCACCACAAGTGTACTTGGAATTGGAAACTCACTCGTATTTGAGGCACAGATTGAAATGTCGAAATGTACCGCTAAGACTGAGGAACGAAGCAACGTAGCAACGAAACAACGAACACGAGTCAAGCAGCTAGGCAGTAGCAAGTGCTTCAGATAAGCACAAGATGGACACAAAGCCCCCAATACAAGAGACGCAGTACGCATTCAAATTAAAACCGGGAGTAAAGTGGCTCAAATGTAAACATTGTGTGGCGGCCATAAATCTGGGGGGCTACTACACAAACAAGCACATTGCTCGTTTGGGCTTATGACGACATTTTCATTACCAACCACATTTCGAATGAAATAATTTGGTATAGTAGAGCAGTGCAGAGTAGAGCGGCGCGTGTTTTGTGGTCACCAAAAATCAAAGCAAAGCATTTTGGGACAGCAAGCAACAAGTGTGTGTGTGTGTGTGTGTGTGTGTGTGTGTGTGCTTAATGCGGACGAGCTTCCGAAGTAGAAAACAGACAAAGTGGCAGAAGTAGCAAGCGAGGGCTTAAATGTCATTCATTTGTGAAAACATAATTGGAGCCACAACGCCAGCAGCCGAGCGGCAGCAAATGAACTTAACTTGACTTTAATTTTAGATTAGAGCCTGTTGATAGCCGGTTACATTGTTGTTGGGGCTTGTTGGTTGGTTGGCTGGTTGGCTGTTGGTGTTTTTTTTTCTTTCATTGTGGTCACTTGTTTCTGGAAATCGTCTTTGGCGCGAGTTTAACTAATTAAAATGAAGTTTTTAATTTGTACGCTTGTAAAATGAAAAAAAGTTCACATTTAATCGGTTTTTTTAGGTGGTTTTTTTCCCCTCAAATCATGTCTTATGGTCGGTCATGTTGTCGGCTGCATTGGGTTAATCGTGCAGCTCGTTTCCTTTTGAACTCTCGGTGCGTTTCGTTGAAAGTTTTTTTTTGTTTTTTTTTTGTGTGTGCTTTGTTTGAACTTGTTGGTGCTTTATTGCTCTTGTTTTTGTTGTTGTTTTTGTTTATTTGGTGGAGTAGGTTCTTGTTTGTTTTGAAAACGTTTCTTCGTACTTTGCTGTAATGTCAGGTCTTCCGAGAACTCACGAAGGTGCTGTCGCTGCACACGCTTTGACCTCTTCTACTTTTGTTGGGTATTTTTTTTTCGGTGGAAAAATTTACATTGAAGAAACACTTGAAACTGTCAACGGTTCAATTGAAACAGGTTCGGGTACTTACAAGTAGCAATTTGGTAATTTGAAATTTTTTTACAGTCTAAATGACAAGTGGAAGGAAGTGCCCAAATCTGAACTCCCTAAACTTAAAACATTATTTTCCTATTTTGAATATTCAACTTTCCTGCCTCTGTGGTCTTTTTAAATTAATTCCACTCCATCCCATTGAATCGGGTACACATTTTTTTTCTTCATTCCCTGTCACTCATAATTTTTCTATTGGAATTCAGCACACACACACATAGAGTCTGTTGTGTGGCTTGAAACATAAGTAAGGTATATTGGGCCACAGAAGACTTATGCCACGGTGGCATGCAACATTTGAACCTGATTGCCACAGTGATATATTTGCAATGATTTTTGTTTTGTTTTTGTGTTTGTGGTTTGCTTCTACTTTTACCATTTTTCCATGATGTTCAGTCTGAGTTTTATTTGAGAAATGTGACATTTGTGACACTTTATGACAATGCGAGTGCAACAATGTTTGCTGGACGAAAGTGCCATAGGAGTGAAAGAGGAGTGCAAAAGCAAATCCAGGTGATTCGAAAGTGAACTCGCAACTTTTTCTTTATAATGGAAATTTATGATTTATTAAAATATTCGCACTCGCCGCAATCATAATCAAATTTATGTTTGAAAGGGGATTTGCTTCACGATTACTGTAGTGTTTGGAGAGGATGTTAAGGACTTGGAATGGATTGCAAAATGTTTTTATAAAGATTTCCAATATACAAATGGAAAATATTTTTAAAGTCGAATGAATTTTTATATTTTCGAATTTCAATTAAAAATCTAAGGTTTACCTTTTATTATTCCATTTTGTAAAGCCAACCCAATTTGTACCAAATACGCTTACGCAACAGCATCCCAGTTTATTTGAATTTTTTTTTTGCATCGTTGCCGCTGCTAAATAAGGTTGAAATTGTAAATTTCATGTAAAGGCAAATGTATACAGAAATGCAGGTGCAGCCTTTAACTACGCAATTTGAAAACACATGTTGCCAATGGGCACAAATGTCATCCATAAACTATATGCGCCACATATTTGCAAATATGGACATTCGGTCTACGAATTGGTTGAATTGTTTAAAAATGGTCAAAAGTAAGTAGAAAAAAAACCTTTTCGCATTTTGGTTTGATGACGGAAGTATTGGTGATGCCAAATTGTTGCCTATGTTTCGCTGATGAGAAGCAACTTTTGGGAAATTTGCCATTGTGGGGCAATTATGTGCCTTTAAAGAAAACCATATGGAAATTAATTGCTTACATTTAAATGAATTTATAACATTTTACAATTCAATTGACAAAATACATTACACTGTGTCATAACAAACATGAGGCTAGAAACTTTCCATGCGCCAATTACTGGCAATTAATTGAAAAATATTACAAATCGAATGCCAAGCATCACCAATAATTATGACCATAACCAAGGCAATAAATGACAAAATGATGACATTACATAAATTATTTACAGAATTCCAAAAACAAAACATGAAATGAAAAATGAAAAAAATACAAACCAAACCAAACTCACCTGCTCCATGGAGAACAATTGAAGCGGCTATGCGCGATGACAAGGCATCGAGGCACTTGCGACAAGTACAGCCTCATTTGAGCCACTTGTCGCGCCGTGGAGAGACCACTTCAGCTTACAGAATATCATCGAGCATGACAACTCAAAACGATTGTAAGCGGTTGGCTGGTTCGTTTGTTTTTTTTCCTTCTTCTTCTTATTTTATTTTTTTGTTGTTGTTTTATTTACAACTTTGATTTTTATATATACGCATCGCAGCGCTCATCTCATCTTTTATAAAATATTTCCTTTTGCTTATTTTTTCTTTTGCTTTATTTTGTTTACATTACTTTTGTGCCTTGGAGCATTAAACGAAAAAAAAGATCACAAAATTTGACGGTTAGTTGCCTTTTATGGTTTAATTTACAACAAAACTGCCGACAGACAGTTCAGTGGACACAGGCTCTTCAGACATCGGATTCCGACTTAAATGACATGTAATAAAAATGTTTAATACGAGCGTGTTGTCGAGCGTTTTCAGCTTTTTATTCCTCTCTTGTTGACACTTTTGGTTTTGTTGTGTGCGGATTTTTGATTTAATCACGGCTAACGTGAGTTTATTTTGGCCTTTATACGCCTGGGTTAATTGTTACACGTCGCAGCGGCATTGCTGGCGTTTCTGATTAAAGCATTGTTCGTTGGTAGGCACTTCCACTGCCTTTCGTTCTTTGACTTAATTTTAATCTCTTGTGTTTAATTAATTTTGTTCGTTGGGTTGGCAGTCATCCTTCTGGAGATGTTAACAAGAGCGATTCATTTGCTAACGAGCGGAGGATGTTTTGAATGTGATAAAGGAATTCTGTGTAAATTGAAATTATGATAGCGGCATTTTTAGCTGATTGATAACTGTACTAATATTTTGCTGGGAGTGTAAATGAATTTGATAAAATGTTAATTTCGAAATTTAATTGAAACCGAACATTTTTGTACTGTGAGAAAATAAAGTAAAACAAAAGACTTAAGAAGCGAACTTGTTTTTTTTTTTTTTTTCTTCAAAACATAATCTGTAATACAGTTTTTCTTTTCAAGTTGAAAATAAAGAAATTAACCCGAATTTCACAACAAAACGTTGTGCCACACACACTGCAAAAACCTTCCGCAAAAATTTCGTTCGAAAAACATCAAAGAAATAAATCACAGCGGTGAGTCGATGCCATGAAATGTATACAAGATAACATCGATTTTTCACTTCTTCTTCTTGTTCTTCTCTTTTTTTTTTAACAAATAATAATTATTTACAAAGTATTGATGAACCTGTTACGGTATGATAAATGCAACAAAACACACAAAAGGTAATTGCACAAAAGAATTTGCACAAGAAAAAAATAAAATAAAAGACAACAACAAAAAATAAGGAAAAAAACAATTAACCAAAAGCCAAACACACAATAAAAACACCACAAAAGCAGAGCAAAACAAAGCAGAGCGTAAATTTGTAAGAAGGGGGCGGCCTACCTGTTGCAGCTTACCTCTGGCCAGTGGCTGTAATTGTCGTTTTGGCCTATTGTCTGTGAGATGACTCAGTTAAGTTGGTAGTTGCGTGTGAATTTGCTGAAAATTAAAAGAAATTCCCAGCGTAGGCAATGTGAACATTTTTTGTTGGCAGAAATAATGTTTGTTGTTGTTTGGCTGAGGAGGCGTGATTGCTGTGCATTGTAGGCTGGGTCATTTATTTAAATCGAAAAGTATGCCTTGGAATGGAAAAATTTAATTGAAGATTATTTCTGGACGAGATAATATTCCATACGGTTTCCCAAAAGATTTTTTTTTAATAAATTTGTTAAATTAGTAATTTAACAAATTGCAAAAAGATAAAAAATATTAAATTATCTCATACCAACATTCCTCCACTTGAAGCCAAAAATTCGCCTTGACTATTTACATTTTAAAATTGTTGTTGTCTTTCCAATCTTTATTTATCCACAACATCTGAAAAGGCGTACAATAACAAAGCACTGCCCCAAAAAATAATTACCCATTTCATTGCATTGAGTTTGTTTTCTATTTTTCCTTTTCACCGAAATTGAAATACACTTGAAATTGCCTTTGTCTCCCGTATCGTTACAGGTGGTCCGAACGTAATTCACTGTTAATGGAAAATCCGTAATTATTTCTTCAATTTCTTCATTACTATTTTTTGTTTTGTACCGAAAGTGCCGCCCGCTTTGTTTGTTTGTTGGTTTGGCTGGTCGGTTCGTGGGTGAAAGTTTAATCCTATTAATTTTTTATATTTTAATTTCTTTATAAACACACTTTTTTATATTCGTTGTTACTTTATTTACCAATTGTGGTCTTTGTTTATTCTTTTACTCAACTTTCAACTATTTTTGTTTTTTTGATACATTCATATCTGATATGCGGGTTCATTGAAAGTGAAAATGAAAATTGATTGGTTCACAGATTCATTTTTGATATGGCGAAACAATGAAGAAATTTAAATTAATTGTATTTAAGTAGTTACCAAGATTTTTTTTGTCAATTTACTATAAATTAATGTACTGCATTATCTAAAGTAATCTGCAATACTAAGATCCATTACTACACTACTTCTCGGGCCATTTAAAGCTTCTGATGAAAATAGTTTGTCTCTCAATACGCATTGTTGGAAATCTGTCCGGTAAGAAGGTCCCTAAGTGAGTTATTCGACAACGGAATATCACTGGACATTAGCGGACTAGAGGCGGTTACAGTTTTCTATTCCTTTTCTACCTTACAGCTTCTCCAAAAATGTCATCCGGCTTTTAATTGAGTACAATTAGTACACATGATCAGATTAACAGTTACTGCTTTCGACAAAAAATACACGCACGTTTTTTCAAAAAAGCATCCAAAAAAATCGATAGATTTTAAAAAAAATATCGATAAAATATCGAAAAATTATTCAAAAAAGGGTATAAGCGCGTATCGTACTCGCATGTGCTGAATATTTTTAGCTTTGATCAGACCGAAGAGATTACTAAAGTTCTCCCAAACTGGTTGCGTCTTTTTCTGCTAATGGCTGGCCATTCACACAGGGTGTGTTCAGGCGTTTCTGTCGCAGATTCACAGAGTCAATACTTATCACTTTTTCGGTTAGGCTTATTTTGTTAAGATGATATTGGCAGTGATGAGGTGAATATCCCGTAAGGATGAGTAATTTCCGAAATTAGTAAATTTTGTTGCTTGATATTGGAGCAGTGATTTGCAATTATCTTCCCATCTCCTTAATATTTCAGAGGTACTTTGCACTCGGTCTTCAGTTGTGCAGGTCATATGCAGAATCTCCTATATCCAAGGGAATATTTTTGTCCAGCATTCGAATAATTCGTAGAAACCAACAACCAAACAAATTTCTACTAACCCTTTTCCAACTTTTTCGTAGGCCAACACTTAATTTATTACAGAAGCTATTCTCTATATTTTTTTGATAAAAATTTAATAATAAGTAAACATTATAAAATACATCGAGTTTGTATTTTATCCATAGACGAGTGGAATAGTTAGAATATGAAACATTAAACAAAGAGATGTATTGAAAATCTCTTTTCAAAACTAAATAATTCCAAAATATGAATAGTAAAGTTAAATTAACTTTCTTGCAACCAGTGGATTGAATTGCCCTTTTGTTTTTTGCTTCACTCTAAATTGTGAAAGATCAAAACGAAACCAGTACAAAACCATCACGTTTCTCATAATTTATAAAAACAATCTAAAATTTTTCAGGTAAAAGCGTGAATGCTAAACAAAAGCTTAGAAAAACGAAACGAATTGGCAGTGATAGAAATTTTGGGTTACACCAAAGAAAAAATCAGTGACACCTGAACCCAGCGACAAAAGGCGAAAAAGCGAAATTTAATTGCACCTAAACTAAAACAAATAAATTAAAATAGTAAACAAAAAAAATATAGTTTAAGTATAAAAAACCAAATGCAAAACCAGAGTGAGAAACTCACGACTTTGGCTGCGTGGGAATGAATTTTGCGTGCTGATTTCGATTTTTTTTCTACAAAATTTTGGAAATAAAAGTGCCAAAAAAATATTCACAGGTAAATGAACGAATCGAATCGTAAATATGACAAAAGCGATGCTAAAACTGAGATAACAAAAAAATAAAATCAAAGAGACTAGGTACGATATGAAAAAATAGACAACTGTAATAAATTGTCAAAAAACACGAATGAACAAAACGAAAACCAACAGAAAAAACAACTTTGGTTTGACCAAAAGAGTGGCGAAAATTTCTCAGAAGCTCAATCGAAAAAATACCAAAAATCGAAAATGAAAAGATAAAAATCATTTGCCATTGCAAAAAGTAAAATAATCAGAAAACGTAGATACGGTGGAGAAAAATGGATAAAAAAAAATGTGTACGAAGGAACTTATGTAGGTACCGATGGCATGGCCGAACGACAAACAGGTTCACACGCTGGCGGAGAATTAGAAGCGCTCAGTGGGAATTCATTCATCAACTGATATGTGAGAAGTTGCCAAAAAGGAAGTGTAACAGGATCGGAAAGACAGTGGCGTGGTATGAAAATTTTCTATGTGCTGTGATTTAAAAAAAAATGTTACTAACAAAAACCATTTGTAAATAAGTTACATTTTAAGTAACATAAAAGTTCAAGTTTTTTCTCAAAAAAATAATTTTTTTCAAAAAAAATCTAAAAAAAAATTTAAAAAAAAAAATTTTGTTTTGGTTTAAAATTTAATTTTTGTAAAACAATGGTATTAAATTTACATATATTTTTTTTAAAATATTTTTTTAAAAAACTTTTTCATAACCGCCCCTGGGTTTATCCCTTTTTTGCGAACAAAATTGCTCAGAAAATATTTACCTGTTCCTGGCGGAATTGTGTGAGGTGAAACTACCTGTTCGCCTGGGCCATTATCGTTTGTGTGGCATGGCAAATGGGCACAGCCTCAATTTCACTGCTTCTTCTTCTTCTTGTTCATCACTTTTTTTTGCTGTGCTTCTCCATTGTATTGCCGTTCTCCTGTTGTGAGAGCAACAAGTGAATGACAGGATAATCGTCCTGCACGCATTTAGCATGTTTGTTTGCCGTTGCGGCATGTGAACTGGCATAAAATCGAAATGATTGCGTTTTGTGTGCGTGATTTTTTGATTATGGTGAATTTTCTCATGACGTTTTGAGTTGCAGGTTCATTCAATTATTTATCTTTTTTTTTTGTGTGCGTGTGTAGTTTTTGCATTCTTTGTTGTTTAGTCTTTTGTGACGGTGTGAAAATTTGTGAAACAAGTGCAGAATTTCAAGAGAATCGCTTCAAATATACTTTGGGCATGGGAAAGTTTTGGTGTACGATTTGTGGGCCTTTGCCTTAATTACTTATCATTTTGGGTTTCAAAAAATTTCTTTATACACTCGTGGCTTTACTTTCCCGATTAAATACTCAATTCGAA
Organism: Heteromyza rotundicornis; assembly: GCA_951394025.1. Lineage (NCBI taxonomy): Eukaryota > Metazoa > Arthropoda > Insecta > Diptera > Heleomyzidae > Heteromyza > Heteromyza rotundicornis. The sequence continues at coordinate 50,799,954 of OX596013.1, read as the reverse complement.
ACGAAAGACTTAAGCAACAAACTTGAATGTAAGCTCGCTAGCAACTCTCTCACGTCAAATGTAATTTATTAAAACATTCAATATTTAGGCAAAGCTAAAAAAACTCCATTTCACTTTACTAAAACAACATCCACCACCAACACAACAACAACAACAGCAGCAAAATAATCAAACCTAAAATTTGAAATTCCAATTGATTTCTTCTACTCGGCTCCGTCGCCACCACCGCCACCACCACCACCAACCACTTCGATATCAATTCGATATTTGCCACAATTCCGCTTAAATGCCACCTAGATGAAAAATCGGCAGGCATGCCATTGAATTGCCGTTTGAGGAGATGACGACCACCCACGCATGCCATGCAACTGCAAGCGAGCGCGCGCGCTCTTGCACAGTTCAGTGTCAAATTCGCATATCGATTCACGGGAACTGCAGACATATTCGCCGAATAAATATTATCATATGGAAATTTTAGAGCAATTACGAATTCCGCTAAAAACAAGCATCAAGCAAAAGCAACAACAGTAACAGTAAGCAAAATAGCAACAGCAGCAGCAGCAACAATGAAAGAAGTGAAGAACATCACAAGTGACCCATGGTCTTCGAGTATGGGGCACAGTGCTGAACTGCATTTGGGGCTACGTCAAATGGATAAACAAATAAACAAAGAAAAAAAAAAGTACTCCACAACAAGACACACACACAGCCACCATGATGAAGAAGGATATGACCGCACAGCAGCTTGGTATCTATATTTTGTTTGCTGGCTGTGTGCTACTGTTGCTGCACACCACGTAGAAAGTGCTGGCAGTGTTGCATGTTGCGGCAACAGGTCATTCAACAGCCACCGCCTCCACGCTGGTGGCGAACCTGTTAACCATCCTGTTGCCGTTGCATCAAATTGTGAATTGTTTTCTATAAAATAAAAGTTTTTTCCTCTTCTTCTTCTTCTTCGTTATTGCTGGTGCTGCTGTTTCTGTTTCTGTGATGTGTAAGTGGTTATGAGCTGCTCCTTTGTTGTTACTATTATTGGCTTCTGTATATATATTGTTGTTGTTGTTGTTGTTGTATTATTATTATTTCGCATCCACTGCGACTGTTATGGCTCATTCGTGTTGCTGCCTCCCCGAGTCTAAGCCATTTTGCCTGGCGGATTATCCGCTTGAAAGGCTTTTATTTTCATGCCACTTTTATTCTTTTGAATGCGAGGCTGCCTTGACTGCTACCGTTTGCTGCCTGCTACCTTTTAGAGACCATTTTGATGCTTATTAACATTTTGCCAAGTTGATGTTGCTGATGCGGCCATGGCTTCAGTTGTTATTGTTGTTGTGGGTGTGGCACTCTTTTTTTTCTGTTATTTTTTTTTTTTTGTGAATTTTGTGCCCAGCGAAGGCTCTCTTGTGTTGATGATCAATCTTCTCCAGAAGCCTAATGCAATTTGATGTACGCCAAATGATGATTTCCGTTTTTTATATTTTTATGCCTTATCTCTGAAGGCATTTTACTGACACTCAACTGGCTACTGGTTTTGATGATTTATTTCGAAGTGGGCGTGGAGGTTGTAAATTTGATTTGATGGCAGAGAGTCAGGCTGTACAAAGTTATTTGAATGGGGGGGCTAAAAATGTAGTCAAGTCGTGGTAATTGGTTGAATTGTGTTTTCGTTATTAACGGTTTGTATTGAAATAGTTCAATGCTTAGAAACATTTTATACTTTTAGGTTATACTTTTGGAAGTAACCTATATCAGTTGAAGAAGAATTTAAATTTATTTTCGTTCTATTTTGCAGATCATAGTTCATTCTTTGAAGAATTTACGATGTCGTATTTCAGCAACAGCAGCAAGAAGGCTAAAGGCTACCACGAACAGTATATACCAGGAAATAAAATGCAAAGAAGAAAATGGCACAAATTTTCCAAAGAAATTCTTTACACTTTTAAGACCAACAAGCAACAGGTTCCTTAAATACCCGCCATTACATCTCTGCAACACAACAACATAGTCCCCTTACGCTTTTGTATTCGCTTAGGACCTGCCCAAACGGAAATAAATTAAAATCGTAAAAAAGCAAACACATAAAGGCTGCAAAGACGTACAAAAGTACTTTAAATGCAATTTTCAAAGAAACGGAAGTAAATTGATACGCTTGCAAAAATATTATTTCGTAGGATCTTCCTTCTTTTCGTATAATTGAATGGATTTGTTATCTTTCCTTCTGCTTCTCTTTTTATTTGTCATATTTCTCTCAAGGCGACAATAAGAAAATAAATTGAGGAAGTGTGTTCCTGCATATCCGATTGCTTCCTGGAATGTGCTGTTTACCAACTGACTAGAATTGCAATGCATCCTTTTACCATTTTGTGTGTATTTACTTAAGCCGATTAGGAGTGTCAAAAGGTTTGGACTTAGGTAGGAAGGAACTTCAACCTGGCCATTCTCTTATACTCAGTTTCCGTAAAGATGAACAAATGCGATGAACTGATATCATTCGAATAAAAATAGATTTCAGAAATTACTTTAATTCATGAAATGGAATCGTATGACCAGACAATTATCAAATCAGCAAGCATATTAAATATTTATTTATATAAAATTGCCAACAATTGTCATATTAGTTGCAATTTTGAGTCTCCACTCTCAATCGAATACAGCCGTAAGTACAATTTGTCAGGTTATACCAAATAGAATTGGATGATGGCATGCAAATGCAACAGCGCCACTTAGCATATTAAGTTCAACAATAGCACTTAATTGTATGTTAACGCACTGGAAACTAGTACAAATATTGCAGAACAATTTCAAAGTCGAAACATTTCAACTGGAGTTGGTAGCAAACAAACAGGTCAGAGCCAACAGTAAATAAAAAGTACTCAAACCATCGAAATGATATTGAAAATATTGCCAATTTGCCTTGGTCTTATTGCCTGCTCTTTGGCTGCTGACGACGAAATCACAGGCTTCATGAAAGACAATGAAGTTATACCGGATGTGCTGACGGAAGCCCCAGCCGAGTGGTTGAAGGTTAGCCCATCTTCTCGCAAGAATCCCATTTATTTCATACAAAATTTATTTAGATTGAATACGAAAACGGTTTGATTGCCGAAAAGGGTGTCGAATTGACACCAACTGCTTCGAAGAATCCTCCCACTCTGGATTGGACTGCCCAACCAGATGCCTACTACGCAATGGTGATGGTCAATCCCGATATACCCAGTCGCATCGAACCGAAGTGGCGTGAATTTATCCATTGGCTGATTGTGAATATACCCGGCAAGGATTTGAGTCAGGGTGAACTTTTGTCCCCCTACTTTGGTCCCGCCGCACCGCAGACTAGCGGCCTGTTGCGTTATGTGTTTTTGGTTTATAAGCAGCCGGGAAAGTTGGACTTCGAAGAGAAGGCTCTTAACAATACCAGCGTGGAGGGACATTATAATTTTTCGTCCAGGAAATTTTCGGAGAAGTATGGCATGGGTCCGCCTGTCGCTGGCAATATGTTTCAAGCTAGATGGGATGATTATGTACCAGAACTACATAAGATGTTTAATGTTGCTATTTGAATCTGCGCTTAATCACTGTTATGTATGGTATTGAATTTTATTTTAGTTTGTGTTGTTGTGTTTTAAAATCTTAATTCAATGTTAGTTGACTTTTGTCATTGCACATTAATAAAATATTCCATTTACGCAAATTCTTTTCTATTACTTGTAAATTTTAACTCAAAGTCAGCAAAGTTAAAACCTTCTTTCAAATTTTAATGAAAATAAAATTGTTTTAATAGACAAACATTGAAGCGAAATCGTTGGTGGTTCTCACACCAACTCTGGTCGTTATTCGGTACTTGTTTCATGTCCATTTAATTTTCTAAAAATATCGCATTATTGTAGTAATGACTCACAAGTGGAGAGGCCTGGCGGTTTTTGAACTAACGAGCCACTGAACAAAATCGGTGAACTATCGGTAACTTTCTATATGCTAACCAGCTACCATCCTTATCTACGCAGCTGCTACATATATCTGTGGCCACTATGTGATATTTCCCCAACACAGATCCTATGGTACAGTGTCCAGTGATAACCCCCCTCAGTATGCTAAGAGATTTCCTGTCCAGGGATAGCAGTTTCGCTGTACTTTTCGAGTTCAGTCTAGGCCAGTCTTGTCTATAGGCCCATTAGGAGGTTGTTGCACTATTTACCATACTGTCAATCACTGCGTATTGATTGCGTATCGGTTGCAAAATTCAGTTGTCTCCATAGCAGAACCTCCTCTGGCTCTCGTCTGTCATTCCATTCCCTTCTATATCGATATGTCCGGGAACCCAGTAGAGAGTACATCTCTGGTGGGTCTGTACATCTCTTTACTATCAAGTGAAGGATATTTTCAACGCGATTACCGATGTATACTTTGGCAAATTTATATACTGAAAGCCTTCATGTCGCAGACGAAAATATTCGGATTGGACAAGAACTCACAAAGAAAGAACGGCCAACTTCGAGTAACACAGAGCGGTAGATCATGCGGTTAACCACCTACGACATAGAGGGAGTACCGCCACTAATGACTTCCTCAAAACGGGTAAGTTGGCGTCATGAGCCATCGGATAACCATAAAGAATCTCGGTCTTTTTCAAAAAAGGACGATTATTGAGTATTGCTGGGTCTACTAAGAATCTTTAATTCTAAAATGGAGTGATTCAATAAAATAGAGTGATTTCACTAGCAGTCTCCCAACAAAGCTGCAATTCACTTTGAATTTAGTTCCCAATCGTAGTGAAAGTACAGCAATTGATGACTTTATTTACATTAACATAGCGAATGTGTGAATTGTTAGTGTTAGGTGCATGGTGAATGATAAACAATTCAACTGAATTTGTTTACTCAGTCAACAAATGAGGGATTGTTCGTTGATTTAGTTGATAAATATCAGTACGTGACAAAAAAACTATTTAATAATACAAAATTATTCAAATTAACTACTTACTTAATGAAACTTGTCAACTGCATTTTCAAATCATATTGCATAAAGTTAAATTAAAATTAATTAAATGAATGAAAAACAAATTGTGAAAATCTAACAATAAACTAAAAATGGTTATAAATAGAAATGAAAATGCATTTCATTCGTTTATTTGGGCAGCCAGTATTAACCAAAGACAAACGAAGCAGTGAGGCAAATATAAAGGTGAACGGATTTGTGGAAAAGCCTGCAATGAAAGGCCTCCTCATACTCTGCCTCGTTGGCTGGACTCTTGCGGATGAATCGGAAATCACAAAATTCATGAAGGAAGTGGAAATTATACCGGATATGCTGACTGAAGCACCCCAGGAATACTTGAAGGTGAGCAAACTAAAATGAATCATTTTAACTTTGAAATTCACTCAAATGCGCTTTGATAGATTGAATTCGAAAATGATGTCATTGGCGACAGGGGTGGCGAACTGACGCCCAGCCAAACTAAGGATGCACCACAACTTGACTGGAGCGCCGAGCCTGAAGCCTACTATACGATAATAATGAGCAATGCTGATCCACCCAGGCATGAATTCGTTCATTGGCTGGTGGTAAACGTCCCAGGAAAGGATATCGGCAGGGGCGAAATTTTAGTACCTTATTTGGGGCCCGCAGCACCGATGACCAGTGGCCTGTTGCGTTATATATTTCTGGTGTATAAGCAGCCAGGCAAGTTGGCCTTCGATGAGACTCCTCTGGATAATACAAGCTTGGAGGGACATGAGGACTTTTCTTCGATGAAATTTTCGGAGAAGTATGGCATGGGAGCGCCTGTGGCAGGCAATGTCATTAAGTCAATGGGATGACCAAACACAGGCACTTGGATTTGACAATTTAAATAATTTCGCAAATGGTTTTGAGGTTAGGCATTTCAAATAGTTCTAAGTCACTGGTGTTGGGTTGAAATATATTTTCTTAAGCACTTTACCAAATAAAAATATCGTTTCTGCAAATGCAACTATTTAGTGGAGGTATTTTTATTCACCCGCTTACTTGGCTTAGATCAACGCAACACATGTAATTACTCAAGACCAGTATGTGTGCCACGAATTCAAATTGCGACCACTTCACCCTTCTGAACTCCGCACCTGACACTTTTTTCGCTGTCAAACAATGTAAGCAAGCACCTTTGCACAAATTTCCTAGTCGAAGCATATCCTTGCACCTTGCTCCACACTTGACAAACGACAAGATGCACCCTTATGTGGGTCGTTGGTGAATTTACAATTTAAAAAAAATGCAATTAGCTTCGACTAACTTTATTTTGTTTCCGTTTTTTTTTTTTTGGTTTTCCTTTACAACATACAACAAAAATGATATAATTAAAAAATGCAGCACGCGCATTGTACCTGTTCGAGAGCACACTGCACCGCATCGAAAAGCGACCGACACCTTGTGTCAGTCAGTCAGTTTTTCTAATAAATTTTTCCAAGGTGAAGATGCAGAAAAACAACAACAACAACACGAAAATGTCAAAACACGTACTTAGGGCACATGTGGCGGTCGTCAGGCAACACCCCAAAAACTAAAAACACCAACCACCAAAATATATAAACAAAAACTAGAAGCGAAGACGCGCAACACATTCATGCGCCGGTATTTTAATATGCGCGCCTGCGCACCCTCATACTGGCCACGACTATGACGACGCGCTAGACTGGGCACGATCCGCTGCACATTTGACCAAGCCAAAAGTCAATGCGGCACGGAAGGGAAATGCTGCTGACACTAGCGGCAGACGACAGTCGCGCGTACGCTCGTGCCTGCATGTCCGTTCGGTCGCCCTCTTGTCCCCCTTCATTACTTTACATTCAGTCCATCGATTGAAGTTAAGGTTAGGTTAGTTTAGTCAAGTTCTGCATTCCATCATATTGTTGGCATAATGTGAATAATTAGTTCAGTCACTCGTGCCACTCACGAGTTTGCATAACATATCCTAGCCAAGCTGGGCAAGTTGGGCAAGTTGGGCAAGCTGGTGGCCAGCAGCTAGCAGCTAACGCACCGGTGTCATTGGTATTGCATTTTCGTAGGCAGTGAAGAGGAACAAGTGTTCTATGGTTGGTGTTTGTAGCTTCAAGCTGGTCGAAATGGACAAGCTGTGCTCCTTTTTCTCTGAAATAATTTATTCGTTTTTCAGTTTGCGGTCACTGATCGTTCAGTCGACCGGCAAGGATATTCTATGTATACGCTGGCTAGAATTTAGAACTGAACTTGATGTAAAATAAATATATTTAGTAGTTTTAAAAGTAAAACATTAGCTTTAATGCAATATGAAATTTCGACAATAACAAATACTGAGCTAACAGACCGATACCACTGTGCCATGGCCATTGTTTAAACTATCAAATAAACAATCAATTACAATTCATATTTTAATATTTTTAATTAATTGCTGAAAAATGCAAATGCCAAAGACAACGAACACGCGTCAAAGGGCGGCCGCTTTGACCGTCGGCCACCGATTTAGTCTCCAATATGGAACGTGATTGTCTAGAATCAAGCCAAGAACGGCACATCAATTAGATGCGCAATGGAAAATTGTCGCTTACTTTTATTACAACCACTTACCATAATGAGTCGATAAAATCAGAGAGCACATGAACGGTTTTTTTTGGAAGAACAATTGAGCCGCCTAAGTACAAACGTTTCAGAGCGACAATATTCTCACTTCGATCGTGCCTAAGCGATAGTTCGATCGTTACAAATTTTTATTGTTGTTGTTGCTGTGGCGCATATGCTTCCTGTCGCTGTACATTGCCGTCTGCATTGTCACCGAACAAATGCAACCGGAAATTCCTTTAAGTAGTCGCGTTTGGAAATTCAAAAGTTTTTTTTGTTGTTGTTTTGATGTGTTCATTGCTGGCATTCAAATGCAATTCCTTTGTGGATTCGGTGTGGAGCCAAACATTTTTGAAATGCATAGAATACACCAAAGTACTTGCGCGTACGGATGGAGTATGAATTGAGGAATTTGTTGGATAAAAAACGGAGTTTATTGAAATTCCAAAAACGTTGGGTTTTGTTTTTTTTTTTTTAAGCAGAATATGGAGCAAGTGCATGTCTGTTTAAAGCGAGTAGTTCTTTGATTTATTTTCAAAGGACACACCTGTTTCTTTGTATTGTGTTTTTTTATGGGTAGTACAAGCACATCCTTCGAGACTTCTGGGACTTTTGAAAAATGCAGGAAGTTCATTGAACTGTCGACAAAGAAGTTTGTGGAGTTACAGAAAAAAAGTAATTTACTCTGGACTACGTATGTATTTTTAAAGAATTTTTCACACATTGCCTTAGTCACAAACATCTTAACAAACTGTTCAATGGTATACGAAAATAAAATTACATATATTAATTAAGCGGGAAATACAAATAAGTCCGATGGAAAAAAGGGTTAAGTCCAAGGAACCACACATTTGAAGAATGGTGTTTCTTTTCGAGTTTTGAATACGTCCCGTATGCTGAAAACGAACTTATTTTTAGCAGAGTGAGTTCGTTGTGACCATTAATAATGTGTCAAGGACTGGGACCACCAAGAACCGGTTTTAGAACCGAAACCGATATTTTGGAAATTCTGGGCACCGGAATCCGGTTCCGATATCGATATTTTTTAAATCTGAGAGCCGGAATCAATATTCGTTTCGGTTCTAGTTCCTGGTCAAAAATAGCACCGTTCGACGTTCTTTTTGCGAATCGAATGTGTGAAGTTGAGTATGAGTAAGGGTGCCAGTGTCTTCAGAGTTGTTCCCGGTATAAATATTAAAATCGTGGAACTGCCCCTCGAATTCCGTCAAAAAAGTTTTTTTTTTTAGGAATTTTTTGGTGTTTTGGAACTGCAGTCTTCTTTCTTATATCAATAAAATATATCGATAAAGTCTGTGTCGTTCGCCAGACATCTCTCGGCATTTTGGTACATAAAAATGGTATATTGTAAAACTTTTGGTATATTCACAAAAACAGCTGACATTTCGGTATATTTTTATTATCATAAGGTATAAATTTGAATTTTTGTGCAAAAAATTTACAAATTTTGGTATAATTTTTCCTATTTATGCTATAAGTAGTACATATTTTATACAATTTTGTCTAAATGTGTATACATTTTGTATCAAAAAGTGGTACATGTACCGTATAAATGCCCACTGAGAGGGTTATTTAAAGAAAAAAATCTAAATTCGCTGGCTTGTGTAAATATTTTCGAAAGAACCCTACATCGTGCGGGTAGATAATTGTCATCCGCGCACTACTTTGGTAGTGGTACCATTGCTTGTAGTTAGGCGAGGAATTAGTAACTGTCTTCTGGTAACTAATGTATTCACCAATTGTGTACTAGCTCTTCACGCTGCAGGGAAGTAGTAGTAGTAGCAGCCTTCTAATTTTTTTGTTAAGTTACCAGTCAAACTAAAAGTAAATTACGGAAATTAATTAAATTTTATTAGAAAAAAAATGAATGGATACATTTGAATGTGTTGCATTTGTACCGATAAAAAATTCCTTCAAAATTATAGACCACAAGTCCAAATTTATAAAAAATATAAAAAATGTTCAAATATTCAAAAGATAAGCCTTCAATTATAGTGGAATGTGGGCTTCATCCCCCTCTCGCGTTGGCAACAAGGACATGAATACTAATGCACTTGTGCCATTCATTAGGCACATTATCAACAGGAAAAGCGAACAACAACAACGAACTAAAAAGACAACAGGAAAAAGGGATCCTCCTCACTCAAGTGGAAACGCAAAGGAACAGTGCAGGTATCTGCATAAAAAACAAAAACTTTTCAAGCGACATATGCTCTACACACTGTACTTTCTTCCTTGGAATTGAAGGTGCAGGCTGGGCTTTTAACGCAAACGCCATGGAAAGCCCTTTTTTCACCCTAAATACAAATGCATTTAGGGTGATAATACACCCTTCAGTGTGGCACTTTTCCAGCCGGAAGGAAGATATCGTTCACGACTATTGCGCACTCGCAAGGTGTATTTACTCAACAAATGCCACGACAACAGACAGCAACAATATTCCGTTCAGCGTGTGGTATACAAATTTCAATACAATATTTGAATTTCAACAAAGAGGTGCTTTTGTTTGGAAAATTCTTCTGCACATTTTGCATATGTTCCTTCTGTTGTGTGTGTGTGTGTGTGTGGTGTGTTTGTACTGATCGGATATTGAAGTGAGTGTACTTGAGGTGGTGGTGGTTGGTGGTGGTGTTGTCTTCTTTGCATATTTTTTTGTTCAAAAGCAGCTGTGCTAATAGAAAAACTGAAGCACCTTTCCACACTTTATCTTCTGCCAGGCAAATGTTGTCGTCTTAACTCGTCAGTGTTTTTGTCAGTGCTGAAATCATAGGCTTGGAACGGCTTGTGCTCGAAGACGTTACTTTATATACTTTATACATTTTTTTTTATTATGTTTTTTGTTGTTGTTTTGTTGTTGTTCTTATCTGTTGAACACAATGATATATGCTGTGCGATATTATTCGTTCTTTATCAAGTAATATTTGCTCAATATGTAAATTATCAATATGGGCCGGGACGTTCCCATTTGTAACGTTTTTCCTGCGCTTGATTGTGAAATGTGTGAGTTGGTGGTGTTCAATGGAAATGTGATCACCTGTCCTTGTACGATCGGTGATTATATAGTTTGCACAATTGAATGAGTGTAGGGAATACGGTTTAACTGATTGCCGCCGAAGAGCAAATAAAGGTTTCATAGTTCAATACAAGAAGTTACTTCCTCACACTCATTGGTCAGTGCTTAACTATACTCACGCAACAGCTGTACAACGGTTGAGTCAGTACTCAGTGTTCAGTTGTTAACTTTTAGGAGACAACCATTAAAAACTCAATAAACCACAACTTATCGTCTCTGTAATAGCAATCGTTAGGTATCAGGTTCGATGCCTAAGGCATATAAATACTTTACTAAGCCAAAGTAAACATTGTAAAAGTCTTAAGATTCATATTAAATTATTCGATTCGATTGCAAAACATTTAATACCAAAGAAACGCTCGTATCAAAAGAGACACCCGAAAATGTTCCCATTCAATTCACTGTGAATGCGACCAAATCTGCTCCATTCAGCGACTTGCCCATCACAACTTAACAATTTATGACTTTATTAAGGGACAATGCGAATGCGTTTAACTGCGCTTACGTGTTGAACTAATAAAGGCAACACAACACCGGCCGAGCACAGATAAAAGAAATGAAATTGAAATTAATCTTAAATAGACAAGACCAATAAAAGCAGAACCAGCAGCAGCAGCAGCTCCACTCACACTCAATCGACTCCATAAAAGCGTATACGGTTTCCAAAGAAGCTGTTGCTCATAAAACTCTGTAGTTTGAGTGTAGCTCTACACTGCTCTGCTCTGCTTATGTATTTTGTCAGGTGTCATAAAAGTGGAATTTATTGCGCATGCGTAACACTGAAATTTTAAATTTTTCGTTGTTTTTGTATTCAGTTGGGGCCGCATAAATCAACGCACGGTGACAGCTTAAAGGGAAGATGGTGTTAAAATTGGTAACAAAAACACATTTTGGTCTGTGTCTGTGCGAGTGCGTGCAGTGAATGTGCATTCATTGATGATAAATGCCACGCCAAAAAGTGTTACAGATACGCACGAATTGGGTAATTTGGAAGATTTTTCGTTAAATTTGATATGCTGCTGCAATAAAAGTGGTAAATGAGGCATAGGCTTAGGTAGAAGTTAACAAAATGTTAGGGAATAGAATCGAAATTTTTAAATACGTTTTCTTAATAGATTTTGTAGTAGAAGTTGCGTTTCATGGATGTCCCACACAGAAAGGACTTGAATGCAGAAATATTGCCGAATTTGAATTTCAATTTGAATTGCAAACAATTGCCAACCTGAGTAATCGTTACAACGAGTAACCGTATGTAGTCCAAAATGTCAAACCATTAAGTCAAGCGCGTCCGTCCGCACTACATACACACACACAAACAAAACGCCTAATGAGCATTGAGCATTGAGCGCTATTCACGCTAATCTACGCACCCATGTACCTTCCCATTTGTGTCCCTCTTGACCTTCTTAACAACATTTTCTTGTGCAACATTTCTGCCATTGTTCGCTCGTTCGCTCGCCAATGAATCACGCTGCTGATGATGACAATAATGTTTGTGTTCTGTGCTGCAAACGAGAAATTGTTATTGTTTTTTTTTGCTGCAGTGTCGTTGTTGTTGTTGTTCTTTTTGTTTCATTTCCATTGCCGATTGCCGAAGATGCCCGTTGATGTCGCACAGGGACATAACAATTTTCGTTTTGCCTTTATTTTTATTGGCTTGTGCTCCTGCTGCGCATCTCATTGTACGGTTCGATCGTTCGGCCACGGCTAGGTGCCGGTGCCGGGGCTTATTCGTAGAATTGACACCTTGACTGTGTGTTCGATCGAGTGCGTTGCCTAAGAGTTTTGGCCGGCTTACTGGTTCTCGGTTGCGCGCCAAGTTGTCTGTGCTTCCTTCGGCAACTGCATCACATCGGCAGCCGCATTTGTGTAGACGAGATGAATGTGTTAACATGTTTTCTTTTCGGTGCATCATTCATCATTTCGTGCTGTCACATTGCTGCAATTGTTCAGTGCTGCCAGGTGAACGATTTTTGTGTTTTGTTTCTTTTTTTCATTCTTCATTTGCATACAATTAATCTGAAATTGGTGGAGATTTTGTTTGCTTCTTTTTGCAGAGATTTTATGAGAAGAATGTACTAAAATTCTGCCCCTCTCTATGGTATCCAAGATCCTTTGGAAGTCATACTTCTATAGCATAATTTCTCAAATCATACACTGACTGATGCTATCATCCATGAAGAAACGTGCTGATTCCTTTGGACTCTTCTTAAACAACACAAGACACATTCCAGATGTCCAAATCTGTCTCTCTCTCAAACTATTCCAGATGTTATACTTTTCAAATCTGTTTGCCTTTCAAATCAGAGTCGGAGTCGCGGTCGGGGTCTTACCTCTAAGAAGAATGTTCCAAAAAACATGCACACACACCTGATTCTTAAGGCGGACCTCATTTCAGCTAATAGGCTTCCGATTGCAACAGCCAGCAGCCAACAGAAAAAGAAAAGATTTCATTAGTTTTAGCAGTTGAAGAAATAAAACACACACAAAAGATATGCCCACACAGGCAAGAACCTGCAAAAATTCTTGAAAAGCGAAAAAAAAATCATAAGCCAAGCAAACAGCTTCCAGCTGAAGCAAAACAAAGGCTGAGCCAAAACGAATAGGTTTCTAATGAAGCTGCCGCAGTCAGCAGTCAGTGACACTGTCGAGCAGTGCAAGGGCCAGGACCAAGGCAAGCAGGTGCTGCATCATCTTTTCAAATTGAGTTGAAAGCCACATGAAATCTTTAAACCTTTCGAAAATGGCATTTTTATTGTTTTTGCACACCAGGTTGGCATATATCACAGAACAAAAGTGAATCAACCATCTGCGGTGAGTATGCTGATAAAAGGTAGTACCTGGTGGTTGCTGGCCAGTAGGTTCAAGGAATGCTTCAAATTGGTTATTATTATTTTTGAAATTTAACAAATATAGAATTTTTGCTGAAACTAAAGTCAGAATGCGCGTGGGTGTAACTAAAACCTTAAAGGTACTTCCTTAAATACTTCAAGTGAGCAGGAAAAACTTTCGCTTCTTATTTCTCAAATGACGTCAGACTTCACTTCACGTTGTTAGCGGAGTGTGTATGCACTTATGCCCGAAATATGTTTCAAATTTAATATCATATAAATAAAAAAATCTCATGGGAATTTCCTGAATCTATTCTTATCTAATTTTATGAATTTAATGCCTGTGGCATGTTTCAGAGATTATCGTTGCGGTGAGTGGCGTCTGAGAAAATGTCATATCACTTTGGAATTATATCATCTTTTGGTTTTCTGGCATTTCAATTGAATCTCGTAGGTATTTTAAAGCTTTTTCTCCCAGGCTGTTCTTCCTGTGTTTATCGATTCAAATTATGAATTTTATAATTTTCTATATAGGACACTCTAACCTCTAGTTCCTGGCAACAAATATTTTTAAATGAATGCATAGTCAATTTAAAGGTATTTTAGCTAAAATTCATTTTTGTAAAGTTGTGTATTTGTGCACAGTGACACTTTTTGCATCAACAAAAGGTTCATATCTTACAAAACCTGGTCTTCACCGCAATTCTGTGATAAAAAAAAAATACCTTACCCATATGATCGCGTGTTAAAAACAAAATGTAAAAACATCATTTGGATTTGTTTCTACAAAAATTAAATTATTTTTGGATCAACATATTACGTAACATTGTTCTACTTCTTATACATTCGAATTTGTTTGTGGATTTATTGACTTTTTTAAAATTTAAACTGAATTTTATTTTTATTTCTAGAAGTGTTCACTTCGTTCTAGACGGTTTTTATTAGACATTACTTGAAATTTAAGAATATTAAATGTTACGTAACGCAACGCAAATAGGGGAGGGGGCGCAGGATTTGGTGCATTGTTTGTCTACATTTCGTTACGTGGAAAAAATGCGTTACACAATATTAATCTACGTAAACCCATGTAGAATAGTCTTGAACCTCTTAGTTCAATATTTACTAGTCAATATTTAAATTAATTAAAATTAATAGTGGTCAAAATAAAAAAGATCGTTTATAGCCCCATAATATAGACTTTAGCGGGTTAAAATGTTCAGCAGCATTGTAAGGGGAATGGATTTTCTGAAGACATGACCAAAATCCATTCCGAATTTTTATACCCCCACACTCACTGTGGCAGGGTATACTCACTTTGTCACAACGTTTGCAACGCCCATAAGGAGGCGTGTCCGGTATGGAAAAGTATATATATTCTTGATCAGTATCACCTCCTGAGTCGATTTCGCGATGTCCGTCTGTCTGTCCGTCTGTCCGTCTGTCCGTCCGCACGATAGCGGTCGCAGTTTTGGAGATATCGACTTGAGACTTCAGCCAAATCGGACAAAAACTGGGAGTGGCTCCCATACACCGAAAAAAAAGGTAAACATTTTTTATTGTTGTATTCGATTGGAAATGTTTAGAAACGTATTTTTGACATGGTCCGAGGTTCCGAAGCCACATATATAAGGGTCTAAATGGGGTCTTGAGACCAATTTTTTTTTTTTGGTGGATTTGATTGGAAATTTTTAGAAATGGATTTTGGACATGGTTTGGGCTCCAAAACCACCTATAATTGGCTCAAAATAGGGTCTTGAGACCACATTTTTTTATGTTCTAGGTACTTCTTCCTACAGTGTGGGGGTATTTCAGCTTCGGTATAGCCGAAGATAGTCCACTCTCTAGTTTTTACTCATACCAAGGATAAATGATAGGGAGAACTCAATAGTTTCTGAAAATGTTTAATGGTACGAACACAAAATAGAGCTTTCCTTGAGAATTCCGTATTCCAGTAATAGATTCTCCACTGAATTACACTCAATTCAATTAAATTTAATAATAATTATATTTTTACTCCAAACAGTTGCACCGACCACAGCCTAATCATCCTCTATCTATTTTATTTTATTACTATATACAATTCAATACACTTAAAATTCCCACAGTCTGCTAGATAATACAAAAATTATCTATACAAACATTGAATACTCTGACCCGATACCGTACCCAGATAAGCCCAGGCACTTGTAAACAAGTCCTTGTGGAGCCACCAACACCATAGCCACTACCACCACCACTTCATGAATACAAATCACAAATATTGCGTAAAATGCGTCTGCGTAAACACCAACTTAAGTCAATAATGGAAATAAACTCGTAAAAACTTATCAGCGAAAGGATAAGCGCACAGGCCTATCAGCAAAAGATGTGAAAAATGGTATACATGTGAAATGGGTACTCTGAGATTAGAAGCCAAAAGAAACACTTGCTGACTGGCTATTTGAACACAATTTCGTAGCGAGTGATTTTGGAAATATGCTGGTCGGCTGGCATACAACATGTCAACATGGACGTTCTGCTGAAGATAAACCAAATGACACTTTGACACGGCACCTGAACTTTTGTTTGCCCTAGTGCGTTGCACGTACATTTGTTGTGTGTGTGTTTGGTGTGGTGTGTTGTGTGTGTCTGCTTTTTTTAATTTCTGTTTATTTGTCTCAAATATTGCATAAGTGCACTTTTACTTGTCTCACAAATATTAGCAGTTTTGGTTTGGTTGCAACTCGTATTTGCTTAGATTTTATATTGTGGTCACCTCTGATAAGTGCCAGGTATACAGGTGCCGTTGCTGTATTTGAGTGGATACTTTTTGACAAAATTAGATCGACAAAGTAGCAAGTATTACTTTCACATTTTTGAAGAAAAAAGTATGTTCTTCTTGGAACCCAGTACCCATCCCACTAACTAATAGCAGCTACCTTAGGCCACGAGAATTGGTTCCGCTTCGAACAACTTTCTAAGAACAATCCAAATGCCACCTTCCGGCGCATATTTTCACCACCTATCCGCTAATAGCCTATTAGCCACCAAAGAGCCCAGCTAAATCAAAACAATAAAATCTACCCTCGAGCGTTGAACAATCAACGCAGGCAACAGTTCCTCCCATCCGTTAACGGAAAAAAATGCAAACCAGGTGAAAAGCAAGCGATAAACATG
Organism: Heteromyza rotundicornis; assembly: GCA_951394025.1. NCBI lineage: Eukaryota > Metazoa > Arthropoda > Insecta > Diptera > Heleomyzidae > Heteromyza > Heteromyza rotundicornis. The sequence continues at coordinate 50,783,307 of OX596013.1, read as the reverse complement.
CCTCGCATGTGCGCATCTACAACTGCTAAGAACTTAAATCCACACAGACGCACGTCAAAATGATGGACGTGATTAGAGAAAACTTCAAAGAGGAAAGAGCAAAGGCAGAGGCAATCATATGCGGGTAAGCCCCTGCGCCCGCCAAATGCTCCGCCATAACACCAACACACGGTATAATTGATGAGCTTTTAGTGTCTAAAACCGAGAAGACGACGCAAATTTCCAACAAACAAAAATTTCTCAAAATCACAAGTGGGCAACACTTACAAAGAGGGAAAAGGTGTTAAACACACACACACATGGAAGAGAGTCTTCCCAGTCACAGTACAACTGATATTTAACGAAATGATTAATCATTTGGCAGGTGGCAATAGCGCACCGAAAATGCGTTAAAACGGTACTTAACACACACTCACACAGAAAAAGGGTTTGGAAATGATTTTTGTATTTTCGTTTCGTTTCGTTCGCTGCTGCGGCCTTTAACAAGAAACTATTTAACTTTATTTGAACGAAATTATAAACGAAACCAGGCACGAAAAATTTAATAAACTGTCAAGTGTTTAAGTGCGCTGGAAGGAAGAGGCTCAGACAAAACGTATGTATGTATACAAAAAGGGTTCCTCTTTGGCCAGAACAAAAGGCAAAAGGGCGTCGTTGGTTTACGGTCAAGTCCATGTTGTCGGCTAAGAACGTCGACTGAACACGTAAAGGATTATAATATTTGATTTGTGGTCTACAAGGTGTAAGCATGCCAATGGCGGCGGCGTTTACGTATACGCGTCTGTCATGCGGACACAGAAGGCGCCTTTGTGTAAACTGGCACCTTCATTATGTAATTTGATGATAGGGGCTAAGAGTGGTCAGTGTGTGTATGTGTGCTCATCATCATTATCAGCATTTTTAGCATCGTTAGGAGATGGTTTAGTTTATGGTTAATACGTTTTGGTTATAATTTGCTGTGATATTCCAGATGATAATTGGTTGAGTTATTGGGTTAGAGTTTCAGTTAGTTATTTCGATTAGGGGTTGAATGTAAGGAAATTAGAAGCTGACGAGGTCAGACTACATCATAAAAAAACACATGAAAAAGATTCTGTGCGATGCCTACTTAGCATTCCTTCAACGGCTTGATATCGCTGATAATTCACCCAAGAATGTCTCAGTTTTCCTAATGAGAACCAGAGCAAGTGATGGGCTAGAAATATATAGAGGTGACTAGTTATTTAGCTACCGAATTCACTTTTTTCTTGCTACTATTTTGATGGTATTGAAAATGGTCAACATCAGACGGCATTCACATATACCACATACCGCACTATGGGATGTTTCCACTATCACAAAACGAACTTTTCATAGATTCCCAATATAGGATTTTACAACTCAGCTCCACTTAGCTTTCTTCCAAAAATTTGACTTGCGTTGGGTTTTAAAATTAGTCAACATGCTCCTTGTTTATACCTTTGACACCAGACCCATTTTCAATTTATTGGAATTTAAAAAAAATCTTAATTTTCCTACTCAGTTTTTCTCTGAGTGTAATACTCTAGGATTGTATTTAGTTTTCAACCATCAAATCTCATCGAATTGGAATTAATTCCCATCTACATCAAACATTCATACAAAAGCGGCACTTAATGACAGGTTATCATATGATCGGAGGGAAATGACTTAAGACATTGCTTTCCAATTTACCTTTTCTTTCTTACCCCCTTTTCAAAAATCATCTGGCAACGCAACTCTTTAGCCAATTTTTGTGCTACGATATTTATTGGGGCTACATTAATGACAGCTTATTACTTTATCGAGATTTATGACAATTAATAACAGGGATACACCGGCCAACGCCAATGAAGACTTCCGTTGAAGGTGAGTTCGTTTTGTAATTGAGAGTAAAGAGAAAAGAGTCGGGCAGGCAGGCAGGCGGCTGCTGCTGGGCGAGGAGATTGAATTTTTGTTTAATGGATTAAAGCAAAATCAATTAAAATTTCTTCAAAAAAAAAACTAAAGAGAAGATGATAATGGTCAGAAAATTATGACTAATGTACAATACATCGGAGAAGTATTAATGAAAATATGTGTTTTTTGGGGAATTTATTATTTCCACAAGGAATTTATTGACCTAAATAAGATTTATGAAGCAGCAGAAGGACTGAAAAAGAAAAACAAAAAATGTCACTTCATTCCTAGAATGCCACCATGCTAACACTGAATGCACACGCCCTCCAGCAAAACTGCTTAGCACCTTTTAACATCAACAAGTTTCATTTCTATTCTATTCTATGTTTCCCTACCAGTTATTCAATGGAAGAATAAAACGAACTACCGAAACACCCGCTCTCTATAGAAATCGCACACACACACACACATAGAATGGTTCTCTCTATGATGCAATCAATGCAAACATGCAAACACCTTGCGAAAAATATCTACCTCGCCTCATCTTATCTGGCATCGAAATCTTCATGGTACCTAGCCCTTACAGCTGCTCAAACCTAGCGCCGAATTCCAATAGGCTTTTGCTCCCTTTGAATTTCTTCGTCGGAGATTTGCGATTTGCACCACCACAGATGTCTGCTGTCGCATAAATTGCAAAAATAAAGAATAGTTCCAATCATAGCAATAGACCCAGTGTCTATCAGCGATTCATCAATAGTGCCTCGTTCTTGTGCGGATTTGTTTGGAAGAAAGAACTCCTGAGCAAGACGTACATCACCTGTCGCTGTTGAAGCAAGACAAATATGCTGGCAAATCAATTGTTTGGTGAATTTTTTCTTCTTCTGTTTCTATTTATTTTTTTCCAGGTTGTTGAATTTGGCAACTGCTTTGGACGGTTGCCAAGTTGGAAATTGGAAATTGGAAAAAGGTAGGTATGTACTCTTTTGTTCTTTGTCAAGGATTATTTTGTTAGCTTCTTACATGCTTTGGTTCTGTTTGTAAAAACTTATGTAAAAACTTATCTAAATAATATAATTTATTTCAGCCTCATGATTTCAGATTGTGGATGAACTTTTGTAATTAAAACTCACGATAATCTAGAATCAAAAGAAATCTACGATTGTACTTGATTTTAAAAATATCTCAGTGTATTTGGACAAATATTTGCCTAGTCTGACCGGGGCTTAAGTTAAAAAATATCTAGAAGATCACACGAAAGATCAAAATTCAATCGGTTCCGTTTCGATGCCATACCAGTTACGCCTCCTTATGGGCATTACAAACGTTGTCCCAAATTTAATATACCTTGCCACAGTAGAATATAGGGGGTATTAATATCCCACACGAACCAAATATTCTTACAACACTGCGTTGGCTTATTTTTCTGTGAACATGAGTGGCTCTTCTTCTATTAGCTTCACTTACGTACGATTCCAATTCATATTCAAATAATAACGGCCACCTTCCAAGTACAAAACGCAATCGTCGTCATGGTGCTTATGCAAGTGACAGCCGCTGCACATCCTTAAAATGTACAAAAACCAAAAACAAAAAAACAAAAACATACAGGATAAATAGGATAACCTAAAAGCAGATGTGAACCATTTGAATGCCTACGAAAAATCAACGAAATAAAAGATTTTTATAAAAATCCTGCCCAAAGTGAATGGAAACACCAAAACGCTGAGCAGCTCCTATGCAGTTGAATTAAACGAAAATTGAAAAAAAAAAAAAATTGTATACGAGTATTGAGAGAAGTGCGCGCATGCGCTATAAATCACCCTTATGTGGAAAAATTCATCAACTAATTTGAATTATGCGCGCATGGGCTTTGAACTGCTCAGGACGCTAGGATCCTGTGTGCTGGCTGTTGAGGCTCAGCCAAAAATCGTTTTAAATTTTCGCTTGAATGCAACAAGATCCTTTTGAATATATATGCTCATGTGCACTTTCTATAGAGTAGCTGCACGCGGTGGCTGAATTCAGCCTATTACGGCTGCTGCTTAAGCGCACGCGTATGAAATCTGAAACGTAGCCAGGATTAAATAGCATTCCGTTGTTGTTGTATTTTTTGTTGTGTTTTTAGTGTTTTTAGTGTTTTCAGTGGCTGCTGTTTATACCCCACCTGGCGTGACTTTGTCTCTGCGCTTGCTGCATAGGCTCAACATACTTGAACCTGATTTTTTTTTAAAGAGGCGTGAAATTTATTGTAATTTCCGCTGGGCACATGTCACTTGGCAATTTAATTAAATTTCATTTCAGTTGAGTAAGATTTTAATAAAAATCCAATTTCAGTAAAAAAATCGTGAGAATAGTCGTCTGGCAAATGCCCTATGAATCGGGTCTGGCCATTTGAAAATACTTACTTGCTGATTAATAAAAATAAACTAAAATAAAAAATAACTGTTTTTTGGAAATACAATACCAACTACAAGCCACTGTCACAGCCAAGAACAATGAACCGTAAAACGTTAAACATTTCCAGCGACTATCAAAAGGTGAACAGGTTGCCATCGCATGTGGCGGCAAGTCAGGAAAATGTCAAACCCAAAAACCAAATAAAAATAAAAATAAAATTAAAATATCAAAAAAGCAGTGCGGCAAAATTTTAATATTAAAAATTTTATTTGTAGCAACATGTTAAGTTGTGACTTCACGAAAAAAAAAACAAAATAAAACAAAAGCAGAGCATGAACCTGTGCCAGAGACTCACTGAAGTTGCAAAATTTTCATGAAAACATTATCTTTTTTTGTTTGTTGTTGTAAAGGGGACAAGGGGGGGGGGGACAGAGCTTTGCTTTTATTTTGTTGCAACCGCTTGTGGCACGAGCTTAATGTCGTTGCCGCTACACTTTTTTTTGTACAGTTACCGTACGTTGTTTTTGGAGCCCGTCTGACATTACAAGTGACTTCATTCTGGAACTGCATGTGCTGGCGCGCACGCCATGACAAGCAAAACGATGACAGACCAGACCAACGCCGGTCGACGATGATGATGTTGATGATGACAATGACGATTGTGACGGTGGCTCAGTGTGGAAAAAGAGTTTTGCAATTTAAAAGTATTTTTTTTCTTACTTTTCCCTCCTCTTTATACAACCTTATGCAAGGGTCACTTCTAAGGTTATCAATAAAAATGTTTAAAAAATTCCAAAAAATGGTAATAAAAAAAAAAATTGTAATAAACGCTGCTGCCCGATTTCATAACACATAAAAGCGGACTTGCCTCACGCAGAACTTGTATTGAAATTCCACTACAATTTTTCGTGTTGGGGTCTTCAAATATTTCACGTCAATCGAGTTTCTTGTGGAAACACACACAAACACAAGGCAATTCTGTGAATCCGCTGAATAATGAAACTTCAATTCATTCATTGGTCTCATTTCGTCATTATGCTGTGTAATTTTTATTACACTCAAGAAACAAGTTTCAGTGAATTTATTTAAACACACATCAGTGATATCCTGCAACAATTGTTTGTGAAAGAAAACTTGTTTATCCTTCAATGCTGCTGCTTCTTCTTCTTCTCCTTCTATTATTTTCTGTTTCTTTTCGTCCTCATCAGCCTTCAAGGAAAAAGTTAACAATAGTCCTTTCAGACCCATTGTCCTGTGCCCGTTCATTGTTCTGGATCCTGTCGTAGTTTTAATGAATTTTTGTGTGCAAGTCCATGGAAATCATTGGTATTGTTCAGAATCAAGAAATCAACACACCTGGCACATGCGAAACCCTTTTGCCTGCACAGAGGTTAGCACAAGGCTTTGATTTTTGGAAAATTAAGAACCACAAGTCCGACATGTTTCAAGATCAATAAACTCGTAGGGGCAAGTGCTATTTGAGAACTATTGAATTGGAGGAGAGAATACTTGAAATCCTTTTTGTGGCCATGACTTGTATTCGTGTGCATCAATCATTGTAACGATGAATAGCGAATTTAGCTTGATCTACACATAAGATGTGTGTTTTTAGAATAAATTGGAAACAAAAAAAAAACATTTTTCAAAAAAAAAATATAATAAATTTTTCTTAAAATCTCTGCTTAAGTGTTCGAAACCCTAATGTAATTCGAGTTATCAAAAATAAGTTGACAAATTTTTCAACAAGATTACAAAAAAAAATCAAGTACAAGAAGAAGAAGAAACCACTTCATTTTAACGACTTCTGTTGCAATCTTTGACATATCAAAGTGGCACACACATGCAACAACTACATGAATATTTTGTATACTTACTGCAGTAAAATGTAAGCAGGTTCACATTTCGAAATGAACACGAAACAAAACATGTATTCAAAAAACGGTATTTTGAACTTGAAACAAAAAAAAAACAGCAACACCTTTTTTCTTCGAGAAATTTACACAGTGTACTTTACTTATTGGTAGCCGCTTGAGTGGGGGGTCACACACGTGTCGCTGTAAACTGACATTTAGCATAAAAAACTCAAAGAAATTTAATTTAAAAAAACCACACACTCACTTTGGTATTTTAAAAAAGAAGCTCTACCGGAATACAAAGTGTTCTTGTGTATGGGTACGCCTTGACAAGTAAAGGATTTACTGAAAAAAATGTATTGTTTTGGAACATTTTAAGCGAGGTGTTGACAGCGAATACACTTGAGTTGGTGAAAAGCAGTGAAAGGGGGTATGCTGAAGTATTAAAAGAATGCGCAAAGTGGGAAAACATGAGGTGGATTCTCTGTGAGGTACAAACAAAAATTTTATCAAAACTACACAATACGTACGTAGTCGTGAATATCCGTATGGAATATATTAAAAACAATAATATTAAAATTACTTCCACAATCTCATAATACTTACTTTGAGACCCCAGTGGCGCATGGAGCCAAATGTCTCAACTGTGGTCCAATTGTAGTGTAATAGTGAAACAGTTTCAATGAAGGAATTTCCTTTGGTATGGTTGAGGGATCATATGAAATCCAAAAGGATCACAAGTGCAATAGTGCATAGCCAACTCCTAGACTAATTACGCCAGGTTCGTCTTAAAAGTATACATGCAGTATTTTTTCACAGTGTTATGTTAGGTGTCTCTATCAGTAGTACAGTCGGCACAATTTTATTGTCAACCCTTTGATTGTATACTGAAAGCATATTCAGTTGTCCTCGATTTATGTAATAGTTTTTGACTTCATTAGTCTGCACTGACGACGGGACGTCAAGATTTAATGCCCCACATGTGGGTTAAATATATTTAATATTAATGCCTTATCATTTTTCACTCTTAATCTGAAGCAGAAATGTCCACCCATGCCTTAAGTTTTCTCCCCCCATTGAATTCCCGGTGGTCAATTTCAGACTGATTAATTTGCAATGTTGTAAATGCTGAAAACTTCAATTAAAAAAATAATAAAGAAAAATTAAAAAAAAGTAACAACAACAACTTTACATCACTCCTGCACACATGAATGTCAATAACAATTTACGGAACCACAACAAGTCAATAAAAACACAATGTCGAAATTAAATTCGCTCAACGAATTTATGTTAACAATTTTCCTGTCATCCTGTGCCAGGCTACGTTGTCCCTCATTCGGTGGTTGTTGTTGTTAACCACATCCACTGCCCCAAAAAATTCCGCAACGGCAGCTTCGAAAACATTTTCGAAACCAATTTCGATTTCGACCTCACTTGAGGTCAATAAAAGTGGCATGCATGGATGCGGATTCACTTGGCAATTATTGTATCAACTTGAGAAGACGAGAAATAAAACTTAAGCCCCCAAAAAACGTATTAAATTAAAGCGTATTGAGTACGTTTGCTTTTCCTTTATCCACATACTTGCAGCAACAACAAAAAAGGAGAAGTAATTTTCAATTTTACAGCCAAACTGCGACGCACACTTGTTAATTCATTTAACTCAGTATACGGTTGCCTTTTTTTTTTGGTTCTTTTTGGAGTTACCCACAAGTGTCCACCATGGCATGGCCCTGTCATACGTACCATATAGCCCATATAGTATGTGTGTGGTTTTCGGTTGTCCTTAAAGATTTTAGTAGTCTGAACCAAAGAGTCTACACGACTTTTGTGTTGCTGGCAAAATAATAAGACAAATCTTATTACATGCCTTTCTGACGTCTGTAACTGGAGGGTGTATTACTTTTTTGGGTATTGTGGAGCCCGCCTTGGTGTGCGTGTGTGTGTGTGTGTGTGTGATGGGAAGACAAACCATGACCCTTTTTTGGTTGGTTTTGGGCATGACTGCCTGTCTGCCTACCTCCTCCTTGCGAAAAGGCGTTTCATTTAAAATGTCGTTAATAATTTGTTGTTTTTTTTTTCTGTAATGTTTTTTTCGAAATTTTGATGTTTACCAAGTCGTAAAAAAGTTTTATTATTTGCGGTTTTTTTTTTTGCTGCTCTTCTTATGTGTTGCTGTTGTTGCCTATATTTTGAGTGATTTTTGCAAAACGATTTTGTTTCTCATTTTAATGATTTGGTTTGTGTTTGGTCAAATTAGTTTGTGGTGTTAAATTTTTAATTTTACACTTGGCTTAATGGGCACGTTTCCTGTGGGTTTTTAAGGGTTTCGAGCGAAAACTTTCTCCGCTGTCGAATGTGATTGGTGAAAGTGGCTGCAATAAATCAAAAGTATTTTTTCTTAAATAATATTCCCAAATCAGAACTCATTAGGAAATTGGATTGCCTTTGGTAAGATCACAATTAATTTACTAGGAAAACAATTTCATAATAAATCGATTGAATTACCTTCGGGAATCCTCTATGTCTGTAGTGTGGGTGGCCTAACCGTAACAAACATGACCAACATCTATTAGCTGCAATATAAAATCTTAACTAACTAGAATCTTCCCACTGGTGCGCCTCAGCCTGGTTGCCTTCACTGTCCGCTGAGACCAAAAACTCCTGTGGTGACCGAGCAAACACAAGCCACTGATAAGATAAGCTGAAATGCATTAGTTGGAAAAGCTAATACTAGTCAGTCCAAAAATGTTGGTATTATGTGATAAAAAGAGAATTTTAAAAAGTTAAAAAATATGGGCGTGACGATATTAGTATGCTCTCCTGAAGCCACCAGTGGACCTAAGAAGCTGCAATTGCACATACATATACATTCTGTGAGACGATGACAAAAGATTCTTCGGGTATATTTTTGATTTTTCTAAAAAGGGGCGTGGCAATTCGAAAAGTGGGCGTATTACTTACTTAAAGGTGGAATATGGAAAGTAGGCTCTCCAGGAGCCACTAGTATACTTTGAAAGCTGCCTCATATATTTATCGGTCAAATATTTAAAAAAAAATTAATCAAGTTTTTACTAACTTTTTCCTACAAAGGTAATTCCACCAAAGAAGACACACTTGCAGGCTAGCGCTGTTGAAAGCAAAATGCAATTGGCAGCATAATTGGAATGAAGAAGCCTTTTGGCAACAACAAAAACAAACAACAACAATAATAACAACAAAAAAGGTTACTATTTTAGTCTTATCTGTTAATTTATGCAGGTTGCAATTTTGTGCACTTGCGCCGGCCACTAGAACACTGAGAATCAGTGCAGTTAGTTGCCTTGTGGAATTTTGCCTTTATTTTACTTCATTTCACTTAACTGCTGGCTGGCTGGCTGGCTGGTTGTTTGGCGTCCTGTGGTTTATCACAGTTTCTTCTAAGGAATTACTTTTCTTGCCTCATGTATAATTTGATGTCAACGGGTGCAATAAAAAGTACGAAATGTTGTTGGGCTGCGGGTGCGATGAAGGTAAGCCAAGAGTGTCTCTCTGTGCAGATAAGCAATTAATTAAGTTAAATGGTCAGTTTACAAGATCTTTTCGTTTCAGTTCGGAGAAGAGATACATTTTTTGGCACAAGACTGTGGTTGTTGCTGTTGTTATTGTTGTTGATGATGATGCTGATGATAATGATCTTGTTGGCGATAAAGTTCTAGTTGGTTCCTTGTAGGTTTTTTTTGTGTTGTTGGTATTGTTGTCATCTTTGCCTAATTAAGATGACCCAAGTTGGTTAGAAGAGAATCAGCTGGAATCTGATTTTGAGCGTGTGTGGTTTTGTATTTAAAATTTGTGCAGGAGGTGGTAGATCTGCATCTGCTCATTTAAAAAGTGAAGCTACAGCACATATTCACTACTTTGATATGTGCATGTGATCCATCCCATGAACTCCCCAACAAATCCAACAGATCCACTATCGGCATTATCAGATTTTTCACAGTTTCGTTTTCAAAACAAAAACTCCACAGCCACACCTCCTCCACACATCCTTTCGAAAGTGGCACACGACAGATGCGCGTCAAGCACTTAATTCCAACTCAAGCCTTGCATTTAAATTGGGTGCAATATGAGCTGTTGTGCGCCTGCGTGCATGCACAACCAAAATAAACAAGCAAGCAGCAGGGCACTTTTGCTATTTTTACTAAAACAAGGCAGCCTTAAACAAAAAAAATAACCCTTAGCTAAAGAGGAGACCACCCTTTTTTTTCCACTTAGAACTTGGACACTCAACGCGATACCTAGTTGGCGTCATTAATGCACTCAATCATCGTTTGTTCAAGCAGTGGAATTTGCCATACAACATGTGCGCATGCGCAAGGCATGTGTCGAATGCTAGGACGGAGAAGGGTGCGGCATGTTGCTGTTCATGGTACATTTTCCTCTTTTCCTAATTGAACAGAGCTCAGGGCAACGGGGCTCAGGGCAGGGTGAATTGTGACTGTCGAGTGATGCTATTGCATGTTGTTTTCAGCAAAGGTCAGACCGCATGCGTCAAAGACTGCCTGCAACACACATACGTATACAAATAAATACTCTTGGTTGAAGAAGATCTGACAGGGCATGTCAGGCGCCCTTCCTCATCGGATTTGTTGCCAAATAATTAATCAACGGTTCGTTTAGGAAAATTCCCTCAACTGCCTCTAACGGCTTTTGTCTTGTTAAGGGTGGCTCAAATTTACTTCGAAAATTTATCAATTGAAAAATGTTGGCTGTGCAATGTTGTGATGTAATTTAGTAATTTTTTTTTTTGGAAAATGTTCGATTGAGTAATTACTGGCGAATGTGGCGAAAATATGCGGGTCACATGGCATAGAGTCACATGGAGTCAATGCGTGTAAAGGAAAAGTTAAGGAATGGTAGCAGAAATGAGATATTTGATAGCATTTTTATAAGAATTTATTTCAATTGTTGATTAACTGAACCACTTCGAATGGAATTAATGATCCTGATATGAGTGAGTTGAGAAGAATTTCACACCGAAGCCTATAGGATTCGTCTAATTACACATAGAGCTCTGCATTGAAAATGATCACGTGTGGAGGTTGTTTGTCCACGTAGAGTCGAATTCACAGTGACAGAACAAAGCTTATAAAATCGAGAGATATTGGGTTTGATAAGAAGATGAAATTGTCCTATGAAGACGGCCACCTCTTGCGAAGCACTGATAAATTTGAGAGACTATAACTGATATACAAAAGAATTTTTTTCAATGCTACATTAAACTGCCAGTCCTGCAATATATGCGCCGTTATATCCGGTATCCACTAATTTAAATAAAATCTTGCAATATCCGTTACTGAAAAAACTGTCCAATCATAGAACAGCTGCTAATAATTCCACTCTCTCTCTTCCCCTGGTAAAAAATATGACCCAAATCACCCCGGTGCACTGTTATTTACTCATCTTCTCTCAATGCAAATGGACAAAAGCGCGAAGGATACAAGTTGCACGAAAATAGCATCATCTCCACCAAACAAATCAACCCTCCAAATTTCCCAAAACCAAAATTAAATACAACTTGGGTACTTTGTTAATATCCTGTGTGCACAGAGAAAATGTATTAAATTTCTTCCAACAAAAAAAAAATGATAATAAAATAACCGATAACCGGTGTTTGGCCAGACAAAGGACATGACATAATAACTGTAAAATTCAATATGTAATTGTATGTGTTTGAAAAGTTATATTAGAGTAGAGGGAGATAGACAAGAAACGGATATTTGTCTAAGAAAATACGAGAAAGGAAATCGAACGGAAAGCAAAATCGAACCAAACAACCAATTCAGGATATGAGGGTGTATAAATAAGAATGAAGATTATCTAGGTGTGCACAGATGTATAGTCTACAAAGGTAAATAGGAGAAGGTACATGTTCAAATTGTCTGTAAAGAAGCGTGCCATATGAGACAGTTGAGCGATTAGTTAGATAAACTCAATATCACAGGCACAGGCACCATCTTACCTCATCATTTTCAAGATAGAATAAAACAGTAAAGATTCACTACAGAGACGACCGGAGTTTACCAATATCGTATCTAAAATTATTGATCTTCATGGTATGAGAGCAACCAAAGCTTACTCCTTAATTACAAAATCAAATCTGATAAGTCGTCAGCAATTAAAAGCGTTCATGCCGCACAGACTCTAGTCTAATAGACAAGCGCCAGTCTAAGCCAGTATCAAGACGATCGCAACTCCAATTTAAATGTAAACTAATTTATCTCAGGCACACATGATCTCACTGTGATAAATTAGAGGAAGCCTCGTCCCAACAAAAAAAAAAAGCCGAGGAAAATGGGAAAAATTTGAAAAAATTGGGAAAACAAACCACCCAGATCTCATTCTGTGTATTGCGGGCCGATGATGAGATCAGCGATCGGCGTTGAAAACCCTATTTATAAGATCCGCACCTTTGTTTGTCGAACGTCATGGCCCGGCAAGCAGGCAGCCAGTTGTGGTTGCTATGTAGAAATAAACTATGAGAATATAAATAAAAAAGAAGACTGATCGATAATCCTGCCGAACTGATCGCTATCGCATGAAAACGATTGGTAAATATGAGAAAGCAAGCAAACAAATAGTAAAGGTAGAACAAGTTTAGACTTTGGCTATGCCGAAACAAACAATCATAACTCATAAATAACAACACAAATGGGAAAAAAGAACAACAAAAAAAAAAGCTTGCCAAAACTACACCCAATTTCAGCCAGAAATAGAACACAACTAACTGATAGTTAGACTCAAGCAATTAAAAAATTGCCATTCATAATTTTTGCTGAAATTTTAATATAGTCTCTCTCGCCTGTCCATTTCGTTCGATAGGGTGCACCATGTTCAGTTCAGTTCAGACTTTGTACTACAGTATTTTGAACAAAAAAAAAACAAAAAACAAAGCCAACTGAACACCTGGACTTGGTTAAAGTCTATTCAAAAGTACGAACTGTCTGTGTGCCATACAATAGAACGTACGAGATCCGTATGTACGCTTTTCCACAGACGAAACACGACGACAGGAATATGAGTCAACGTGGCCCGACAAACGAGACAGATTGAACAAACGATACGAATGCTGAACGAATAAATACTTTGTGAATGTACGAAGTGGGTCTTGAAGAGCCCAAAAGAGTATCATTTTGGAGATGAATAAGAATTGAATCAGAGAGCGTTTTTTTAAGAGTGCAACACTATGCGATTTCCAGCTATTTATGTGGGCCTGTGGAATGAAACACTGGAATATCAATGAGATGGAGAACTCTGTTTGGATGAAACTGTCCGAGAATGGAACAAATAAAAGAGTCGAAGAGATCTAATGAACCACATTTAATGAGACACTAAAAATTTTGACAGAGAAAAAAATTGCTTCAAATTAAATCTTCAGAGATAGCAATCTTCAAGTGGATCTGTATCTGGATGCTATGAACTTACAATGATGGAACGTAAAGAGATGAACTCTCGATTATAGAAAGGATCAAGATCTTATGAAATTCCGCTTTGTTAATGAAAAACTGTTGAAGAAGGACTTCACTACTATCAAAACGTAAGGAATTCCTTATCAACAAGTTTGAAGGCAAAAATTCGTTTTTCTAAAATTTAAATATCCCTACTCTTTGCACCACTTCCCCTAGCTCATTGAACAAGAATTACAATTAGACGGGAGGGGGAGATGTCTAGCCCGTAGAGCACCACCTGTCCAGAACACATGCACAGTTATTTTTAGACTGTTCCAAACTAAAGTGCTGCTTGGCTTAATATACCAAAGGAACGAGGATCCTGGCTCAATGTACCACCACACCGCAACACTCGTGCGCTCAGAGAATTCATCCGACAAATGCGTCAGAGCGTAACAATATCGGATAGGTATTAAAGGCAAGAACAACAACAGCTGGTTGGTTTGGTAGAGCAGCAGGTCTGGCGAGAGAGTGCATTTCCCGGAGAATATAGCAGCCCTCTCCACTTATGAATAGGTATTTTCCCTGGTGTAACTTTATGTACAGTTTATAAATACAATGGAGTGTTTTTGTATTATCTGCGAATCCGATTGGTGCAAGAGCTGCCACCGGCCGCGGCACGCGTACGCAAATGTAAACACATCAAAACAGGTTTCCACATGCACACTTGGGCCCGGACAATGATTGGTGGTTGGTTGGGCAAACGCAATAAGACCGAAACGTCTGAGAGTCTCCGTTGTGGAGAGCACCGTTGTGAGCCCAGCTCAAATACGCTGTGGCTGCATGAAGAGAGCACAGCAGCGCACACCGTGAGCACAGTGGCTATAAAAGCGAGCAGCGTTGAGTCCACTAGCACAGTTCTTCGTTGCTTCCGCTTGCGTTAACACGCTTTTTGCTTGCCTGTTCGCTTTTTAGATGAAAAAGAAATGATCTGATCATTTGGAAGTGTGAAGTAGTTTCAACTGTTTGTGAACACAAAAAAATACTATGACAGTTCGTGTGTGAAGAGAAACAGAACACAGAAGGATTAGCCAACGAAAAAAAAAAGTGTAAAAGATTTTACAAAAATAAAACACAAAAACAAACTAAGAACACTAAAGACGTTAAAAAACTCTATTGAGAAATTCGTAAAAAAAATTAATTTCAAAAGAAGCATCAAAATGCATACCGTCGAAGATATGTTAGTGGAAAAGAACTATAGCAAATGTCCTTTGAAAAAGCGTCCCGTGAATTATCAATTCGACGAGACGACCGCAGCAGCATCGGATGTGGACGTGGATGTGAAAATACCGGCTTCGATTAAGACCGAAACGAAGGCCACCGAACAGCCCGAAAACCTGAGCCTGAAAAAAGAATCCTGCGACAGCGATGCCTTCATCAGCTCATCGACCAACGAAGAAATGATGATCAATGTCAGCGATTGTTGCGAGGACGAAGGCGTTGACGTCGATCACACCACCGACGACGACGATGACATCGACGAGGACGACGAAATGATTGATTGCGTTGACATCGAGGAGAATCACGACGATGCGGCGAACACAACACAAGCAGCAGCCCTGGCCGCAGCCGCCGCAGTGGCAGCCGCAGCAGTCGTTGTGCCCACACCCACATATCCCAAGTATGGCATACAGCCATGGAATTTCCATATGTCGCCATATACCGCAGAGTTCTACCGCACCATCAACAATCCGCATTTGGCGCAACAGATTTCGCCGCTGCGCGGTGATCTGCTGTCGCCCAACTCGCCAACCGATTCCATGGGTTCACTGTCGCCTCCACCGCACTACCTGCATGGACGTGCCAGCTCAGTGTCGCCACCGATGCGTTCCGAAATCATACATCGTCCCATTGGCGTGAGACAACTACCGCAATCGCCACAGCATCAGCATCAGCACCAACATCGTTTCATGCCATATCCACTGCCCGCCTATCATCCACATCACCAGCCGACCGCATATTCGCTGGGCTATCACCATCACGCACCCATCTCGCCCGCCTACTCGGACTCCTCGTACTATTCGATGCGTTCGCTGACACCCGAATCGAATTGCTCCTCTGTGCCCGAAGATCTTTCCGTGAAGCACACCGTGATGAAGAAATCCGTTCAGCCAATCTCAACCAGCGAACTTCTGGAGAAACACGACTCCATCAGCAGCAGCACCACATCCAGTACAGTGCCATCATCTGCGGCCTGTTCGGCCTCCTCCGCTTCATCCTCGTCAACGTCCTCGCTGAAAAAGGATAAGTCCGCACCGCCACGCTATCAATGTCCTGACTGCCAAAAGTCCTATTCCACTTTCTCCGGGCTCACCAAGCACCAGCAGTTCCACTGTCCCGCAGCCGAGGGCAATCAAGTGAAAAAGTCCTTCAGCTGCAAGGACTGCGACAAGACGTACGTCTCCCTGGGCGCTCTCAAAATGCACATTCGCACCCACACTCTGCCCTGCAAGTGCAACATCTGCGGCAAGGCCTTCTCGCGGCCCTGGCTGCTGCAAGGACACATCCGCACTCACACCGGCGAGAAGCCCTTCAGTTGCCAGCACTGCCATCGCGCCTTCGCCGATCGCTCCAATCTGCGCGCTCACCTGCAAACCCACTCCGACATCAAGAAGTACTCCTGCACGAATTGCTCCAAGACATTCTCGCGCATGTCCCTACTCACCAAGCATTCGGAGGGCGGCTGCCCGGGCGGCAACGTCAGCAGCAGTTGCAGCAGCTCCAGCAACGACAATGCCACGCCCGAGTTGAGCGGCTTCCCCGTTTATGCTGAGCATTAAACCGAGCAGAGTCTGCTGTCGTGCCATGTTCCACCAAAAATTAGTTCCTAGTATGAGACACCCACCACATTCACAGCAGTTGGCGTATGCATCCGAGATCCCAGTGCGCAAACATCAATAAACATTTTTTTTATCACCTCTCTAGTCAGCATCTCTTTCTTGTATAAAGAAATTAGCTCAAAATCTAAACTAAAACAACACCAACCTTGCATTTATCCAATTTGTTGCGTGCCTAAAACCTAAAACCAGAACAACTGTTGTAACTACTTCTTGTTGTAACTACTTATTTCTTTTCGATTGAAGCTATCAAAATGTAGTATTTTTTTGTAAATTTATACATAAATATTTTTTAGAAATGTAATGTAATTTTAATTACAATTTAAATGTAGTTGTAGTACAGAACGAAACAAATGGAAGACAATGTTTAACTTTAAGAATTTTCGTTTCATATTTTAAGTGTATTTTTTTTCCAATGAAAATTACAAAAAAAATAAATTATTTCATAAGAGTAAATATTTTTATACAGCAAATGTTTTTTTAGTTTTTAAGTGAAAAAATATTTATTTAAAATGAAGAAAAATTAAAAGAAAAAATATTAAATGAATATTTAACAAAAATTACGAAATCCTCTTTTATTTCCATCGAATTCAATGAATACAAAATTTCAGATTTCTTTGACTAACATTTTTAGAATTTGAAAAATTTATACATAGTAACGAATAATTTTGGAAAATAGTTAAAAATAAAATAACTTATTACGCCGTGCAACAATAATTGTCACCCATGGAAAAAAATGATCATATGCAGTAAAACGACGTGCTCGGATTTTTTCAACTAAACTTGTAAGGGACTTTAAATTTTCGAAGAATTTATTTAAATGTTTTTTTTATTTATTTAGAAAAATAATACCTGGAGTTAAAAAAAAAGTGGCTTTGATCCATCAAGCCGAAAGGAGTCAATGGCGTATTTTTTAAATTTTATCCTTCGATGTACTTCAAGATTTCTGACAAATTATATTGTAGAAATATAGAAGTTGAGACTAATAGCGACACTTTTCGTGGGACAATACATAACCGTAATAGTTGGAACTCTTTCATGCCCGTAAAATGTACACTAGCGTAGTCCAAAATCGTACAATCTGGAAATTCACATTCCCCCTAAAAAAAAAGTTCATTTTGGGAGAACAAATTTACAAAAATAATATAATCCTCCTAGGCCAAAATTAATACGTTCCACCCGATCCTTGGATTTTCACATTCAAACTATATGGGAAAAATTTAGTTTCGGAAAATCTTTTCTCAAAATTCAGAGTACCTAAAGCATAAAGTGACGGAACTTTAGTAGAAATGGTAGAGAACTCTTCAAAGAATGATGACGAATTTTACATTTACCACGAAAAGGATTCTTATTTTCTGTGAATGTGCAACTGTAAACTGAAATTGATGCCAATTCGAAGCCTGGCTCGAGACGGGTTTATCGAAAAAAATACTCCTCCTACTTTGCTTAGTACACTTTGGCCCGTATGCATGAAAAGTAGTAAACACTTTTCACTAAAATACACACAATTGCAATACGAAATCCAATTAGGCCAATTACAAAACTATTGAAAAAATAAGAAAATGGGAAAATTATGAAAGTAGGATAAAAACAATAATTTTGTATGGGACTCATCATTCTTTTAATCAGAAACATTTCAATAAATGTTGAATTTCTTAAAAATATATCTCGCACAAAATCGAAATGTAAATCGGAAAAGAATTCAGTTATGGGATCTTAGGATTGCTGCCAGGATAAGAGCATCGTTGGTTCCATATATCTCGGCCAACTCTTAGAAAATTGTAACACTTGCAACAGGAACAATAAATCGCAATGCCACTGTACCTGGTTGTATGACTAAACGATATATCGATTATATTTGCCTTCTCTGCACTCCACTCTGCGCTCTAATTTGCACTGAGTCTGTGGTATGCATAAAGCATATTTTTAAATGTGATAAAACTACTTTTGAAAATGGTTGAACTGATCCGATGACTATTGTTTGGCAATTTTTATTTCAAACCTATAACCAAAAATGGTGTTGCAAAGCTTTAAGTATGTGCTTAAGCTTTGCAACAAAATGTTGGTCAAAATTTACACACCTCTTATTGCCCTTCGTTTTCACCTAGTTCTGAGGCGAGAAGTACGACTACGCCCACGCCCAGTACATCCACGACGGCCAAGACTCCCGTGGTAATAGGTAGTAATTGATCCGATTGCTACATTTTCAGTAGACTTTATTTCCCAAAAATTTGGTAGTACAGTAGTAGATTTTAGCAGGTTTAGCGTAAGACTATATTCTATGAATCGGGTATGTTTTTTATGACCACACTCTTTCTGTCAATAAGCAATACCAAGAAAATAAAAACCAAATGATTCCATTGAACTTAGCGGGAATATCATCTTCGATCTGATAACATCGGGTACTAATCAGTTACACCCATACATCCATCGACCACCACTAATGATCTAAGAAAAGTGTCCCTTCTCAGCACATAACACAAAAAAATTGCCATAATCTACTGAACTTTTGCACCCGATATATGTGGAAAAAAAGACACCCAAACGAATTGACGCTAAATAAATCACGGTTCAATACACTTCCACAATTTTGCGATCATGATCATCACCGGAGCTTATTAAAACCAAACCGAAAACAAAAACGAAATAAAAAAACTTACAAAACGACGCAAATGCAAACGACACACAATAACAAAGTATAAAATGGGTGCGCTAAACTCATTATCGAACCAATTGATCGCACATCCAGCATATTAGCTTCAAATTGAAAATCCCCATATGTGACGAAAATTTCTACCTAACACAAAATGAGGCTACAAAAAAAAAACGTTACAAAAAACGAGACCCCAAACGTAAATAAACGTAAACGTAAAAAGATTGAGCGCAGAAGAAAAAAGATGCACGACAATTGTTGCCAAATTAGATCATCAGCTGAACAACAACAACAACAAACACATAACACAATACAACCCAACTCACGTGTCTCTACGCCACCATGAGAGGCACTGCAAAAAAAAACAAAAAACCAGCAACAAAAATCAGCCATCAAAATTAATATGCACGCATTTCGCTGAGCACGGAACACGCTCGAATCGTTTACGGTTACGCTCAGGTTTTCTATATGTTAACGTTCGGCTTTGGCACAACCGCACACAATCGATTTGCGATCGCTTTGTGCACAATTTGCGATCGATTTTTCACAATGAGCCTTAAATTGTAACAGAAATCGAAGCGCGCACACTCATAGCTCATAGGGCCTTTTGGCAAAAGGGTTTCCTCCCGCTGGTGCACACTCTTTTCCTGTGCAGTTTGTGTGTGGGGTGCATCATGCGCCCAAAGGGAATGGTTAGTAAAAAGATGCAGTTTTTTCGAATTCTACTAGGAAATTTCACATTTGGTAATTTCTTGTTGGAATTTGAGAATGGATTGATACAGGAATCCTATTGGAATCCTTTTAATATAATTTTCTTACTGTAAAACTGATATATTCTGGACAATAAATCCTCGGAAGAGGAGTCTGCTAATGCAAAAAAGGGTGCTTCACGGAAATATTTTTCAGAATTCAACTTAATTGCAAGTGTCCAAAGATAAGGTTGCAGCAATGAATCGAAATTATACGCGTTTTCTAACCAGTAAAAGAATTCACTTCAGTCCAATCGAAGCAAAAATGTCCAGGACATAAAATTTTTCGGTGATTTTCAAAGGATTTTATGATCATTTTTCGATCATTTCTATTTCCACTTCATTTTCGTTCCATTAAGAAATATTTTCCATCTCCATTTTGTTCTGATTCTGTTGCTGTTCCTGTTCTACTTCCATTCTGTTCCTATTCCATTTCTCAGCTTAATTCATTTCAATTGTGCTCCGGTCCAGTGCCATTTCGTTCCAGTTACATTTACATTCTGGAAGATTTGCATTTCGTACCAGTTCCATTCATATTCCGTTCCCAACATAATTTTCAACCTAGCGATAGCTCAATAACTATTGCAGTTATCTGGAGTGATGACAGACAGACGAGCATCACTAGATCGATTTAGTAAGTCCCTACCACGCCTTCTTTTGGGTATTACAATGTACCATGTCTGCAGAGGATATCAAATTCGTAAGCAAATCGTATGAATTCAATTAGGCAGATTGTATTCTGTCGCTCAGGCACTAATCAAAGTGATCGATACACCAAACCAAAGGGGACGAGCATATTGTCGACTCATTTGATCGACTCATTTGGGGATCTTAGCGTTAGCCTCCTAGTAAATAAGTACCCAACCAATTTTGAGGAAGTTCTAAAGTTCATTTTGGATCAACATTTGCTGGTAAATCCGAACTAACTTTTTCGCCAAACTTCACTTGAGATTTTGTTCACAACATTTGCCTCACTAAATTTCGCGCGCGCTCGCGCGCTTTAGAAAAATTTCGTGACAAACAAATGCGCACGTTATCCGTTGGGTGATCTCCATTTTTGCGCGCGTTCATTGAGTTGGGAAAGTTTTTCGCCTCGTTTAGATGAAAAAATTTGAAATTTAAAAAAGTTCACCCAACACTGAACTGAACTGAGCGAATAGAGTTTATCTTTGCATATTCATAAAGTTCGATCTGCTTATTTTACTTATTTTTGTTGTTATTTTTGATTGTAGGAACCCTAACTGAGCGAGCAGGTTTAATACAAAGTAAGCGTACAGAGACGTCTAGGTGATATTGTACATAGTAGGCAGGAGACAGCAGCTGTCGTTATTGCTGCTGTTACAATGTGTAGTTGCAGCAGCCGAACAGCATCCAAGCCACCCATTCGAATTTTAATTTAAGCAGTTTATTTCATCTGAGAGACAACACCGAACAATTCGAATTCAACTACCAACGAAATGTCTGAAAATTGTCAGCTGCCAGTAAGCGTTTCGCAGCAGATAAGCCCCACAGAAGCACACTGAAGTTTCTAAATCGATTTTGGAAATAAAGCCAAGGCAAGTGAAATTCAATCCAATCCAATGCTCAATCTCAAAATTCAATCCAACCCAGCCACCACTACCACTGCCACCACGAACTGAATGAAAAGGTTTTCCATCAACAGAAAGAAAGTTACTCAAACAAACACACACCGTGAACTGCCTTCGCCTTCCCTTCCGTCTAACGCGTATCGCAACACCATCATCACGCGCACTAATTTCATTTTGTTGCCATATTCAAAATATGGTCTTAAATTTCTCTGCTGATCATTTCTTGAATTGTCTTCTTGGTGTTTAGCTTTTTTTTTTATTTTTTTCTTTATTTTTGGTTTCCACCACCCGATCGTGTTGATAGGGATTTTCTTTCTTTCGAAAAGTGCTATGCGTTTTGCTGGTGTACTTACTACCATTTTTGTGGTCGACTACTTGTACTTTACGGCCCATGTGGTGAGGTACTCAATTTTTATTCGTAATATAACACTGCACTGAAATGTGCTGCGGTTCATCTTTGGCTATTTTCTTCATTACGCACTTGCATTACGTGCTGCACTCGAAAGGTTGCTGAGGCACATCTGCAATATTAGCAAAATATTATTGAACTTGGCGAAATGTGTGCGGTGGTGGTGGTGGTGATGGCGATGGTTGGTGTCTGCTCTAATTCGCACACATTTCGCATTTCTTTATCACCACTAATATCAGCTGTGGTGTACAATTCGTACACTGTAAAATTAGAAAAATTGTTGGATAAAATGATTTGTACTGATTTGAGTCTAAGATGGACTTAGATGTGTCTAAGATGGACTTAGATGTGTCTAAGGGCGACTTAGATGTGTCTAAGATGGACTTAGATGTATCTAAGATGGACTTAGATGTATCTAAGATGGACTTAGATGTATCTAAGATGGACTTAGATGTATCTAAGATGGACTTAGATGTATCTAAGATGGACTTAGATGTATCTAAGATGGACTTAGATGTGTCTAAGATGGACTTAGATGTGTCTAAGATGGACTTAGATGTGTCTAAGATGGACTTAGATGTGTCTAAGATGGACTTAGATGTGTCTAAGATGGACTTAGATGTGTCTAAGATGGACTTAGATGTGTCTAAGATGGACTTAGATGTGTCTAAGATGGACTTAGATGTGTCTAAGATGGACTTAGATGTGTCTAAGATGGACTTAGATGTGTCTAAGATGGACTTAGATGTGTCTAAGATGGACTTAGATGTGTCTAAGATGGACTTAGATGTGTCTAAGATGGACTTAGATGTGTCTAAGATGGACTTAGATGTGTCTAAGATGGACTTAGATGTGTCTAAGGGCGACTTAGATGTGTCTAAGGGCGACTTAGATGTGTCTAAGGGCGACTTAGATGTGTCTAAGGGCGACTTAGATGTGTCTAAGGGCGACTTAGATGTGTCTAAGGGCGACTTAGATGTGTCTAAGGGCGACTTAGATGTGTCTAAGGGCGACTTAGATGTGTCTAAGGGCGACTTAGATGTGTCTAAGGGGGACTTAGATGTGTCTAAGGGCGACTTAGATGTGTCTAAGGGCGACTTAAATGTGTCTAAGGGGGACTTAAATGTGTCTAATGCGGACTTGGATGTATCTAAAGCGGACTTGGATGTATCTAATACGGACTTGGATGTATCTAATGCGGACTTGGATGTATCTAATGCAGACTTAAATATGTCTAAGGAGAACTTTGATGTCTAAGGATGCTGATGTATGGGTAAAATTCAATTTGAGGTGTCTTCACATTTGATATTGAAATTCCCCCCAATACCAGCGACTCTTACCTTCAGTGTAGTTCCACTCCACTTGCATTTGTAAATCTTCGCAACAGAGTAAGCGAAGACAGAAGACAGCAAAAGAAAATCGCACATTAAAAAGACGCGCACGCATTTAGCAAAACTTTTATTTCCTGCATTGACAATTCGCTAATTTGAGCGGTGCGGTGTGGTGGTAAGGCGGCAGGCCGTGCTGCTAGAAAACCCCATGCAACCGTTGCTGACAACAATAAAGTAACCAGCCACCACCAGCGTAAAGTGATACTATCAGCATTTGAAATTGTGTGTAAGTGCAGTGAAAGACGCAACCGAGAGCGAGAGAGAGAGACTTGGAGCAGTTGGAGCACTTGGCGAAAAGTCGAGGAAATTGTTACGCCAATTAGTTGCGTGGCGTACAATATGGCATGATGAGGAGACTGCAACTACCAGCTCCAACAGCAGCACGCTATGGATGATGGCGGTGGCTAATGTGCGCAAACATGGCGTAGATCATTAGCAAAGATGGTGTTATTATTTGCACGTTTTGTGTGAAACTTTTGTTGGCCCGTTTCGAGATTAACATGCGTTGATAATCGCGGCCACAATGGTGGGGGCGATTGCTTGCTGGCAGCTGAAGAAGGTGATTTGCCGAGGTTAGTACAGAAAATGCGTAAATATGTTGGTTAGTTGTTTTTTTCTTTGTTCTACGGAAGTTGGACTTATAATTTTGAGGTTGAACATTGATGATCCTTTTTATGAAGATTGTCTCACGTTTTATTTGTTTTTTTGTTATTTGTTTCACCGTCTTTCTTAGGCCCTGGGAAAGGTACATTGAACTGCTCTGTGAATAATTTGCTTTAATTTTTTATTCACATCGCACATAAAAGATCGCGGCTCTCCCTTCTCTTCGGGGCATCTCTCTCGACAAGAAGACAAGCATCTCAAATTACCAAAATGAACCTGTTCGTTTGTTCCCGTATCGTTTTTTTAGTACCTTTTTCACTGCACATGTACGAACCTAAAAAAAATTTAGATTTCACTTTTGTGTTTCCTTTTCTTTTTACTGCTTACACGCATCTTCTCTGTTCTTTTTTTACGATCGTGCCCTTGCATGTCTAACGAAAAAATTATGCTGACAGGATCACATCAATGCTTGTGACTCATTTCAACACTGCCGAAAAATTCTCACACGTACATTTTCGAAGGCTGTCTTCGATGGGGTCATGAGAAAATGTAAATGTGGAAAATAGACGAAAGAGGAATACATTTTGAAGGAAAATGTGATTTGAATTTTAAATGAATTTTTTTCCACTCAAACTCATTTGGATCGGAAGTGAAACCGTTGCGGAGGATCAACAGGATATGAACATGTAATCACGGGCCTTATTAGTTGTGGGCACCTTTGTTGTTTCTATTTTCGTCCTCATGTTTGTGGATGTGAACCTTTTGCTCGGCCCTTTCATTTTGCTTATGGTTTAACAGGACTTTGATTAATGCAGCACACCTTGTTGTTGCTCTTGTCCGATCTGAGGCAGATAAGTGTTGGGCAAAGTATGGGAGCGGTTGTGTGGGGATCAGAAGACATTAGGAGGACGCTAAGTAGGAGGATGTGGCTGCGTATGCTAATTCATAAACATTTGGGTAATGCTGGGAAATGCAGGGGTGGCATATTTATTAATTGATATTTATTATGATTTCTCAGGGATCTAGAGTTTGCTTAGTCTAAATTTAAAATGCTCTAAGGGGAGGAGTATTGATTCCTTTTTTTCTATTAATCCTCAACTAATAACTGTTTATCCGAATCTCTTTTTCTGCCAATTACAATGCAATTCAAATCGTTTTGAAATTTCATACTACGCACAACCAATTCCAACCAATTCCATTCATTCGAAAAGCCACTCTTGTCAAGCCACTTAACATTTCCACAAAACAAAAATTGGCATCGGAAAAAAAACTGGAAGTAAATTGATACCCTGGGGTATTTAAAGAGCACAAGCCAGCCTAGTAGTTATGCGCTTCCAAAACTGTTTCATTATGATGCGATATAGTAAATTCAAATTGTTATGATCCATAAATGTCAACATGCTAAAATGCCGAGTGCTTGCTTGCTTGCTTGCCCATTTGCTGTTGTTTCATTTGAGCTTTTTTTTATTTATTTTTTTTTTGGTTTTTTTTTTAGTTGAGTGCGCAATTTTCAAATCATTGTTGCCCATATTTGAATTTTATTATGGTTTGCCACATTGACTGATGATGTGCACTTGTATTTGGGTTCAGCTGGAGTTTTTCGTATGCATTTTCGAATGTGTACGAGGAAGCAGCGGTGATGGCATGTATTTTGAATAATAAATCTAAAATGGAGTTACTTATGGTGATTGCCTGGCAGTTAGTAGGGCAATTGTGCCATTCGAAAGTTATTGCATTTTTTGTATTAGGATGAGATTATGCGATGACTTAAGTAACCAGTGCAGTAGGTAGGTACTGCCAGTGACACATTTGACATACAACTTTTTTCAGTCATCCAAATGTGTAGTGGTTCCGAATGGTGGGATTTGTCAGAGATATCCTATCAGGGCCCAATGTATGGGTTGCTGCGTAAAAACCCTGAAAACGCGAGTCTGCTTCAAATTCAGCTTTACGAAAGAAATTAAATCTACTCCCCTTTCTTCAAGCGATAGCTTAACTCGGCAAGTGGCCTTCTTGCACCAAGCATCTCCATGGATTTCTACTGATTATTGTGAACCCTTTAATTTACGTAAGTACTTATTTATCACATCTGCCCACAACATGTTACCTAACTAAACCAAATCTTATTTTTTTTACTACAATTTCGTAGTTAATCATTTTCGTTGATGACCGAATATTTCAACCGCCATTTATGAACTGACATAATTAGGCCTGTGCCACGCACCTAATACAATTTCACTGCCAATAAAAGCCATTAGCAAATTACAATGAAAGGAGAAAAAAGTAATTCCGAAAGCTTCACAGTTGCACAGGCCACAACTACGATCACCGCCGCCGGCATAGACCGACGACCACTTTGTGAACTTTCTTCCAAGCAGTTCACACTTATAAATCGAACGTTATTCAAGGCTTAATTGACTGGAAGCTTCCATATTATATTCGCGTTTCATAAATATTATTGCTTAGAGAAAAAACAAAACCGAAAATACAGTTTGTTTATAGGAACAATATATGATAGGCAGAAAGAAAATAACAACAACAACAACACCACACCACCACCAACCACAATTGTAGTGAAAATCCCCAAAAAAAATAGTTTTTATTGTTTATGCGTTTCGAATGCGAGTATTTTCAAGTGAAGTTTGGAACACAGAAGAAATTCAAATTAAACCGAAAAATTCTGGGCCAAAGCACTCCATCATCCAGCAGCGGCATTAACAACAACAAGAGCAACAACAACAACAACCAGAAGAGGCAACACCATCCAGCTAATATCACATCAAAAACTGATTGCGATTGACCGTTAGCATTTCTATTTTGGACATTTTCAGCTCTAGACTCTGTCCCGAGTTGAGCTGGTTGCGTTCAATTATTCCAAAAAAATGGAAGAAAAATGGAAGAAAAAAAATTATAAAAATATTGTATTGTCTTCGACGACGACTTCATGCAGGTTCACACTGGTCCAGTTCCAAAATATACAAAAAAAAAAAAAAATACTAGCCATCATCAGTGAGGTGGTGGTGGTGTTTTGGTGGATACCTGCCATACGTCTGGCTCATTCGTCTGTCTCCGCTTTTAGCCTAAATAGCTGGCAGCGTTAACTGGTAGCAAACTGCCGCATAATTTCAAGAGCTCTCCAAGCGGTATTCCCCCATGAAGTGGATTTGTGGTGAATGTGGCTCGTAACGTTTTGGTGGAATCGTTTGGAAATGATTTGACTTGGGTTCGCTGCTATAGTTGTTGTTGTGGTGGTATGTTGGTAATTATGTTTGGTTGAAAAAATAGTGGCTCGAAAAAAAGGAAAATAATAACAATAAAGAAATTATAACAATAATAAAATAATGAAATCAAAATACACTCAATGAGGTTGACTGTAGCTTAGCTTGGTTGCCTGCTTGCTTGGCTCGGTTCAGCGCTACTTTCGCCTTTTGCATATCACATTTCTGATTGGGTTCATTTGCACTAAGGTGAAGTTGCTTAGCATTTGTGGCCGCTGCTAATGGAGCTGAAAGGGGGCTAAGGTAAGGGCATTTCTTGAGAATCATACCAATAGACTTACAATGAAGATGAGCCCTTCTATTTAATCAAATGCACCTGAAAAGCTATTTATACTCTGAGACTGAACATTCTAATTCAATTCACATTCCTTGCCATTCCAATTCCAGCCATTTGCTGAACTTAAAATAAATAATAGAAAAACAGAAAAATATTTGAACTCAATTTTGTCATTGAAATTTGTCCACCAGTGCTCCATTGTCACCGTCGCATGCTGTTTTGATTTCTACCACATTGTTAAATGTGTCATTTGTTAAACTCAAGCATCCTCAAACTGACAGTTTTTTTCATTTATTTCACCCAAAGGGTATCTATCGCCTCACACACACCCAAAACTTGATCGCATTATGAATACGTCACTCCAAAAAACGATAGAGGCGGCATAATTATTATTGAACTTTTGTTAACTGAATTAACCGAATAAACAGCTTGGAGCGTGCACAACACTTAAAGACGAGCAACGCTTAGAAACCGGGGTATTCCATAAAAATTGTAATAAATAATGACAAAATACCCAAAAAAATAAATATCACACAAAAAAGCAACAATTCCAAGAGACAAAAGTAATTTGGACAAGCATAACTAAAGCAAAAAAATAAAAGTTTAAAAAATAATAAACATTTAATTGGCTCATGTGCCTCATTTGATTTGGGCTTAAATGTCAATGAGCCACAAGCAAATGGTCTAAGGTCTGGCGGTTCAATTCTGTGTGTATGTATTTCACATTCCATTTTGGAAATGGAATTTTTTCGGAAATTTTTCTTCTTTTTGTACTTATTTGTTTGGAACGAAAGCTTTCTAGAAGATAATACCAAGAGTGAGTAGTTTTTTTTTTGTATTGCCGACAAAGCGAATTACAATGAAGACATAATGTGACAGATGGGCGTGTCGCCTGACATGAAGTAGGGTGCGCTTTGAGTGGTAGAAGGTGAAATTTAACTATAATAGAAAAAAGTTTTTTTTTTTGTTTGCATTTAAAAGCTTGAAGTAGAATTGCAGGAGAAAGAAATATTTACTCAGCTCGAGGAGGTGGAATTTGGTATCAGCGTGAATCATTTCACTTTGAAATTTGAATCAATCTCCAGCAAGTGTAAAAAAACGTTTAAACCGAATCGGAATAATGGTTAATTTATTTAAAACTAGCTGGTCCCGACCCGCTTTGCTGGGTTCAACAAATTTTTCTCCCTACAACCAAAAAGAAAAAAATTGGACCAAAGTTCTAGAGAAATTCACAGATATGGTTACACTGTTGGCAGCGCCACCTGTTGGAAACAATTCGCAGATGCGCAACCGCAACCAAGTTAATTGATGATCATATGGTATTTGCTATCAGAGAAAAATTTCGGCAAACATTTCAGTGAAATATGCAGTTTTTCTAACTTATGGGCGATAAAAGTGAGCGTGTCAAAACCTATCCTAGAACACGACTCACGACCCATAGAACACATATATAATTTTTGGTGAAAATCTGTGGGGTAGTTTCAGCGTCTACTGGTCCCAAACATTCACGTCTCTTTTTTTTATGAATTTATGTGGATTTAAAAAAAATACATTGCAGTTTGTAGAATTTTTCAATTGAACGTTGCATTGGTAAATTCACTCCAATAGCAACGGTGAAACTATTTCGTTTGTGGCAACAGATTTTAGCTCAACTGTATTTGACGGGTTGTTGCACCAAATACAATCAGTTGAGGCAATATCTACTCTCTGTTGTCGCAATATATACTTTCAGTTGGTTATGTAAATTTATTGGTAGATGTAGATGAATGCATATGTTGCAACCATTGGCAAAATTCACTTGGACCCAAGAGGTTTGGAATTCATACAAGGCTCTCGATTAATTCCTTTCCTGGTGGACTGATATTTGCTTTATTACAGAATTTCCATTTGCGGAAGTTTTTTTTTCTGGCATTTTCCTCGCCTTTGGAAATGATGTACATCCAACATAGCATCATATATCAAAAGGCCTATAAAATTATGAGCAACTTTGCTCTACAAATAGTTTCAACACCGCCGCCAAGCGCCTTCAACACATTAGCCTTTGTGCAAATTTGTTGTGTGAATTATGAGAATTTCAACGCGTTTTGATCCTTTCGCCCAGCCACACTCTGCCATTTGCTGAGTACACTTGTAATAAATCTCGACTTTAAACGCCTGCAAGCCAATTCATAATTTCTCCGACATTGCAAATTCATTTCAATAATAATTTTTCATATGAATAATTTTCCAATTTCTCGTGGCAACAAGTTGTTGTTGGTGTTGTTCTTTTTCATCTTCTCTTTCAGTTTGCCATAATATATCATAGTTCTAGAATAGGGAAAACGAAAACAACACAAGTAGAGTGCCTAAGCAGCATTCAATAGTTTGATTTTAATTTTATGAGATTTCCTCCTCGACGGCTCACAGTCCAACCAACCAACTAACCAACCGCGCCAACCCACTCGCACCTCGAATCTCGGCTGGCAAAACAAATCATGATGGGCTCACTTCACATTCACATTCCCGTCGTCGTCGTCGTCGTCGTCGTTGTATGCAGACATGATGATCATGATGATGATCATCGACATTTGCTCGGCCCCGCCACAATGCAATGTGTTGCAAGTTACAAATTTACAAATTTGCATTTGCACAAAACAGAAACAGCGGCGATCGTCGAAAGCTTCCTTGGCCAAAAAAAAAACGTATTAAAAAAGAATTATTATGCTTTCTGCTAAATATAAAAGAAACAATATTTTTTGGGTTCTTGGGCTGTTGTTCTGCGATGGATTTCCATAAGCCGGGATTTGGGTTCTCTATGCGCGGCGCAATCTGAATTCGAGAGAAATGTGCTTTGCGGCTGTAGTCCACGTCCAGCCGTCGTCGACCGTCGTCGACCGCCGCCGCACTCTTGACGGACTCTAGTCAAAGTCAAGTTGAAGTCAATATTTATTCGAGTATTTATGCTCTGACGCTGGAATTTTAAATGTCTTGCAAATAGTCCACCGCACAGCATTCGGGAAGAGATTTATTGAATTATTGCATTGGCTGTGGCAGGTACATGTTGGGGTGAGTGTTCTAGAATTGCCAAATGAAATATGCATCGAGTGGGTGATAAATATTATCTTGATGGAATATGCAATATGGATGGAGTTCATCGCAATCGGTCGTTTCATAATTTCGCCGTCGATCATCGAAGTGAGTACTCAAAGGTATGGAATTAACTTAAAGAATTTTTGAACGTTTTTCTATGTTTTATTTTAAATGTTACATTTTAAATTATTGTTACTTAAATTGTATTTTTTCCTAGTTACTTCCATGGTTTACGTCACTCAATGAAATCAGTGAAAATCCACTGTTTTTATTTGATTTTTTTCTTTCGTAACCCACTCTTTCGATTCAATTCTCCCCCCATAACAAAATGTAGAAAGATGCACTGCGAAGGCGTGTGCTTTGATCACGTGCGCAGCTTATGCAAAATTTCACTTGGCATTTAAGGAAATGTCGACAAATGTCCATTTGCAGCACGTTGTTTCCTTATATTCTTCAATTCGAAACCATTCAGCAACAAATTCAATTGTGGGTGAATAGGTCAAACGCCAAACAAGTCTGCCAAAACGAAAAAAAAAAATCACACACAAAAAAAAGTTTATTTTTGTAAATCACAATAGCAAAAGGCAACATTTTCTTTTTTTTTGGTTGTAAAATCATAAATCAGCATTTGCGCCTCATACTCCCATGTACTATGGAGCACAACTGCGCTCATACACCTACCATGGCGACCACATTTCTGCACACTTTCTTAACGCGCACAGTTGTCGATCATGCAAATGACTTGAAATAATTAAAATTGAAAAAGCGTAAAAAACTTCACATTTCACTCGCCGTGTGTAAAAATGCTCCTTAATTAATTTCAACGTACGCACACACACATACGTTGACGTTTGTATGTTTTTTCTTTCATTTAAATTTTCTTACCATTTCGTTTAACAAAAGAAAGCTGCAGGGGAGAAAGATGGCAAAAAATGTTGCGCGGAAGAAAAAAAAATAATGCAAAAAAGAAAATAAAATCGAAGCACACTTGAGGCTTTGCGCTGCCATATCGCATCGCATCATCATCACTATAACGTCGGCATCAATAGAAATTAGCAAAACTGTCGCATCATTAGTTTATGAGCGTCGTTTGCATAACACGCTCGACGCAGTGCTCATGTGCGCCACTGCGAAATCTGCTTGAAGTGTATTTGGCGCCAGCTTAGGTTAGGCTATGCCGGCAGATTTCACATGCAAAGTGAAAGAAATTCATAATTAATTCCAATTAGGTAGACCGCGCCCCGACTTGAAAGCTTATATGTAGAATGGAGTGGAGTGAGCAAATCAGGGGGAATCTGACAAATGGCATACATACATTCTGCGGAGTTCTTGGACAATCTTTGACTTACATTTGGGAGAGAATAATTGGAATAAGGTCAAAGTTTGGTTGGGAAAAGGTTGAAAGTGGAGTAAATTGATAGCGAATAGTCTCACATAGACCAATTCGGTTCATAGTGTAAATTACAGGAACCATTCAGAAATCAAATCGATTAAGTATTCTTTTCTGAATTCTCATATTGGTCATATTAGTCGCTGTAACCTGCTCGGTTATAGGCTTGTCACCTCGCCAGAATAATCCTCTTAGTACTCTTTACACCTATTGTTGTGGAAAGTGATTTGGAATATAAACTTTTAAGGGATTTTCAGGTGACTTGACACAATAATAACTAAAAATCAGAAAAATTGTCTTAATCGATTTGACTTCTGAATGGCGCAAAATAAGGAAATAAAACATAAAAAATAATATCTGGAATATATGAATTTTTCGGAGGCTCAACATTCATTTTAGTCTTTTGAGATTACCTTGGGATTATGTCCATTCTGGGCTGCTAATCAACTGATCCTTCCATCTGAGACAAAGTCATCCTGTTCTGTGTCTTCAAACGATGTCCATCATATCATGATCGAATAGTAGTAGTGTTTCTTCGTATATATTTCGCATGTAACTTATATGGGAATTCAGGTCTCATTTGGTAGTATGTCGTATCATCGTATTTGAAAAAAATACAACGGTGCGGGCGCGTACTTCCATTTCAGAGAGAGAGAAAAAGAGACCGAAAAAATGATATTGCAAATGTTAAACTTAACATTTGGCCACGTTAAGCTGGCTACAATTCGAGGTGTTCTGGTGGTCCCCAGTTTTCAGTTGGATGGCGTAAAAATAACACATGTTCCACTGTAGACGCACTAAGGGCTAAGTGGCACTCACAACCAAGGCAAGGTTTCAAGACTGACTCAATTAACTCAATCAATTGAATGTAAGTTCTACAAACATTCAATTGAAATTACAGCACGCGTACAACCAACTACCAAACCATCTTCAAAATAATTCATTAAAAAAATATGAAAATTTCCATAATTGTAACATTTTAATTTCCGTAAAATTCCATACACACACACACATAAAAAAAAACAACCTGATGCCAATAATAATGTTAGTGTGTGTGTGTGTGTGTGTGCTACACCGAAGTGCACTCGAAAGTGCCTTCAAGCCTTCCACTCAACAAACACACTCGACGCTGATTTCTCCATTAAGGCCCAGTGAACAAATGGACAAAAAGAAGCAGAAGAAGAAGAAGAAGAAAGAGTAAATATAAAATAAACCATAGATCACAATTATGACTTCAATTACGCTGACAGTAGCAGTGATCTTCATCTTCATTAGAGAGATTTCGATTATTTTGAATATGCTTCACTTTCCAACAAGCCAACTCCAAAACGACGAGGAGTACGCGAGTATGACATGGCAATAATTGACTTGGCGGCGGCGGCGGACAGCAGTGAAATGCCCGCATTTGGTAGCATTACCGGAGCGCACGGGAACGAGACGTAAGAGAGAAAAAAACTTCAAAAGTTTAAAGTGAAACTATTTGCAATTGACAGGTACAAATCGAAGCGGCGAACCGACGATCGTGCGGATATGATATTTTAATAAGATCACCAAAGTTGGGCATTTTCGTTGGCAAATAAAAAATTTGAGGAAAAAATTTGTGAAAAATGTGAAAAAATGTTTGAAATTACCAGCGAGTGAGATATTTAGATTAACAGGTTGTTTCTCGTGTCTTAACAAGAAAAACGTGAACTTTCTCCGCACGCAGAGCCAATAACGTTTCATTCCTGGCCGCCACCACCACCAGAAAGTCATCATCATGGTCCCGTGGACAAAAACAACAAAAGCGCACTGAGCCCCCCTCTCAAACGGGCAAGTCAAACAATAGCAGCAGCCAACTTAACATTAACATTGACTTTACACGATTTTAACATTGCAAATAGACAAAAGTTACAGTCGCGTCATATTTTTATTGTTTACGGTATGATTTTTGTGATTTCTGTGCTTTTTGCGTTTTTTTTTTTCTTCTTCTCTTTAATAAAATTGTATGGATTATTACCTTTGGACGATGGTGGATCGTGCTTTTGTCCTTTTCACACACTCACACAGTCACACATCCCAACACTTAGACCAACTGGCAACAGCAGCAGGGATGCGTTGTCTGACATGGCGTATAACGCATTTTCCACATTTCCTTCTTTTTTTTCTTCTGCTTTAACCATTTTAAATGCAAATAACGTACTTTTTCTTTAACAACAGTCCACCAAGTCACGATATCTGATTGTGAGTTAAGTGTCAATCTTTTTGGCGCTTTACTCGCTTGTTTTTGCTAGTGGCCGGTTGTGGTTGTTGTTGTTGTTGTTGGTCTTGTTGTCGGTGACAATCCTTTTGGCTAGCAAAACAAAAAAAGAAGAAGAAAAAACGTGCAACTTATGTCATAATATTGCGTCTTTTGCTGTGTGTGTGTGTGTGTGTGTGTTGGTGTGCGACCGTGTTAATGTGCGACTTTTTTCCGCTGAGTGTTTGCGCTCAAAGACGAACTCTTCAAAATAATAATAATCATAAAAGGGAAATAATAAAAGCAAACAAATAAAACGAAAATAACCCAGTGAGACACGACTTTCAAGCAGTTAATGGAATTCATAAGTTTTCAAGTTAACCTTTTGAAGTTTGAGTTCATACCCATATTATGTTTAATGGCACTGCCGCGCTTGTTCTCTGCCCCCGTGAGCTCCCATCAAGTTGAGATTTTCTTTGTCAAGGTACTAGCTGGAACCTGTTCACATTTCCATTTAAATGTCCTTGTCGTACCGTTTGCCGAAATTCGCTTCCCATCATTTCATTTGCATATCAGATTTGCTGGTAGTAGCTGGCAGATGCTAGATCGCTGCAAATTTGTATTCAGTTAGCTAAATGTGTCTGATGTACAAGGCAATATGGAACTTCTTTGTTGCCGAAATAGATCTACTAATTGACTTGGTGTGCTAATCAGGTCGTGTGGCTGCCATTTAGTAACCAGATCCTTATAGTTAACCTTAACAGTGGATTGTGGATTGTAGTAACTAATTTGGTTGAAAAGGAAATTCGAGAAAACTTTTCAATTTATTGGTGCAGCTAATTTTTAAAATATTTAAATTAAACGGGAGTCCCTCGAATAATGTTTTTTTTCCACTGTGACAGGGAAAATGTCATCTCGACAAGCCAATCTAGTCTGCAGTTATTCAGGTAATTTGGTATGGACATAGAAAATACCAAAGGAGCCATCAGCGTCGATTAACAACCAAAGTAAAGACAATTTGCAAACTCTAATTGGACCGAAACAAAATGAAATTGAAACGAAATTTTGAAATGAATCGGGATTAGGTGGAAATGATGGAAAAAAAATCGAAAAATTATCGATACATTCGCGAATACTCGGACTGTTGGAATTAGTAAGGGAATGTCGTCAAGGTTGGGACGGGTTCCGTTTTCGGTATGTAACTTTAGAACGGATACGAACAATAATAACTTCGTCAGTTAAAACATAGATGCCGCCTGTATGAAAATTTGCAGACATTCTGCTGTCCCATCTTATACGGCGTCCCAACTTAAACGACATTCCCTTATTTGAATCTCAGAGGAACCATATATTATTAAAATAACGGTAGAATATTGTCACACATTCCACGCTACGACAATACATCAAGGAGTCAATAATGCTGGATGCTCTGCTGTCACCAATCAGTCTAATCGTATGTTGATGGACACGGTTCAAGACCTCCAGATATCTTCTATGTAGAGCAAATTATACTCCAGTTTAGGGCGGATATCGGTGGTACATATGGAGTACAGATCGGTGATAGTGAAGTATTTCTTGCACCGCTTCAGAAAGCCTAAGCACTTGATTACACATTACAAATGGGATCGTTCCATCGGAGTTCACATTAGATTGACATGTGCAGAACATCAAGAGCGGCCGACTCTGCAACATGTACACTATTTTTAGGGGAGAGGTAAGAATATCCCACCATCTTTGGGAGATAGGACCAAACCCTGCAGTACACAAGCGGTAATAGAGTGGTCATTTAAGACAATTCTGTCGATTGGCACTTTAACAGAACGACCGTTGATAAAACTCGAGATCCATCGAGTGAAGTTCTTAAAAAAATAAGTTATTTACTGGTTCATCTAGTTTTTTTTCTAAGTGCATTTAAATTTGACAATTGCCGACACAAAGTGCAGGCAATCGCTGCCAAATCGCCACAACATAATCACAGAGAAAAACAAGCAAAAAATACATAAAAGTTCACTTCTGTGCAGTATTAATTAAAAAGAAGGATTACAGTGCAACATGCAACATGCAACATATGCGCTGCTGCTGATGTGGCGGTGAAAATGCGCGCAATCCCAAAACCTAACCGCAAACAAGTCATTTTGCAGGCGCTATAATTTCATTTTAAGTAGAAATTGTGTTTATACAGTCGCACTGTACGGCGAGGGCCTTTAAGCGGTGAGTTTAGGTTTGATTATTTTTTGTTGCTTCCTCTAGCCAGTATGTATGTATGTGCTTTTTGTTCCATGTTTTGTTACTATGATCAAAGTAACAAGATAATCGATTAAAACAGTACCGACGTCACGACCTGACGCTTTGAAATTGTGATGCTATTGCCCGACTGAGTCGGAGTTAA
Source organism: Heteromyza rotundicornis (assembly GCA_951394025.1). Lineage (NCBI taxonomy): Eukaryota > Metazoa > Arthropoda > Insecta > Diptera > Heleomyzidae > Heteromyza > Heteromyza rotundicornis. The sequence continues at coordinate 50,746,822 of OX596013.1, read as the reverse complement.
CAAATTGTGTTTTTATTAGTTACGACTTACTTAAGTGGCTGCGGCAGCGGCGATAGGAGGATGAGTTGGTGGAGAAGGCCAAACCACAATCCACTAGGTGAGAGTCTAAATCAAGCGGGGGAAAAAAAACACTTTACTCTTATAAATATCAGCCAAGAATTTAGAGTTGTACGTTGAAGTTTTTGTTGGTTTGGTTATCGTCAGTGTACCGAGAAACCCCCAGCCAAGCAATGGCAACAAAGCGAAGGAACAGCCAAGCGGCCCGAGATGATACAAATCTCATTTGAGCCTTAAAACGCCTCTGCTCTGCCATGCAATCGACAAGCGGCCAACCGAACTCAACTCAACTCAGCTCACCTCAACTTCCCACTCAAATAAGAGCCTTTTGCGCTCGCACTGATCCTGACTTGAAGATTTCATTTGAAAAAAACGCGATCATGTGGCAACCTGTAGGTCTGTGCCCAGTCAGCCTCAGTGGCTTTTCTCTTTCCAAGTAGGCTAACCAAGGGAAGCCCCCTCTCCCCCTTTACTACTACTACTTGTACAATTTCTTTATTGTTTTTTTTTCAGAGCAACGCAAAAGGTAAATATTAGATCGAGCGAGTGAGTGAGTGTCGGGTGGGAGTTGCACAGCCGCCGCTCAAGAAATGAAATAATAATTATTATTAACTACTCGTATTATGACGCTCGCTTTGGCAATTTAGCGTTTTTGATTGTTTATGACCTTAAAGTGGTCGTGCTCAAATAGAAAGGTCATCATTAGTGGCGGCAGCGGCCATACTCCACGGTTTCCAACTTCTGTTTATTTTCGAGCAGTTAAGCCTTTGTTTTAAGTTTGGCAGCTTTGTTATGAACATTTCGCACTCTACGGGGGCGACTGGTTTGGATAATTGCAGCAGTTCAAGGAGTTTAATGATGATCTAATTTGGTGGCGGCTTTTTTGGTGTTTAGTGAGCTGGTCTTGTAATTGTAATGCATTTTTATACCCCCACACTCACTGTGGCAGGGTATACTAACTTTGTCACAACGTTTGTAACGCCCATAAGGAGGCGTGTCCGGTATGGAAAAGTATATATATTCTTGATCAGTATCACCTCCTGAGTCGATTTAGCGATGTCCGTCTGTCTGTCCGTCCGTCTGTCCGTCTGTCCGTCTGTCCGTCCGCACGATAGCGGTCGCAGTTTTGGAGATATCGACTTGAAACTTTTTTTACATGTTTTTCTCGTGAATACTGAGATCAAGTTCGAGAATCAGCCAAATCGGACAAAAACTGGGCGTGGCTCCCATACACCGAAAAAAAAGGTAAAAATTTTTTATTGTTGTATTTGATTGGAAATGTTTAGAAACGTATTTTTGACATGGTCCGAGGTTCCGAAATTTTTAGAAATGGATTTTGGACATGGTTTGGGCTCCAAAACCACCTATAATTGGCTCAAAATAGGGTCTTGAGACCACATTTTTTTATGTTCGAGGTACTTCTTTCTACTGTGTGGGGGTATTTCAACTTCGGTATAGCCGAAGATAGTCCACTCTCTAGTTTAAAATAAAATTTGAATTTAAATACTTAGGACGTGTGTGAGGAAATATTTTCCTTTATGACCGCATTGACAGCATTATTGTGAGTTGCGATCCCTTGTACATATGCAACCAGTTTCCCAATATTATTGTGTAATTTTCCAGCATCATGATTGACTCATGTTTGGGGGATTACTCTTTTCATCTTGTATTGAAATGTTATCAGAAGGATCCTTGAATTATTAAGACTTGATAATCCTAAGAGAGACATTTATTCGCATGTTTTTTTAGCTGGATCGCTACATCTGGTGGTATTTAGAAGATAAAATTATGACAGCCATCTAACCAAATGAAAGGAAATTGATCAATCTTTAATATTATATACTACGGGACGTCTTCTTTTGATGTGCCCCCTTCGGAATTTGAACGAAACATCTTCTTAGCTGGACCTGTCTTATCCATCGATATAACATTGCCACCGCAGCCGCTGGATCAACTCATACAGCCATAAACCTTACGTATGATTTTTCTCTTGAACACTCAGATTAGTCTTTCCTCGTTTCGTGGCATCGTCCATGCTACGGCGCCATGACGCTCATGATAAGGGACTTGTGTGGTTCGTTGAGAGTGGTACTTTCTATTCAATACTGATTGTAAAGTTACACCTTACAAACTTTACAGTAAGGCCTTATTCTCAGGATGGAAAATGCTACACTGACTACATCAATGATGTCTATGTTATCTGCTTATTCAAAGGCATATCCATCGGAGAGTCTTCTGCAGTATTTCCGCAAAATGTATATCTGGTCTATAGTATACTTGCCAGTTCTGAAGCCATCAGTTCTGACCCAATCAGATTGTGGGCGATAGGCTTTATTCTATCACAAATTACACAAGACAGGGGCTTGTATGCGATATTTACAATGTTGTTTGCTCAATAAGCAGTTGGCGCATCGGGATATTGTGGATTTAGCTGGGCGATTATTTTGTTCTGGCGATGATGGAACATTAATATCTTCGTTAAGCAACTTTTCTCCTGTACCTAAAACACCTTATTTATAAAAAAATGTTCTACTAATTCATTTCTACAGAGTACAAAGAAGGCAAACTTCTACAAATTTAAGAACTTCAAGAAAAGAGAAGCAACTGTACTACCGCGTACATTATTCCACATCAAACTAATAATATTAATAAGTCTCAATTACATTGCAGAGTGCAGTGCACCGAACATTTCAAATAGACCACATTCAAATTTCAAAAGCATTCATCATGTACCTGCACTGACAGTGGAATGCACATGATCTATGAAGAAAACAAAAAAAAATCAAAAAAGGAACACCAACAAAAAAACCTGTAAGAGGAAAAAAACTATAAGAAAAAAACAATTCCAAAGTTTTGTTACGGTCACTTCTCAAATCCAATTCAAGCGCAATGCGCAGCGATTGTAAAGAAATTGTAATAATAATGGCTAAATTATTTATTGATAAAGTCAGAGAGGCAGGCCGGGCCAGCGTACGACCAAAAGCAAAGTAAAGCGAAAACAAACCAAACTGAATCGATCGACCAAGCGACCGACCCAAGCGTCAGGTCGCTGCTGCCTCGATACGATTCTCGGAATGTAAAGCGTCTGGGAGGGGGGCGCGAGTGAGCGGCCTAAACAGCAAACGGTACTTGCTTATATTTTTTGGTAACTTCATTTGAGATACGAGAGAAAAAGAAGAGAATCGTGACTCCCACATTTTAACCCTTGACCTCCAAGCGCATGAAGTGAGCGTATATGAAGCGGGATTTTTTTTCGTTGGCCTTTTCTGTAGATGTGTGGACTTTTTTTGTTTAGTTACCTCTGTGTGTGTGTGTGTGGGTTGCCTGCCATATGAAGCCAAATGAAAAAGGTTCAGTTTTCGTTTAAAAAACACTTTGCAGCGGACTCCAAAAAAAATCCACCACCACCGACAACAACAACAACAACGCCGACGACAACAATTATTTATTGCTTTGCCAGTAAATTCTTGACTCAAAATGACAATAAATCACACGAATTTCAAGCGGAAGAGGATGAAACAACAACAACATTGGCCAACCAACAAAAAAAAATGTTGTGAATTCGCATTGACTGCCGCTCGCTCACAAGTATTCCCTTAAAGAGGCTTTCGTGGGGTTTGCCTTTATTTTTGATTTTATAGCCAAAAGGATATTTAAAAAGGGAATAAAGCAGTAGTCATGAACGACGGAAGTGGCGGCATACGTAGTCGTGTTTTTTTTTTTTATTCATGGGCGACAATTCATTGAAGGGAAAGTTTTGAAAGTAAAAGTTGAGTGAAAGTTTTGCAATGGACCTTTTTGGGAAGGGCCAATGGGCGAACCTTCTTTGCTCAGGAATATGTACTGTTAAGGGTATAGTGTATTGGTGTATGGCAGGCAGAGAGCAGGGCGTTTACATTTTTCAATCACATTTCAGAATCACAAATTAAATTCTAAAATTAAGTCTTAGTAGAGGCATAAGAACTAGGTTACTGTGGACTTTTTTCAACATTTTTCTCATCAATTTTTCTCATAAATCTAAATAAAATCTATGACACAATTAAACTGCTTCATCATCACACGATCATCATCATCATTGTATTTACAGGTCCCTTTAATCCTCTCCAATCAAGCCATAATTAATCACACACACACTCAGAATTTGGCCGCAACTTTCTATCACTTGTCGGTTTCACTTATCCAGCGGGCCAACCTCATGTGTATGCCTTTTTTTTTAATTCCCAGAAGTATCTTTTTGATGAAACGCCGCTCACAAATCCCCAAGCTAGACACTTCCTCATACAACACAAATAAGAAAACAAATAATATTTTACACATGTCGCCGCCAATTAACAACAAAATACAACACAAAAAATAATATCAAAATAAAATTAGTAGAAAAAAAATATTTAAAAAAAGTCCAAAAAGGATTAAAATTAAAATTTGAAAATATCAAAAAAAAATAAGTTGAGAAAACGCTTTCAAGCTAATCTCATCAACATGCCGAAAATATTTCTATGCTGGACCATATCGTATTAAGTTCACACTCACACATCACACACACACATGCATTTCAACATGGCCACTTCAAAATGACATTTATCGTGTACGTGGTTTGTTGTTGTTGTTGTTTTGTGGACACTTGTCGGACTTTTGACATTTCCCACATCAAAAGATTTCGACACGCATTTCATGTGTCAAAGTAGCGGCGCGGAGCTTTTTTTTTGTCGTTTGTTGGTTTGCTTTTAAATGTTGATTGTTTTCTAAAAATCAAGTCATGCGGAATTCAATTGGATTGCTCAATCCACAAGTGACAATAGCTCTGAATTTGTATCAACAGGTTAAATGTGACATTTGTTGGTTGTTTGTTTGGATTGGTTTTATTTTTATTTTAATTTTTGGTTTTGTTTTGCTTTGCTTTGCTTTGACTTTATTTTGTTATTAATTTCGTGAACTGTACCCAAGAAGATTAATTAATGGCGGCATTCTCCATTTGACAAATCCATTAAAAGTATTATTTTGATTACCCACCAGCATTAGACTGGAATTCGTTGGCGTAAGCAAAGTTCTTCTCAGCCAGTCTTAGACACAATTAATGAGGCTAAGCGGCTCAACGGTGAAGCAGGTAGAGAGGAAATTAATTACGTATAAAGTATTTTAAATATGACTTTCAAATTACCTCAACAGTGTCTGAGGTAATTGCGAGAACTCTTTGGCATAAGATCAAGCTGGTTCATATATTGTAACAATTGTGTTTCCACTAGGATATTTTGTGGAGATTCTTTGCTTTTGTAGGCTTCAAATCAGTTTAAGTTTTAAAATGTCTGTCTTTTTCTTAAAACTTATATCTCAACCTAGAGGAATGCAGACAGACCGTAGGGAGTGGTAACTGAACACTGTCTTATTAGACTGTACGTCTTTAGGATGGACCTAGTGTCCATTAACTGGTGTCGGAAATGAAAAGAACCCGATGAGAAGGAAGAACTTGAACTGCCCAGATGCAGACTCAAAATACTAGGAGAGGTCTTCTTTAGTTCAATAAGGGATGTATATCCAGACTACAAAACACTCACCTAAAATACTTCGCATTGCAGACCAAACCATACGGATTGGATAAAGATCATGAAGGAATGAAAACTGCAAGCGAACAAAGACTCGTAACACAGTAACGATATGAGCCTAATTGGTCTATGTGAAGCTCTTCGCCACCGCGGTAACATATCCTACTTTTTTTTCATGGATCATTTCAATCACATACAAAAGTTAAGCTACATTTGTTCCATATAAAATATACATGAGAAACGTATAATTGATATGTGCTGCTGTAATTTTATGTTGAGAATTGATATTATGTAAAACGTAATAATATCAATTTTGTATTTTTTTCATTTCAATTCAACTTTAAAACTTTCCATCTGATGTGAAAAATTATTGGAATGATATTATATTATCAAATTACCTATTTTTGATATGAAATTAATATCAATTTTAGAAATAGTTTTGCATGATCCATTTCTGAGTGTGATTTGAGTATTTCTCCGGCTTAACCTATACTGGATAAAAAAGGCTTGCAAAAAAAATCCAATTAAATGAATTTTCTATTCATAAACCAGGAGTGGCAATAGAACACACAATTCCTAAGCAGACAGACTAGATCAACCCTAGGCTAGTATGGTTTTTATCAAAATGTCATGTTATGTATTTAATTTGAGACCAGGTGATAATGTAGCTGAGACTTTTTATCTGGCCAAAAAGACAGAACTGACAGTTGAGACTATTAAATTTAGAACTGAAAGAACAACCTTTAATCTTTACCTTAACACAACAACAACAAAACGAAGTAAAAAACCAACTAAATACCAGCCAACAAGTCCAAGTTGTCCGCGCAAAATTATGACTAATAAAATGTTAACATGCAAAGTTAGGAAATGTCAAGCCGAAGCCTGCCTGGTGCGAATACAGCCTCATTCACGAAAGATCAATGGTCAAGCCGAGCTGAGATTGAGTGAGAGAATGAACGAACGAGCGAACGAACGATCGAATGAATGAATGAACGAATGATTCATTCTAATGTTATGTGGTGTAAAGTAAAGAACAAATCATAACCACAAAAAAAGTGTTCCGCAGACACCAAATCCATACAAGTGGATTTACAGAAGTTTCTTCGCTCGCTGAAGGAACTTCGCTCTCGAGCCACATAAATCAAATTTGATATTTTTGAATACTTCCAACCGGTAGCTGGCAATTGTTGAACAAATTTCCACACATCGTACGTATAACTCATGTTTGGCCCAAACAAATTAAATTGGCATACCCCTAACGACCTGTATTCACTTACTCGATCAACATGCACTAGGTACTCTCGCATGGCTATCGAAATCAGCAGGCTGAAAATCAGTCCGAAAAATGTGTTGTCATGTCTTTTCAATAGGTTCAACGGCAGTAACCTGAATACGAATAAATCCAATCGAATTTTGAGTTACTAAACGAAACGGAACGCACCGCGCATTCGAACACATTAAATGCATGTTAAGATAAGTTGGCCGAAATGTGTCCATGCGTGAGTGTGTGTGTGTGTGTGTGTGCAGCTTTTGATTGTGCTTAGTCTAGCAATAGGCGCAAACAACACCGCAGCGCGCTAACAAAACTCACGAAATGCGCTAAATGGGCTGCATTAGCTGCGTTCGGAGACACAAAAGTTCTTTAGTCTATTTTGTATTTTCCCCATGTAGCCAGCTACCAGCCCCCAATCGATAGACACTGGAGGAGGCCCATTAATAATATGGAAAATTGAAAAATTTGTCACAATTTATGTCATAACGATTGCGTGTCCATAATAATAGTGCGGCAGCTTATGGCGCACTTTGCTAATGCGATAAATTAAAAGTGACCATGTCTTTTTTTCTCCATTTTTTATTTTTCATATTTTCATAGGCCTAGCCTATGACTCTATGAAAGATAGAGCCGAGCGGCTTGTAGTGAGCACATGTCGTTAGGATTTTTTCCAATTTGTTTTTTGTTTTCATATATCTTTGTTGTTGTTGCTTTTTTGTAATTGTTTTTTTTTGTTGTCATTGTATGTCATGCTTTTATCGTAGCGAAAAGGCTTCCTTTGACGATTAGTTAAGGATTACAAGCGCTACTTTGATGTGACGTTTTTGGTTAAATGGCTCGGATAATGTGCGCGCACAAATTTGCGTAAATGGTTTACAGAGAGTTACATTGATAAGCTAGGGTATAATGGAAATGGTTGACGTTGTTTCAGTTTGGTCTTATGTCATCTGTCCTGGAATGTGTGCGGACATTTTGTCGTCGCTTTAACCTTGCTTAAATGCTGTTGAGTATTTGCGTAAACGCTTAATTATGCACTGGTGTTAGAGGTGAGTATTTCATTAGGTAATGTTTTCATTCAATTCAATACACTCAGAAAAAAACTCAGTACAAATGAGTCAAATGGAGTATAAGTAATGACATGAGTACCTACTACGAATTTGCAATACCTACTCCTTCTAGTACATAAAAAGGAAAAACATAGGAATAGGCCTAAATCAGGTCAGGAGGTGATGATGATAAAGAATATTTATACTTTTTCCATACCCGCCTCCTTCTTGGCGTTTCAAACTTCTGGCCAAAGTGAATATATCCATACCTCATGAGGCGTAGGGTACAACAATGTGTTGGCACATCCGATGTTAAAGAGAATCAGCTGATGTTAGACAACCAACGTGCGAAAGGACTACGTATTCTAGTGGCAGGTACTGCGAAATATTTTCGTAGGAGTGCAGATCGTAGGGATGCTCAGATAGCTTGGGCACATAATGCGAATCCAGAACAACAACTCTTTTGAAACAAGATATTAAATATTTCAGGATCGAATTCCAAAATATTTGACTTTGTTCCAGGAGTGATTTAGGTTATTGGGACATTTTCGCATTACTTTTCTTTGGAACCCTATAGGGTCTATAGACAACAACCTGAATTCGTTTCATGGTATTTTAAATCGAAGCATACAAAATAAATGCCTACTTTTTTTTTGGTAGTTTTCAGTACGTGACAAAGGGTTTGTTAGGGGAATCAGGATTTGTTATAAATTTTAGGCAAGTAAGTAAGTGCATTTTTTTTGTTGATTGGACATAATCTCAATTAGCTAATAGAATTTTTTAATCACTTAGCCGTTGTTTCAAAGAATGATAAAAATTGCTAGAATTGGACTTACTCATTCCATTACATTTCAGCTACCAGAAAATATTTCACAGATAAACACACGATAAAATCGGTTACGAATTTCACAAAATCTCCTAACCAAAAAAAAAATCACTACTCCACGTTCCCTGAAAAACCCTTACAGGTTGTTCAGTAAATTTTTCTGCCCGACTTTGAATATGTAAGCGCGCATGTTCATGTTAATTTTGTCCACAACATTTAACATGTTCTAGTTTCCTTTGATTTTTTTCGTTCGTTCGTTCGTTTGTTTGTATGCCATGCAGCAAAGTCTACCGCCAAATTCAACTCAATCACGTCATTTTGCGCATACGATCTTTGAACGCACATTTTCTGATTTTGCATCGAATTTTGAAATAAAAAAAAAAAAAGAAAACAAAAAAAAACAGAGACGTAACACGCTTGAGAGCTCGATAACTCCTGGCTCAGGTTTTCAAGTTACGTGCTTGTAAATTCAAATTGCGTTTCGAGCGCGCAGTCGTCAGCGTCCAATCGAGTGCGTCCGTCCAGTTGGTGATGGCGATGGTGGCAGTGGTCGTCGCAGCGGTGGTGGTGGTGGTGTTCGGCTCTGGCCAATTCGTGCATAAATTAATAAATATTTTGGACCGCACACAATGTTCGACATGGTTTATTAATTCAATTTGAGCTTAAATTAACGTGTAAGTGGGTAATATTGAGTTACTTCGCTTTAATGTACTTCAAAAATTTTGTAAAGTCACAAAACTTCCGCTTGTCTTTGGAGTTTTATGCTGTTTGCTGTGTGTGTGTGTGTGTGTGTGTGTGTGTGTGTGTGTGCTAGTGTGGTTGCCGTGAGTTCCATTGGACTTTCTGTAGTGCCGATGTCGTGTCGTATTGCGTGAGCGTTTGGAGTTTAATTCGTTTGCGGCATAAACATGCGTTTTTGATATGAGTATTTAGATTACAGCCACGGTACTGCCAATAAATACTGACAGTAGTTGAAGCGCCTGCGATGCCAGAGATTGTTCCATTTAAGTGGTGGGCCGATTTAGTTTCAAATCTCAGATGCAATTTTCCTAGCAAGACTTAGTCATTTAGATTTAGATTTGCCTTTAAGTGGTGGAAACGGTGGATAATCTTGCAGTGTTTTTCGTAGCGAATCGTTACAGTGACATGAAAGGGTAAATAGAAATAGGAAGAAGATAAAGTACGGCAATTAACCTTACGACTTTACAAGTATTTTGGAGTTTTAAAAATAAATGAGAGATAACCAAAAGTTCATGTTCTATCCTTTTGTTTACTTACAAATTCTTCCGAAAAATAGAAAATGAATACTTACAAATATTTACAAATATTTAAGCACACCAATGTGACCCTACCTGCAGGATGCAACATCATAGTTGAATCAGCCTCCATTGTTACTTCGGCTTTGACGTAGGCCGAAGGAATATGCTTCTTTTAACCTTCGGTACCGGTTTCGGCCTGAAAAATTCTTATCAGTCGGGCTCTAGTTGATTCAATACAGAGAGGGCATTAGTTGCTATCCTAGCTATTTGGACCCAAGCGCAAACCTTGAACCAAGCCTAAGCTTATAAATGTACCCTAAACTATACCTTAACATAAACCTAGCTTGACGAGACGTGACATGACCTAACCCATCCTAAGCTCAAGCTAAAGCCTAAATCTAAACCTAAGCTTAAGTATAGAAAAAACCTTTTGAAGAGTGAATGTTCTAATATTGCCTAAAACGGACCTAATCGAACATAACCTGCAAGATTCTATTCTATTTTGGAACAAAGGTATTTATTTTGGCTTTGACTGAACTTATTGTGTAGAAGCTAAGATTTAATGCCGAATCCGAATGGCGAATATAAGTTTTTCATAGAAAATTATACACTCGCCAGTATCCTTTGCTTGGCGGTCTTAACAGAGAAAACATTTCTTATGCTTTTCCAGAGTATTGAACTCGATATCTTCGGTTCGTGGGAGAGCGACGCTAGCCACTATGAATGTTTTGACTCCTAACCCAATGGGAATTGAACAAGTGAGCCACAGTACAGTGCGTAGGGTGTTCATATATGTGGTCAATAAAGTTCAAGTGAAAAGAGCTCCCCTCCCCTTTCCACCGACTTTCTTTCAAATCCTACCTGCGGCTTTTAAAATCAAATCAACTCCGCAAAAAAAGCACACATCTTCAATGAAGTATCGCTCTGCCACCCCCACATCCGTTCGACATACCGCACCAATCGATCAAGCGAAGATCAACTTGTTCGCGTTAAGTTGGCGAATCATCAAGCGATCATGATGATTTCCGTTAACTCACCGAAGCCAAAGCCATGTAACATATACCCAAACAAATTCCTACCAACGAGATGTGAAGTTGAAACCTCCAAATTGTGTGAGCGCACCACCACCAACTGGGCGCTGTACTCTTTTATTTTTTTTTGTTTATATTTAATTTCATTCTGTGATAGTTTCTGTGGAAAACGGCCACCAATTGTGCAAAACTGTACTCAAATTAAGTGAAAAAAAAAGTATTCCAAGCAACACCACCTGAGCGTGTGATACGATCCACGGCACGATCCATCGATCCATCGCATGTAACGTTACTCATCACAGGTGGTAATGTGAGCGCACTCCATCAGTCAGTCAACCAGTCAGTGAGACAATCAATCGGTACACACCATACATTGATGGATTTTGGGTCAAAATAATAAATGAAGCATTTGCGGAACGTAAATAAAATTAACACGAAGACACAAAACATTTGGGTAACCACAAGAAAAAAAAACAAAGAAAAAAACTTGTGTTAAAATTTGTGTTAAATTTAAATGAAAGACAAAGAGAACGAGAACGAAAACTTAACAGAAAAGAATACTGACATCAGCCCAAAACGAAATCAGGACCACCCATTTTGAAAATTAAAGGCCTTGCCAGTTGCACGAATGGTTTGCCACTTGAGCATTCGAAAACTAAAACAATTGTTGCAATTTTATTATTAACAACTACTGACAACAGTCGCAGCCACCGCCATCGCCGCATGCCGAACCTTTAACCTCCTCTGGTTTTTTTCCCCGTCTCCATCAACTCTGCCTTGCATTTCAATAATTGCATAACTAACAACAACAATAATTTGCCAATAAAACTACCGTTTTCATTACGTTTTAAATGAATGTCATTAATTTGACAATATAAACCGTTAAATCACAAGCCACCACAGAAGGAAACAAAACCCCAAACCGAACCTGACATTTCTCAACTCAGTTTGGCAAATTCTGAGTACTGACAAGCGAAACGCCATCTCGTGGCGCATTGGAAATGGTTCTGAAAGCGTAACAACTGTTATAACAAGACCAAGAATCGAACAAAAAGTGGCAACTGCCGCGTCGGCGTGAGTCTTAAATATCCAACCTTGCCACAATTTCAATACGAATTCGCATTCGAATTTGTAACGTGGCCAGTAATTGGCATAATTCCATTGCCACGTTTTCAGCATTGCAGTGGCGGCGGCGGCGGCGGCGTCGGCGGCAGTTCTGATGGTAAGCACCTCCGTAATGACGGCAGTGGTTTTAATCGACACAGGTGTCTCTTTCGCCTCTTTCGCCTGTTTCGTGTCAATGACAGTTGAATGAGCGACTACTTCACTTTTTTTTTGCGCCTTACTGGTGATTTTAAAGTTTTTTTTTTTTTTTGGTCCAAGTACTGCTGGGGGTTTGGCACGGTTCACGATACGGTTCATTGGCCACAGCCAAGCTGCCGCAGTTGTCGCACATGTAAATCGTGACTTTGTAGCGACGGTGGCTGCTGCTCAATTGGGAGTGGAGTGGAGTGATTTGTTTCTGGCATTTTGATTGATTGTTGGGGTGAGTATTTCTGGCGGTAGTGTGCACTAGGAAATAGTCGCGTTTTTCCCCCTCTGCGTTGCCTAAAAACGACTTGAAATTGATTTGATGTTGCAAAATTTCGTATGATTCGTGTGAAAATCTTGGGTGGCATTAAAGTTGGCGGTTGTGGTAACGTGTAATTTGCAGGTTCCATATGTGTGGAGACAAGGTGTTATGTGATGCTGTGACCTCATATTCTAAAGGAGAAAAGGAAGGCAGCAAGAAAGTGAGGTGAGCTGAGAAATTGCACAGAAATGCAAAGATATTGGAATAGTCCTCCCACTCTATGTGGGTTGAACATCAGACCACAGGGTGACACTTTTTCATTTCAATATTCTTTGCCTTCATTGAAATTGTGGACCCCAACGAGAGTCATGTGATGTAAAAGCGATGAGCTTTAGTAATAATTGCTTAATAAATCACCGGTAAATACATTCAAATAAATTTTAAATAATTTTAATTTAGATCAATCCACAATATTCATAAAATTTTGCACAAAAAGCCTTTATTTTTTTGGGAGAAATTTCATTCAAATTCTACTAAAACTCCACAAAAGAGGTTACAGACGCTTTAATCGATAGAAGCATTTGAATGGCTTTCTTTCTAATTGTGAATTTATACAAAATTTCTACCAACAACAGCAACAACAACAACAACATCCAATGTAACTGACGCCCGTATCGAAACGCATACAAGACCGCAGTCGGCCATAGAAGGAAAGAATATGGTCAAAGTGAAATATTGATGCGTGCTGCATAGAAAATTGTAATCAATCAATCACAACCAAAATATAATAACTCAAAAAAAGAATAAAAATATGTTGGAATTGTGAGTGTTTTCACTCGACTCGCTTGTCGCTGCAGAGTACTGTCGATGCAGAGTCATATTCAAATTAAATAAAATTGTTAAGAATTCTTCATTGTGGAGTGGAGTGAATAGGAAATGTTTTTTTTTGTGATTTGTTTCTGGGATTATTGGAAAGTGCGGCATGTCAAGTGTCTTCGAGTGAACTGCGGAACAATTTGATTGAAATTTGGTTTTAGTGGAGAAAGGCGGAGAAAAGCTTAAAACGTTTTTATTTTTTTTTTCAAAGTCAAAAAGAATTTTTTTTTTTATTGCATTTATGGAAACTTTTTCCAAAACCGAAAAATTCTTCAGTCACGTTTTCGGTGTTGTCCATTCATAAATTCGCCGTTTTCGTTTTATTTTAAATTAACAACAATGTTTATCGCATTAATATGCAAATTTCCACAAACAAAACGAAACACAACCGCACCGAGCAAAAGTCGAAATATGTATCGATGGAATTTATATGGCTTTGTATTAATATGTCTTACATGCCCGGTTTTGTGGGGCTCCTGCGAGATCTGATATCAGTGCTCGCAATGAGCGGCGGCGCGCTTCGAAATTATAAATTGTTTGCGCTTTACGTTTTATTGCGCAGCAAATACAATAAAAACTGAAACAAAATATGATAAAACAAAAGGCGTCCTGCTGTGCACTTGTTTGAGGCAAAAGTTCAATACAAGCAGCAGTTGCGCTGCAGTTGCACACGGTAGATGTGTACGCTGCTACTTTGGCAAAGTTAATTTTTTCCTTTGGTTTACATTTTGCTTTTAGTTTTTTGTTCAATTTTCGTTCAAGAATTCACCAGAAGTGAAAACAAAAGATTGTCATCGCTTGAAAAATGCGAAAACGTTTTCAATTTGACATTTTTTTCGAAAGCGATTGCGCGTAACGAAAAAAAAAAATGCAGACGGTTTTCGGCTGCAATTTTTTTATGCCCTACACACAGAGTGTTCAAGGGTATATGGGTTTTGTCACGGCGTTTGTAACGCCTTAAGGGAGAAGCAACTGGCATAGAAAAGTACTTATAAACGAAGTAAGAGTCACCTCCTGAGTCTTACTAGCGATGACAGAATGTCAGAATTGATAAAAATTAAAAAAGGTATTGAAAAATTAGTGAAAAATTATCGAAAAGCTATAAAAAAATCGACAAGTTATTGAAAAATTATCAAAAAGTTATTTTTAAAAAGTCTAACAAAAATTATCAAATATTATGTACTTTTAAAAAACTATCGAAAAAGTATCGTAAAATTATCGAAAACAAAAATAATTAACAAAAATTAATTAAAAATATTTATCAAAGAATCTTCAAATTAAAAAAAATCTGTACAATTTATCAAAAGTGTACTATCAATAAACTATCGTAAAAATATCGAAAATTTAATTAATTAAAATTAATAAAAAAAATTAACAAATTACCAAAAAATTATCAAAAAAAAACAATTAAAAAATTATTAACAACTTTTTGAAAATATATCAACAAAATAACTATCGGAAAAGGTTCGTAATTTTTAACAAGTATCGAAGATTATTGAAAAATTGTACAAAAGTTTTCAAAAAATGGTAAATAAATAACAAAAATTATTTTAAAAACTATCAAATAATCATCGTAAAATTATCCAAAAATTATTTTAAAACTTTCAAGAAATTATCGATAAGATATTATAAAAAATTCACGTAAATTTGTTGAATCATGTACTTTGGTGCATTTTAACTTCGGCCTGACCGACTATAATTCCCTCAATAGCTTTATTTGGTTTTGTTTTTCTTTTTAAAAAAAAAACTTTTTTTATACTTCCTTACGTATTTATAAAACCAACAGAAAAATAAATAAATGATTCTTTCACTTTTTTCTTATGATCTGCTATAAATTATATGAAAATGAAAGAATTGAATTAAAAGCATTTTTGAATTTTTCAGCAGTCAATGCAATTAAATGATAAGATTTTCAAAATATGAAAGGGCGGCCTGGTCTGAGCGCTGAAAGTTGTTGATAAGCCAAAAGGAGGTGGGATATATTGACTTGTTCGGTGGAGTTCATTTTCCACCAAATCTTTACAAGAATTCTTTGCTGAAATTAATTTGAATTCTCTTTGTAAATGAGAAACCAATTTTTTTTACCGATCAGTGGCCCCAATTTCGAACTGATTATACGTCGATGGCAACCTGTAAGATAATTTCAAAAATCAATGCGAAACACCCTTTTCCCTATACCACATACAGGCCAGACCATATTTCACCCGCATTTCCCACTAATCACCGCAAACATTTCCCATGCCGCTTATTATATGCAGCAGCGTGCAGCAAAGCTAAACCCAAAGCATTCATCACAAGCAATTACCAGCTAAAATACTAAAATCCAACCTTGGCCGCTCGCTGCAAATGCATCATGCCATCATCCCATTATCACATACCACAAGAGCTTAGCATAGCACCAGACCAGGCCAGGCTCTGTTGCTGGTGCATAGGCAGACGACGACGCACTTGCGCACTTGAAATGCTCCGAATGAAATAAATCGCGCGTTTATTATGCCAACGGCCAGAAGTTTTTCATTTTTTTCCCTTCATCGTTTCTTCACTCTCTTCTTACTTATGTACCCACTGCTCGTGTTGCTGAACATAAAAATTGAATGCGATAGAATGCCACTAATCGATCGATACGTTGTTGTTGCGGTGGTTGTTGGTGCTCTCGTTGCAAAGGTGATGCAGCAATTGCTGCAAGCAACAAATAAAAAATGGGGAACGAAAAATCTAAACGATTTGGAGAAAATCACGTCTGCCACGATGATGATGACGCTGCGGTGGAGGAGGCGGAGGCGGCTGAAAGATGATGTTGGCCGCGACGCATGGAATCCACCTGTTGCATTGAGCTCATTTTTAGTGCTTTAAGCGAGGCGCGGCCAAAGTGATCTTCGCCGATCAAGATCAAATGCTAAGAAATACACGAATGCAAAAAAAGTGCGCGCGCATTGAGCAAATTGCAAACGAAAAATTCAACGAATTCCAATGTTGAGCTTGGCATAATAATGAAGCGCACGCACACACACACACAAACACACACGCAAATATACAAACGCACAAGAAATCGACATCATGCAACTAAAACTCTACCAGCGGCCAACGAATGATCGGGGATGATGCAGCTTATAAGCGGCACTTAAATGCATCCATTGAATGCTCCTTACAAAAAAGCGAAGCAGAAGAAGAGGGAAAAAAACGCATCCAATCAATGACGATTCATCGCTTAGCGCGCGGCATTTGATTGCAACAATTTTAGTTTTTTGCTTGTGGTGGTGTTTGCAGCATAGGCCACAAAGCGCGAAATAACAACAATTCAAACAGCATCGGTACAATAACAACAATAAAAGCACTCATGCTGCCAATCAATCACTCACTCACTCATTCACCGGCCGGGCCGGCCGCTCACACACTCCGTCACTCACTTGTTCGTCTTCCCAGGCGACTGCGACTTCGACTGCAATATGGGAATTTCTGCTGCTATGAAAGAAGATGGTCAAGTGTAATGGTTTTGTCATGATGCAGCATTTAACTTTATGTGCCGCGGGTATTCACAACGTGAAAAACTCTCATTGCAAGGAATCGAAATAAGTACAACAACAACAAGTAGAAAATGATGAAAAAAAAGGTAACAACAAAAATCGAAACAAGTTGCGTAGGTTTTCATTTAATTGTCGGTGTTGCCGCTGCCGCTCGTGTTGTTGTTGTTGTTGGATGGTTTTTTTCTCTCATTCGTTGCTGCTGCGCATTATTGAAATTGACTTGGCTTGTGAATTGAAAAGAATTTCTTGATTTCACTAATAAAAGCAATTAAGCGAATTGTTGGCGTTCTTCATGCCTATTTCAATTCCACTTCAACTTCTTCTCTTGTGATTGTTTCGAACTGCGTGTGCTGCATTTCGTATGGCGTTGAACATTTCAAGTTCGTTGCTTGAGTCTTTCGTTGCTGGATGGCGTTCTCGTTGAAAGAGGGTCGTTTGTTGATTTTAAGGTGAATCCAAATTACATACAAATATTTTCGTTGGTTAATAAAAAAAAACGTTTCTAAATATTCGAGAAATTAAATGGGAAATATTTGAAATATTTGATATTGAAACAAAAATTATATGAATTTGCTAAGTAGGAATTGTGTTAAATCAGTACAAAAGCAAGAGTCACTTAGCACTACTCGAACATTTTGGGAATTTTTAAATCAGTTATGAGAATGTTTTCTTTTCAACTCTTTAAGGAAGCCTTAAAACGTTTCGTTTTGGCTGGTGTCAAAAATGGATTGAAACTAGTTAGAATATTATCTTTGGTCTCCATTTAAAAATGCTGTTCCAATTCCATTTTGTTCCTGTCAAATTCCATTTTGTTCCAGTTTCATTCCCATTTAGTTCCCGACAATATTTACGTCCAAATCGGTTAAGTATTTCTCAAGATAAAGGAAAACTAAGAATTTTACAAGGGAGATGATGAGGATTTTTCGACATTTTATCGACAATTTTTCAAAAATGTATCGATTTTTATCAATAATTTTTCGATAATTTTTTGATATTTTATCGTTGATTTTTCAATATTTTTCGATTATTTCCATTTCCCGATCCATTCCAAATTTTTGTTCCCATTCCATTTTGTCCCGGTCCAATTTCATTTCATTCCAGTTTCAATCCCATTTTGTTCCAGGCATAATTGCCAACCAAATATCGTGCGAAATGACAGACTGACAGACGGGCATGGCTTAATCAGCTCAGGAGGTGATGCTGATCAAGTTTTCCATACCAGACCCGCCTCATTATGGGTGTTACAAACGGTGAGACAAAAACACACTATTGTACCCTTGGACACTAATAAATTTTCATACGTTCCAAACTAGAATTAAAATAAAATTGCACATAATTAAAAAGAACTTATCACAGAAATCTATAAACAAAATGAGTGTAAATTAAAACAAAAGCCAATACCGGCTTTAACAGTCATGCTGCCTTAGGCCAGGCGTCTATATAAAAAAAAAAACACCACAACGGGCAGGTGAAAATTTAACACTAAGGCAGGAAAATCCAACTGATAATTATTTCAAAAGCCTTTAATTAAATTTTCAAATTGTGGACTTCAATTTGTGAAATAAATTAAAAGTTACATAAGCACGACGACAGGGCAACACAACGCCACCGAACCGCCAAACAGCTGAGATAGTTTTGGACACAAGTGCAGGAATATTGTGTCTATTAGTCGGTTCGATGGCTAGTGGATAATAAACTTCATGTGTGTGTGTATTATTTTTGAATTCGAAATTAGCATTTCAATTCAATGAAATTGTTCAGAAAAGAGTAATAATTTTTGTTAATTTCTTGAAATTAATCAAAGACTTCAAAGGAAGCGACTGCGGCGGCTCACATGCAAAATATCAAAATCTTAAAAACTCACAACTATTTATAAAAGGCAATCAATTTAATTGGCCATAAAATCATGTTTGTTTAATCAAAGAAATAAATATTAAATGCAAAAAAAAAGCTGAAAAAAGCTGAAGCGACTGAAAATGAGCCAAAATCATATTCATAATAAAAGCGTCCACGAAAACCTCCCAAATTGCAGTCAGCCATTTGAATATTCATTCTTGGAAGCGCACTAAATACCGCACACAAACAATAAGCGAAATTGCCGCAAAGCACATAAATCACACAGAAATGCTGCAAAAATGCTGCAGCATGCCCAAACGGCAAAGAGAGAAGGCGAACGAAGGCATTGTTATATAAGATTTCTGGGTATTTCTGCTTTGAAGACCCCAAAAAGCAACAACAACAACAGAAACAGAAAAAACCAAAATAGAAGGCAACTTGACTCATGATTTTGTATATTTGATATTAAATCACTTTGGTAGCAGCATAGCATCAGCAGCAGATGCGGCAAAAACACAAAAATAAAAAACATTCAAAACGAAACCAAGAAAAAAAATTGCACAATCTGAAATGTGTGATTATGGGGCGAACAAGTGTTGAGCTGATGCCGCGGCTGCTTCTACAACGGCTTCTTTGCCATTTTAGTAGAATTCTTCGATTTGTCTTCCGAGGAGTTTGTTTGCATATGGCTCGGAGAAGGCTTTTCGAAGGTGTTACATAAACCCATACTGCCGCCTCTATAATCCATTTGATACTTTCAATTTGTTTGTTTGCATAAACCCAAAATGCTAAATAAACTAACGGATTGCATTGTTTTGATTTTGGTGTTGGATTTGCTGTTGTCCCAAATGTAGCTCAGGTGTTACCGTTTTTTCCTCTTTTTTTATTCCGTTTTTTAAGTTTGCTTAATGCTGTTTTGCTATGAAACACCTTTAAGGAATTGCTGCTGCTTACCAATGCTATTGAGTAATGTGAAAACAATAGAAGGTATACAAAAAACGGTAGGTAACTACAAATATTCAAAGGGCTTTTCCTTCAGTTTGTGTACTATGTGCACTAGCAATTGGTAACCCTTGTTTTATACAACATTTTCTATTTCTACACCTTTTGGCTTTCTGTTGAATTTGCATGTAATTAGCTTAGGTTCCAGGAGTATATCTAATAGTTTTCACCATTTAATTTGCCAGTTTCCTCAACTTACTCAATTGTAAAGGAGTATTTGACAAGATATTGTTTGTGATATACCCTACACTTTTCCGCTATGCCAAGTTTCATACTACTTCGACGAAATCTTGAAATTTCGGTCACTATTACGAATCCACCATATGGAATTTTGAAATATTTATGATACATAACGACAGACAGTCAGAAGTGTAGGGCTAATTCCACCTCAGAGGTTATCTGACCAAGAACATACATATCGCTGCCTTAACACTCATTTTGCAAATTTTACAGGAGGCATTCATATGATAGGACATTTACAAAACCTTTAATAAATCCGTAAGTTTTCGATGTGTGGCTATAAAATTTTCAGAAGAAATTCATGCGGATGTTCTTAATCATAATCCATCAAAAAGTCGGTGGGAAATGAGACACAAATGAGGATAAGTGAAAAGTGCACGGAAAAAACGGAACAGCATTTTCCAAAACAATCAAACAAATAAGCACAAAATGAAGGCGAAATAAGCATTTTATAAGAAAGAATAAAAAATATTTTATTTTCCGAAGAAAGCTTTTATGCCTGATTATCTGCAAATACCAGTGTAGGCAAACCATTACAATAAACCATAAAATTTTTTTTTGAATTTGCAAATAAAAATTATTTTTCCATCGGGTGACAACATACCTTAAGTATATTTTCTGTTAACTTAGTTAAGTTTGAACTTAATTGTACTATGAAATAGCTGGACCCGCTTTGCTGGACCTGACCCGCTTTGCAGAGCCTAAAACACTTTTGTAGTTGTATTGTTAAACTTATCCCATAAGCAAATATTTTCCCTGAAACCGAAAGGAATAAATTTCACCGAAGTTGAAACCCGCAGATACGGTAACACTGTTTGGGTGGGGAGAAATTAAGTGGTAGGTGGCAGCGGTAGTATTTGCTATAAAAAAATGTCTGCAAAAATGTGAGAGAAATATGTAGTTTCTAACATGTGGGCGGTAAAAGTGATCATGTCAAAACCTATCCCACCTCACTATAGAACACATATATAAATTTTGGTGAGAATCTGTGCAGTAGTTTCCGCGTCTACTGGTGCCAAACATACACGTCTCTTTTATATATATAGATATGGGCCATTGTTATTGAATTTCTTCAGAATTAATTTGTAAGCTTCAACACTCTCCAATAATTAAAATTTTTTTATCTCACCTGCTTATACGTTAGAACTTTCGACCAGTGTTACTTCACTCAATCAGTTTGATTGAACTCTGTACGAAATACAGAAATGAGGGTGTAATGCAGTACGATATTTTCTTCCTAGCTTTAATTTTTGCAAAAGGAAATTTGAATATTTTCTGTCTGAATGGCGGAAAATTATGCGAAAAAGTTTATCTACAAAAAACTTTAAGAAAAGCACGTACAAAATGTGGTAAAGGTTTGTCTAGGTTTTCCGAGCTATACTTATTACTAGAACACTTTTCTGAAAAAATATTACTAACCAATGAAAAATTTAGCTGAATTTCACTTTCATTTTCGTAAATCCTTCAACATTGAAATAGAGCCGCCAGCCAACAAGACAAAATGATTAGGAATATGAAATAAATTGCAACATTTGTAGTTGCTGCTGCTGTTGTTGTTGTTGTTGCTGTGCACAGTAAATGTGTTGTTCCAAGTCAATTTTTGACAACAAACACGTTTTTTTTTCCTTCGGTCAACTGCAGCAAATACTCCACAGACAACACGATGTTATCAACAACAACAGGTTGAATGGCGTGTTTGAGGAAAAACAAAGCCACCCAACCAAAAAAACCAAAGAAAAAAAAACGAAAACATTCGCCTGCTGCTAATTCGTATTATGGGGCGTATGCTGTATGTGTGCTGATTAGAAACCCGTGCAGTATTTGTTGAGTTTATTGCGAACGAAAAAATTAGTGTGTGCTAAAAATTAGGAAAAACTTTTGAAGCAGGAAAAAAATAAAATTAAAAACCAAAAAGTGAAAAAGTGAAAAATAAAAAATGAGTCGAAATTGTGCTAAAATCTAACGCTTGGACGTTTGAAAATAGTTGCTGATTTGTGATTGTTTTTTCGGGGTTTGGTTTTTGGCACCGATTGTGCGACAGCGACGGCATGGCGTTAGGCGCTGTGGCGCTGTCATGGCGTGGCGCGCTGTTTCTAGCAGCAAGTCACTTTTGTTCGATTTCACATATTTGCAGCCAAATCATTTTTCGGAAAAAATCGTTAATTAATTACGATTTATTGACTGAGTTTCGTTGATTAGACAATCGACGTTTGTTATTTGTATGCTGTGTGCTGTGTGCTGTTGTTGTTGTTGTTGTTAATGCTGTTACAATTATTGTTGCTGTTGTGGCTTGATGTTTGTCTGTATACATATATATATACATTGGCAATTGACGTGAAACGTGTACGACTTTTGCGGCTCATGTTGTCGTCAATTAATCGAAATTTTATTTCTGCTTTGCAGGTGGCATTTGCCAATCGAAAACGAAAATGAATTGATTGAATTACAACAAATAAACCAAATCAAAGTCGCACACACACACACACACACACACACACACGCATACATGAAAACAATTAAAATATTGCCAAATATTATTTGGTTCATGCAAATGCGCTCAGCGGAACTTTAGCCGATATTCGTGATTATTTCAGCCAACAAATCGAGTTCGTTGCTTAAGTCTTTTGTTTCTATTTTTTTTTCTTGTTGGTTGTTTTATATTTTCCTATCGATTCTTTTGTCAATTACGACCACATACATACGAAAGAGAATGCGCTTCAGCATTGATTTATCGCTTGCACCAAATTTGGTTATACTTGTGTGCTGCAAATAAACTGCCAACTGCCAACTGCACAACGTACAGGAACTACAACGAACCGAACAGCACAACATACAGATTTGCGTATAATTTAATTTGCATTTTAACAACTTTTTGCGTGTGGCGTACAAGTGCAGGCAGGCAGGCATCCTCACCACCACCATGGTCGTCGCCGTCGTCGTCGTCGTCGTCTTCATTGTCATCTTTGGCTGCGGTGGCCGACCACGACCACAATGGAAGGACACTCGAACAATAAAAGGCGTGACTTGTTACATGCGCGCATGCGTGTAGTCGCAACACGATGCATAATGCAGGAGAAGCCAAAGTCATCATCAACGAAAATTTCTGGCGAAAAATCTGCGTTTAAATTGGCTTAAGCTCGTGTCGCAAGTGTTTCGTTTTTTTTTGGTGTTTTTTTTTGGGGGGAATCATAAAAAATTCTTTTGTTACACGTTTCTTCTATATTTTTGTTAACACAATTTTTTGTCATTTAGCATGTTTTGGACAACATTTTTTTTTAGGGGGGGCTCAGTTTGCGTTGTTAAAACGCGTGAAATTGCTTGCAGCAAAGCGGCGTAGTTAAACAGGATTTAAAATGAAAATATTATTTCTTTTTTCGGAGTTTGTCTTTATGAAATGTTCAATTATGTTCGGCGACATTCTCTGGAATTTGGTATTTTATAATTAGTTGGTGATTTTGTGAATACAATGGCGGGCAATACTTGTGTGTTTCCAAGAAAAAATAACTCACCAGAAAATAATTTAATGTATTTTTTTTGTTTGAAAACACCTTAATAGGGTAGGGTATAATAACAACAGACAAAGACGACAGGATAATTTTTTTATGAACATTTCGAGTTCTGATCTTGAGAAAATGCCCTCACAAAGAAAGTGAAATATTTCAAACCAGAAAGATACACCATGAAATTGTTTTCCAATAACCAAAAGTGAACTTCCTATTCGCATTAAAAAACTCAACCACAAAAGCCCAAGAGCAAAAATCAAATTAAAGCATTTCAAAAACTCAACTTCAAGGCAGAAAAGACAAGGGAAGAGAAATGGGGAAAAAAGAGGCCTTAAGAAAATAAATAAGCTGCCAAACCCAAAAAAGGCAACAGCCGCATCACCAACAACCACTTCACACAACAACAACAACAATAATCACAGCAACGACAACGACAACTTCCCGTTCAAACTCAAACTCAAACTCGAACGCAACACATCGAAGCGGGCAAATGAAGTGCGTGGGCGCAAGCGCAGGTGATTTTAATCGCATGCCAGGAATCTGGCTCAAACAGGTGAATAAGCCACGAACGAAAGCAACAACAACAACAACCACAACAACAACGTCAGTCCAAACCAAGTAAAAATTAAATCAACTCGAATGAGGAGCTGTGTGTGCTCTCCAGACACAGACACAACCCAAAAGCCAAAACCAAACCAAATTCACAAAAATGAAACAAAAATCGAAAATCACGAATTTCGCTGGAAGATATGCAAAAGCAGCACAAAAGAGCTGCACCAGAGCAGCGCATTGCAGCAAATTGAATTCTTCAGGAGGATCAATGTGCACTAGAATCGAGCGGACGCTAGTTTGCAGAGCGCGGGCGCGAGTTCCTTGTTAAAACGCGGCAATGGCAAGAAATCTGCGCGCTTGCGCATAAATTTCATGAATTTTGAACCTGTCGTAAGCGAAAAAAAGATGAACCAGATGAAGGTTGAGGAATGGGGGGGGGGCAGAGAGTGAGGTATTCCAGTGCATACCTAGAAGACGCTTAATCTGCATATACAAGCCATAAAGCAATTTCCATACATACACAGACACACGCCCAGGATGGCCAGCGTGGCAAGGTAAGGTAAGGTAAGGTAAGGCAAGGCAAGGTAAGGCAAGGCGTTCTGCTTATGGGCACGGTTGCGAGCCTAACCTTGATCCTTGTCAAGTACACAAAAAGCGTAATAAGTTCGCTCCTCCGCTCGCTCATCGTCGATTCGTTACGCTCGTGTACGCTTTGTTCTGGTTTTGCGAATTCTGATTCTGATGCTTCAGCATCCATCCGCCTTTTTGGACCATTTTGGCGTTGACGGTGTGGTGGCATATCCCAAATTTAAATCATTGCGCGCGCGCATTCGCTCGCTCGCCATCCAGAACCAATGTTCACATTATTTTTATGCAAATTTTTATTTTTTAACTTTTTTGTGTTTGGTTTTTTTTTTTAATTTTTGTTGGTATGCAAAATTGAATTTTGTCGTTTTTGCAAATTTTTGAGTTTCAGTGTTTTGTGGAGATTTGTGTGTGATTTGGTCTTTCGCGCAGGCAGCTCTCGTTTTGCAGTCAGTTTTTTGCGTTTTTTTTTTTTTACCTTTTCTGTGTTTGTATTCTGTGCAGCCAAATTAGTGAATTTACATGTCGAACAATGCCAAATACAGCAAAGAGCATTGCGGTGCGTTAACCGGCAAGCGAACAGAAGTACTATAGCAAAGTATACCAAAAAAAAAAATCACCAACAACCACAAGAATTTCGCATAATTCAGAGCAACAAGTGAACAGCACGGATTTGGGTTTTTTGTGTTGTGTGGGATTAAAGAAAATTCTGAGAAAAATTAAACTAAATAAAAAAAAGTCCTTCAGTTTGTACTGGTTCATATCTAGTCCTTTCAATATCAAGTCACAATTATCAATTTATTTTACCTTCAAATGCATTTTATTATGTCCTCAATTTAAATGTAATTTAGTGGCAAATTTTAAAAGATATCATAAATTTATTTTAAAATTAATATGAATGCTCCAAACAATTTGTCTTGCTAAGCAAATCTAGTTTTGCATAAACATTTGCATAGTTTACTTTTATGTCGAATCGCCCATCAGGCTACCAGGCTACACGCCCCCCTTTAGAGACAGAAAAACAAAAATAACAAAAACCCGCTCTGAACAAATTTTCCTACCCACTGTGCAATTAACACCTCAGCGCACATTCGGCCCGAGCCATTCGATATTTTTGTCTGAAATTATAATGTTACGTTCATCGAAAAGACTATTCAACCCCCCCCCCCCCAATAAAACCCCCCTTCGCCTACTGCCACCGCTCACATTTTACTAATTAATAACGTTAATGTGCGATTTTGATATATAAGCCTATGAGCCCCGAAAATATCCAACTGTTCGCACCTATGCTGCCACTGGAAAGCTCTACAAAATCAACTCACGAAAAATCCACCCCTCCTGCTGCCGTTTAGAGCTGAAATGCAATACCGGCATTGCATTTTAATTTCGAAAATGTTTTTCATAAATTTTGCCACCACTACTTTGTGGTTATTTGTTGTTGTTGTTGTTTTTATTGATTCCGTGGTTATGATAAATTTTTCGCTAACCACATGCGATACACTTCACTCCGATTCCTAGTGTCTTTTCGGCTTTTCGTTTTTATAAATAAACGCAATAAAAGTTTTGCCAATAAATAGTTTATTAGTGTCGTGTTGTCATTACCGGCGAAGCCTGATTTTTTCCGCCAAAAGTTGCTCTCGTTTTTCTTTTTTGTTTTTTGTTTGTGTTTGGCAAATGACAATAATTTAAGCAATAATTGTAAATTTGCCTAGAAATTAATTGAGTTTCTGTTCAACAGCGACGTTGGAAGTTAATTTTTAATTGAATTTTAATTAATTTTCGTTGTTGGTTATTTGCGATGGCTTGAACGAAAGACTTAAGCTAGAAACTGGAAATTTAAATTCAGGTATGAAGGAAATTGTAATTAATAGTTTATATTTAAAATAGTTACTAACTGCTAGGATACGATTAATATTTGCGTTAATATTACAACCACCGTTTGATATTTGGAAGAGTTATCAATTAATGAAAAAAAATCTCTATTAGAAAATGGTCAAGTAGGTAGGTATTAAAGAAGGCATAACTTTTTTGAGGTAAACTTAAAATTTTGTTTAGTTTTCCAACATAGTTAAAAAACTAGAGAGTGGACTATCTTCGGCTATACCGAAGTTGAAATACCCCCACACAGTAGAAAGAAGTACCTCGAACATAAAAAAATGTGGTCTCAAGACCCTATTTTGAGCCAATTGTAGGTGGTTTTGGAGCCCGGATCATGTCCAAAATCCATTTCTAAAAATTTCCAATTAAATCCACCAAAAAAAAAATTGGTCTCAAGACCCCATTTAGACCCTTATATATGTGGCTTCGGAACCTCGGACCATGTCAAAAATACGTTTCTAAACATTTCCAATCGAATACAACAATAAAAAAGAAGAAAATGTTTAGCTTTTTTTCGGTGTATGGGAGTTACGCCCAGTTTTTATCCGATTTGGCTGATTCTCGAACTTAATCTCAGTATTCACAAGAAAACATGTACCCAAAGTTTCAAGTCGATATCTCCAAAACGGCGACCGCTATCGTGCGGACGGACAGACGGACGGACAGACAGACGGACATCGCTAAATCGACTCAGGAGGTGATACTGATCAAGAATATATATAATTTTCCATACCGGACACGCCTCCTTATGGGCGTTACAAACGTTGTGACAAAGTGAGTATACCCTGCCACAGTGAGTGTGGGGGTATAATAAATGGTGCCACAATTCATTGTTTTATTTACCATTCATTTAAAGTAAAATTGTCTGCAGTCAAAATTTGATATATAGTTCTTAGAAATATTGCATGCTCCTACATCGATTCGATGGACAATAAAAATTCGGAAATAAGTAGGTTATTTATTATTTTGAAAAACCTTCGAACCCACTATAAGTACTTACTATAAACTTTATTAACTTTGACCACATTCTGAAATTGAAAAGAATTACTTAACATTTATTGATGCCATATTGTTTGCAATTGCGCAAGTGTTTACCCATATTCTCCCGCCAACAATGCACATCCATTTAATAATAAAGACTCCGCAGAACCGGAAAGCAAATAAATATAAAAAAAAAATGTCGAAGTTAAGCACCACCTTTCCGCCCTAAAACAATTACCGAAGGCAAACAATCATAAAAAACATGGTCATACACGAAACATGTTTATCACTTTGAAATTAATAACATGGCATTACTTAAGAAAAAAAAAAAAAAAAAAATTTAACAAACGAACAAAGCAAAGGAAGCTGAAGAGTGGCTCATGTGCAGCGTAAAATTAAAATTTTCGGCCAAACGAAAAAAAAAAGTCATATGCTGCCAAATCATGCCAAAAAGACTGAGACGCGGACAGACACACATGCAGTCCATTCACGGCATGTCCGTCCGTCCTGCATAGCCAACACCGAGAGTTGTGTGCACTGCTGTGATCAATTTTGTTAAATGATTTATCTCAACTCTTAATAAATCACTTAAAATGCAGCGATAAAAATTAATCAATATGGTCGCACTTCCCGAGCCAATTCCAATCGAAATTGATAGTAACCGAAAATAAAGACCAAAAAGCTACAAAAAAAAGTGGGGTAACCAGCAACGACGATGACGACGACGACTGCAAGTGTTGCCGTTGTGCTATGGCAAATGAGTTACGATTGGGGCAGTAGTGAGTGCGCGCTGGCGCACGACCATTAAGTAATAATAATAATAATTTTTTTTGTTTTGATTCAGTTTATCCTTCAACGTCTTGCCGCCAATTGAGACGCCGCTGCCATTGCGCCGTATCTGAATCCGGTGACTTTGGCGATTTCGATTTCGAATGTGATTTTGATTTCGATTTTGATTGCCCTGAGGAGCTTTTAAGAATCGCTTGACTTGTCTTGACTGGACTTGCTTTGCTTTGCTTTGCTTTGGTTCGGTTTTGTTCGCTCGGACTTGCGTCTGCTGCATACAATTTGGCCATTTGGCTCATGAGCTGCGGCGCATATTAGTTTCGTTTCGTTTTAGTGTCTTTTGTATTTTGTTTATGTTCGTTCCAAGTGTTGCGCTCAATTGACAGTCCAACTGACAGACATGCCGTGAGGCTGCTAAATGTTGCGCCTGCTGCTTATTGTGCATGGACTTATGGACGCAGGACTTTTATGGCTGGCTTGGAAAAATGAAAAAAATTTTAATTTAGAGAAAAAAAAAAGAGTATCAAAATTTATCATTGCGCACTTGCTGCCTGCCGTCATTGGGAAAATGAAAAGTTGTGACTGCAAGGTTTGAGCATATTTGTGGAATTACCTCATTCCTAGCTGTCGGTCAGTGAACAATTTGTGTTTGTAATGAAATTTAAGTGCATCCAATCGGTTGTATGCAGAAGATTCAATTTCGAGGATGATACCAATTAAAAATCCATTTGCAGTTGGGAGTTTGAGGGGAAAATGTTCAGCGGAGATGGAAAATCTTTCATTTTATCCTTTCTCCAATTTCTGAAGCCACAAAAAAAAGCTATTGAAAAATCCCCACCTACAATCTGAGCCATCAATGAGTAACAACAAAAATATAACAAAATCCCCAAACAAAATATAATCCACACGCAAAAGTGAGTGCAATAAATTTCTTTAATTTCCCATAAATTTTCGTAAGCATATTTTGTTATTGTTTCCGAAAAATAGAGGGAAAAAAAGCAAAAATGTAAATTCGTTACCCACCCAAACGAATGATACCTACACCCGCACTCATTTGCCTTTCGACCAAGTGAAATATACGACATGCCCTATGCAAAGCGTGTACTTCTAGCCAATCGAGTGGGTGCCCTCAAAAGCACCATTTGACGCCATCCACAATGATGCCGCCAACTGCTTTGACACTTTCGCAACTGGACAGGCTCCCAGCAGCACAGCCAAAAGCAATTCCTCAGCAAACAAATGCGGCGACAAGATGTCCGCCATTGCGAACAAACGCCTGCGTGTCTAACAATACGTGCGCTAGCGAACGCGCGCGTCTCACATCAAAGCATTTGGCGCCACTTCATTCATTATGGAGAGACTCCAGCTTCATCAGCAAGAGCAAAAAAAAGCATACAAAAAAGCACACAAAAAAGGAATACAAAAAGTCACAAAAGAACATAAAAAAAATCACTCACAAAGAAAAGGGAACCAACTTTATGGCTGACACCAATCAACTTTGTGTCGCCGCAGCAGCAGCAACGCCATACACTTCATACGCTTCAAACGCCCCAAGCGTAACCAGAGCGCCTCATAATGGGACGCGGTCTCTTCCAAGCCCAAATGGTTGGTGGCAAAGAGCCCTTTCAGTGCGCCATACTAGCCACTAGCCACCAGCGACAGCATCTAATGCGTTTGTTTATGTTGCCAACAACTTGCGAAGTGTTTGCGGGCGAAGCTTAACTGTTTTGCTTTGTTCATTTGCATACTGCTTGCCTTACTGCTTACTTTACTGTTGATTTTCTTTGTTATGTGTGTCCATATTTTAGCTTCAGAAAAACATTAGTTGGCACCTTTTGCAGTCAGGATCTGGCATAAGAAGTTCACTTGCTCTCTCTCTCTCTCGCTCTCTCTTCATCTGCACTTCACTTGCGTGTGTTTGAAATGTGCCCTTTTTAGGCGTTTGTGTGACTTTTGTTGCGCTTCGTTTCAGTTAAGTTGAGTCGTGTGGTTGCATTGCTCGCCTTCATTCAATTCCCACGCAATTTTTAATGTTAACCAAAAGATGGTTTACCCGCTAGATGCCATTAAAAGAAAAGAAAATAGCCTTTTTGGCCAGTGGAGCACTTGAGCGGCAGTTGGGCCCACTGAAAGTCACAATTGTGACTTTTATGCGGCACATGCATTTAATTAAGTTTAATGATTGCTTTAATTTTACTTTTGCCCTCTTAATTGTGTAAGTTGATATCCCCTCTGCTTTCTGCAATTGACACCCACAAACACTTTTAATGTGTGTCATCATCACTCTATGCTCAGGCCACAGCCTCTCACCGTCTTGCCACAAAGTGCACATCACTCGTGCAATTGTCTGTAAGCGAGTGTCTTTAAGTTGTCCCCTGTCTTACCAATTTATTTTCCGCGTGCCCCCTTCTGTCGTCTTCCATTGACAAATAACAAATCTAATTTCGGGCTTTGTTGGTCGCCTTTATTAGTTGTCAAATTTTTTGTTCACGATTTTTTTTTCAGATTTTCCAGATTTTATTTCACTGCAGCGACACGTGACCGTGCGTTAATGCGTATGTGCGGAAACGGAAGCGACTGTCGTGCAGCGACGCAAATACTCGTAAAGTGTATTGGAAGTTTATTTTTCGGATTTTGTAAGATTTCATACACTGAGAGAAACATGTAAATATTCGTAAAAGATAAAAATAGGGGAAAAAAAGTATAAAGCTATGTTTTTAAAATATAACCCTTAAACCGACAAAAAGTAGAAAATAAATTTCGAAAGATGGGAAGAATATTTCCATATTTTTCCAATATTTTATTATATAAAACCTAAAAAATTATGCATATTTCTGCATATTTTTTTGCATATTTCTGCATATTTTTTGCATATTTCTTGCATATTTTTTTAGACATTTTTTTTTGCATATTTCTTGCATATGACTTTGCATATAAATCCGCTCTCTATGATAACTTATTATGGGGATTTTTCCGAGAACAGAGTAAAGCTTCGTTTCCAGCTCTCAAGTGCAAACACAGCATCAAAACCTTGAAGTACAGTACTGCACATTGGTGGCACTGTGTTATTTGCAGTGAAACAACTGGTTAATATTTCGCTTGACATTGAACTAAAGGCAGCCTGCTATGCACAGATAGTAAGTTTTAGTTTCCTTTAGCAACGAAAGATGCAGTGGGAAGAGCGACCCCATCACATTGTATCAAGTATGTAACTGTATGGATATCCACGAAAGTTGTGCTTTCTCCACGAGATTATATTCAAAGGCATTTTAATTTTAAATACTATGGTAAGATTATCAAATTCATTGTCCCGAAGTTTAATCACATTTTCCATTCACACTCAGAATACTCGAAGTGTACCAGAACGCACACGCACACGCTCACCTAATCACAGTGAAGCGCAACAATCTCATCAGACGCAAATGCCTCAGACAATGCAGCAAAAATATTAATTTATACTATTTGCAATTGTCCCGCATGCCGCAAAGTGTGATTGTGACAGGTTCCATACGCATCAGACACGTGACATACGCACACAGTCAAGCATAAAGTCTTTTAATAATGGCATAAATTGAAGATGCTGGCGGGTTTGAAAATTGATAGTGCACACGGTCGAAACAGAGAAGAGCGAAAAAAAGGCAACAACAACAATAGACCAAAAAGAAACCATTAAATGCAAACAGAAACGAACAAAGACCAGTAAAAGCATATGCCCAGCTTCACAAGGACCGAGGGCGACGCTTAAAAGTTCTCACACCATTAAATGAAACAACAAAAACCCAACTGCAACAACAACAACACTCGACCAACAAAGCGAACAACAATCAATTGCAACCCGAAATACTGAAGTGGCCACGCCAAATCCACCGCACAAACAGCAAAACACACACCAAGAGCCCGAATGTTATCTGGAAGATAAGTGGCAAGGATAACGCTGGGATAATGCATTAAAAATTAAAGCGTTACGTAGATGGCCACCAGACGTCGACGACGATGACGTTACGTTACATTTGTATCTATTTCCTTGACAGTGGCAATGGTGGGTGTGCTGGTGATGAGATGAGTTAAGATGAGCGATGCATGCGTCGCACACCACTTCAGGTTTAACGTTAAACCATAGCGAAACACCGCAGTTATGAGCGGGCTGAGGTGGGGTGCCGCTTGCGCCGTTCCCACGTTATCCGCATGCGAAGTGTTGCTTATGTCTTCGCATAGAAATAACAAAGTTACTAAGGGCCCTAAGGGTGTCTTGACGCATCCTTTTGCCCTTTTGCTCGTACCACTGATGATGACGCGCACAATATGGCATATTCCATGCCATAGTGCGAGTTCGAGTGGTTGTTGCTTCATCATCGCCCCTTTTTAATTGCACCCCCGAACAAAGCACATAGCTGTTGGCTGATTTGTGTATTAAGGATCAGGATCATCCCTGTTCTATTCCTGTGCCTTGTTCCGTGCCTGTCGTTGTCATTATTTGCTATTTTAGCAATTTTGTTGTCAGTTACTTTTTTTTCCTCCTTTCGCTTCCACTTTTATTGTTTGCCTCTGAAGTGTTCAATATTGTTTTGTACTTCATGGCTTTTGCTGGTTTCTCAATTATCCTGATCAGATTGGGGGAATCGGTCGTTTTATAGAAATTCTATTATTTTCGCTCATCCATTAATTTAGTTATGGGAATGGAAATTTCGGTTGGGTTTCGCGCTTTCAATAGGGGTGTTGCCTCATTAAATTAACACAATTTATTGTTGAGTGCTGGTAATCATCTGTACGAGCTCTAAAGTTCATCCAATTGAAGTGCTTTTCATGCGAAATGTTAAATAAATAGAATAAAGTATAGAATTAGTAAAAGTTTCCCATAGAAGAACAGAAATATACAAAATAATCAATTGCACATACGACTCAGATACCCACTATTTGTGGTATTGAAATTTTATCTAAGGAAACTCATGTAAATTCATTCAAACACATTTAATGTGATTCTCGGAACAATAACCCATATGGATTGTAAATTACCCCCACGTAGCAATGATTTTCAAACCTGGAAAAGGTCCTTGCAATGAGGTTTGCACTTGTTTTAAATTAAAATGAAAAATGTGTGATTCCTGGTCATACATTTTTCTTTCTTACAAAAGTACAACATATTCTAATAATGTCAAGGAAATTGTCTAATCAACAAATTATTACCGCACCAATATGTATAAGATTTATATATACACAAAGATTTGTCTTCGGGGAATTCGAAATGGTGCGACATCCAGCAGAAAGCAGTGTCCTCGCGGTAAAGCTGTTTACAATCTGCAGAGTAGATACGCCCTAACAATGATGGAACCATTTGCTGATGACACTACTTTAATATACTCTGACTCAAACTCAGACTTAGCAGGCATGATGTGACTGGCATTCACGGTAAAGCCAAAGAATACAAATGTTTCCCTAACATTTAACTTGAAAAAAGCCTAGTGACTTGCTCTGGAATTTAGTAGAAAAATAAGTGGTACCAGAATGCTGCATATTCCGGTGCATCGGTATTAGGGCTTTCAATCCCGAAGGCTTTTCGGAATCCCTGGATTTTCGGCACTGAAAATTGCAATCCCGGAAACCCGGGATTTTTCGGGATTTGGTATTTTTACAAGCAAAATGCATTTAAAAAAATAAAAAAATGTTTTTTTTTATAGGTTTTATTGCAAAACTGATAGTTTTAGCTTAAATAAATAAACATAAACATTAATTTCAATTTAGTAAAGGTACAAATTAATGCATTTTTTATTTTCAGTATTTGAGTTTCCCTTTTCTTAGGAAAGACACAATCCAATTCAAAATATGCTTGAATAAGTTTTCTGAAATTACTTTTGCATCAGTTTTAAGTTTTCCTAAATTTTTTTTACTAAGAAATTCTTTTTTGTGCGTTCGCTAAGACTGAAAATAACAATTTTCTTCTGAAATAAATATACATTTTTTTTTTTCTTAAAGAAAAAATTTCACAATATAAATATTAAAAACTAGTTGCGCTCATATTTACAAACATTTAATTAGACAAAAAACCAGTTGACGAAAGTCATTCTGCGCAACAGTGTTGTTCAGTGTCACTGGTAACTAGTTTTTAATATTTATATTGTGATTTTTATATTTTTATATGTAGTCCTTCTCTTTATTATTTTTGTTAAATATGTTAAATGTGAATTCTTATAAAAATAATTTGTTATTACTGTTTCTACGTTTCAAATAGGTCCTGATGATGATTGACAACGTCAATCGAAATATCGAATAAATAAAAAAAGCAAAAGTTAAAACTTGTTTTAATTTTTTGACACGGCCAAAGCCTACAACAACGATTAAGTAAATACAAGAAGGCCGATAACAACAACGAAAAAAATTCAATTTATATTTATTTTTTTAAATGATGATTTTTTGTATACAATTAAGGTCGAAAAAATAAAATATCTTACATATTTTTTAAAATAAATTAAAAATTTTTAAGTTTTGTGTTTTCGAACTATTTTTTTTTTCATTTTAGGGTTGTTTAAATGTTGTCAAAAACTATTTTTCTGCGAACACGATTTTATTTATATTTTATGAGCGATGAAAAGTTGTATTTTTCTTGTATTAAACTTTTTTTATGGACTAATTCATTTAAAATGTAGTTCCGAAAATCCCGGGATTAAGGAAAAAATATCCCGGGATTTTCGGGACTAAAAATGAACCCGGGATCGAAAGCCCTACTCGGTATGCATTTAGATCACCGACTCTGGAGGCAATATTCGTAAACTTAAACTGTGAAGTGATATTTTTTAACAATTTGGAATTTTTTTACAATTGCCTAATTGTAAAAAGAGTCTAGATGAAATCGTATCAGATGAAATCGTAAAATGAATACTTTACTTTACTATGGAATAGCTTCATGTGCATAAAAAAAAGGAATAGAAGATGACCCAATCGCTAATTATGCATGCGTCTTTGAACGTATTTTGGGTAAATCATGGCACCTGGGATTAGAGCTGCCACCTGATCAAGTGGAGACACATCTCATGAAATATCAAGCAGTTAAGAGTTCTTGTGAAGTTTCAGATTCGTAGTATATTACCTAAAATGGAAAATATGTATTTGAAAAATTTACCCGGGTACCCTGTCACATACATAAGGGTTAAAAATGTAAGAGAAATACAATTCTTATTGGCATCTATCTTTATGGAGTTATCTCATTGAAATGAAAAGTTAAACGGATTAGTTCTCTTAGAAATTCGAAATGCGAATTGATCTCCATAACTTATCCACGCTTTACTCTAACTATACTATCGACTACTTCAATACTATAGTTAAATTCTATAAATGTATTTGATTTGACTTAGATGTCTGTCAGAGCTATCTCACTCTAAAGTCTTCGAAAAATTTTAAATTCTCTCCTGAAAATTAGAAAAACTGAGTTATGTCAGAGTTCCTTTTCAAGTTCCATTACAATATATACTAAAATAACATAGTTGAATGGGTATTTATTAATTAAAATAAAAAAACAACGTGAACTATCTATCAGTACATGATCACAATAAATTATGGTATGATGCTAACTAATGAGCCCTTTAGCAGTTGTGGCATAGATAATCATGATTCCATATAAACATATTCGATGATCTGCTGAAACTACAATCTCAATCACATACCAAAAACCTACACAATATTTGCAATTAATTTAAATTTTTTAATTTAACTCAAACGAAAAAAAATGACTACCCAAAATAATTTTGGCATACAAATAAAGAGGGCACCTATTGTTTAAGCGAAACTCTTCCGCATGCAGGCACGTTTTGGCTTTACTTTTTTTGCTTGTCTTTTGCTTTGCTGAATTTCATAGCCAAAATCTCAGAAGGCAGCAAACAAACATATTTGGAATTTTATGGAAATTGAGAGCAATGATATGGCAATCCGAGCCAACTCCAAAAGGCAGGTCAAAGTAAATCACGCGCGCCTATGACCAATAATAGCGCAAAATGCTAAATTATAATGAAAGAAAGGAAACGAAAAATAAAAGAAACGAAACGTGCACAAGAATCTTAAATTATTTTTTTACAAATATTTCAAAAACGTAAAAAAATTCTTTGAAAAATGTTAGAAAAAAAAATAACTAAGAATATGAAGAAGAAACTGTGCTTGCCTCCACCTGGTAGCTGAGTGCCCAGCCAATTAGCGCAATTATTAAAAATCCATAAATGTTTGCAATGATTCTCAAGCGCACAGCCACCACCCGCGCACAAGCGGTAATTGCCATCCGGAAGATGCCATAAAACGATTTCAGCGGCGATGGTGCAAAGCCGCCTAATTGGCTGGCAAGCGATAAGCGGGCGAAGGAAGCTCGAAAAGCACAAAACCCACCTGAGTGCACTGAAATTGAAAACGTACAGCAAAAAAACCAAAATTGTCTCCCTAAGCGAAGCTCGCACACGTTGCCGCAGGTTCATACTATCGACTGGAAGAAAGAACAATAACCATGTACCATGGCCAACAACAATTCACTAACAGCAGGTTCACATGAGGTTTCTCAGCGTCAACGAACGAAGGCAGTTTTTTCTTCTTTTTTTTGGTTTTCGCCACAATTCCTCTTGTATCATTGCGGCAACCATAATGCACCTTTATGACTGGCCTTTGGAGCTGCTGTTGCTACCATGGAGGTAC
This sequence comes from Heteromyza rotundicornis, assembly GCA_951394025.1. Classification (NCBI taxonomy): domain Eukaryota; kingdom Metazoa; phylum Arthropoda; class Insecta; order Diptera; family Heleomyzidae; genus Heteromyza; species Heteromyza rotundicornis. The sequence goes on along the minus strand of OX596013.1, from coordinate 50,709,790 downwards.
CATCTCTCTTCTGTGCATTTTTTTTCTTCATATTATTTTTTTCTTCTGCGCTAGCCTCGTTGACAATAGTTGCCAGCATAGGCACACACTGCCTCGTTTTGTTATTTGTTTATTTATTTATTTGTTTGTTCGTTCGCTGGCTGCTATAATTTATCAGATGTAATTCCCATTTTACTATAGTAAAGTTGCTATTATTGCAGTTGTTTCCACTCTGTTAACATGATCTTTTATTACTGTCTCCATGAGCGACCTCGGTGCCTCCTCGCTGGTTTTCAGAGTTTAAGTATATTTTCCGCTAATAATGGTCATTTAGGTGGATATTTTCTGCACTGCTGCACTGCATTGTTGATAGCGCGGATTTGATAATATTGTTTGTGTGCAACAACAAGTACGAACGAAAGAAAAAAAAGCAAAAGCAATAAAATTGAAATTATCTGAATTTTAGTTTGTATTTGAAAATAAATAAAATTTAAATTGCATACTGTGTGGAGAATTTCAGATAAAATTCATTATTTACAATGAATAAATAAAAAAAAATTCTTTATCAAGTTCGTGTCTTAAGTCTTTTGTTCAGCAATTCATTACACATGAAAAATTCATCTCGAATTTACTTAATTAAATTTAATTAAGAACATTTGTAAAACGCTACATAAATTTGTTCAACAATTTGCCGCTTAATTGACTAAACATTAAACTAAACTACAAGCGCAGCGACTACTACCAAACAGCAAACGCAAAATCAAACAAACACGCGAAAAATAAAATACCCCAAAGTAGAAAAAAAAAACCAAAACAACAACAACAAAAACGACCAAAGCAACATTTATTTCAACTAATAAAATCATAAACAACAAATGGTAAACAACAACAAATTTCAGCTATGAGTCATTCGAGCAGACAGCACGCAGCCATAGCGACCCAGCGAGAGCCCCAAATTTTTACCAAAAAAAAAAATAAGCCACCAAAAAAACAACAACAAAATATGCGCCGCAAAGCCATAAAGTCTCAGACTCAGACATGCAAGTGCAGCAGCAGCGCGCTCGATAAATGCATATGCAAACGCTTAGCAAACGAGAAAACGTGCAAAAAAATCACTGAAAGCTGCTTTTAGTCATAGTGGCGTTTTTAAAAAGCCAACGGCTTGCATCGCTGACGTTGCGTAGACAAACAACGCAGACATTCAAATTTTTTAGGTTCATTTTTTTGTTGCCCAAAAAAATACTACGAAAAATTGCCTGCTAAATTTTAGCATATTGGTATTGGTACTTTATATATTTTTTTGGCAAAACTTTGAAAAAATCTATTTGCCTGCATTGGCACACGTCTGTCCAGATGTGCTTTGGGTTAAAATACCACAAGTAACTAGTAAATAAAAAGTGAAAAAAAAACTGAAACTGAATCGAGCGCCAGACAACAAACCAAGGTGCAGTCGTCGTCGTCGTCGTCGGGCAGACTCTAAGCGTCATACAATTGCCACATTTTTTCCGAAAAACCAAAAAAATTATTTCTTCTTTGCTGTTTTTGGTGTTGTTGTTAGTGGTGATGGTGGCGTTGCTGGTGTGTTGTTCAAGTGTTGTCGCTGGCAATTTCAATAGCGATTCCATTTAATTGTGTATCAATGAATTTTTCAATCCGCCGCAAGTTGAGTTCAGTGAGTCAAAAAGCAGATGAATGAATGGAAGTTACTTAGCAAGAAATTGTCGAAGCTTTAATTAATTTGCTAATGGAAATTTGAGAAATGGCAACTTTATACATATGTTTGGGCTTTGATTCCAATACTTATTAGAGTTGGTTTTAAATTAGTTCAAACGTAGTTAGAGTATCAGTTCAATTTATTTAAAAGTTTTGCTAAAATTTAATGTTTCAATTTATTATTATTATTGGCCGACATATGCACCGCATCCTAACGAACTATTGTGCCCTGTCAAGGACTTATAGCTACTCGAAAAGTCGTATCCCTGTAAGATATAATAGTATTGCACCTACTTCCAGGGATTTCCGTATATATTCTGGTTTTTTGTTGTGACCCAGATTTGTTTTCCTTTTTTACATGTGCACTAAGCACTCTCCTAAAACGTTTTTTTAAGTTTTTATATCTTCCTTGCAGAGCCTACCTGAGTCATTATAGAACATTTTCAGTTGTGTTAGACAATATTTCGGCCTACTCTACCTCTCTTATTTCAGCTGATCTAGAAAAAAAAACCATGCCTTGACGATGTTATTATGTGGATCAAGGCCTTTCAGAATCAGACATTTTACAGACATTTTAATAAGACAGTCGAGCCCGCTTTAGTGAAACCCGTTTATTTGGAAAAATCCGCTTAAGTGAAACAAAAATTTAATCCCCATGATTTTTTTTTCACTTTTTCACACAAAGTATTTTGCTTTACTGAAACCCGCTTAACTGAAAAACCCGTTTAAATGAAACAAAATTTTATTCCCAAATCAATAATTTATACCAATTAAACTCCGCATATATGAAACACGCTTTAAAAATTTAATTTTAATTGAAATTTTTATGAAATCCTGGAATTACCTTCGATGCAATCCCATTTATGAGAAAACATGTTGGGTAAAAACTGATCATTTTGGCTTAAATTTGTGCTGGGTAATGCAGCCAACCCTTATAACTGTGGGGCAGAACCGTACTTCGCTTTAGTGAAATATTTTTCAGTTATCCGAAATCGCTTAAGTGAAAACCCCGCATAACTGAAACAAAATGTCTGACAAATTCGTATTTCAGTTAAGCGGGTTCGACTGTAATTGTTTTATTTTCCCCGAACGATCGCAAGCCCCTTATTCGTTGATTAAATGTTGCAGGTCATTTTCGTTTGACCCTTCATAATTGGATGAAAATAAAAATGTATTCAAATTAGCAATATACATAATGTAGCAACGGCAATGCGACATTTGTAAACTCGTGTCTTCTTATAGAGTTGAACAATTTGAACACTTCTTCCTTTAATTAATTCTGTTGAAGTTTTAAAGACTTGCCTGCATTTAGTTCCACCAGACAACATTAGTTCGCAGGTTGTTCTTCTTTATCGGACAATATGTAGATTGAGGCGACATGGAGGATGTCTTATCCTAAAACAGGATCGGTTGTAATTCGTTGGTATACAAATTATAACGTAGGAAGCTTTTAAAGATATTTGTATGAGTAAATGAGTCGAAAACTACATACCTGCTTTATGCGAATGGAAGTTTGTGTACTCATGTCCTTTGATGTGATCGTTAGCCTTCAGATTATGTAAGAATCTTTATTAAAGAATTATGTGCCAGTCCTGTACCGATGCTTATAGACTAGTTGTTGTCTGCTGTCTAATTAATTTATCAAAATTCGTAGCTTATCAAAAATTCATAAAAATGTCCCTCACGCACTGCATTTCTTTCCTTGAATCTATAAAATCTGCCAGCAATGAGGTGCACCAATTAAGAAATTAGTTTCGATGCCTAGTACCTGCTGCAAATAAAAGACTTAGGACACGAACCTGTTTGACGTTTTTTTTTCGGTAACAACTTCTGGCGACGTTTTTTGAGTCTTTTTTAATGAGCCCCCACAGTGACTTGAATGCTTCACATCAGCCACCTAATCAGCTGGTTTTAATGTATTTTTAAAAATGTCACTTCAACAAGTACAGCAGGAACAACAACAGCAACAACAGTCACATCGCACGCTGCTGCTGCCAATTGGTAGTCAATTGAATTTTCGTCTCATTTTCCGAACTTATCGTACTTTAAATGCGATTCTTTTTTACTTTGCTGTACTGGCAAGCCGAAAACCGAAATACAAAACAGTATTGAACTTGGCTTTGGCATTTTTCGCGGTTATTCGCCTATTTTTTGTTTTTATTTTTTCTTTTTTGTATTACCAATTTCGTTTGGTGCTTGTTGTTTGAGTTTGATGCTTGTTAATGTTGTTGTTGGCGGTGGCGGTGGTGGTGGTGTTGGTTGTGGTGGTGGCAGTGCTGCTGCCGTTGAGTTTGTTTGTTTTATTTGTAACGCGTTTTTGATTACCTTTCCGCATTTTACCGCAGTTGGCACTTACAGCGATGCTTATCAGGAATCACGAATATTTGTTTTAACCTGAAGAAGTTGTGTTGCGCGCCGTTGTTGTTGTTACTGTTGCCTGGTAGTTGTACACAGCAACTGTTGCTGTTTGGTTTGTTCGTTTGTCAAATACAAAAAACTTTTTTCGCTTTAATTTTTTTTATTTATTTTTATTTTGCTCAGCCAAAGAGAAGAAACCTAAACTTGCCTCACGACGCATTTCATTTTGTTTTTGGTTTTTGGTTTTCTGTTCACTGCAAGTGTATAGAATTTCATTGCTGTGAATTGTATTGAATTTCGGAAATTTAAATAATATTTCAAATGGAAATTCATATTTCTGGGTGCCAAAGACAAATGGAAAGTGCCATCGATGCACATTTTAATATTGTGCAAGAAAGCTTGAGAAAATTTTACATCACTCTACCGAAAAAATAAATAACAAGGAAAGATTTTTCAACTTGGATAAGAAATATTTTTCCATAATCAAAAGACTTAAGTAACGAACTCGTTTTTATTCTGTTTCTATAAAAAATGCAAAATAAATTGTCGCAATATATTTATAGCCTAATAGCTTCAATAGGTCCAACAAATAAAGCTTATTTTATCTCAAAACCTATCCCACCCCTTCCCCCTGAAAAAATCACAATCTTCACCTCAAGCTAAGGCGACAAAGTGACCAATTTCAAGTGAAATAAAATTAAGTGGCACGACACAGCTGTCGTTTAGTTTTTCATTCATTCATTTCATATTTGTATTTGTTGTTGTTGTTGTGGTAAATTATTTAATACCACATTATCTGCATCATAATTACCCACATTAAAACGCCACTGCGCACCATTGTATGCAAATAGAAAAGACCATGATTCATATGCGAATGCATAGAAAAATCGCATGCGATTTATTAGTTTATCAATTTGGTAAAATAACACAATAACACACCGCACACAGCAGAACATTTACGAATTATTACAATGCAGCAGCAGCAGCAGCGGCAGCCGTAGTGTTGCCCACGCGCCATTTACGCCATTTTACTGTGTCAATGACTGTTGACTCTGCGCGCTTTGCTCATGTCAAATGTGCGATATTTCGCGTTGCCGTTGTTGTTGTCGTAGTTTTTTAATTGTAAAGCAACAACAAACAATAAATTTGAACATTGTTAACATTTCGTGGTGTATTGCCATTTTGTTTGATGTCGTTGTTTGCAGTTGACTGTGGCTGTTGTTGCTGTTAATAGTTTGGTTTCGGTTCATTTGACATTTTTCATTTTGGCAACAAAACTGTTATTAAATTCGCCGGAGCATATAAATTTGATTTCTAGTCGAGATTTCGTACTTGCGTACTTATTAAATTTATTATTTCGGTTTTTTCTATATAAAAACATGCTTTGTCCTGCCATTCAATGTTTAGGTGTCGCGTATGTATTGTATCTTTATTAAAGCTTGCACTCACCTAATAAAATTCATAACATTTATTGCTCAATAAATTGTGGTAGTCTTTTTAGATAACTGACAAACAAAATCCATTTCCTCAAATAAAATTAACTTATTTTCTCATACAAGGTGTCTTATCCGGCAATAAAATATCTTTATTCGGCATAAAGGATCTTTAAAATTTTTGAAATTTTTTGTATGAAAAACTCAGAGCAATGGTCACTGCGTGGTACCAAATCGTATGGAAAAAATCCACAATTCACCAAAAATAATTCCTTTTTGGGAGAAAAAATTCGCCAAAAATAAGGGTCTCGTAGGTTAACGTTGGCACTTTCAAATTGATGAGAATTTAGTAGAAATGGTAGATACCTCTTAAAAGAGTAAATCCATGTAAGTAGATTTTTTACAGAGCCCCTAACTCCTGGAAGTAATGTACAAAATATACCCAACATTTTTATTATTTTTTATAAAAGCATTGAGAGAAAATAATAAGGGCAAGAATAAGGACAAGGATAACGACAAGATTTCCTTTGTGGATCTACAAGATATCCTCTGTGGATCTGCCAACGCTCTAACATCTGAACGAATTGACAGACGAACAATCCAGTTGGTCCAGAACAATCCTATCCTATTATCAGCTCCATGTAAATCAGGTACGACCTAAAACTTTCTGAGAGTACAGTTCTAGCCAGAAGACGTCTAATAGAAGCCGGTTTATTTGCTAAAAGTCCGCGAAAAGTCACTTACCGGACCAAGTAATATATAGCAAAATGGAAAGGCGGAGGAACATTTTGTGCACCAATGAAAGAAGAATCGTTCTTTTTAGCTCTAACGGTTGTCAGTGATATGTAATGAAACCACAACTGCAATGTGAACACAACTGTAAATCAGCGTTCCACAAGGAAAGTTTTTCGTGTGCTTAATCGGAATTCAAAAAATGTTCTTCCCTTAGACCAAGATTTTTTTAAAGAAATAAAAATTGGTCAGCCGTTTTGGCTCAAATTATTTGTATTAAGTAAAAATTCTTCATTCAACATTCCCATTAGAATTTCGTGAATTTCGCCGTGAGACAAGTCTATTGCAGGAATTTAAACCACTGAAGCAAATCCTGAACCAATTGGGGGTAGACCAGGAATTTGTACGTATTGTCAATGAGGTCTCCAGAAAAAATTTATTAGCTAAAATTTCTGTTATCTAATCATCTAATCGATTTATCTAATTGGTGTAGGGCACCTTTAGTGCATTTATGGTCTTTCATACACCTTTTCTTTCCTGGTTTGTCGTAAGTTTAATTGAGTGTGATGGCATTCACTTTTACATTTCTGCAAAATTTCCAAAACTGGGCCATAACAGACCAAATAAACTCTTGGCCAAGTTTTCAGCCAAATTTATGCAATATATTTTCCTTATTTATTCAGCACTTGTCCTCCTAACCAGTGCCGAAAGACAGCCGCAAACAAATCAATTGATTCCTGCAATAAATTACACAAAAGCCCAAGCGGGTTTATATCAAAAACCAACTTTAACCTGTTAGCAGCCAGCACTTCCTTAAATACCAACAGCCAACGAAAGGCGACGCAAGAAACACCTTTCACTTAACTTCAACTACAGACTTGCAGTCCCCCAAATACACTCAAGTGGGCCCAAAGAGACGCGAAGCGGAGAGAAAAAGTGTAAACACTGTCTTAATGATTTCATTAAAATTGTGTTAAAAAATTAGCTAAAGACTCTCGTCAACAAACCGCTGGCATAAATCATTTGTGTCTTAGTATGCATGTGTGTGTGTGTGGCGGCAATTGCCTTGTGACCAACCGTTGGCCGGAGCAAGCGAGCCACAACCGGCCCATGCGAAATGAAATGGAAGCATTTAGTGCGATAGTGCAATGTGCACGTCAATTAAGATACGAAATGGACAGATGGACGGACAGAGAGAGAGAGGAACGGACGGTCACATTGAGGGTTATGCAAGGCAAAAATGAGTTGCGTAAAGTAGAGTTGATACTCCGAGTTACACTTTCAGTTGGTGGATTTTTGCATTCACTGCAACATTGTCAACTCACTTAACACTTTAAACGCTTGTCAGCTCATAAATCTTTTCACTTTCCAGAAGAACTTCTTCTGCCATTCGCACAGTCGCATCATATTGCAAAGTGCGCGCGCGCGTCCAGCAACTATTTTAATGTTGCCCCCATCTGCTTGACGCCAAAATAGCAAAAGCAACGCATGCACGATTTCACACTTGTCTGCCGCATACAAATAAGCTGTGCTCTTGCTCGGTGTGCGCATGCTCCGCTCTCTGGCAGCGCGCCGTCGCGACGCAATTGCCGCCTTATTAAAAGCCAATAAATTAATAAATTATCGTATTAAAATAAATTGCATCTAAATGTTCTTAGATGCACATTAATTAAGTAGATTGAATGATTTATTGGCGGATCAAGTGTCGCGCGCATAGACGACTGGCAAAACGTCGCAAACATTAAATTGGCCATTCGCATATTTTCGCGCATATGCGATGCGGTGCGGTGACAGTGGCGCTGTTGCAAGTGCTTCGCTGGCTCTTTTGCTGATTTTTATCTTCTTCCTCTTGTTGTTGCTGCCGGTGTTTTTTTTGTTGCTGTGTGTTGTGGTGTTGCTGCTGTTGATCATACGCGCATCACACATCACATCTTCCTGATGGCTACATCATCATCATCATCATCAGCCGCAGCAGCAGCAGCATCATCAACATTGCCATCTCCATCGTTGCGCTGCTCTGGTGACGATGAAGGCGATTTGATGTGGATGCTGGTGCTAAAGCTGATGTTGATGTTTGTGTTGAGTGGACACTTGTGCTGTCTGTCGCAAATGTTTGAAATGCTGCCTCACCGCAACACTTCTGGTGTGGTGGCAGTTTATGTTGTTAATATTGAATTTATTAAAGCGGCCCGTGCGTGCCAATTATGCTACGTACTTAAGTATGCAATTTCATAAATGTCTTAATAATAATGACGATGATTGCCAACTGGCAGCGCTCGAGCAAATTGATGCTGTAATTGAAATTGAACCATTATATCGGAATATTGCCTTTTATCCGCTTACTGGCAATTATTTAATATTTGGAGAATTCAGGCAATAAGAAAGGGCTTACACAATAAATACAAACATGTTCTTATGACGCAATTATGTTATTAGTCTTTCGTACATTGAATGTAATATCGAGTGTCTTCCGTTCGCCCATAACAGTTGAAGCAGGGCTTAGTTGGTATTCCATTCGATTCTTTGAACAAATTTCAGCTACTAGTTTCAGTTTTTGAATTTATATTTTTTACATACAAAACCTTAAAAAAACCTATTGAAGGCAATGAAAAGGCAGACGATATGGCAAAACAGGGCGTCTTTCTTGAAACAGAGCCTTTATTTATTAATTCTCCAATACAATTTTTCAACAATAAACAGGATAATTACGATCTTTTAGCAGCTGGTAATAGATGGAATCATATCACTCACAGCACGACTACAAAAACATTCTGGCCCTCGTACGACAGGGAGAAGTCTAACTTTATTCTGTCTCTATCTCGGATGGAATGTAGACTCACAATTGGAATAACTGCAGGTCACTGTCTCAGCACTGGGGCTCATATGCATAAATTGGTGCCGCAACTGCAATGCGCCTGATGAGGAGGACACTCTGGAACACTTACTCTGTCCGGCTTTAACCAGAAGTAGATGGAAGATTCTAGGTAGAGCTACGTTCAACACGTTAGCAGAAGTTGCAACTACTGAACTTAAAAGTCTAAAAACCATCGCAATAAAGTCCGGCACATTCGAGCTAGATGCAGACCATCGAAGAAGGTATACCATCTTCACGTAAGGGATAAGATAGCTTTGTGGTATTGCTATGGACATATTATGGTCTATGCGAGGCTAAGAGCTGCCTCCCTAACCTAACCTACGTACTAAAATACAATCATTAACGCACAAAGTTTTTAGTAAACAAAAAATTTTCCAAAAAAATGTACTTAAAATTTTTTTTTTGATTCGACGGCTTAGATTGCTCTTATCCTGAAATTGTCTTAAAATACACAAGCATACGAAAAAAAAAAAAATCAGCGCAATGAATTTTTCATCCTTGGTATTACATGCTTCCTTTAAAATGTCAAACCGGTAGTTCAGTTATTGCAATGGTCTAATCATCTACTTGCTGAATTAAGTTTGTTATCATTACGTATTACGAGTTCGTACTTCTTTGCTCCATTTAACACTGAAAATTATTCCAATTCAGTACCGAATGGAATAACTGCTAACCAGCATCAAAAATAGTCAGTAATCTTTTTTCTCATATTACCTTAATGGCCTTAATGAAATAATGACGACCTTAGACGATATGTAGATATTTTCCCATATGATGTAAAACAACCTATTGCTAAATTGCAAAATTTGGCACGCTTTCTTTAAAAATACACGCTGAAGGAAAATCACAAACTTGGTTCATCGAAAAGTGATCAATTAATTGATTCATTAAGATACTTTCAATGCGTCGAATATACGCCAAATGGGCCCGAAAACACCGGCTTGCATTTCGGCAGAAGCGGCAGCCAGGCAAAGTCACGCTCGTTGTAATGCAAATTGACAAATTATGACAGCAATGAAAAATCGGTGCGGCCGCAACTACCGACCTACCGCTGTTAAAAACTAATTAAAAACTGTTTATTAACAGGTCGCCGAGATGAGGCGGCAGCCGGACTTTGTAGGCACCGAAAATTACCATAAAACAGTTAATTTACGATTAGCCATTTTTCAACCTTACAACGTTTTCACTTTGAGTGAATTTTCGGTTAATATTTACAACATAATCTAATAACGCATATAAAAGGCAATTATTCATAGGCACAACAACAACAACAACATCATCAATGGGGGGAAAAAACAATACGAAGGCACTCCAACAAAAAGAAAAAAAATATGAAATTCAAATTGAAAATTCACATGTGAACGGCCAGACCACACCAACACCAGTTACAACCAACAGCCAACAACCAGCCGTGAAATGGCCCGAATGACCGCTATGACTTAATAGGCCTGAAAGCCAATAAAAGCGCCGTTGGTGGTCAGTCAGTCAGTGCTTTGGTTCCTGTGTGTGTGTGTGTGTGCCGGCAAGACAAGATCATTAAGGTGGCATATTACATGGCAAAAAAGACAGGCGGTCCGATGGACGGGGCTCTCTGCTCACATCACATCGCACAATCAATGAGCCACATTATACAATCGGGGAAAAAGTACCTGTTCGTACTAACTAACCTGGCTAACTAACGTTCGCCGAACGTCGCCAGTGAAGTGCCGCGCTGACACTTTTTTGATTGAATTCCCACATGTTTGTGAGAAATGGCGATTGCGATCTCTGCGTCGTCGTCCGGGCAATCAATCAGCGCACGGCGGCAATTGCAATTGTCCAGGCTCAAGTGCACCAGTGCGCACTCGTTCGATTCACTCAATCCATCAAACGAATCAATCATGCTGACAGCGCCCAAGTAGCCTATATGCGATTCTTTTTTTTTTATTTTCGTTTTTTGTTTTTTGTCTCTTCCGATCTTAGATTGCATATCGTATTGCGTTGACCAGCAGCAACAGGCAAACGCCCATTAAATTTGAATAATTTTGCTCAGCTTACGTTGAGTATCGAGTGTGGCGAATAGAGGATGCGTCTAAACGCCACTTGTTGGCTGGGGCCTTCTAGTGAGGTGGGAAGAAATTCTGAAGTGATTTGGTTCTGATGAGAATGTTGACAGATAGTTGGGCATACGTGTTGGTAGGAGTGCACAAGGCGATCATATTTGAATCTTTATTATGTTAACTAATTAATTCCGTAAAGGCTTTCAAAAGGGGACGATCAAACTTGAAAGAACCTACATCCGCAAGGAATTTCAGGTTTTGCAACCGGTCCAATCATGCTTTGGAATTAAATAGTCTCTGAATAGGCGTTTTCTTGAGTAAATGATTGTTCCACAAGAATCTAGTAAATTATGATAATCTTCATCCTCATTGCAGAATTTGTACGAGCCGTCGACTAAGATGCCCAACTTCGTAAGTTATCCACTCAGTCAGCAGTGACCAGTCAGGAACCCCTTTAGAATTCAAAGTCGACTTTACTTAGATCGATGCAAGCTTCAAACCTCTTCTTGTTGGATTTGCCCAAGGAAAAATTTGGTCTGGGAGGCCAAACTAGTAATTCGCCCTGTCAACCCTTAAGTTGCTCCCTTTTCTCCCTTTGCTCCCTTTTCTCGGAAGATCGTCTGCTTCGCTATTACTTACCGGACAAGGTAATTCCAAGGGTTCTGCAATCAATATACAAAAGTCTTCCTAAGCTCTGCTCAATGTACGACAACTCAGCAAGTTTCATCATCCAACTTTTTGTACTTTCATCTGATAGCTTTAAGTGGGAGAAACATTTTTCCTCTCATGGAGATCGCACATGGAATGAAAACATTTCAATACTTTTTTTTTGTCTAATTTTTAACTTTTTGCTGGCATGTCATATTCCCAGTATACAACGCGTAATTGCCCATTTCGTAACAATATTGCTAATTAATGCTCATTACCATCGAACAAAGCTGGCGACGTACAAGCGAAAGCAAAGAAGTAGTAAAAATTACTTAATTACCCCCACCAAATGTTGGGTAAGAATTTATTTTGTAATAAAACGAAATCGAATGAATGCTCATAAAAAGGAACACTTCTCATGTGCCAAAGCAGCCAAAAGAACGACCACAGTCGCCAACCTTCAGTCGATTGAAGGAGCCCCAAACATTAGTGTACTCAGTTAGTCAAAGACGAACTCAAATCAAAGTAAGTAGGTATATAAACAATTTTTTAATAGCCCATAAATCGATACAAAAGCCGCAGCAGAGCTTTTGAGTGTCACCAAGCCAACGAGCCAACGAACGATCGCCGCCGCCGTCGCCGCCGCCACACCAACAAGCGAGGAAATAAAATTAAGTGTTGTGTCATGCAATTTAAACGGAACCACTTCTGCGAACGGTAATGATACAAAGGCCCCAACGAACGAACTATTGGAAACATGCCGATGAGTGTGTTGAGATGAACCAAACAAAAAAATGGGAAAAAAAAAGAACCTTAACGATCGACGCACAAAAAACGCCTTATGGGCAAGTGGATATCAGTGGAGGATATCTTGAATGAGGGCGCGTCGGAACACACCAACTGATTAAACAATAAATTAATAATATCAACAACAGAACAGAAATATGCGATCCACTGGAAGTTTTGTGGAAACGCGCCCGCGCCACCAACCTGACATTCATCGTCCGAATTCGATTGACCAAGAGCGATTTCGGGCCACTTTTTTCTTTCGCTTGAAAATTAAAAATTGAATTCCAATGCGAATTCTGAATTCTTTTCATTACTTTTTGTTTGTTTGTTTGTTTGTTGGTACTTGTTCGACGGCCTCTTCTGCTTATTCTTCTCTACGGAGCACATTGGCATGATTTCGATCAGTTCTGGTTATATGTACTATGCGGCGATTTCGATTCTGGGTATTTTGTTTTATTATTTTGTTTAGGTGTTGCTGTGCTTTTTGTTGGAACGAGTTTGTTGTTGTTGTTGTTGTCAAGTGACAGCGGAGGAGTAAAATTCTGGTTGGTGGTTGCCGTTGTAGTTGTTATTGTCGCTTGGAGTTGCTGATATTCAAGGTTACAACCGCCCGGTTTTAAGTAAATCTTTTTCTTTTTTCTTTTTTTAGCATCCGTCCAAAGACGGCAGGCCACTCCACTGACAAGTTTACGCACCCAAAGACGTACTTTTTTTCGTTGTTGCCTTCTCAATTCTGCTTCGTTTTACTTTTTTGTTTTCTTTATTTTATTTTTTTTAAACTTTTGTTGAATCTTTTGAAAAGCAGCGACATTGTGGAAAAAAGGGATCTCATTATTTCTGAACCCAAACCGCTTTACCGCACACGTAGTGGTGGTGCTGAATTGAAAGAAGAATATATAATTTCGTTGGGTAGTCGATAATCGTTGCGGTTGAGGTGGGGCAACTATTTGAGAATTATTGAAATCGAATTTGAGAATGGAAATGGAAAGTGGGAAAATGTTTCATTCAATTTGGTTTTAAAACTACTGTAGTTTACAGATATCAAGGATGTTTCGTAACCAGACCGAATAAGAACTCGAATGAGAAGAGTTGTATAGGCCACAATACTTTGCAAAATATTGTCGATCCACTCCCGTGGACACATTAATATTTTATTACATCTAGGGTTCCCAACTGTCGTATTTTCTGGGATGTCCCAAATTTTGGGGCTTCAAGAGCATACCTTATTGAAATAATGTCCTCAACATTTTACTGTCTACTTTCAAAAAGGTGTGCCCTTGTTAAATATCTAAACATTTTTTGGTTGGTCAGCCTAATGACATCTATTCCCTTATATCATCTAGATGGCTTACGGTTCACTATCCTATCCCAAATTTACCGGGCATTACCCGTACCCATTCACTGTAGCCTAGCTGTTTCTTTAGATTTTCATTGAGAATTTCCTTGTCACTGCAGCCCCATCACAGGGTCCATTGTGACAGGCCTCTATATTTGTATATCTCATCCCTGAACCCGATAAAATCTGAGACATTCTACGGCATGGAAAAAAGTTTGCAATGCTAATGTTTTCGATCTAATTGCAAATTTCTTGCCCCAAACTCTTCTTTTGTCTAAGAAGTTATGAACTGCCTGCGGGTAAAAGTAATATCTGCGCCGGGCTAATCAGCGTAACATCCACCCTGTCATGGTTCCGGGGCATTCCTGGGGACTAATAATGAGCTGGCAAAGGCAAAGGTGAAATCTAAAATTATCTAAAAAATAGTTTATACTCAAGTAACCGATTACTTTAGAAAATTAGTTATCCAAATCTCCCATCACCACCACTGAACGCGCGGGCGTTCATTAAACAACCTGTGCCGGTGCCACAACTTCACCGTCATCTTCGTCGCCTTTAAAAGAAACCGGCGACAACGAACGAACGAACGGACGGACGGGCGCACGGACAGACAGACAAACGACGACAATCAATGCGTTTCCTTTTGCTAAAGCTGAAGAAATTCAGAAAAGAACCAACCAAAAGCCACATATTCGTATAATAAAAATTAATAGTGAACCTGAACCCACAACGAGTGCAGCAACGGCAAGACAGCGGAATTAATCAGCAAAAAAAAATGAAAAAACACAAACACACACACATACACACACACAATACGAAAAAAGTAGTTTCGCCATAAAATGCGAAATGATATGAGGGGGGCAGGGGGGCGTGACACGAGCGCGACGTAGTGATTCAGCGACAAAATGCCCACATCAGGTGTCGACGCACTTGCGCCTAGAATTAAATGAATTACCAGATTTGGTGAAATCGGCATTTAAATCGAACAGGATTATTTCAGCAGAAAAAAACAAAGCAAAACTCATGGATTTGTGGTTTTATGAAATTGAACTTAAAACACGATCGCTTGTAATCAAGGTTATTGCGGTCATTTGTTTTTTTTTTATAAAGAAGCAGGAAGTAATTGTGGCTTATTATAGGCAAGAGTTTTGGGATTAGCTGTAATTTAATAAAGAATTTATACGAAATTTATACGAATCACGATCACTTGGAATGCAGATCGATGCCATTGTTTGGATGTTGGGCGCTATAAGGTTGAATTGGAAGACATTAATGAGGCTAGTAGTTGGCATGATAATCACCGAAGCGAGGATGAGCTGCTAAATAACCGCTGAAGCAATAATTTGTGATTGAAGTCTGGCCTCAATTGCGGCTCAATTTCAGTGCGAAAACATTTCTTTGTGGTCTACCGAAGCATGTCCTTAATAACCCAACTACCACTTCGGCACAATCATTGCTGATCCTTGTTGAACCAACAGCCTCTGCCTGATGGGTGAAATGCAATCACGCACCCATACCGCACCCTATTTACGGCAACCGTTGACCAAATATACAACAACAACAAACCTCCCTCCCCAAAAAAAAAAGAAGGAAACCAACAACAAAAAGAAGGAGAATACCAAGAGAACACCATGTTCAATAATGTTGCCACTTTTGTTTTGTAACCTGTCGAAGGTGTTGAAGATGATCATGTTTTCTTCTCCCAACCACCGCCAGCCATGGACAATGAATTGCATAAACAGCGCTGCTGAAGACGAAGAAGATACTTGGACCATGCCAACGAATCACCAGCAACAAACAACAACAATCGATCTGCCGCCACCACCATCCACCGCACACACAATATCGGCCGCTGATCCTTTGCTACATTTTGGTGCGGTTGCGTCTGCCGCAGACCTTCAGCTCAGTTCAGTTGAGCGCGCGATCGATCGATTGCCGCGATCAATGATCGCCACTTGTACACTTGTTGCTGCGGGTTTGCGGTCGCTCGCATTTTGTTTTTTATTTTTCCCTTTTTTTTCTGTACTTTAATCTTTCTTCTTCTTCTTCTTCAGGTTGAATTTTATTTTATTTTTATTTTTTGGTATTTTTTTTTTTTGGTGCTCCGCTCTCTACGCATTCATTTGCGGGCTCATTGTGGTCAAAACATGGACGTTCGTTTGCTTTGTGCCCTCTTGAACGATCTTTTGTTCTTGATTCTTTTATTTATTATTATTTTCTTTACTGTATTATTTTCCGTACGTTTTGTACTTTTTTTGAATGATTTTTTTTCAACTCGTTAAAAATCGTGTCCGTCCGCGCCGCTATAGAGGAATTCTTTTATAATTCCATTTCGCGGGAATTGCCTGCCCTTGGAGCAACACACGTTTTTTTTCTCTTCTTGCTTTTACGCGCCTTCTTACCGATCGTTGGCGATCTTGGAGTTGCCTCGCGCTGTGTAATGTCAGTGGTGGAGTCGCGTCGAGTCGATAGTTTCATTCTACAGAAATTTCTACGACGACTTTGGCTTATTCTAGGTGATTATTGTATGTGGATTATTGGCTAAAGTCTCGATCTGGCTGGTGGTAAAAGGGTACGAGTACCTGTTGCTTTTTGGCTCTGACTTCGGTCGTGGCTGTGGCTGTGGCCTGGCCCGTTGCGTAGACATCGTTTCGTTGAGGTTTCGAGAAATGCCTTTTGTTTTCGTTGCTTCGGCGTTTGTGCTGTGCGCGGCTCTGATCGTGGTGATCTTGTTGATTGCGTTTTATTTTTCTCAGCCTCTGCATTTACTACTTTGTTTAGAATTTTTTAATGTCGGTAATAATATTTCGCCCACAGCAGGTTCATTATTTTATGCTGGTACAGGTGATTTTGTCCTTGGGTTCACATTTTCTTGTATGCATTTCGTTATTTTTAGCATTTTTAAATAATAAACACTGCATTTCTACATAAAAAGTAAATAGTAGAATTTATATTTAAAAATGGTAATAAAACTAATAGTCTGTTAATACTGGCGAGAGTAACATGCATAACATGTAGAACTCCCACTCTAAAATATTAGTTACACGGAGAAGTTAATTACATAAGAAATCATCAAGACTGGAATTTGTTTAATGCATTCGACTGACTTGTCAGTTTGGTATTTCAAAATAGTAGGAGATTGTTTAGTAATTTTAATACCAACTTTAAGTACATAGTTAACTTGTTAGATGTAACTCACACACTGATTATGATAGCAAAAGCAATAAATGTAAAAATACCCCTTATCCGGTAAATGTATCCAACTGACAGAACAATTTAAACTTCCAAGTTGGTACCCTCTACTAAAGTCATGACAAGTACACAAAACTAATTGCGTAGTATACTTTAAATAGGGTACTCCCTAGTAGGCATACAGATTCCGTGTCTGTGTACCCATCATATAGTAACAGATATGATGATCTCCTTAAAACTTAGGTCCTGTTGCCAGTTTTTTCTATCTGGGAATATTAATTTTTATTTGTGGTGGAAATTGTATTTGGGTAGACTGATATCACCTATAGATGTGCTGAGTATCTCGTCCTGTGCAATCTCTTTCATGAGAGTAGGATCAGCAAACTTGAAATCTTCTGAATCATTTTCCAAAATGTGCATCACTATTAACAGAATTGCCTCTTTCTTGATGAAAAAATGCATTGAAGGTAGATCAAGTAGCGTTTCCAGAGATGTAGCCTATCATATCATATTTAAAAATATCTTAAACGCATACAGTTTCTAGAACAGCAATGAGTCTTAAAACTTATGTTTGAATATTGGTGAGTAAGTATAAATTTTCTTAGGTGACTGTAGCAGAACCCACCCATCTTCATGCTATGTGATACAAATTGTAGAAGTCATCAGGACCAACCGGAAAATGGATACAGGACAGTGCTTTTTTTGCTGTTGCATAGTGTTATTATAATATTGATGTGTGATGTGTTGATATATTAGCAAATGACCAATGAAAAATATTTATTCCAAAGACAACTAATATCCAATATATTTCATCTGACTTGACCTATGGAACGTATACGCACTTACCACTACTACAACTAACCCATGTAAAACTACCGCCTACCGTCATAAATAACCGAAAACACTTAACGACTTAATTACGCCAAATTCAACGAGCATTTGCCATCAATTACAAGCCTATTAATAATGCCGAGCTTGTTCCACTCAACGTACGGCAAGCAGACAATTAGACCAAAAATCCAACTGGCAAGCCCAAAGCAACTCTAGCTGCCAACCGAACAAGCCAACAACCAACCAACGAACAAACAAGCCAACAACGGCTAAGCTAGTACACCGCAGCTCCACCAATAATTTCAAATTGAAATGCAAATACGACGAAATGCGATGACGACGAATGCAGACGGCCGTACAGAACGCATGCGTAGTTTAACGCAGGCGCGCATTTGAATAGCAATTGCTGATTTGCACATAGCACACACACACACTTGAAATGAAACGAAATGAAATGAAATTGTGGTAATAGCAGAACTATGTTTGTTGGTAATCAAAGGCCCACAGGCACAAGCCAAATGTGAGTACAAGCAGATACAGCTAAGTTTACACTTGTACGGCCAAGATGCAAGTCGACAAAAAATCCAGGCATACAAACTCACATACATACATGCTTGCAAGCGTTCAAGAGTCTGCGCAGCGGAAATGTAAATAAAATTAATGTGCTGACAGGGCAAGTGGTGACACTTGGCTGATTTAAGTGGGGAGAAATTGCACATTGCCAAAAACATATGCGAAGTACACAAACACACACGCACACACGCAAAGAGAGTTTGTTTTTTTTTCTTTTGCCAAACAGGTACCTACACTTGTTAACATGTTTATTATATTTGCATGGAGAAACCTACTTAAATTAGCCGAAAGCCACAACACGAAGCAGGTTTCCACTTAGTTTTGGACTCCAACGGAAAGCAGAATTTACTTACTACCTTAAAGCGACAGCACTTGTCACATCAACAACAACAACAACAGCGAAGACAGGAGAGGAGAAACCGAGTGAGAGAGAGATGGAGAACCCTAAGAGCCAATCTAAGGCAATAATAAAAATCATGTTAGCCCCGAAATACATTATTATGGCCTAATGGCATGCGATTTCCCACACACATTAAAATTGTCATACCTTTAAGGTAATGTTTTGACAGCTTGAATTTACAATTATTGTGCTCCTCGGCAGCGGTCCCCCCGCTGCTGCTGCTGCACAAATCGCATACGAAATCCTGCTGTTTTTATAGGCCTGCGTTGTATCAAGTTTGGAACCTGTCATCTCACATTTGGAAATGGGCATTTTTATGCATTTTTTTTGTTAAAGTTTTTTTTCTCAGTTTTTTTTTTTTTTATTACAAGTGTCACCAATAAACAATTCAATTCTTGCGCTGTCAAAGTCCGTGTGTTTGCCATGGACTTTTTATGGGCTTCTCTGTTTCGCTGCTCTGCGCCTAGATAAGGACCACCTTGACTGCTCCGTTCTATTCTGTTCACTTTTGTTCTGGTCTTTGACACATGAATGTCTTTATAATTCCATTTTCTACCATTCGATTCTTCATTCTTTGTGGTCGGTCGTCAATTAAAGTGCACACGCACATGTGTGTGTGTGTGGAGTTGCATTCCATTTGGACCATTCTGTCGTGGAGATGTTCGTGAAACCCTTTTTATTGTTGTGTCACATTTGGGTGTTAATAATGTCATGGTCACTTGTTCTTTTGTTTGTTATGTTAATAAATGTTGATGCTGTGGTGATTTTATTGTAATTTCAATTTTTATTTATTTGCTTTTATTTTTTCGGCTTGCCTTCGGTTCTTTGGTTCTATGCCTTCTACGCACTTCCACGCTGTTTAGATTGTCAAGTGTTGGCCAATGTTTTCCCAATAAGCATTTTAATTAGTTTCTCTATCGCGCTTGCGTGTGTGGGCTTTTTTTTTGTCGATTGAAGTGTTTTGGTATCTTAATTGGAACGTCAACTTTTGAGTACTTACGTTTGAAAGGGATTTCAAGCCGCTTTGGTATTTATGGTAAACAAATCCGATGGAAGCTTTTTTGTGTGTGTATAATTAAAGACCCCCAGTTGATGACTTCAGCATATTTGGCATTAATATTGATATTGAAATTCTATCTGCTATCACTACGGATTTTGAAGCTTGTTGAATTGAATTCACTTGGTAAAAGAATCTTAAATTTAGATATTAAATGTAAGTTAAAAATGAAAAATAAATAAGTACAGACCTCGGCTCCAATTGTTGTAATTTGGTGGAATACCCATTAGTTTTTATTCATAATAAACCAGTGCTCTCCACAGTTGCTTCCATTCTGAAAAAGTGTTGATATTTAGACGTGACTCCCAGCAGTTGGGAAAATCGGACCCAGTAGAAAAAACAGACTCAAATCAATTTTAAAAATATTTTAGAGACAGTATAATGACCTGAAAAAATAGCTGTCTACTTTCAGTTGCTGCAGCATCCACACTCAGTCCTCCACAAGATCCACTCTTTGCTGTCGCAGCATCCACTCTATGCCTTCACAACATCCGTCCCTGATGTCGCAGCCTCTACTTTCTAGTGTCACAATCTCTACTCTCTGTTGTCACAACAGCCAAATATAAAAGTAATGTAAATATATTGCTAGCAGTCATAAAAGCTGATGTTGCGAGAAAGTGATGCTGTGGCAACAGAGAGACAGCAGATAGCTGATGCTGTGTCAACCGAACGTATATGCTGCAACAGCTGAAAGTATTTGTTCCAATAAGCGGTAATATTAGGTTGGTCACAAACCTGTTGGCACAACCGATTTTACTTTATGGGTGTATGTTGTTTCTATTTTGATCTGAAATAAAATAACCACAATTTTAAAACAAACAACCATAAATTAAATGTAAAAAAAATGATTCACCACAAACTATAACGAATAATGAATATTACAAATTGTAATTTATATAAAAAAAACTGATTTATTCCCATGTGACTCATGGCACAAATACCACATGTGCCGCAGTATCACAAGAACCTGTTGCACAGACGAATTTTGATTAATTTGAAGGCAACCTTTCCTGCCACACAAATTCCTTCAGGTAATTTAAATTAAAAGCGTATCAAAAACCAGAGTCAATACAACGGCTGCCTAAAAAAAATTCAAAAAATCAACTAAACCTCACCGGAGAAATGTAGAAACACAAGAAAGAAAGTAAACCCAAAATGTCAGAGTTCAGTGAAATTATAGTGTCACGCGAATTAAATTGTGGAAAATACAACAACAAAAGCAAAAAGGAAATAAAAATAGTGCATTGCAATCAAGGTAATATACATCATGCGGCATGGGATGAAGTCCAACATATGAACGCAATTAATCATGCCAGGAAATATGGAAAAGTTTTCAATTTTAGTAAGTGAAATGGATGAGTGGATGAGGATGAAGATGAGGATGAGGCCTCCGCCATATGACACCAAGTGCAAATTGAACACGCCGAACTTTTCGAATTGAGAAAATTGAAATTTCTTCGTAGAGAAGAGAAAATTTTTCAAAATTTCATTTCCTTTTTTTTTGTGGTGTACATAATTTTATGCACCCAGCCTAACACAAGGCTACATAGCTATAACGACTATCACTCTGACTATGATATTGACTACCCCCCGAGTGCCATATGCTGTGCTAAGGCAGACCATTAGCCTGCATTTTCCATGAGCATTGAATTAAAAAAAAATACACAAACATTTTATTATTAAAATTGGCTCACTGCTCACGGCCTCATCTCGAACTGTGAGCCGCTGAGTGGCTGCCTCTAGACTAATTTTCTCAGCGCCTTGATTAATTTAGCGTATACAATGATTAAGTACTTTGTGCTCATCCTTTGGTGGCCGACAGCAGCGCAGTAGCTGGCATCATCGAACGCCGAAGTGCAAAGGATGCACCCTCTTTTTTAATTACCGTAAAACAAATGAGTCATTTTCGTGTCAGTTTGCAAAAGGAAAATATGGTAAGAGGCCGGCCTGCCTGCCTGCCTGCCTGCCTGCCTGCCTGGTGTTGTGGCTGGTTTACTTTGGTGGCCAAAAAGCGCCACCACCATATTGAAAAATGTATCATTTCCATCATTCCATTCCTGTGTGGATTTCTGGCTGAGGGTTAATGCAAGTTGTCTGTTGCGGTGTTGTTTATTAATGTTTGTTGTTTTTTGTTGTTGGTATTATTCCTTTAATCAGGGACGTAACCAGGAAAAAATTTCGGGGGGGGTTTTCATTAAATTTTTTTACTTACACTGAAGAAAAAAAGGAGAACATGCAAACCAGATTAAAATCAACAACATATCGCTTTTTTTCAAAATAAATCTTTTTATTTTTCATAAAAAAAAGTAGATTAAAAACAATACGAAAAATTTGCAAAAAAAACCCGAAGGAGCTTATGAAAAAAGGATTTATTCTAAATCCGACGTATTGTGTTCATATATTTCGGGCGGTTTGCCACCCTAATGCCCTCCAAACCCCCCTCCTATTCGAGGGTACGTCCCTGCTTTCATTTTAAAACCTTTCATTTCATTCCCAGAAAATTTCGAATAACTGTAAATTTTCACAAGGTGTTTCACTTTGATGTAAATGTAAACCGTGATATTCGATGCTTAATACCGAATGCTAGAACTGCAATTTTTACAGTTTTTGGTACACGAAAGTTTTTAATAAAATAAAATATCAAGGAGATACGGAAGTTTCTCTTAAATTTCATAACAATTCCATACATTTTTCTAATACTTCATATATTTCGGGGGGGGTTCGAACACCCCAAACCCTCCCCCTGGTTACGTCCCTGCCTTTAATTGTGCATGTTGAGCGTCAGAAGGTGGCATACCTGCATACGAATTTTTGTTAGAGTTGCCAACGTAGACGAAAGTGTGCCAACGAATTTATTGGAAAAGAATTTCTTGGATAAGAAAATTCCTTTTCTCTAAATTGGCAACCCTATTCACTCAACACCGACCACCATACACTGCACCCCCTAACCATTTAATGCACTTTAGCGCGTGACCTGTTGTTGTACAGACGAGCGACGCGACGCGACGCGACGCGCCCGGCCAAACTTTCCAGCCAACAAAAAATTATAATTAATGAGCCGAAGCGCGTCAGGAGGTGAAAAGTTTTTCTATTTGGGGTTAAACGAGAGGGTGGAGTTGCATTGCAATGCCATGCCATGCCCTGCCATACGGCTGCTGACAGAAGTTACCTGCGTGTGCGTTCGTTCGCCTTAACGCATTTATTTCCGATTTAGGCACATCCTTGTGCCAACATTGGTTCAGCGAAAGAAAAAAATACAAACACACTTGCGGGCCAACACTTCCGCGGCATCGTTAAATATTGAAAGTTCACGAACGAATTTCAACGTTCAGCGTGGGTGTGAGTCACGTGATGTGACGTGCATTGTGCTGAGCTCATGCATTCTTATTTAATTTGGCTCATTCGATATGGCACACTCGCAATTCGAATAACAGCCAACAAAAAGAAGGCACTCAGTCGCCGTAGTTCACCATTCCAAATTGAATGCGGGCAAAATTGAACATTAAAATTAATAATGAACGATTTTTTCCATTATACCAATAATTTGTGAATATTTATGGATTCGAGGGGGAAACACATCCGCACGCAAAGGATTATAATTTTTAATTGTATATATGCGAAGCGATTTAGAGGAAAATGTTTGAAATGTACCAGAGGTATGGAATCATGGAATGGAAATGCATATCAATTGAAGGGAAAGTGGGAATGTAGGAATTGTACAAAAAAGTTTGTTACGTAATTTAATTGAATTTTGATGAACAAATTTACGATTTTAAAGGGATAATGTAGTCTAATTCGCCACCCATTAAATTTCAAAGTTAACAAACTATTTTATTCCAAAATTTTATAATTTAAAAATTTAAATGAAAAAAAGTAATAAAAAAATTTTGGTAGCCTTTTTTAACAGGATTTAAAGGCATTTTATGCTAGGTGTCAGGTCACAGTGACTACGAATGATTATAAATGGATCTTCTTTCCTCTAACTTGCTTGTAAAAGAGACATTCCATGAAAGTCGACATAGATTTAAGGTGCCAACACACAATCGCTGGTCAAACCTTTCGCTCTGGCCTTTAATGCTAAACGAACCAAAGTTGCAGTATCACTGGACAGAACGAACTTACTAATTTCGACCAGAATAATAACTGGTCACTTCTTCATCGGAAGGCATGCCCTGGGGCTTGGCCATGTCCATTAAGACGATCTCTTCAACCCTAGTGTTGAAGAGACTTTTTTGCATTACCTTTGTGAATGTCCGGCGGTGGCGGTTTTAGGGCACTCGATTGCTCCTGTTTTAATAATCTCGATGGTTTTGCAAATAATTTCATTAAAAATTCGAAATGGTTTACTTGAAGCAAGTGACCGGATGTACCATGATGTCGGGAACGGAACGAAGTTGGACCCGAGCCAAATGGAATTGGAACAAAATTTTGAAATGGATCGGGAATGAAGTAGAAATGAAAATGATCGAAAAATTACGATAAAATATCGAAAATTTATCGACAATTTTATAAAAACTATCGAAAACCCATCGAAAAATTATAGAAAAATTGTCAATAAAATATCGAAAAAAAGCTCTAAGAACGTATTGTACTCTCATGTGCAGGGGATTTTTGGGCAATAGGCTTGTTTTTACCACATTTACGTTAATAAAAAGATTGCGCAAAGTACTACTTTGTTACTTGTTATTAAGGTACCATACCAAAGCTGGGGTCGAATCCAAAATGCGGTTCGATCCAAGGAACCACCCTACTTAATTTCATGTAATGCCATAATACTTAGTGTATAAATGAGGTCACTGCGGTGGGTATTGGTTACGATGATTTTATTAATAATATGAATGCATAAACAAAAAAAATGTATTTATGTTATAAGGCAGCACCATTTTATATATGTGCTTCATTAAAACTTCATCAAATATATTAACTAACGGTTGACATTCTAAATATTATTGCCACTGGGTACTGGCATTTTTAATTAGACAAAAGTTTTTAATAAAATTCAGAATCCACATCCAATTTGCTACTTGTAAATTTCCAATTCAAGTCACTGAAATTCGAAAACAAATCGGAATGAATTAAATTAGTAAATTTGTCTGACTTCACTTCATTAACATCTTCATTAAATCGTACGTGTCCGTACGAGTATGTGTGCTATCTCACATTCACACAGCCAACAAATCTAAATCATTAAACACTTTATCTAAAATTTAAGCAAATCACAATCGACAACTTATCTAAATGACCGGACAATTCCATAGATAGGTAGGTGTGTGTGTGTGTGGTGGATAGGCCACCATTATGATAAAATACAAAAACAATAAAACGAATAACTAAATAGCAGACAACAACAATAACAACGAAGCAACAATAACGTTGTCAGCACCTGATTCGTCGATAGCCAATATGATGGTGACACTATGGGCGACATTTGCCAATAGCGCGACCAAAACAAGTGGTTTTGGGTGACCAGATTTGAAGTATTTTTGTGTTTCTTTTTTTAGTTTTTAATTTTTGTCTTAGAAGCCAATCCTTAAGCGTGATTCAATTATACATTCGTTAATGCAAATATTGACCCTGAAAATATAAATTTGAAACTTTATTGCAAGAAATTTGTTTAAAAACTGGGAGTTTTTTTTTTGGGTAAGAATGAAATTTATTTTATAACAACCACCAGCGTTTGAAAGAAGGGGAAAAAAATCCAATCACATTTGCATAAATTTTGAGCCAGGCGCGTACACAAAACATGGAATTGTCATTAAATTTGATTTTGAGCGCGCGATTGTTTTCGTTGAGCTTATAAATAAAATGACCATAATTATTTGTGAAGTTTTATGAACGCCATTAAAATTTTAATTATGGCCGCCAGCCTTTTTTTCTTTTTCCTCGTTTTTTTTTTTTAATGAATATTTATAGTTTGGAGATTTTGACAGTTGGCATTTGCTAATTTTGAAAGATATTTTCGTATTAAAAATGGCGTCTGCCGTAAATAATTTCAACGTATTGAATTTTTTTAAATCAAAGTTTAAAGTATTTCCATGGAAAACTTTTTTCCTTTACAATTTCCTAAGTATTTTGTATCTTGAAAGAATTCCCCCATAGATACACATGCACACACATGGCACATGCCAAATCTCTTATTTCCCATACCGCTTGCATGCCAATGCCGCCACGACATCTGGCTAAGAGTGCTTATGTGTGTGTGCTTGTGAGAGATGGTGTGGGTTTGTGCACAAAATGATTGTTAAACACGATTTTAATAAGCAACTAAAGTGCGCCTCATATCAGCTACCATTTGCAAATAAAGACCAAACACTACTCACAACATACGACACTGTAAGTGACAATATTTTAGCTTCGAACGGGCCGGCTGTCCGTCCCATCCAGGCCAGTACTGTACTGTACACTCCTTCGACTGTCGCATGTGTAACAATACACCTGACCGTGCCTTTGTGCTTATGTTGTTACTTGTGCTGCTGTCCAGATTCGATTCGATTTGACTTTTTTTCTTTTCGTTTCTCCAACTTTTTTTACTTTGTCTTTTTTTTTTATTTACTTCTGCCCTCAGCATGCAAGCAATCAAAACTGGAGCTTTCCTATGAGGCATGCCCGAGCGGCACGAATGTCAGCAGTACCTCATCGGCGAGGCGGCCAGCGACAGCGAGTTGCATGTGCATCTGCATATCGCTGTGCTGGCTGTGCTGCAAATGCGCTCGTCTTCTTGTTTGATAAAGTTATTGCCATTTCGTAGACATTTAATAAATGGTCAAAACATTAGGTGCGCTTTTCATTCGTTCTATGGGCTGCTTTCGGTTGGTTTCTTCTGATTGTACAAGTTGAAAGTCGGTGCATTTGTGCAACATGCAAGCGTAATGGCGTATAAATTGTGATATGATATGCGGGCGTTGATTAAGGTGAACAGGTGGCAATGGAAAATATTAAACCTTTTTTTAACAAAACTTTGTAGGATTGGTTTGCTTAGTAAATTTTTAATTTTTAACCATTTAACGCATTCAAATAAACATTTTTAATTATTAAAATTTAAAAATTGTGGAAGATATTTGAGTTGGGTTTGAGCGGAAGTTTTATTTAATGAACTCCTGTATCAGCTGTTCAACAATATTTAGACCTGAGGATGGAATGTGTCAGAATTATTTCGGTGAATGGATTCTGTGCAGGACCGCCTCAATGAACCAATGATTCGATAGATATATGAGCCATTCACTTCCTAAATGGATTAAGCCCATAAGTTCAATCACACTCGAAACTCACTAAGTAAACACTTAGTGTATTTAAATTTTGATCCAACGTATGTAGTGACTTAATCCAGTATGGAACTGAGCTCTTCATATATGCATGGAGGAGTATTTTTAAGCTGTCTGAAATATGACTGCAATGTCATCAAAATTAAGTACTTAATTAAATCAAATTGGTAGATCGCTAGCTCGCATATTTCGATGCATTGAATTGGTAGCAAGCCATAGAGGTTCACACCAAAAACTCTTCGTATTTCATCGAACTTCAGAGAGCCTACTTGTTTCATTAAAACATTTTTTCATATGTAAAGTCACGAATTCGAAGCTGTCTGTTTCGTAGCTTCGTCATGTTATATACGACGCCAAAGTCGCTCGTTATTTAAGGCGGCTCTTATCACGAACATCGCTAAATAGACTTCTAAAAAAACGGCGTCAAATCTTGGATAAAGAACTTTTCAATTCCTTTTATAGTCCTGCCCTACTAAGAATATTATCTGCAATATTATATGGTCACCTCAATGCAACTGTAGCTGAGATTCTTATGCAATAATGAGTGAATTTTTGAGAAAAAGTAAAAATTGTCACCATAACTTTAATTGCAGAAAAGCCAAAGCAAATGTCCACCATATACAGTAGAGGGTCAAGTTGCAACGAGACAAGTACATTGGCACTGGCACCAACAGCCAACAGCCAACAACCAGCAACTGCAACAACAACAACAACAACAAAACCAAATCACACACAAGCCATGTCGTATGCAACGGAAACATAAGTGCGAAGCACACTTTATTGTATCACAATCGCCATATTTTCTCATTACGAGTGGACATGATGCATGGAATGCCGAGGACACGCAATGTGCCATTTGGGAAGCGCATCGAGGAATTGCATTTGGAATTGGCCATACGGAATTGAATTTGGATGCTGGAATCGAAATAATTAAATCAGTCAAGTGTTGGCGGGTGGAAAGGCGAGCTGAGCAGCAGCAGCAGCAGACGACGACGACGAAGTGAACTGCACTGAACTGAACTGACCAGAAAGGAAAAGAACTGAAATGTTCTGATATGGTTTGCAGTTGGATTTGAGTGGATTTGCAGTGAAGTGTTTGGTGTGCTGGGCCTTTGGTTGTGGTGTAAAGTGAAAGAGGGCAGTGAATGGTTTATTTGGTTGTGTCGCGCATAAAGCAGTGTGCCGAGCTGAACGCGCATGAAAAGTGGTGGCGGGCAACAAGCAAGTATCATCTCGGCGACATCGTGTTTCTGCCTTTGAGGCGAATTTATGCGAATGTAAGTAAAGTTTATTTGGCACCTGAAGATGATAATCGGTTACAAATTAATTGCAAGCATATTGGACCACTTGGCTGAGCAGTGGCGCAAATTCGATGGAATTTGATTCGAATTTAGAATTTAATCAAGTGCTAAGCTGTCAGTTAAGTACGCGGGTACTTGGATTTCCATTTCAACAAAAAACTTTTCGTAAGTAATTCAAAAGACTTAGATTCGGTTAGGATAAGGTAACCTAGGCTAGGTAAGATCAATGTTAGATAGTACAAATCCAGATCCTAGAGTCTACTCCGAGAAGAAATGCACAATTGCGAATTGAGTGCTCCATTCCACTGTCTTCTTGGAATTAATCAGTCTGAAATGTGGGAGCAAAGTGTTCCAGACACCTCACAAATGAAACAAATTATTACACACACACACACTTGCACTTGTGTGTGGAAAACCGCACAAGCGACCAATTCCGATGCCACTCCAGCCAATTGAAAGGTGAGTCAACGAGCAAGCCATCAGCAAAAAAGCCACAGCAAATAAAAAAAGCACATCGACGACAATCGAAATGAGATTTTGCTGCTGATTGCTGAGCTCTTAAATTGTGTGGCACAGAACAAATTCAACTCAACGTAAATACTTAACAGGCATTTCGTAACATTGAGCGAGTATTTTACATATTTCAGTGTGGACAAAAGCAAAAAAAAAAAAGGAAAACGCAACTAAAACAACAAATCAGCCAGCCAGCAAACAAACAAACCAAGCACATAACGCACATAACAGCAAGAAGGTGCCAAATCACTTGCAGATGACAACTTTAGGGGTTCGATCGTTCGTATGGAAAATCACTGTGATAAATATGGGCGCAAAAATTTCATGAAGAGGCGGATTTAAGAGCACGCGCTGTGGCAGTGCCCAGTGTCCACCACATCACACCAAATCACACGGCGGTTGTGGTTATGTTTGGAGCATGCGTAAATTGAATTAATGCATTTCGCGACGACCATACAGACTGACGCGGCCGACTGGACGCAGTAGTACGCAAATCCATTTTGTATTGTTCCAATTTGTGTGCGATGTAACAAATGCGCAAAGTGCGAACATTCGACATCCAGACAGACAAGTGACGACGGGCGGTCCCAATCCAATGCACGAGTGGCAATTTTTTTTTGTTTTCCGTATGCCTCTGAGTGTGTGTATGTACGTGTATGTTTGTATGACTGCGATGACGTTTGCTGATAAGGTGGCAACGAAAGGAAATGGATTGGTGTAAATCAGTTGTGGAAATACTTACAGCTTTTAAAAAAAAATACATATTCTTATCCATAAGAATACAAAGGTTTCAGTTTTGGTTCAGTTAAGGTTCTTGTTAGTGATTTTCGCTTGAAGCATCATCATTGGTGAAATATTTGTAATTTTGGTATATTTTTGTGGAGTGTTCAGTCTACTATTTTTGCATATTATTGAATATATTCTTCCCGTTATCTCATTCTAGAGGGACTACCGCACCATTATCTCCTCACGGTCAAACTGGAATTCCCAAAACAGACGGTTTTAAACTATTTAATAAGTAGGTGGTGGTCCTCTCCAATGAGCCTGACCACTCCAGGGGTTTTCAGGCAGGGGATGAACGAAACATCTGTACAGGATATGGTAATTTTCACGGAAAGCCACCTTGGACTGTCACGCATTTCCAATTAAGATGGCTCACAAATTTAACATCAACCTTGTCTCTGGGCATATGGACATTCCAGGGAACTGCAAAGCTGATGAGGTCGCAAGACACGGTTTTTTATCAAAGTTCTTACCTAAAATGGAGAAGCTTGGTATCCCGCTCGCAATGTGCGATCTAAATTTTCGTCTCCAATCTATTACTAAGACTAACAACAGATCGTCCTTTGGAACCACTTAAAACATAACAAGGCAGATCTGGCCATTGCTGGATCTGTAGCATGTCAAAGGTGGTATTTAGTTGTGCTCAATGATCCCTGCTTGATTGGACTCTATGCTTCAAGGTCTCTCCACTAATGACTTATATAAGAGCTGCAGAGACGAGAGAAAAGAAGAAATAGTAGAGCATTTGCTGTGCTCCTATCCTGAGCTATCTGTCATAGAAACGCCTTTCTGGGATCATTCTTTTTGGATAGTCTGTGTGACTTTTTTACGATCAACATTGGTTCATCATCAACTCTAAGGGATCCTGTGTCAATAACACAAGCGAGAATAACTAAGAATTGTCGTATGCATCTTCAGAACTAACTTCCACAACCAAAAGCAAGTTTGTAGTGTTTCATTTAACTTAATATCTTCATTATCACCAATCATCATTTAACGGATACATGTCGTTTCTGCCTTTTTTGTTGTGTTTGTTTTTTGTTGTTGTTTTTTTAAAATAAATTTTTTGTCTTCCTGCTCATTAAATTTGAAAATATAGCCGACGATGTCATATAAATCTTGTTTCCATCAATATTGACCTGTCAATGTCTTCACATCCCTTTTGCACGTAGCCAGAAGCCAATATAATCACACCAAACGCATCTTTCTTTCGTTCATTCGATTCAATTCAATGCGCGCTATGGCCTCCACCACTGTAGGCAATTATTTTTGATTTTTTTTCGCGCGCTCCTGTGGCTGGCTGGCGTTGGCGCACTTGTAGCCAACCAACATTTTCACATTTTGCGAACTGGACAATGTCCACTTGGCCGTGCGTAATGCCTGTCAATAAACGGGAGAGAGAGAAAATACAAAAAAAAGTTACTAACAAAAACAAAAAGAAAAATAAAAAAAAATAAATAAACGCACATGAAAACATAATAAATACAAAAAAACACCACACACACATACACACACAAAAGCCATGGCAAAAGAGTCCACCGTGGAACGCGCCTATTAGTCGCTGAACATTGGCAAGTGTCCCATTGATGTGTCAAAGCGTAAGTTCCTTTATGTCATCATTTCAAAACTAAGTGGTATTCGCTTTGGATTCGTCGCCTCCTCGCTGCGCTGCTGACTCTGCTGACAACTTCTTGGCCACTACTCACAGGATGTTGGGTGTCCATTTAGGGTCTAGATTTGCAAATGTCCAGTTGGCTGGCATTTGGCTGAGGAGGTGTTTTAAATGTGGCCAAACAAATCAATTTTGTCATCACAGTTACACACATTTTCTATGCCCTGCACTGAGTGGAGAGAAAAGAGAAGTGTTTGGGGAACAACAAAAAAAAGAAGGAATTCGCTAACAGACGAACGAAAATAACTCACAATCAGAACAAAGGTTTGCATTACACCAAGGCCCAACGCACCTTGTTGGCTTCTCCGCCGCCCCAATGCGACTGTAACAGTGAGGAGGAGGCATAGCACACAACACTTTCCTTAGCTTGCCGTCGTCGCGTCCACCTCCTCGAAAATTCACAAAAATCGCGCCTAATTGACATTTTCTGCCAAAGAATTTATTGTGCCCCAGCGTACATAAGTTAGTCCCTTTGGAAATGAATACATACAAGATTGCCTGGATGGGTGCTGCTGCTGCTGCTGGCCGGTGACAAGCTCTTGGGCCGGTGCTGCACATTTCGCTGCTGCGTGGCACACAATAAAGTGCCTTCCTGCCTGCTGGCTGTAGTATGTCTCTGCGGTTGCCGGTGTTGTGCTGCTGCTGCACAAGTGTTCCATTGAAAGTTTTTTTTTGATTTTCCAACACTGCCAAATGTCAACAGAAGTTTATTTGTTTGTTGCTTTTGTAGTTTGTCGTTTGATTTCGCGCACAAATTTGTACTTGCATTTGTTTTTCGGGATATACGAGATGTGATAAGTTTTTCGGCCACTTGCAGCTGAGTTAAGTGCTTTTGTTGTGGTTTGCGGTGGTGGTGGTGTGTGAGCACACAGCCTCCTTTTGTAGGAGTTATTAGAAAACATGAGCGGTGCACAGGAGTATT
Source organism: Heteromyza rotundicornis (assembly GCA_951394025.1). NCBI lineage: Eukaryota > Metazoa > Arthropoda > Insecta > Diptera > Heleomyzidae > Heteromyza > Heteromyza rotundicornis. Next base: position 50,677,382 of record OX596013.1, on the reverse strand, counting down.
GTCTTGCTGTGAGATTGAATTTAAGGTTGAAAATCGTTTGTAGGAAATGAATTTCATATTTTACAGGAAAATAAATTCGTTTGTCCATTAGCAGCTCCTCATGAGGTTATCAGAAAACGGAAATATAATATCAGCAGCCAAAGGGGACGGCGATACCTACCGGATTTTTTGAATTCTCCAGTCAGTTTCAGAGATTAGTTCATTGCAATGACTTTGATGAGTTTTAAATCCGCAACTGGAAACATTTTCGGTTTCCTATTAAGCATGTTAATTGCAACCAAGTCCACGGTTCTCAGAGTTAATCTAACTCTTGTAACTCTTCAACACCAAAATTAAATTCTATGAATTCCCCACCCTTCCACCCAACTCCACCGAACAACATCACCGAAGAATGTGAAATCTTTCGGGTGACAATTTTCACGAATTCCTTCCGTAACATTTCTTTTTTTTGCAGGCGGCTGCATCAGTAGGAGCACACAGCAAGCAAATTGCCAACGCTCCAATAGTCTATTGAAAGCGGAATTTAAGTTATCTTAAGTACGCCCACAAGTACATGTAAATCGACTTCAATATCGAAACAGGAACATGGAATGCAATTTGCTCGCTTGACACTTAGAAATGTGTGTGTGTGTGTATGTGTGTGCTGGGGACATGCATAGGTACAACACTGAAATGGGTTTTCGGATTTGGTTTGCTTTGCTTTGCTTTGCTTTGGTTTGGTTTCCTATTTGCTGTCAAATAGATTCTGGCGGCAAGTGTCTATTGGGTAAATAACTTAACAAAGATCAGAGTTGGAACATTACTTTTTTGCACAGTCATTAAGTACAGGAAGGAGTTCATCTATACGACTGCAACTTTGGACTGCATTTAAAGATTTATGCAGATTGAAAGATTTCGGAATGAGCTAGTTTTCCTCGTGAAACCAATTGAAGGGTTGTAGCTCGAATGTCGTCGTTAGACGTGCCAAACGGTAGGACCCCTTTTCCTTCCTTAGGGGAATTCGATTTTCTAAGTCGCAGAATTAATCAAATTCAATTACAAGAACTGAGAAACCCCCCCTTGTCCGTTGCTATACCTACACACTATTTAAGAGGGAGGAATGCAGACTGACAAAAGGAGTTTAAACAGGACATTCATTGTCTTAGTGGTCATCACTCCATTGGGATGGGTCTGATGGGATATACCTGGTGTCGGAACTACAGCAAAGGAGGAGTAAATGCTTTAACATCTTCTCTATTTGTATCCTCTATCTAGAACCACTAGGGAAAGTCTTTTTTAACACGCTTGGAGGTAACCATACCAACACATTCTCGATTGAAAGTTAAGGTTTAGATAAAGACAACTTGGAAAGGACTGCAGGCTTCAATTAACCCATAGCATTGTGATAACATATATACCGCATTGGTCTAGGTAAGTCATATCGCCGCCACACTAACCTAACCTAAGTACCAGAGCGCCTAAAATGAACTGACTAATCCCTAAACCATGTTCGCCACTTTGCGCACCCAAAATTGCAGTCGCACAAACATTACACTTACCACAGCCACCTTCTGATTGCAGGCTATGCAAGGTGTTTCGCCTTACATTTACGTACAAAAGTAACACATTTAACAACAACAACAACAATTTTGCTGCCTCCAGAGCCGCATATGCAAAACATAGACAAGACAACCAGGTCTGATCTCAATGGAACTTTGCAAATACCAAAAATACCCACCATGCAGGCACCACACCACACCGCAGACACAGCGACATTGCGACAGCGAACCAGCGATCATATGAACTTTGGCTAAATGCAAAATAAGGCCTAAGATACACCCGCACCTAATGGCCGCTTGGCGTAATGACCTCAGCCGAACAAAAGCGGCTTGGAACAATAAACCAGCCAACAGACGACCACGTTGATGACGACGACGACGACAAACAGTACTGGAACACAGCGGCATGTGGCCGCTGATCCGCTGCTGCAATGGCAAGCCGATCGGTTGAATCAGAAGAACAACAAGAAATAGAAGAGGCACAAGAAGAAAGAAGGTATCGTATCATATCGGAATATGCCCAAGTGTTTTGCCGAAGAGTATCAGTTTCCTTACTTCAGGCGCAACTTCTTTTCTTCAGCTTCTATCAACGCTGAGTGAATTTGTGTGTTCACAGTTTGGAAAAGCGTTCGGTAGGAGGGTAGCGCTTAGCTAACCTCGTGTAACTTAACCTCAAAGTTTGAGGTTGGCGAAAGATCCAGTCAGCCTCATAGGAACATTCTTTGGCGCGAAAGTGATCGCTCTGCACTGCCGCATTCGGTATTGCAGTGAGTGCCAGTGTGTGTATGTGTGTGTGTGTGTGTGTGTGTGTGCCTTTACAATAGCTCAAGATTACCGCTATCATTATTCTTGAATTGAAGTCAGTCGCTTGAGCTGCTTCTTATTTTAATGAACGTCGTTCTATTTTTCGCTGATCTTTCGCCATTAATAGGAACGTGTTCACGTCTCTGCCATCGCCATTGCCGCCGCCGCCGACGACGACGGCCGACTGTTACAAACTATGCTTAAGTGATTGTCAAGTTAGGCTTTTAATTTATCATCCATAGACAAGGTAGAAGTAGCTGAGCTCAACCTGAACCTGAGGAAGAAGTCGACCGAAGTTAGTAAGGTACGTTGAGGTGGCAGTAAGTAGCACAGATCGCGCTCTGCACTTTTCAGGCATCTTGTGGCAAAGTGTTCCTGTGCGATGTGCGATGTGCTGTGGTGTGGTGGTGTCTTGCATAATCTATTCTTGGCGGTGCTGTGCCTGGGTGATCATGTACTCGTACGTTTGCCATAACGTTCTACATTCCGGCATAATTGATTTTAAGCTGAGGTCGCTAATAAATCGTAACTTTATCGCACTTCTCATTTTTTTGTTGCTGTTGTTGTTGTTGTTGTTTTTGTGGCTTTTGTTACTGCTGTTGTTCAGCTAGAGTTTTCAATTTTGTGTTCTTTCTACTCGGTTGCTGTTCACTGTGAAATGAAAAATAAAAAATCCCTAATGTTTGTGGTGTTCCTTAATTTTGTTCACTATCCATAATGAATCTGTGGTCAAAAACATTAAGCGTTTTGAAAGTTATGTTTTTCGACCAGAGCAATCATGATGCTCGCCAAATTCTTTAAGTAAGAAGCTACATAAAAAAATTCTTTTCTGTGATTTTTGTGATTTTTTTGTATGGGAGACCCTCAAAGGGATAAGAGTATTTAGTAAAATTTTTGAGAGAAATGGGGTTGGTTATACAACCGATCCCTCTAAGGTTACCCTGGTTGATAATAGAGTCAATCGCAGAAAATCTTTGAGTTTGTGTGGAAGCCATTCTAAGAATTGAAGCTTGGGGGAATGACAAAGGACTTCATTGATACATATTAACCCTCTGGGCAGCTATGGGCCCAAGAGTGGATCCCGCACCTATTTTGACCTTGATGAGAAGCAATTTACTGCCAATCACCCCCTAAATTGTTTGTCTTATGCGTTTTTTCTTATATTTGAAGATTTCCCAGACATACTAGGACTAGGCAGGCTATCACATCCATGTTTTGAGTGTATAATTTTTTTAAATGTGCAAAGATATCTTCTCGTTTACTTCACCAACTTCTGTAATAGCAAATAAATAATATCTCATATTGTTCTTCTGTAAATAATTCCAAATATGTAAATTCTCACCCGCATCATTTCGAATGCAAAATTTTTGCACTTTAGCGAATTCCTTCCTTACGGGCATCAATGACAACGACGACGCGGATGTTAGAGCGTTATTTGTTATTTTAAACTGAAACTAAAATACCGCCAACAAATTGTGAATCTTCCGAGTGGAGGAAAACTAACAACAACAACCAGCACCAGGCACCGCTGAATCTCTAAGCGAGAATCAAACTCAAAAGAAGCCAAAAGAAACAAAAAATCCACCAATAAGATGAGGCAAAAAAAAAAAAGAATCCACTTGATGCCTCAACGTTACGAGTACATCGCAAAGAATTGCGCTTAACAACTTTTGAGCGATGCTTTGCTAGAGTTTAACAAATTTCTGGTCATTTATGGTCAAATGGCATCGCCGCATTACGGGCACCACCTCCGCCGCCACAACCACCACAATGGCCATGCCACTGTCAAGAGCACCAGCAGCAGCAACTGAGGCGGCAGAATGCTGTTCAGTGTTACAAGTTATTTTGCTATCTTTTGGGATAGCAAAGGTTCTAAAGTGCTCTACGTTGTACTACTCCTTCATGGCTTGACTTATTTCGTTCGCCTGTACGTTCGTTCTTTACTTTACAATTTCTTGTTGTTATTGTTGTTGTTGTTGTTGTTGTTACTGTTGCTCTTGTTGTTGCCTTCATTCTTGCGTGTGTTTTGTGTCCCGGTCGTCTTCTGGTAAGTAGGAAATTTCGCTATCGCAAAAGTTTAAAAGAATTGCAGTGAGCATGCAGTATTTTATCGCTAAAATACTACTAGAGTAGCTTATGGCTGATGTACCTCAATAAAAACCTGACAAAATAATATTGTAAGAACAAATAAGTTTGCGTAAATTTGTTAACTTGTTGCCTTGCCTGGCTGCGTACATGACCGCAGATATCCGTTCGGTTGCGTATGCAAATAGTTGGCCGTGGTTGGCGTTGGAAGTTCTCTTGGCATTTGAACATATGTGAAGGATGTACTTTACGGAAGAGTTATAATGGAGATTCTATTGAACTGAACAGAGTGCATGTTCATTGAATTACTTTCATACATACTCGGAGTACTAGAAACGATTTATGGCCAATTTTTTTACTGCTCCTCCTCAATATTTATTTAATTCTCCTATAACATTTCCATCGATCAGCCTGTCATATTTCATCAGTTCGATTTTGCAAAGATTATATGTGGTCAAAGTAACTCCACACAACTCCACAAAAGTCCACTAGCAAAACGCTTACAATTAATTTTATTCATGTCGACATCACTGTGATTCTTGGAATCAAGTTAAAAACTACCTTAACGTATTTCGTTCATTCGTGGCTTTAACATTTCCTTTAACATTTGTTTTTGAGGGTGTTTTATATACACCGACTGACATGGACAACAACAACACTACAAGACAACAAGAGAAAGAGCTACCTGCGCCAATTTATATTAATTTAATATGTACGCCCGCCAAACCAATAAAGTTGCTACATTTTACGCTCGTTCCGACGATTCGGTCCAGTATGGCGGCTTAAATCAAAAAAAACTTGAATCTTAAGTGGCAGCTAAAATAACAAACAACAACAACAACGAGGTACATTTATACTCAGTGATCAACACAGCACAGCCCAGCCCAGCTGAGCTTACAGATTAGCAGGAAATATATTTCAAAAGTTTTTGAAAGAATTACCAACGAATTCAATATGTTAGTAATTAAAAATTTAACTGAGAAAAATAAGAATACAAATCTTAAGAATCGTATGTGATTAAGGAATAAATTTATATAAAAACTATCATTAGAAACGTTTGGCAGGCCATAAGGAAGTGTTTGAATGCTTGGGGGTAGTGATGGGAGATTAATCGGGATTTTTTTCAAACAATAATTTTTTTCATACCCTGGACACTAGTGTCCAATAGAAATATTTGCTGTTGTCACACCGTTCGCAAAGCACATAAGGAGACGTGGAACTGGAACAAAATTTTGTAGGGGATCTTGATATGAAAGAAATCAATAAATACAGAAAATGTATCGATGAAAAATCGATAATATTTCCAAAAGTTCCAAAAATTTCAAAAAACATAGGAAAATATTCGATAAAAATATAGAAAAATAATCGATTAAATATCGAAATATCATCGATAACTAATCAAAAATTTATCGATAAAATTTAGAGAAATTATTGAAAAGTGTTCTAAAAACGTATCGTACTCACATGTGTAGGATATTCTAGCTTCGGTCAGAAAAGAATGGTGTGCGTATTGTGTTATACTCTGTTGATACCCAAGGCGTCATTTAGACGCTCCGCCTTCTACCACGCCCACCAAAACTAAGAATATAAATTCGGAATGGTTTACTAAAAATATCTCAACTCCGGTTTGAATTTTGCTGAAATCCGGGGTTCACGGGGGTGTACTACCGCTACTGTAGGTACATGTCAGAGCAACACCGGGTTTTTAAGGTAGTACTTGTATAAATAACCATTGTTATGAGGCAATGTATATCGATTGCCGATCAGTATTTTTGATTTTGTAAGGGGGTAAAGGCCGTTCTTAATATAGGGGCGTGACAAGTTCTTTTTTAATTAAATTAAATTTATTTTGTTAATTTCTTGACAATCCTTTATATCATTATTACTAGGTGGCCACTCCTTGACTATATCGATTCAAGTCTAGGCATCATTTCAATTCATATTATTTCACCAACTTTCCCATAGGAAATCTTCTAACCTACCTGACATAGAAGGCACTCAGCTCTGATGCCGATTTATATGACATGATTATAGACGCTAGTCGATTGCAGGCGACAATAAATTAGCCATAAATGTCAGCTTAGAATTTTGTTCGCCACAATATGACAACAAATATACACCAAAGACACCAGCAGCAGGTAGAATTGCAGCATGGCTGTTTCTCGTGAAATTTTCAAGTTGGCCTAGAGAAATTCCATGAATGGAAGCGCACAAAAAAGTTTGTGGGAACCACGACACTTCTGTTATCTCAAAAGAGTTTAACCAAATGATAAATTTAATTAAAAGTTAACTTGTAACGTCGTTAGCGAACAGGGCAGGTGCATTAGGCCAGCCCATAAGTTACCACCAAACTACAAGCTTATGTGCTCCAAATACCAAAAGAAAAAAAATACACACACACACACCAGCTTATTAGCATATCAAAAGCCGAAAGCGCCTGGTTAAGGGAACAAGCATCAGCGTCATCGCAATCATCGAGCGTATCGCGCTCCAATTTACGCTTGTAACAATTCGTTACGCTCCAACGTGGCTCATTATCGGAACTTATCGCTTATCGCAATCAGTGATAATTTCAACAGTAATCAACCTGTCCAGCCAGCCTCCGACTTCGGTGGCTGCTGCTTCTTCTTCTTCTTCTTCTGCTCCGTCTTCGGGTTCTCCTTTCCCTTTTCATCTTCTGTGGCCGCAAAAAAACCTTGAATTGTTTAAATTTCGGTTTAATTTAATGATGCGCTCTTTTCGACTCATTATTATCCCAAATAAAAAAAAAGGTAACAAAAAACATCACATTGGACAAGACTGGCGCTCCACACACACACACACACACACGCACAAAATATCTATCAAACAAGCCGCAAAACGTCTTCGTTTGATCTTTTCTGCTGTTTTCGGCCAAGTTCGGCAATACATATTTGGTGGTGGCGTTGTTGGCGCTGGTGACGGTGGCGATCTTGTTAACATCGCGCAAAAACCGTCAGTTTGTTTCAATTTCAGCTTGTTTTGATTTGCTTCATCGTCTCGGCTTTTTTGTTGCGATTTTATTTGAAATCGTATATCGTTTGTGGTGGCGACCGACCGACCGACTTTGTTACTTTGTTGTTATGTATTCATTTTTTCGAGCAATTATTCCACGAATTATGAATATTAATAATGTGGCAGATCGTCTTTGTGAAATCCATGGGAATATTTTTAGTTGCTCCAAATGATTTCGGATTAAATTTAAGTTGATGACTTTTATTAGTCACTGTCGCCAAAATATTAGAGTACACTTTAAAAAAAAAGGAAATAAAAATCTATGAATCGGTCCACTGTTAGAGGATTTGTGTTGCCAATTCTACTCAGCATGTATTCCTAAACACAGAACTGTAATGGGTTCAGAGCTGGTGATAATGAGGGACACTCTTTTGCAGTAATTTTTCACATTTTCTTATCCTTGACATCGTTTACCAAACCATCGACTTGGACACATTCTAGAAGAACTCCACAGCGATTTTGTCTCTGGGATCATTTATCAGGCTTGGTGAACAACCGCGATCATTTAGCTTATTGTGGCTGTCCTGTAAAAGGAACATTTCATTACAAAAACAACAACGATGATCGAAAAGCTAAACATAATCTCGTCCCATCGGAGTAGTTCATGCTTCTGGCCGATTAGCTACAGAGCTTACTTCTCACTTACTGCTTAATGATGACATTGAAATAAGAGGGCGTTTGCTTTCAACCCTTCAATAGGCAATCGCGAATGGCGATAAGGTCTTACTGTCTTTCTAAAAATTATAGCTTAGAATTCAGTGCATATTTCATGACCAAACTATATCACAAAATCACTCCTGTTTCAATTCACTCCACTGTGCAATCTCTTTAAATAGAAACAGAAATAAGTTTTAATAGAGCTGCCGGTCAGTATTCAGGAGCAAAATGTGGAAAAACTTTCAATTGAGCAAATGTTTTCTGAAGGTATGATAAAAGACGATGGGGCGTATGAGTAACATAATCTTAATTATAATTTTTTTTCCATGAGACTCATTTATTTTAAATGCCACGGAGCCATTTTTTTGCAGTTTTAATGGGCTTCTATCCACTGAAGACATCTCTCTTTCTGCAGGCTCTAAACATAATGCAACGGAATAAAAGCTTTGCTAAGTTCAATTTGATTTATTCCTGAAATCGAAGAATGAAGAAGTTGCCGTCAATCAAGAAACGAAAATTCTTAAGAAATAACAAAAAAATATACAGGCATTGTCACCTATATATGTAATTGGTTGGATACTTAAAAATTAAGGCTGTCTGCATTTACAGAATGTTTCTAATTAATGCATTAGTCATAAATTCATCAATTAACCACCAACGCTCCTATTTTTAATTGGAATGACAACACTTTTCTCGCAGTGTCACATTTGCATTTCGTATCTGGGCGATCGGCAGCAATCATAAACAATTAATACAGAGGTGAGATAAATCTTGTTTTTGCATAAATTAACGAAACAACACAAACAAAACGAAGAACGCTAATTTGTCTCGGCTTTAATTTCGGCTGCTTAAATGCAAAAGATTTTTATTTGATTTGACTGGACTTGAGGTGAATTGATTTCAATTCATTTCAGTTCATTTCGAATACCAAGAAAACGTTGGACAAAATACAAAATTACAATAACAATGAACACGTATCGCGTTATCAATAAGATATCAAAAGCGTAGCGGAATAATTAAATTCGAATGAAATGAAAATAAATAAAATTTAAATTATTGATTAAGATCGAAAAACGTTTGAAAATAAAGAAGAAAAAAAAACACATAAAGGAAAACCATCAAAATAATTCCAGATGATACTGATGTTGGGCCAACAAAGGCTTTTTGGCTTTAAGCCGAGCGGCTGTAAGCCCCCCACCACCGCCGCCAGATATCAAAAATAAACGGGGAGTGACAATATGAATTTATTTAATTTATTTTAATTGCTGCCGTTTCGTTTGAGATAAAGCCGACACGCCACAACAACAACAACAACAACAACAATAACAACAAAAAACGAGAGCAATATTGCTTCCTAATCAGGCGACGGCAACTTTGTGCTTTTGTTGTTGTGAATGTTGTTGCTCTATTAAAATCAAAAATATGTAACAATCGGCGGATAATTTGTTGAAACGATCGATTCCGTGCCGCCTCATTTCGATTATTTAAGCCTAAAATATGCGTTTACGCATGCCCAGCACCACCACCACACCACACCACACCACACCGACTACGGCGACTACAGTGGCAGTGGCGAACGAATGATTGAACGATACTTTATGGGTCTGCACACGGCAAATAGACTGCTGGCAGACCCACTTGAGATTTGAAAATTATGCAAATGCCAAATGTCGAGGCAGCAGCCGAAATGCAAGAAGAAGAAGACGACGAAGGCGAAGCCGAAGACGAAGACGACGGAGAGGAAAACTTTATCGAAACGACAACATCAAAGTCAACTTGATTATAGTTTTTAGTGGAAATCCCACTGTTTTTATAGACTGAAAAGTCTTTCCAAATGCCCACAAGGAGTGCATAGTAGCTAGTAGGCATTTAGGCAGTCGGACGCCAAGCATATGTTGGCCATTTCATATGAGAGTATGATTTTTGTTCGGACTTGTCGCACTGTCATGTTAACGGGTGGTAAAACACAGCAACAGAAGCAGCTCGCTGACTAACTGTTGCTGCTGTTGCTGCTGCGGAGGCACCTCAGCCCGCAACCGATCATTTGACTAAAGTCGATCTTTTCTGTTGTCTTCGGGAAATTTAAATAAAACGTGACTCCCCTGAAATAGCTGATATCTTGTCGTCACCGGACACTTGTGTGTGCGCTACCTGATATTTTGGCCCTGGCTGTTGTTGTTGTTGTTACTGCGCTCAGCATTTTGGCATCCTGCTGGGCTGGGCTCTCGCTGTTCCTAGCCCCGCCGTTTGGTCAATTCATATAAATATTTCATCTAATGTTGCCAATCTGCACTTGTGCCACTTGCCACTGTGGCTAGCTGAGCCGAGCCGATCCGAACTGAACTGTGTGGTATGTTGTATGCGGCTACAAGCTTTCTTTCACTCTGAAGACTTGCTATAGTTTTTGGCTCTTGTTGGTTTTTTTTTTTTTCATTCGATTTTGAGCCTGTGATATCCTCTTCATTATTGCTATTTGTATTGGTGTGTGTGTGTGTGTTTTTAGTTCTTTTTTTTTTTTTGGGCAGTATCGCATTTGATTTAATTTTAGTTTTTGGACGCTCTTAGCCTCTTGTCTCTATGTTGATGCGATCATGTAAATTAGCACACGTTTTCTAGTTAAGCGTTGAGTTGGCGTGGTACGGTGCTTCGATGGTTCTTGAACTCCGGAATTTTGAACTTCATATATGCTAATAAATGAAGCCTGGCTCGGCACAAATCTTGGCCAGTGTGTAGTTAATAAGTGTACATTCGATTGCTATCATCAAGAGGGGCGGCTGCGCTGTGAAGGCAGTTGGAAGTACTTAACATTCTAACTGGATATGACTGACCTGTTCGGTCCGCAATCACTGTACGAAGCTAATCGAATGAGTGAGTATTTCTAATTAATTTTAAACTTAAATGCAATTTGGGATGCCATTAATATCGGATCTTTATTAGTTAGCACCCATTGGGAGACTCAGGAAGGCGAAGTTAAATTTAAAAAATGATTTAAGCTTAAAATAGTTTGTATAACAGTGAACAGTGAAGGTGAGCTTGCAAGGGATTTTCAAATGCCAAGTGACTTTGGCCGTCAGATGGGATATCTGAAATGATTTTGAATATCACATGGTGTCAATGGGACTGCAAAGTTCGTAGTTTCCATTCCCTATATAGTATAAAGAATATTTTAATTTACCATACTTAAGACACTGTGCCCATTATTACCGCATGCCTGCACCATGAGTAAATAAGTCTCAGACCCACATTCATAATATGCAACCCCAAAATGCCCGGACACTATTAACTGTTTAGCGATTATTGAATTGAACAAGTAGGTAGAATATGCCAATAATAAATTTTCCTAGCCTGATTCATTTCCTCAACTTATTTACGAGCTGTAATGGAAAATATGATGAGAACCTTTTGAGCAAAATAGAATAGAATACACATGCACACAAGCACACACACACACGGACATTTCATAATAATATTTATGACCACCATTAACCTTAGAATCTGTTTTTGCGCAATTTTGTCTAACTACCGTTTGAACCCGCCATTGCCAATTGTGCAACGAGGCATACGACCCAATGCCCTCTTTGCCACCTCAACAGCTATTGACTTACTGCCTAGCTGTCTGCTGGTTGTTTTTTTCTCTTTGTAGAAATATGTGTATATGTGTGAGTGAGTGTAAGTTCGGACCCCAGTTCAACTCCACATAAATTCATTTAATTCAATAATACCAATTCACATGAACACCATGAAACAATAAATAATGTTATTAATAAATAATAAAGGTAATAAAAAGTGCTGCTACCTGTTTTTGCGAACTACCAACTTTATAGTTGCGGCACACAAAGCAGCGGCAAAATATCTGCTACCTCTATGAAATCCCATGAGCGCACCCTTCCTCCCAGCCATCTCTCACTCGAACCATTCGATTTTGAATTGCAACTTCGATGCAGGCAATTGCATTTTGGCGCTAAAACACTTGAGTGGTGTGGCTTTTTTTGCTTTTGTACTGTTGCTGCTGCCGTTGCCAATGATGCTGCTGCTGCCGCCGCTGCTGATGATGATGATGGCAGGCATGAACGGCATCGCTCGTTTAAGAGCTTAAAACTAAAGACAAGCGATTATGCCAAAGACTGCAACTGCCTGCAATGAAGCAGAGGCTGCTGAGTCTGACTCTGACTCTGACTCTGAGACTTGGCAAAGCGGAAATGTACTACGAAAGGATCTGTCTATTCCCGTAGAAGTGTGCTGCTGCTGCAACCAACTTCACGTTTCAGTTTTGTTAATCATAATGTGTGTGTGTGTGTCTGTATGCCTTGTGTGGCTACGAGTAGGTCGTTGTGGAAATGAGGCGCATGATTTATAAAAACGTAATTGCGCTGGGCTTTAATAAATTCTTCATAATTTACTATTTCAGGGAGAGAAATTCGTGCAAATACAATTTTTTTTCCTTTCAAACTGATTTTCTCGTTCACGTTTTAGTATAAATTAAGCCATCTGCCTTCATTTGGTTTCTTAATTATTTTTGATATTATTTCAAAACAATTAAATGTGATTACAGGCAATGACACTTGTCACACTACCACGCTCACATGCGATTTGTCATTCTTAAAATATTTTACAATAATTGTGAATGATAAACTTCCCGGCATTCATTTGATATATTCTGCATTTTCCAACAAAACAATTTCCAATTCATTGTCGTGATGAGGAACTCAATTTTGGTTAACCTTAAACAAGAAATAAAACCAAAATAAAAACAAAAACAAACTTATTCTATGTATTTGCGATTTTTCCTCAATCAAAAATTCATTTATTCCACCCACCCAGCCACTAGCAGCAGCCGTTCTATTCCACATTGTATCTTCTGAGTTTCATTCGAAATTTATTCATTTCGCGTATTGCACTGTTTGTCACACTCGAACGTCATTGATTATGGCCACTTTTCAATGTGCAATTGTGCAAGTTCAAGTATCCGATTCCAGCAATAAGGCAAACAAACGATGATCGGTTTTCACTTAGGAGAGCGTAGGCTTAGGAATTGCATTTGGCGGAAATGCAATATTGAATATTTGCCAGTACCTGCATGCAATGAAAAATCAATTTAAGATGAGAAGAATATAATTTTCATATTCATGTTGATTAGAAATTTCAAGGAAGTAATTATCTCAGAGAGCGATACACTTTGTATGGAAAGATACTTCGAAAATTGCAGAAAAGGCTAATGACTGAATAATTGTATAGAAAGTGCATTTCAGTATGCCAAAAAATGTGATATCTTATTAGGGAAACATAGTCAACCTGTAAAGCGTTTTAATCGAATTCCACGAACTGCATGTCCTCGTTTTTAGTCTAAAACTATACAAAATTTTGTTTTTATATAGAGATTTATGGAAAAAAACAGTAAATTTAAAGCAAATTTTTGTAGTATTTTAAGATTATTTACTCGCCGAGGGTCATATTTCCAACATTGGCCTTAGAAGCCACTGGAAATGTCTTTCTATTGATACGTTTTTGGTAATTAAGTTGTTAAATTGGCTTACCAAAGCAATCCCAATCATTTACGACTTTGAAATCTCTGGATTTTTCTTCATTTAAATATATACTGCATCGTCCTTCCACTTGGTGGGATCCTTCGTAAGGAAAAGTCTTGCTTTTTCCAGTCCATCTTCAATTACACTGCGTTACAAAAAAAAAAAGCCTAGAACTTGCGGCGCCACCTATTACACGTTGTAGGTATGTCCAAAAAAATGATAACTGCATACCAGGTATTTTGATTACACCCCCAAAATTTGTGTTACCCTGGGGTGTAATCAAAATTTCTGGTACGCAGATGTCATTTTCTTGGACATACCTACAACGTGTAATAGGTGGCAGTGTTATCAAATCAAATAAAATGGTGGAGCGTTTTCTAACGTTAAACTTAAAACTTTTCACGATTTTTTAAGATTGGGTGTGACCTCATCACGCTAGACTAGAATCGATTCAGAAATATCCAATTTTTTTATAAGTAAAATTTCTGAATTTTTTCTAGTATTGCGTGATGAGTTTACACCGTATCTTAAAAAGTTTACATCTTTGTCAAAGGTATTTTTTTCCTCTATCGAATGCATGGTTAACATTTAAAGCCCAATGAAAGCTATATTTTTGAAGAATTATTATGTGCAATGGTAAAATGCAAAATGCGAAAATACGATTAAAACGGTTTTAAGAATTGATCCTGAAAATAAGGGGCAGACACGGGGACTCTTTTTTAACGCCCTCTAACAGAATCTATTACTTCTGATCATGTGTACTAAGTAGGTACTAATATGCAGTACAAGAAATATGCGAAATGACAATCATAAAAGTCGCAAGTCATAACGACCTCTAAATATGGTCCAAATGGAATAAGAGCAAGCGTATGAAGACAGAAAAATAGAATATTTTTTTGAAATTTTTTTTTGAGCTTTTAGATCAGCGTGCGACGCCGTTGTATTTCCAAAATTACTTCTAAAATTCTAAGTGAATAATGAAGTTTTTAGAATATTTTCGAAATTTGAAGAATATTTTCAACCTCTATCTCTCTTCTAATGAGCCTAGTTTCTATCTGGACTTTGAATTGAAAACTAATAAAACATTTTTAATTTCAAAACAATTAAAACTATTTTAATTAAACCCAAAACTAATTACACTACACAGACTTCATATTGCAAAACTATTACAAAATCTAAAATAATAATTACAATATTTACCACAAAACATCACAGTCGCTATCAACACATCAACACGATACCGCTGAACATATCTAAAACCATTTAACATGCAAAATAATGTTGGAAAAATTTTGCATAAAGAGGCTAACACAAGAGATACAAAAAGATGAAGTAGAAAGACGAAAAAAAATAAATTAAAATAACACAAAGGCAAAGAAACGAGGTAGAAATTCGTGATCGAAGCTTTTTGGAAGACTAAATGCTGCTGCGGCGCACCGTCATATCAGCCTGAGAGCTGACACAGCCGACAAGTGTTAATTGAATTCATGTCGCGGGTAATCATAATAATAACAGTCACCGATATGATGAAGGCGCTTTCGATGATGACGATGATCGTAATGGCTGTTGATGTTGCCGAGGACTTGACTTGGGCCAACAGTTGCCGACTGCAGGGAAAGAGTCAGAGCCAGAGCCAGAATCAGAGGCAGAGTCAGAGTCAGAGGCCGAGGCAATGGCTATGACAGCGACAACGACAACGGCGGCGGCGGCGCACAGCTCTGACGCCATCGATATAAATTACTCAATTAATGTCAGAATGGCAGGTACGACATAATACTTAATATTAGACGGATGTAGACGTTGTTGTTTTGGTTGTTGTTGTTATTTTTGCTGTTATGTTGTAGTACCTCGTTGTAACTGTAGTATGTCACTTGATAGCGTTTAATTAATAATTTTGTGTTGCTGTTGTTAGTGCTGATGGTGGTGCTTACTCTAGTGGGGTTGGCAGCAGTCATGCCTGCTTTTATGTAAATTTTTAATAACAAAAAAAAAGGAGTTTCAAGACTTGCCCTGCTGCGCTCAGACGTGTTGAAAAGTCTCGCAAAGTTTCCCAACTTTTCAGCATGATCGTAACACAAGCCCTTTTGCTATTTTTTTTTTCTTTTTCATTTTTGCTTAAAATCTGACAGTAAAAACGTGCAAGAGATTGAAACGGTGTGTGTGTTTTTTTTTCTAATTTAAAAATCTTAATTTAATACTTTATTAAATCATTTAAAGCTATCGCTTTTTATAATTATGATTTCATGCCTCTCAACATTGAAGCCGTCAAACTTTTGACACATTTGTCTATAAAACATGTCAGAAGAACGCTGACGCCTGCAACGCCCTCTTGCGGTCGCCTAATGTACCCAAACACACACACATACACACGCAAGCACAGCGCTTAATAATTAACTTTCAAATAAATCCGTCTTAGACAATTGTGGCTGTTGAAAGAACAGGTTGAAGTGGGTAATGGGCAACAACAACGGCCACAACGACACGTTAACAGCAACAAAAAACACAAAACAACAACAAGAACAATTGTACAAAAGAATACTACATACGAACAATAGTTTTTTTTTACGCTCATGCTCACAACTCCCAACATGACAAGTTGAAGTTTACACGCATTCGCGGTGTCAGGTGGTTTGAGTTTCGCGTATGATTTGATTTTCTGCACTTTATGATTTAATTTAATTTGATTTTTTTCTCTCTCTTTAAGCCTTTTGAAACGTTAAACCACATTTGATTGTTGTTGGTTTTTCGCTCCTCCGATTTGTGGCGGTTGGGTTGTGTTGTGTTGAGTGTATGTGGGTGGATTTCGTTTAATTGCTGGAGGGTGTAGTCTTAGATCCGATTTCATTGCTGCTGTTGTTTTGTTATTGTTATTGTTGTTGCCATTGTTGCTGCTACTTAGTTTTAGACATAAATCTTATTAGCATTTTACGGTAAGCAGTTAATTGAAATTGCAATTATTTATATTCTGTACAAAATTAGCCATATTTCCGTATTTCGCTTTTTGCGGTTGGAAATATTCAAATTTTTAATTTGCACATAGAAATTATTTCGCAATCCATTGAATGGACATTAATTTTGATTAAATAAATAATGAAATTGCAAAATTCAAATGAATCTGTTGAAAAGTGTTTATTCTGTTGTAATTGCTTTACTTGTTTTTTTTTCTTAATTTTTTAGTTTACTTTATAGATTAGATCCGAGCAAATCATCCAACAAATGGAACATAGCCAAATTGAAATGTTCAACTTAGAAAAAATCTATGGAATTTTATATATCCCACAAAGAGCCGGATTTGGGAGTAGTAGCGCTCTAGACACAGTGACAAAGCAAATACAGCTGATACAGTTAAACACAAATGAATTGAAAAATGAAACATGACAGGATAGTCATATATTTAAAATAGGGATGCTCGAAACTGATGTATGCAGGACTTGTGCGAAAGATCAGGAAGCCTTGGAGTATTTTCTATGCAACTGTCCAGATTTCGGTAAATTGCGGAGAGAAATTGTGGGAACTTTGATATTTCAAAACCTCTTAGTGGTAGGAAGGGTAGACTGGAAACTAATTTGTAGATGGAACCGGGAGATGGAAGGAGGAGTAGGAGCTGTCGAATTATAAGAGTGCAGTACAAAAATTTCATGAACTTTTCACACTTCTGAAAAGCAGAAGGTATTTTTACACAGTTTAGTGTCGGTTGCAAAAGGCACCTGAAGTATATTCACGGGAAATTACACTCTCGTAAGTTTGCCATTGCGTGCGGTATTTCTGGAACTCCAGAACATATTTTTTTTCCGGAGTTGAACTCGACACCATTTTACTGTTAGTCAGTGGTCAAATTACGATATTCGTGAACGAGCAACTCGAAAATTGTGTTTCTATCCCAATATTTCCACCAGGTTTTCTGTTCACTAAGCTACGGCTACCAAATTATATTTAAAGTCGGTGCTAATTGAATATGTCATTGAAATGAATATGTCAAAAAACCCAACAGTGCGTATGAGTGACTTTTATGAAAATTTGTCCGATATCTTTAAAACCGTGTTACAAGAAATCTTTTGAATGGGATTTTTAAAATCAGCACATCATTTTACATAAGTTTCGATCATTTTGGCTGTTGAATAGTAGAATTTACGAACTCATTTATTTACTAATTTACTACTACAAGTATGGATTGAGGGATATAGTAAAAGATTCATTAGATAATAACTAACTAGTAAATAACTCAAGAAAACCATAGACTGTCAAGTTTAAGTTACTTAAATTCTAAATGAATTTTGAAATTCACCACTGCGATCAATTGATAATCTCTTTGGGATCGTCACATCCACACTTAATTGACTTGGAAAGTAAACAGATTCACCAGCACTTGCGAGTGAATCTATTGCACAAACAAATAATGGAAATACTAGATTAAAACAAAAATTATTGCCTTATGCGAAGCGCTCTATATTGACAACAACAATCACAACAACAATGGCAACAACAATATACGGTTTAATTATAGATCATGTAAATAATTTCTCAATTGAAAACGCTATCAACGAAATTTCAATCAATCATAAATAAGTTGAACTCTAGGCGTGGGCCGGGTTGCACTACCCAAATCTCAGCTAATTAATCAAAACAATAATCAAGCATCGAGCGATCAAGTTGATCGTGGAGCGGGGAGTAGACGAGAGGCCAACAAACCACGATTTGAACGATCAGCACACGCAACATGCGGTGCTGTGTTCACCTCTGCCACCAGCAAGCACCAGCACCAGCCAACATCAACGTCGACAACAACTTCGACGACGATTTCAACTGTCATTGCGAACAATGTTTGTTTTGGTTTCAGGTGTTGTGTGTGTGCGAGTGTGAGTGTGTCTTTGCCTTATATGAACTCCAATTTTTGACATAAGCCGCCGCGCGAATACAATGAACTCTTGATGAATACGCTGAAAGCGTTAAGTAACAATATTGGAACAATTAATCACCTGTCGTCGATCGTTGGCCACAATTTTGAGTGTGTGGAATTCGAATTTAAAGACCAACCAGTTTTTCACTTACCTTTACTTATTTCCTTTTTTTGTTCGTTCTTTCGCAACCGAATTCCCGTAACCGAGTTTAAAAAGTGCCAAACGCACATGCATGTGTGGTGTGTGGTGTCTGATATGGCCAACTGTCAAAGCGTATAAACAATTGCCAATTGGCTTTAATTAATTTGGTGCCAACGAATATTCGGCCAAAATAAACAACAACAACCAAAACCACATCGTCACGATCCTCTTTTTCTCGTCGATATATCGACTTGTTCGCGCCCGCATGCGTGCGTGTGTGTTGGCCGTTGTGATCTTCTTCAACCTTACGGTATATTTCAGTTTGATTTAAACAAATCGACACGATTTGTTGCTGTTGGCGGTTTGTTTGGACAATCACTTTGGATGGCTTGGATGGCGCGCGGCGCGGTAGCCTATTTGCGGCGGTAATGCGCTGGGCTTAATTCCACCGACATGCAAAGTCGCACCAACTACTTACAAGAAAATAAACCAAAAAAAAAAAACCCGAAGAAAAAAACACAAACGAAATCCAACTCCGCCATATTTGGCCAAATTCAAATGCCATTAACACGTTTCCGTGTTGGGTCGCAGGCATTTGCACGCATTTGTGATCGCTTGTAAATTTGCAGGTAAGTTAATTCGTTTCGTTTTTTGTCCGCCACTTGTGTTTTTTCTCTCTCCTCGTCGTTGCTGTTCGAATTTGTCAACAGCTACGTCGTTGTCGCTTCTTCATTCTCCTCCCGGTTTGCGGCCGCTCTTGCGCCTTCCCCGCCATATTAGTCCCATTTGGCAAGTCCAGTAGCGCTTCGATCGCATGGTAACCTGTCGTGATTCTTGCTTCAATTTGTTTTCGGGCCTGTGAAGTGTTTACCATTTTCGTTCGTTATATATGCACATGTGTGTGTGTGTGTGATGTTCGCAATGGACAAAAAAGTTATTAGCCCAAGTCCTACAAACCAACCGCAATTATTGTGTTCAGCTCATTAGCGGCATTTTGTATTGTAGTTGTTGTTATTGTTGGTTTCTTTATGTTGTTGCTATTGCTGTTGTTGTTACTAATTTGGCCATTTGCTTTACAGAAAAGGCAATGAAAGTAGCTAGACCGAAAGTGGCCGCACTTAAAAGGAACTTGTTTTATTGGACAGTACATATTCAAAATGGTAAGCAAATAAATACAGCAAAGGCTTTTCTATCGATCTCTTGAACACTTTATGAGGCACAATTTTCCCAAAAGATACCATTCAAATGAAAGTCCATAGGTTGAATCATCACATTGTATAAAATCCCATGGTTTGCCTGTCTGTCTGTCTATCCGGATGTCTGTCGTCACCTTCCAGAAGCCACCAGTGGACCTAGAGAATTGTGACTATATCAAGCAAATTTTGAGCCGAATTGATGATTGAGCATGGAAATGTTAGTTAGAGGTGGTCTGTAGGAAGTAGTGACCTAGAGAGCTGGTATTTCACATATATATTCTGTGAGCTACTGTTGGCTACAAGGTTTCTGATTTTTAAAGAGAGTGTGGAACTTCATAAAAAGTTCAAAGGAGGGACTAAGGTGGATACAATATACCTACAGTGACTCACAAAAGTATTCGTACACCCCTTTCTTTATTAGTAGTGGCTAACTGACACCATTTTTATCATCGATATTAGTATCAATGGAAGTGGGTCTATTAAATACCTTTCAAAAAATTCTCAAAATTCAGGGGAATTTTTTATCACAAAACTTTCCTTTGCTGAGTTGCTTGTTTTCGAATAGCACAACTTTTTGCATCCCAAAAAAAAAATGTATAGCCATCAGGAAAAAAGTTCGAAAAGTAGGCCCTTTTTCTAACTAGATTTTCTCGAAGTGTAATTAACGGATTAAGGTTTCCAAGGTACTCATTCGAAAGGTATTGAATAGACCTCTCCATTGATACTAATATCGAATAAATAGTGTCAGTGAGCCACTACACATAAGGAAAGGGGAACACGAATACTTTTGCGAGTCACTGTGTATACGAAGCCACGGATAATTTATTAGTGATTTTATAATTATCTGACGAGTAGCTGCACTGTGATCTGCCTCACGATCGTAAGTTATCGGGTTCGACTCCCATCTGCAGTAAGCAGAATTAAATTGATCTTTGTAGACCGCCACTCTAGTAACTTTAAGCTGTATTTCCGCAATTATCGTTTACATTGTCACTTGCCCAGGATAATTGCATCAAGAAGCTCGAGCTAGGCTCTAATATGGGCTGTCTTGCCTTGGTCTGAATTATGATTCTATTAATATAGGTTCATGGGATTCGTTCATAACCTATAGATTTAAATGGTAGAAGGTCTAAATATTGCTACAAATTTCTCTCTACATATTTCTAAATACGTTTAATATCCTTCACTGGCTAACACGAAGAGTTCTTTAAGTACTTCACAAGTTAAATGGTGTCACATTAGATTCAAATGATTAGAGTCTTTTGTACGCTTAGTGAGTGTACTTTAGTGAATACTTTTCATTGATCATAATGACAAACTAGATTTTGCAAATTGGCACAATGAGGCGCAAGTGTGCCAGCGTATGTCACAAAGGCTGAAAGAAGGCAGTTTTAACAAGCCAGCCGCTCCTCAAAACATTCCCCGACAAGGTAAGAAAATAAAAATCCACTGAATGGAACTTAAATGAAAGGAAATGAAATGAAATGAAAAAAAAACAAAAACAAAAAACCGCTTAGACTAAAGAGCAAAGATTTTTCAGGACCACTCCGTCACACACAGCCAACCTCAAGTCGCGCAGCGACAACGACATCAAGTGGAAATCAAAAGAGGTTCACTTGTCTCATCTTCCTTCGAGTGCCGAATGAATGCCTGGTACAAGCCGCCAACGCAAATTCACTGCACTGTGGCTGTGTGCATCAGCTTTTGCGAATTAAATTTCTTAAAATCGCAGTCGGAGTTGGAGTCGAGACGCATCTCTGGGCTGCGCATACGACTGCAATCCGTCGACAGACGCGCCAAAACCAAGTCAGTGTCTCTAATTGAATTCGTCGGCTTAAATAATTCAGCTGCAGGGCATCAAAATAAATTTGGGCTTAAAGTTAAACTGCGCTTAAGCTGAAGTTTGCATCCTCCGCGTCGGTTCGTTTTTTTTTGCCTTTTTTGCCTTTTCTGTTGTGGTTAAATGCTTTTTCCTCGCAATTGATTTTTCTTCTCCTCGTTGCTGTTGTTGTTGTTGTTGTGGGCTTTGTTGTTGGTATCTATATCTGAGGCCCGCGCAGCAAATCAATCTGCAAACATCCCGAAACACACTTTCCGCTGTTCGCTTTGTTCTGTTCGGTGCGACTGTGGGTTGCGGTTGACTGGATGCGATTCGAAGCGCGCGCTCAGGCGACGCATCACTTGGTTCCGTAATAAATACATTTTGCGAATTTTAATGTCCTCCTCCCATTTTTCAGGCAATTTGAGTTGTTGTTGTTGTTGTGGATGCTTTTTTTTATTGTCTTTTTTCGATTTCGGTTTTGTCTTCTTATTTGTCTGCGTCCCAGCCCTTTTTCGTACAACATACTACAAAGGAAGCATAAGAAGTTGGTCATAAATATTTTAAATCAGAAAACATATAAATTTTGTGATTTGCCACAGCAAGGCGGTAGACGAAGGAGGAAGCCACCACCGCAACAGTTGGACAAGCCGAACATAAATTGGTAAATTGTTTTTGGCGGATTTATATTGAAATTTGGGTAAGTGCACCACCACGTCCGAAGGAATTAGGTCAAGTCATGTTGGGAGTAGCATTCAAAGTAGGTGATGAGGTTCACGATGAAGTGATAAAGTTCATATTTTGAAAGGAAGCCAAAGTAAAAGTGGAGATTGGGTTAAAAAGGGTAACTGAGTGCAATTGAGTGAAATCTTTTTTGGGAATTTTAGTGAAATTTAAAAAAAGTTCTCTAAAAAGACCAAACACCGGCAATTGTATTTTTCTTACAATAAATTAATTAAATTCCCTTCTAATTTCAATATTTTCCATTGATTGAATAATGTTTAAACTTCAACGTCGATTAGATCACAATTAAATGGTGTTTTCAACATACACTTCGTATGCTATAATTAAATATCAATTTGCACTGCCGAACAATGCAAACAACACGTTGCGGCCGCACACCAGCTGTTGTTGGCGCTTTAGCGCATGCGTGCTTTTCTAATGGCTGTAGCTAAGCGTGATGCCTGGCCATTGATAGTTGGGCAGTTATCAGATCTTTAGGAGTTTTAATAATTCACAAGTGTTTACAAAATATTTAGTAGGTGTATTTATTGAAATTATGTATACAATTCCAAACTTGCTCAAAGCTTGAGTAAATTAACGTTATTTGAAATCGAAACAAAACATTACAATTTCAGTCGTGAAACAACAACATTTCAGTCTCAATTAATCAATGTGCCGTTTGAATTCATCAATGGGCAGTTTCAAAATTTTTCTTCATCAATGGGCAGTTTCAAAATTTTTCTTGTCAAAATACGAACATTCAGCTTTGGCTGGAAATTGAGAACGGTTCGGTACGTTTTGACAACGTTTCGTTTTTTTCTCAGTGTAGTATCTGAGAGTCGATTTCACTCTATTTTGAATCAACAGGCGAAATTATGATGATAGTTGAGAACACTTTTCTCAATTAAATCACCCTTCCAACGTGCTACAACTCTACAAAATCAATAGCTATTGGACATTTTTACGACAATAAAACAAGTAATGTTTCGACTTATGTCGTCCTCCTGATTACTTTAAATTAAAACACCCTTTGTGCAATGTACTTGTATGTAGTTCTGCTGTCGGAATTATAGAAACAATTGATTGGATGAGTGTAAACCTAAGTCAGTTATTTTGTAATTAGTACCAATTGTAACTAGTTGAATTGTAATGTATAAGTGAAACAATTTGAATTCAGTGAAAATAAGACAAACTTAAAACTGTTCCACATGTTATGCTGAACGGGGTCAATTGCTTGAACTGTGGTCCAATTGTAGTAATACATTGGACCAGATTCAATAAGACAACTTTTGAAGTAATTTGGGGGATCAGAAAAGTTTCCATCGTAATCTTGGCGAATTTCAATTCCAGACAGTTTGTATCTCAATTGAAAGACATTCAAATTGATCGAAGAAGAAACTTTGATCAGAGAAGCTTTCAATCCGATAAGACTTTTGGAATGCATTTAATTTGTTCAAGTAAATTAACAAAAAGACTCTTACTGTCTATTAACGCACCCGTTAATGGTTACATCTCAAATAGTTTGCTTCCCTATTGGTCCCTCAGGCTTAAAATTCCACCACACAGCCTAGTACTACCTTTTTTTGAACAACTTATTTACACCATACAACGGGTTACCTGTACTTCGGCAAAACTTCAATGTTCTTAAGAATGCCTAACGGTGCATAACCTGTAATATTCTATTGAACAAATATTGAAACTAATTACTTCACAAAATCGATAAGACAACAGCAAAAAAAAGCCACCTCAAGCCACAACGAAAAGTAAGGCGTGTTTCACATTGAGAAATAAAAAAACCTGCCAATAAATGCCAATTAACCTAAAAACATCAAACGAGACCAAAAATCTGACAAAATAGAAGCAAAGAAGTAAAATCAAAACAAGTCAGGTTCGTTCACCCGCGCAAATAAATTTTACGCCTAATTAAAGGAAAAAAAATCAAATAAATAAAAATACACACAACCAACAAAACACACATTGACAGACAGATTGGCAGTCACTTGTCAATACAAGACGACAAACGAAATACGGCAATTCATATGTCTTAACCTTTGACCGCCTGTTGGCTGTTTGCTGGCTTTTCCTTTTGACATTTTGGGGTGTCAAACTGCAATTCGGCTACCAGCTACTAGGCAGGCCAACTACTGCCAAACGACAACAACAGTGCAGCAGGCAACAACAACAGACCAAAGCGCGTGCTCGCAAATCAAAGTCAAGTTTTGCCACCAGGCACAGCCAGGCAATCGTTCGCTCAGGTTATGAACAACAACGAAAAAAAAAAACAACGAACAAACAGAAAAAGAACACCACGCAGGCAGACATACTCAGCGGCACACGGCTGAGACAGCATTTAGCCAATATCGCCAGCCAACGAACAATTAGAAGTTGTCGACATTTTGTCGTCAAAAAGTCCAAAGCGAGTCTTTGGCCTAAACCAAAGCTACCGCTTAATTCAGCATGGCGTTTAATTTCCACAACAACCTGGCGACGCAAAAAGCGTTTACCAACGAAACGAAACGAAACGAAAAGCTGCGTGGACGGCATTTATAATGGTTATTGTTGTTATTGGTTTGTTCGCTGTTGTTGCTGTTGTTGTGGTAGAGTGAACCAATGCGAAGGGAAAAAAACACTGCAACAAATCTAAGGAGCGGCTTCAGTATGCTGCAGCAGTTCAGTATATGCCGTTGCCGTCGTCGTCATCGTCGTTGTCACTAGTGAGGAAAACTAAAATCAGCGCAGAAATCAATGAAACATTAAGCTTGACTGCATTTGCAGTAAATACCCCAGAGCGAAAAAAATTAGTTGTAGTTTTGGGCCAAATTAATCACTTAAGGCTCAGGATGCCGAACACCGAACTGCAATTTTCCAACATTTTCCCTTGAGTGTACGTATGGCATATACTCCAAGTACTTGGTATTGTAAGCTTCGTTTGTTTCTTATTGCACCAAAGTCTAGGAAATCGATGATTCATCGTGGCAAACTTGCCACATGCTGGAAACGCAAAACGCTAGACGGCCGGAACGTTCGGAGCGGTTGGTTGTCTGGCGCACACAGCAGAGAGCCTGCCAGCGAGCACGGCCACTCGCAGCTGTGTGCCACAACATTGTCGCAGTCTCTATTTCCACTTCCACTACAAATGTTGTTTGTTTAAACCAACAACAACTACAACAACAACAGCAACCAGAAAACAGCCTGTAAGATTCGATTTTTCGACGTTCAAAACAATTATTATTCTGGCAATTAATTTTGATTTTAGTGGAGATTTGATTTCTTCTGCTGCAGAAAAAGACTTTCTTGTCGTAATAAGCATCGATTTAACTGGATACCCCTGCCGACGCATATCATGGCACTTTTTCCTCTTTTGCGTGTTTGAACTTAAGCAGATAATCGTACACCTACGCTTCGTACTGAAGTAGTAAAGTTGTCAATTTAAAATCGGTTATTTACCATAAACTTCACTTCACTTACACGTAAGTTGCTTGAGTTGACTTATTGATAGTTAGAACATGTTGACGTTTAATTGCTTGTAGTGAAACTTGGTTTAAATAGTGTCATTGGTGCTGGCGAGTAAATTAAATATACCAAAAGACTCACCTCAACGTTCCTTTATAATTTATAATCTACAAACAGCAGTTAACTTCAATAAATGTAATATTCCATTTTATATGTGCAGTTGCATACAGGGTGTTCCGTAATTGAATGACAATCAACTGTGAGGTGATACCTTACGTAGAAACAAGAACTCAAATATTGTTTTGAGAAAGAAACGGATCTTGTATGGCCAGTTTGTATATAACGTTTGCAATGCTATACCCCATGGTAGTCCTATAAATGTACATACATACACTCAGGGAAAAAAAACATAGTAAAATCAAGTACGATCGTATTTACTCCTTCATTTTTTCCACTTAATGGAAACAACCTTGAAATAAAGAGAAAAAAACTTAAAATAACTATTTTCAACGTTGAAACAAAGTTGGAAAGTTGAAATAAAGTGAAAAATACTTAAAATAACTGTTGTCAAGGTTGAAACAAAGTTGAACAATTTTAAATCAAGGTCTGGCAAACTTAATATAAATTGGAAAATTTTTGAAATAATCGGAAAACAACTTTGAAATAAGTTTGTTTATTTTTGAATTTAAGTTTTAAATTGAAAACAAGCTTGTTTGTAGTTGTTTCTAAAATTTCCATCTTTACCAGACCTTCATTACCGTTTCTACTTGTTTTAAGGTGGTTATTTTTGATTTTAGGTTGTTTTTTCTCTGTGTGTAGTTATATTCCCAATTGGGGTCACCCGAGTCGATCTAGTCATGTCCGTCTTTCAGTCTGTGGCATCAACTCCATAAAATTTGGCATTCCACTTTTGGTTTCTATGAGGACGCTACTGAAAATATGCACCATCCCCATCCCTAACCCATACCAAACCATCAAAATTTCTTTATATTCTTTTACCTATTTTTACGTGGTGTTGTTTTTATCTATTAGCTGGAACGGAACAAAATGGAAAAAGAAGCAAAAAGCTAAATTATTCGATCCTCGCTCTCGCCCTAATAGATACCGAAAGTACCGCTTCTTGTTTTTATGGGTTCGGAAAAAATATTATAAAATTGCTTATCTTTGGGCCTTTTTGGGAGTACATTTTTTTGATTTTTTTCCATTTTTATACCCCCACACTCACTGTGGCAGGGTATACTAACTTTGTCACAACGTTTGTAACGCCCATAAGGAGGCGTGTCCGGTATGGAAAAGTATATATATTCTTGATCAGTATCACCTCCTGAGTCAATTTAGCGATGTCCGTCTGTCTGTCCGTCCGTCTGTCCGTCTGTCCGTCTGTCCGTCTGTCCGTCTGTCCGTCTGTCCGTCCGCACGATAGCGGTCGCAGTTTTGGAGATATCGACTTGAAACTTTTTTTACATGTTTTTCTCGTGAATACTGAGATCAAGTTCGAGAATCAGCCAAATCGGACAAAAACTGGGCGTGGCTCCCATACACCGAAAAAAAAGGTAAAAATTTTTTATTGTTGTATTCGATTGGAAATGTTTAGAAACGTATTTTTGACATGGTCCGAGGTTCCGCAGCCACATATATAAGGGTTTAAATGGGGTCTTGAGACCAATTTTTTTTTTTTTTTGTGGATTTAATTGGAAATTTTTAGAAATGGATTTTGGACATGGTCCGGGCTCCAAAACCACCTATAATTGGCTCAAAATAGGGTCTTGAGACCACAATTTTTTATGTTCAAGGTACTTCTTCCTACTGTGTGGGGGTATTTCAGCTTCGGTATAGCCGAAGATAGTCCACTCTCTAGTTTTTCTATCTATTGAAAACCATTGGGGGTTTCACGGGGCCCTGTGTAACGAATAAAGAGTAAAATACAAATATTTTTGTGGCTAGAAAAAAGAAATTCGCAATTTTACACTTCACTTTTTACTCCATTACACAGGGCCTCGGTCAAGCACTTATAATTGTTTTTGTACTGGACTCGCACCCACATTTTGGGCATACATTTTTTGACTGAATCTGATATCGAAACTTCAATATTTTAGATGTAAAAAACTTGTACCTTATACACATCACATTATCCTTGTACGGTTGAGTTAAAATTAAAAACGAGTGAAAACTTCAGGGCATCTCCCTCGTATTTTAAAGTAATCAAAAACCATGGCAAAAGAAAGAAGGTAGTGCCGCTGTCACTTACTTTGATTAAAATGCCGATTATTTTAAGGTATGTTTGTTTGAAACAAATCAAACAGGTTTGCCACCCGCTAAAAAATATTTGAATTATTTTTCGGAATTAAAAAATTTCTTAAAATCTTGTGGATAAAATTTTAAATGTCTCTACAATTGAAAGGTTTAATGGATGTAGGCTGTAGTAACATACAAATTATTTCAAAAAAATAAGTTTTAAAGTTTCTCATTTAACGTTTTTCAAAAAAAAATTGGTGCTATGTCTTCTTTGTTGCTTCTGAATCTTCAAAACTATCATCAAAACATATTTTTGGAATGGATTATAGGCAAGAAATGGCCCTTACCATTTCAATTTTGGCAAAAAGTCAATTTTAAAATTTGGGATTTTTTCGCAACAATCCGGTAGCCCGAAATGTCATAATCGGCTTAAACGTCAGATGGTTAAGATGGCTGCTAAGAATTGACAGCGGCACTACCTTCTTTCTTTTGCCATGTTAAAAACTATAAATTAAATGATTAATAAGGAAAAACAAACGAAATTGTTCTATGAGTGTTTTGTGGTTTTATTTAAATATTCTTTAATATAAATTAACTAAATTGAAGGCATTTATTTTACAGCGGTTTTTGTTCGATATAACAATTTTAATGAAGCACTTCTCAATTCCAGAATAAATTTAACAAGTTCAATTCGCAATAACAAAGTATTAATTTTAATAGTAAGTGTCTTAAGCTATGAAATAAAATGAAAATAAACATCCCTTAAACTAGAAGGAAATGACTAGACAACTGACTGTCGCACTAAAATAAGCATGAGTTGCCTTAGAATAAAATAAATAATCTTTGAATACCCGTAAATACGAAATCTAAGCTAAGCCCTGCACTAACTGAGAATAAATGTAAGATCCTACAAAAGCAATAAAATTGCTCCTAACTAATTTTTGGCACTGATAATTCCCTCGTCTCCCTCCCTCGTTATTCCCTTTATTATTTTTTTAAAGTTAACCTGGCTAACCTGCAGCTAATACCTAACTAACTAAAATTATGAGATTCATACGATGAGAATTGAAATTTGGCATTTGAATTTGAATTTGAAGCCCATAACTTCCTAATAGTCGCTCATGTGGGCCAACATGGGATGCGTCGCCGGCTGCATGTGCGCCGCCGCATACTCTTCATCCTCTTCAGGGCCACTGCTGCCCACGCTGCAGGCATAGTACATCTGCTGCTGATGTTGGAGCGGCTGAAGATGTGGTTGCTGTTGCATAGGCGCATTCTCATCATAGCCGGCATAATTGCCCGCATACCCTGTCTGAATGTGTTGCTGCAAGTGTTGCCGATCGAAACCGGACAAATTCTCCATCGATGACGAGGACGACGTGGGTGACTGCTGACAGCCGCCCTGTAAATGCTTGCCCAGCAATGACATGCGCGAGAACGACTTCGTACACGACGGACACGAGTACTTCTTCACGTCCGAGTGCGTTTGCATGTGAGCGCGCAGATTCGAGCGGTCGGCAAAGGCGCGATTGCAGTGCTGGCAACTGAAGGGCTTCTCGCCGGTGTGAGTGCGAATGTGTCCTTGCAGCAGCCAGGGCCGCGAGAAAGCCTTACCGCAGATGGGACATTTGCAGGGCAGCGTGTGCGTGCGAATGTGCATCTTGAGGGCGCCCAGCGACACGTAGGTCTTATCGCAATTCTTGCAGTTGAAAACCTTCTTCACCTGATTGCCCTCGGCAGCGGGACAGTGGAATTGCTGATGTTTGGTGAGACCCGAAAATGTCGAGTAGGATTTGCCGCAGTCTTTGCAATGGTAGCGTGGCACTCCCACGGGCTTTTGTATGGACTGTGAAGAGGCCACCGCAGAGGCCTGGATCAGAGCAGAGGCTTTGTCGGTGCAGAATTCCGTGGAGTCAACGAGGCCGCCCGAACCATTGGGATTGCTGCGTATGATTTTGTACTCGGTGCTTTCGAAGTTGTGCGACTGTTGGTGCTTCACAAGGCCCGCATATGTGGAATAACATTTGTTGCACTGCTGGCATTGATAGTACAGATCATTGCTGGTCTTGATTTTTAAGCCGGGACTGGAGTGGTTCGAAACGTTGTTGTTCGTATTATCGCTGGTATTTTTGTTGATATGATTGATGTTGTTGTTGTTGTGGTTACTGCCAACATTCTGCATGCTGAGTAAAGCACGCGCCACATTATGCAAACTCAAATTCTCACCCAAAACACGTCGATTACTCGTCGACACCATCGGCACTTCCGGCCTGACACTCAAGTCTTCGGGCTGAAATTCCCCCTCACCCACATAGCCATGCTCCAGATGATGCGGTTCGCTGTCTCGCAGTATCGTTGGCGAGGTTTCACGCGAAAAGTTCCGCGGCTGGAGGCAATCTTCGTACTCGGCAATGCTCTTCATCAGATTATTGTTGAAGTTACGAAAGCCACCGTTCGTCTCTTCGAAGTGCTCTGGCTCCGTTTTAATCATTGTGGCGATATCATCGTGGTAAATTCTCTCAGAAACTGCGGCTAGCGCTGGAGCTGGTGGCGTTACGCTCTCGCGTGGGCTAAGCGTGGATTCTCTTTCCAGCACTTCATCGCTATCGGTGGGCAATTGAAAGTCTCCATAGCCCAGCCGTGATAGACTGCGTGCGATCTCTTCACGCGTAAAGACATCGGGAAAGGCACGCGCTATTTCACGCGTCTCCTCCCAAACACGTCGGGCCAGCTCCTCTTTGGTCTGTGTCATTGCTTCGCTGAATTGTTCACGCATTTCGTTGGCAATCGGCTGGCCTGTGTGTTTCTCAAACTGTTTCATCCAGATCTTTTCGGTTGGTGCGGGCACAGAGGCGGCCGCGGCAACACTGAGATCAACGGGTCCCTCATCTGGAATTACAAAAGGATATGAGTTTTAGTTGAGACACGAATAAACGTTTAGTATTTTCAGCTTAGATTTCGGTAGCAAATATTTGTATTCAGTCCACTGCATCTTGAACTAAGTACTTACCGTGATCCAATTGACTCTCCGTCTCCATCTGCTCCACAATAATGGGACGCTTCTTCAAAGGGCATTTGCTGTAATTCGCCTTATCCATATTGTATATTCTCCGCTGATAATCCAAATTTGCGCCTGTAATCCGGTTCAAACTTTTACTTTCACACACACTCAAAACTTTCTGCACACAACAGTTCTGTGATCACTCTTTTGGTGAAATAAATTCTGGCTTTAAATTAAAATTCTTCAAATAAAATCACTGCGTTTCACACACGTACTCTCCCGTTTGCAGTTCCGTACACGAATGATGCAACTGGCAACGATCACATTAATTTTATACACGCCACAAACCGATCAACCCCCTCTAGAGTGTTTTACCTACCCAACAATACACGCACATTTACTTCCGATCTTCCGCCAAGCGCCAGAATCTTTTCACTTTTTTCAGTTAGAAAAATCAACCACCATCAGTGATCGAGAACAGATGTGCGCGCCGCTGCATTTTGTCAGCACGTGCCATAGACATCGTCGCATATACCGCACTCACACACACACACACACAGTAGAGTGGCCCAACGATCGCAGCACCACCATCGGCTCTTTTGACAACTTTTGGCTGAGATTTGTTTTTGTCGTAGTCATCATCATCGTTGTTGTCGTTTCAGAGCGATTCACTCGCACATTTCCCCTTCACGATCAATGAGCAGCTGGAGCCTATTATATGCTCGTTCGCATGAGCAATCATTTAGTCGATCGACAATACATAGGGCATATATACTCAAGACTTACCAGTATATGGGGTGGAGTTGGCTCTTTTGTGCTTATGTGACTCTACTTTATATATACAGAAAATAGTCTAAGATTGTCTCGTGCTCTCTGCCAAAAGTTGCCCTCAGTGTATGCTCATCTTTGCTCAGCTTATTAGTGGGGTAAACAGGTGAGCGAGCGAGCGTACGTGCCTATAAAGAGATACTGAGCGCTGCAGCTGCTCTTTTCTTTTGCGAACAAGAGTCTTGATGTCAGTTTTCTCTGTTTTGTTTACCCCCGGCTTTGGAGCATTTGAGGGAGCTTGGAAGCTTTTCTCTTTGTTCAAAGTTTCATTCAGTTCCGCGTTGCCCTTTTTTCCATGGATATTGTTTCAATTTCGTTTGGTTTCCTCTGGGAAATGTACAGTTAACTAAGAGTAGAAAATTTCGTGAGAAAAGCGAATCTTTCAGTTTAAGAGATATGCAGTGGATCCCAGAGAATAGCCAATTGTGTAAGTAAATTTGTACTTCAAATTCCGAAGATCTTCTAAATATGCTCCCAAGAACCTCTTAATTTCCTTAGGAATTTACAATCAAATGAGATCAACTACGCTTGGCTACATTTAGTCCGACTAACCTACAACACTGTTGGTCGCTTATGAATTTTAATACTTCTACGGTACTGGCCTATTCCGAGCCATGATTCTTTGAACCACTCAAGAGCTTCTGAAACGCTGTTGCCCTCTATGGACTGTTTAACTTTGACTACGTTAACAGAATACAAATTGGAAATGGACGTATTACAAACCCGGGACTCGTGGAATACAAAACTCTCCTCGAAAACACAGGACCGCAAGAGTCTTTCATCGTAAACAATTTTCGTGTTTCAATTCTTCAAAGTACTGGAAAGCTTTTGTAAGGAAAATATACCTCTTGTAGCTTTGGCGGTAATCTGCAGAGAAATTTTATTGTTTCCTATTATCCAATTATTTCTACCTATTATGGCCTCTCAATACCTTACCCACATCCCTTCAATGCTGATACTATATTCTTCTTTAAAACCATTAAATGTCTCAAACCCAACCCAACGTCTTTTAATTTCAATACCACTCCAACACAATAATCGTCACATTGTCCATGTTCCACATTATTGTCAACCAAGAAAGCGTCACCACTTGGCAAACTGACTGTCTGAATACCCCAACTATTCAAAAGAATTATCGAAAATCTTAATAAATTGCCAAACTCCAACTGCCAACGCATTAGTGCAGCTGCAGTTCTTTAGCACGCGGCAAAATTCAAAATCACAATTCCAAACTATCCACTATTTTACAATATAAATAATAATCACACCATTCGATCAACAGAAACCATTACAGAACACAAGGAGTACAAAGCGAGTGAAAACAACCTCGTGCAAACAATAGAGCGAAAAACGTGATCATCCACATACCAGCCCCTTCAGATCTAGGTGCATTTTTAGTGTTGGCCCATGCACATTTCGGCACATACCCCTAAATCCCGCATCGACCATGAAATTTCTATTTCACATCTACTCGTATGTTCCAGCTGCCAATCGGAGCCACCCCAAAAATAAGTGAGCATACGCGCCTCGTCGTGCCGGTTAAATTCCAAAACCAATTCCACACATTACCCTACGCATTTACCTGGATGTCCTGTGCCTCGGCTAAAGGTATTTGCAAAACTACCTGGCAGGCGGGCAGACGACCAAACATCAACTGCTGCACCGGTGTTCCTCACCTCGTGTCCCCTCCTGGATGTAATGGTGATTATGATGATATGATGGCAGCGCGATTGTATTTATTTGCAACCCTTGTATTGTGTTCCTCTGATTCATTTGCTCGTACGGGGTTTTCTTATGAATTGGTTTCGCCTGGCGGCTGCATCTTCACCAATTCCTTCAGCACGTTCCAAAATTGTTCGTTAAGATTTCTTTAAGATCTGCAATGTGTCGTATGAAGTTTTGGCGCCAAAAAACAGTTTTTGTTTAGCGAAAAAACAGTCAACCGGTGTACAGGATTTTATTTGTAAATAGCTAATGATACGAGCCCTTCATAGCGGTTATGATGTAAAAAATTTGTGATTGTATTGAACTTGGTTGTACTTTAACCTTATGCTCATGATTGAAAATACTTGATTACCTCGAACGAAGAACTGCAAACTTTGAGTAACAGATAACCACCCAACTCAGACATAACAAATTTCCGACTGGAAGAAAGGTGTAATAAAACGTTTAAAAGTTCCACCTCCAAACATATTTTATACCCAATTAGAAAAAGTTCCCGTAGAACAAACCTCATAAAATCGACATTTAAACACCAAATTTGAAATCGAAAGCGACCCCAGAAAACCTCTAATACCAAGGACGGTACTATTTCAGCGAAATTGGTTCACATATATATCAAAACTAGATTTTACTTCGTATGGGAGGTAGGCGCGGCAATTAACCGATACCGCACATTCGCAATACCAACGCATTCTAGAACTTAAAAAATATAAATGCATAGCTTGGACAGACTAGCTTACTTCTAGCTTACTTCTAGTTCCTCCTGTGGTGATTACTGAAGACAGACGGAAAGCGTTTTTTTATATCCATAGGCTTAATAAACTGAATTGAATTAAACTCAGGAAGTGATACTGGTCAAGAATATATATATACATATATCTACCAAGCATCCTTATGGTTCAAGATTGTGCTTTAAGGTATCGATATTGAGATTGATTGCGATTGATGATGATATCAATTATGTCGAGTTGATCGACGAGAAGAAGATCAGATTCGTGAAGAAAACAATTATTGTAAGTAGATCGGTATCGAAATTGAGGAAGATTCAAATGTCACCTCATCCTTACTGTATTGTTAGTCAAGATCTTCCTCCTTCAAAATCATTTTCATTTATTCTTTGCAAAATCTAATTACTCTTACATCATACAGCTGCAATGTCACGAGCTAAAGTCTCCAAATACCCCGCCAAGAAAATCAAAACAAGATCTTAGAACTATTGGCGCCAGAAGACACAAACACAACAGTACAAAAGACAAGAAAAATGCACAGAGAAAAAATGCATATAATCAGAAACCGAAGATGATCTATACAGACGACGACGCAGTAGAGCAGCTGCCACTGGGCGCATGCGCCTTTCAAAACAAAGCTACACTTACCAGGTCAGTGAACACACACACACATGCCGCCGCCGCCACAACAACTCATAGGAGCATACTCACTGCAGCATACAAGTCGTAAGTCATATGGAAATTCGATATTGTTATCACAAACTTAACGGTTATTGTAAATAAATAAAAATGTAACGAACAAGAACACACAAAAGCAAACGAAGAAGAAGAAAGAATTTCTTGAACCAACTGTGAGATGTGAGACTAAATCATTTTAATATACAAGATAGTCACTAGTTGTGCATATATTAACGAAAGTTAGTGGGGGGGCTGGTCAGGAGGGAAACAGTAGTATCGTCATTATAATTCAGCTTAATTTGTTTCATCGACAGCTCCGCACACTAGTCTTTTGAGATATGAACACACAAATTGGTCATAATCGGCTGAGAGGCGTTTCATTAGCGGCAGTGACAATAAATTAAATTAGTGGACGCGCTGAAACGCCGAAGCTCGCAGCAGAAGAATCGATCACTAATTAAAATGCGATATAGTCTTTGTTTTTGGTTTTGTATTGTTTTTGTGTTTCTGGTCAAAAGATATTAATCTTCTGGGAAACGTCTTCGCTGAGAGACCACATACAGCGACGATACGCCCGCCACAGTCGCCATAGACACCACCAGCTCTCCGTCTGACCACATTAAACGAATCCAAAGCAAGTAGCGCCTGGGAAAAATTATTAATTTTTTTTGAATATTTTTGTTAATAATTTATTTATTTTTTCCTATTCGATTTCGTGTATATGAATCATGATAATGAATTGTTTATTGAGGCTGAGAGACTTACTTCATGGGAAAAACAGATTAATATTTTACGATAAAGTCGAAATGTTCGAAAATGAAGTGGTGCTAATTTTTTTGTATTATGCAAATGCCTCAAGTGTTAAGTGAGTCATTTCAGCCGCCAAATTATGCACAACATAAAAATGTTGGCGAATATCTTTATCGGTCAATCCATCATAAACATCCTTTCGGAGCGGTTGCCTCATCAAGTTCAAGGTAAAAACTTTTGTTTGTATTTTCAGTTCATTTATCAGGAAATTTGTTGCTTATCTCACACGAAATGCATTCGAATTTCGTTTTATTTGTTAAATTTAAATATTGCCAACAAGTTAAACGTTCAAGTATGTGGACTGACGGGCACATTGGGAATATAATCTTTATAGCATTTGATTGAACGTTCACAGTACTTTGGTAAGAATTTTGCAAAATACATATATCAGCTAAATAATGATAAATGCAAAAGTCTTAAATATAAAAGTCGATTACTTGGACATTATTAATTCGAATTCGATATTACTCCCAAGGTAATACCTTCTGGACGTATTTACCGAGTGTCATTGATCACAATATCCCTTTATCATTTGGTCAATTTCACCTAATTTGTATACCGCCACACACATTGTGGCAGGGTATACTCACTTTGTCACAACGTTTGTAGCGCCCATAAGGAGGCGTGTCCGGTATGGAAAAGGATATATATTCTTGATCAGTATCATCTCCTGAGTCGATTTAGCGATGTCCGTCTGTCTGTCCGTCTATCCGTCCGCACGATAGAGGTCGCAGTTTTGGAGATATCGACTTGAAACTTTGGGTACATGTTTTTCTCGTAAATACTGAGATCAAGTTCGAGAATCAGCCAAATCGGACAAAAACTGGGCGTGGCTCCCATACACCGAAAAAAAAGGTAAAAATTGTTCAAGTCTTTTTTATTGTTGTATTCGATTGGAAATGTTTAGAAACGTATTTTTGACATGGTCCGAGGTTCCGAAGCCACATATATAAGGGTCTGAATGGGGTCTTGAGACCAAAATTTTTTTTGGTGGATTTGATTGGAGATTTTTAGAAATGGATTTTGGACATGTTCCGGGCTCCAAAACCACCTATAATTGGGTCAAAATAGGGTCTTGAGACCACATTTTTTTATATTCGAGGTACTTCTTCCTACAGTGTGGGGGTATTTCAGCTTCGGTATAGCCGAAGATAGTCCACTCTCTAGTTTTTTAATTCAAGCTGGATGTTGTTGTAGCAAAGTAACGAGTTAGAGTTAGAGTTTCCCTAAGAAACTGCCTCGCGTCAATTCCGGAACCTAATGTGTTGAGAACTGGTAAATTTGGCATGGTTATCAGTGTATTTAACACGGAAAGAACCGATCAAAAGCGTAAGCGAGATTTCAACCAGTTCAGAATTGGTGACAATATACCAAAGTTGTATCAAGTTACACACACAGAGAAACTTTGGCATGTCTTGAGTCAATTATCATATCTCTATGAGGTGTCAGCTGGTCTCGGATTAAGACTTTCGGATTAATAAGAATCGGTGCTGTCAGTGAAAAGAAACGGATAGGTTACAGAACCGGAGTGCAGGGTACCATCATAAAACTTAAATCACTAACCAAAGAAACTGATACTCTATATAGCAGGACCCCGGTTTCATTTAGTTCCTATATTCTCATCACATCCTCTAAGACACGTTGGTGGTTTGTGTGTAGAGCGTGACAGTGGCAGAGGTAATGTTGTGTAGTTTTCAATTCATCTTCATCTCACTGGCTTTTGCATATGCATATCTGTGGCCATTTGCCACTATGTGCCATCTCACCATCATCGATCCTATGACACAGTGTCGAGTGATAACCCCCTAAGAGATATTCTGTCCTGGCATAGCAGTTCCACTGTTCGTTTCACGTTAAGTAAACCCAATGGTTGTCGAGACTTTTTGTAGTCTTGTATATGGGCCCGTTTGTAAGTAGTGCGATGATATATTTGCTATAGTCTCAATCACTGTGTGTTGGCAGCATTGATTTCAGAATTGAGTTGTTGCCACCGTGATCACTATAACATCGCCTCCTCTGGCCATCTCGTCATCTTCCAGCAGAGAATAACACTTTGATGGCCTTGTATGGTTTTCAATGCTTCTCTACATCTTTACTGTTTTTGAATTCACAGGCTACTATGTGAATTCATTGCTTGCATATCACCCCTGCATCATAGACTTTTGTTTAGCAAATTTTCGCTGCGAAATCAATTCAAAACTTAATCCCATTGAAAATTCTACCCCTCGCAGCCAATCGTTATGCACAAACCGGCATTTTAAGAGCCAACTTCGAAATTGAAAAGTTCACAACCACAAATCGTACCACAAAGTAATTACAGGATTACTTCACCACAAAAACTGGGCAATTAAACTAAAATATTGGAGTCATAAAAATACTCAGCGCCACAATAAAACCCAAGTTATAGTAGAATCCAACTCCAATACAAATTGAAACCCACCGAGTACCCCAAACAGAGTGAGGAAAAGAAATCGCCTGACACGTCAAATGTGACACAATATTGCAGCCGAAAAGAATGCCACTTTCGCCCTACAAATCCTAATGTTTTTTACGATATGGCCGCACCAAAGCAGAACGTTCTAAAGTGAAATAAGAAATTGCACCTTCCAACTTATAAACAAATTAAGACGAAGAAAAATGCCATCAGACCTTTAAAAAACTGTAAAATTGTTCAACACCAAACGAAGGCAATAATTGCCCCAGCGAAAAAAAAAATCAAAAAAAAAATAAAACGAAAAAATAAATACTAAAATGCAATTAAATTGCCGTAAGGGGGACCATTAGTTGACACCGCACACGTACACGGGCACGTAAAGCAACTTAAAAAATCATACAATATTTTAGAAACAAAGACGAAGAGGCCCTTAGCAGCGATCTTCGCAGCCACAGTCACAGTCACTTGCCTAAGCAAGATTAATAGCCCAGTTGCGAGAATTCAATTAATCTTTCGCTGTAGTCACCTTATTTAGAAAATATGGGGTATCAGCGAAATGATGATACCAAAACATCCAACAGAAGCGAACGAACGAAACGGAATGAAACCCTCCTTCTGCGCCATCAAACAACAACCGGCAACGATCAGATTTGGGGAAGTCTGCCGAAAATGACAACTTAACAGGCCTAGGTACCTGCTACTTTGGCAGCCTCTTCATTGACAATTGTGTCTCTCCAATCTATTTTCGTTACACCCACCGAAAAACATTGAGAAAAAAAATAAAAACAAAAGGAAACAACATTTTCGGGGGCAACACACACACACACTCCACACCAGAAAAAAAAAACCACTCAAAACAAACAAACACGCCAGAAAGCCAAGGCAAGCCAAGAAGAAGAAGAGGCTTTTCGAGACTCGTACATGACATTCGTCTACGAACGAATCGTGTCCGACCATGATCATCAAAAACATTTGCCATTGAACGTGACAAAACTTCAGAACATCATCGCAACATCATCAACATCGCCGAAAAAGTTTAAATTAGTTTTTGTTCGATTCGGTTGCAGGGTGTTTTTATTTCGGTTTGACTGTTCGTGGGCTCTCTCTCATGTTTGGGCGGTCTTACCTTTCGGCCCCTGCAATCCATTTCGCATAAATCAAACTAAATGGTTTTCTAATATTGGGCGGAATTTCAGTTGACTGACAGGGGTTCTTAAAGTGATGTGGATGAGAGAATCCACTTTACAGTGTAACCTGCTTTTTCGTATTTGTTGGTTTACGAACCTCTATGAAAATTGGCTAAAATCAGTAGTTGAATTAAGCATTGATCCATCAATCGAGTGATCATAATTTGTGTACCTAGTCCAGTTTTTACTATTGAATATTTGCCATTGAAAAACACATTACATTCGAAAGCCGACGAATTGAAAACAAAACTAAATATAAAAATTGAATCTATTTCCATATTATACGGCATATTGCTTTCGAATCCATTTGCATTTGAAAACCACTGAAAAGGCAAAAAAAAAACACCCAAGACAATATTTAATTGCATTAGAAACGGTAAATTGCCTGCACCTAAAATTCCTCACAGTCACATACTTATAACTACACACAGTCACAATGACGGCTCCCCTAATCCGAAATTTAACCGAAATGGGGGCCAACTCAAATCGATCACCTGCTGCACTGTTATTTTATGGTTATTGGAATACGCAACGAAATTCAGACATTACACCCCAGATAAACAAAAACTTTTCTTCACAAAAATCATTTAAGGGAATCATCCATCGCACGCGTGCGGCCAAACTACTCTTCTCCCCCACTCAAACTTGACTAAGCCAAAGTGGCAAGGAAATTCTAAAATTCTAAAGTATTTTCGACAAACTGGATTGGGTGTGCGAGTGTGCCGTGTAGAGCGTTGTGACCAAAGTTCATTCGAGCGTGCAAAAAAAAAAGGAATTCGAATTCAAATTTGAATTTTTGATGAAGTCAAGTCAAACGGGCGGAGTAGAGTGACACACATGATCACAGATCGTTTGCATATGAATTCCAAAAAGGAATATTACGAATGTTTCTTTGGCTTTGTTGTGAGCATGTACATGCATTTTATGATTTTCGAGTTTGACATGCCTGAATGCGATTGCAATTAACATATTTGACGTTGGTAAACTCTACAAATGCGGACATTTGTACGATTTCGTAGTTTACAAGGTAGCTGATTTGGTTTCTTTTGCCCATAAAATTAAGAATTCTTAATAAATAAATGGAATAATTCGTATTAAATATTAATGCCGTTTTAATAGGAATTCTTAGGCTAAATTTAAAATCAATTCAGTATTCAATTTGAAATGGTTTGCCTTTCACTGCAACTCAGTGACAATTTGTAGTCCATTCAAAGACAATTTGTGCGACTTCATTAAAAACGCGATTAAATTTGTTTTTCGTAATTATGAATTCCCCGGGGACCGAGGAAACCTTTTGACTTTATTAAACCTGAAACCCTCTCATTTAATGCAAACATACACGAGCAATGAAACAACAAAGCTGTCAGCGTAATTGATGCACTTTTGCTTTTTACTAAACTCCAATAATAATGGGCCTCGACTCAAATATCCACAGAAAGCATATTCCTAGGTAAATACTCGTATAGAAACAAAACAAATTGAATACACTACGCACGGAATGCTCGCAGTAGTAGAAGTAGACGAGTAAATTATTTCATAATGATGACGAAATTGCATCAACCACCAACCAAACCACCCCAAAACGACAGTGCCGCTGCTGCACACACGCATATTGGTCATAGCCGAGAAAGCATTAGAAGCGTAATCAAAGCAACTCAAATGCGCATAAATTGAATCCCGTGGGATGATTTTCGAGCTGAGGCGAAACTGTAAACCGGCCCAGAGGCTAAGAGCCGAAAAACGTACGCGGAACTTGTCACGTGATTGAAAAAACAAATAATAACGCAGGATCATCCCTTGGAACAACAGCAGAACCTGCTGCATGCGGCCAGCAAATAAGAGAAACAAATATTTAGCCGCGAAATATGAAATCCGGAAACTGCGCCCGCATGTCGACGGGCTTCAATTGTTTTTTTGTTTTTTTGTTTTTTCATTTCTCATATTGGAAATCGGAAACGACAGAGCGTGGGTAAATTATTTATTGGCTGCCTTTGCGCTTTGGTGGGGTGTTTAGCAATCGTTGTTGGCTGCTTAACTTCTGCCTGGGAAGGTAGTGGATTAATTGATGCTCTACGGTGTCCAGTTCTCACGCAGCAAGGATGCCTTTGTGAATGTATTGTGGTGGTGGTGGTTGTGGTACTGGTCGCTGCAAGTGCTTGTTTTTGCTTGAAAGTGACATTGTTTAGACATGGGAATATATTTTACTTCAATGGGATTTTATATAGCCGAATTAAGAAAATAATCTTATCAGCTTAGTAGTAACATTTTGAGGCTTCTGTGATCCTTGAAAGACATCAGGTTATTTCAAATGAATTAATTGTATTATACACTGCAAGAAAAATAAAATGTTTTTACACACTTGCTAAATACCAGTTGGTCGTATAAATAGAGCCCAAGATCGGGAATACCATAGTATTGCAATTTAGAAAAATCTTGGAATAAAATCATTAAAAAAATATAGAGAGTAGACTATATTCGGCAATGCGAAGCTAAAATACCCCACAAAGTAGAAATTTAGAAATACCTCAACATAAAAAATTTGGTTTCAAGACCCCATGTCCTAAGGTTATTTAAACATGTCCTGGAGATTGGAAGGAAAGAGGACTCTGTCCCTAATTTAAAACCTATTTTTTGTTCAATTACATGGTTGAAATAATTACTGAAATTGCGTATGTAGTTTTTCTGGTCCCATTATATCGGTGGCAGTAACACAAACTGGCTGGGAATATATATAGGAGTTCAATGAATTCACAATAGACGTTTTCCCATTGTAACTCTACTTAAAGTGAGTAACCTCGGGCATTTATAGTCCATTTTACTCACATTTTACGTCCTAAACTAATTAAAGTTGCAAAAAAAAAGATACAACAACGTTCAAAATGTTTATGCAAAAATCGAAATAAATTTGGTTCCCACAATTAAAAAAAATTTTCAATACATGCAGGTGTGCAAATTTCCACAATGACCCCAACTAAAAATATTACCCAATTGCACGCACCATTTAGTAGAACCCCTTCAATGGAGTAGCTACCTACTCATCATAATCAATTCCTAAAGACATTCTTAAGCGACGCAATTACGTGAAACTCAAACCAGTTCAACGAGCTCCTCCTCGATCTTCTTTCCGCTACGAACCAAATATGAACACCGGCAGCCAGGCCCCGTTGACGGTGGGAACAATTCGTTCAAACTAGCCGACATCGGTAATTACAGAGCATATTCAGTGTCACTGTCACAATTAGCATAATCCCCGAGTGACACTTGCATTTACGTGAACACACAGAAAATCACATCCGGTTCGAGTGGCCATTAACACGGAAATGCAAGGAAATCTAAATAATAACGTACGAAACTGAAATGAAATATTCGTAGCAAAACACAAAGGGAACGCACACATTCAGCTCGTCATGAAGATCTTCAAGCATTTTGTCACAAAAATT
Organism: Heteromyza rotundicornis; assembly: GCA_951394025.1. Lineage (NCBI taxonomy): Eukaryota > Metazoa > Arthropoda > Insecta > Diptera > Heleomyzidae > Heteromyza > Heteromyza rotundicornis. The sequence continues at coordinate 50,634,447 of OX596013.1, read as the reverse complement.
CAATAACAAAAAAAAAACAAGTTCAAAGCCCGCTGCCAGGGCTCTGTAACAAGAGGTGCTTCTTCCTTTTGATATAAGTGAATTCATTATGATAACCGAAGGTTAAGACTACAATATGTTAATGGCAAGGTGTGTGTGTGTGTGTGCTCATAAGGCTCAGGTAGGCAGACACATATGCAAAAAAAAAAAAACTAAATTCGAAAATTAAACAAAACAAACATGAAGCAACTCAGAATTGAACCGAACTGAATTAAGTACGAAAGTGGTTCCCAGTTGAACCCCTTTGCCCATTTTATTACTTCTGGATGACTCAAGTGTTTCGGATTTTTATGTGAGTCTCTCCACAATTCAATTCATTTCAATTCAAAATTGATATGATTGCAGACATTCCATGTTTTTGTAATTTTGTATTTCACCACTTCTTGTGATATGTTGCGCACATGTGCAAGGCAAACACTTTGCGGATGTTTATTGTTGGATTTGCGAATTTTATGATGGGGAATTTTATGCGCACAACTTTTGCCGCGAAATTTCCATATCTACGCACGAAATTGATATGAATTTGTGAATAACTTCCTTGGAACACCTTGACATGTGACTCAAAAGCCCTTCTCTATTGACAATAGCACAACAAAAAATATTCAAATCAAGTGCTATTGAAACATTTGCGTCTGCGTCATTGCCGTCTATGCCTTTGCCGAACAATAAAATCACAAGCCGAAAAAATAAACGAAATCAACCTCCAAGTTGTCTGACTACTTTTTCAAACAATTATTTCAATTTCTTAGAAGTTCTTGTAAATAAATGCTTCAAACACAATTTTAGGGGAAGTTTATGCATGTGTGCTTCCTCCCCTTCCTGTCCCAACCCAAATGCGTCTTCAAATTGTATTTACCAATAAGTTTACACCTTAAATGCTATGTGCGAGTAGAGTATAGTAGTTTCGCTTACAATTAAAAACCTAACCTATTTCCTTGAGAGTGAGTGGTTGTTTGGCTCGTAAAAAGTCCAGGTGTTTCGCTGGAAACTTCCCCCGTGCCATACTGGCTGCGAATGCGTTCAATCTGGCAGACGCGTCAAGGTGTTTACTTCGAAATGTAGTTTGGCTGGTAATGCCTCGGAAGACGTTATATTTTCATGAATTGACTCGACGAGTTTCTTTTGTGTTTTGTTTCGATTTGGTAGTTTTTTTTTTGGAATATTTCCAAAAGTTGTGAAATTTGGTAAGGTTTTGCACAGCTGCATGACAGTTTTCTTAATTTATTTTGGCATGTGCTTGTATTATTGCGCAACAGTTTTCTTCGGATGGCAAATGACGTTGCTTTCAATTGTTAGAGCCACTTGGGAACTCTTTGTGATTGTGTGGTACTGTACTAGTGTTTAATTGAAACTCAAGACGCAACCAGGTCCTAGACTTCAAATCATTTAAATTTTATTTGCCTTTCACATTTAGATCTTTTGGAGCATCACAAGGCAGTGAAACCCCTTAGGTACAGGAGGAAACCCACAGGAAGGCCTCATGAAACGTGGATTGATTTTGGAAGTAGTTGAAAGGATATTAAGAAAATTGCAAGAAATCATACCAAAATCGTCCCCAAAAGTATGCAACACATTTTTTAGGTCAACAAAATTCATTCCCTGAAACCAATGAATCAGATGTAATTACTATTACTTGCCAAATCAATTAGAATTCATGATGGACCAATGTTGACTCCCTTTGTTAAAGTAAGAGAAGTTGCAGAAGAATGATCCCAGCAAAGACCTCCAATGACGATAGGTACAGTGCTGGACAGGATCATATTAGATGTTCTACTGTCATCACTTCAGCTTCTTCAAAGGTTGTTAGCGAAGACAGCGAACCCAGCAGCGTGGCGTTCAATCAAGCAGAGACTAATGATCACACCCACCACCTTTAATATTTTTAGCCTCTTCGAACCCTTCAGATCCAGTAATGGCCAGAGTTGCCTTGTTGTAGTACAAGTGGTTCCAGCGGGCGATCTGTTGTTAGTTTTAGTAATAGAATCCAGATGAAATGCTAGTTTACACGTTGCTAGTTTATACTTTCCACGTAAGGCAAGAGCTGTATCAGCTTTGCAGTTTCTCCGGCATATATACAATATGGCTGTTAAACAGTTGAGCCATCTATATTGGGAGCACCGATTTCAGAGATACAATCGATGGCTGACTGTTATAGCCTGTGTGGATATTACGTTCACCTGCAACTAGTGCATAACTTCATTACCCGCCATCAACTCTGCCTGAATACTGATATTTCAGTATGTCGACAAAAACCGAATTTTTGATTCCACGCAGTCGTTCACCTCTCGAGCGCAATTGGATCATCTAGGTTAGTACGATGCAAAAAAACTTAATCGAAAAAATCCTTTCATTTCTCATTACTTATCGGGAAGTTTTTCATAAATGGGAATATGCTGCTAAAAAATAACCGAACATGGAGACTTCTACTGTCCCAAATGGTTTCTCAAGAAGTAAAAGCTTAGCTTTTTCTCTTCATTGCACTTACTTTCCTTTCACAAATTAGACATTTTTCATATGGTTTTTTCGAATTAACTAAAACATATGCAAATGCCGGTGAAATGAATTTGTTTTGTGTCACGGGGAAATTATTTTGCCTGATTGAAAATGTGTTTCGCTGTGCAAACGACCATTTTAAATTAGCCAACACCTGCACTCGGCTGCTACTCTACTGGCCAGAGTAAATATGAAAATTGGAAGGCTCTGACAAATCTCAACAATTACAACGTCAACACGCGAATCAGCACACCACTGACAACGCAAATGCAGAGACACCCAAGGGGCACCACATTAATATTAGTTACACAAATAAAAGCCACAAATAAGAAAAGCCCAGACAAACAAAAAGGACAGCACAAACACACACACACACACATTGAACAATTTCACTGCAATAAAAATGTGGCGCAGATCATGCCCAAAGCCTGGCAAACGACACAAACATATGAGACGCCCTTCGGTGGTTGGTGTTGGTTGCGGTGGCAAAGCACACACAAAAATCTAGTATTGAAAAATATGAGTTTATAACATCGCACATCGCAGAGGCAGTAAAAATCGACAGGCACAAAGATGCTGCGTAGTAGCAGTTCGCTGATTAGGTTGAAGCGGCTATGGTGGGTTGCAGCCACCACACAACAATGGCGCAACAGCAACAACAACACGGCGCAAGTGATCCACAGCAGCAACATTTCCCCGGCAGTTAAATTTTTATTAAATTCACAAATACTCGCCATCGTTGTTTTGGCTTTGGTTGTTGTTGCTGTTGTTATTGTTGTTGTTGTTGCAGTTAGCAGAAGCTGTTGTGGAAATTGTTAAAATTGGCAAGTTGTGAAAATTTACTGCAACTAGTATGAATGGGAGATGCTGCTGGGTATGCGTTTATATCTTAATTTGCATTGCATGTTGCTGGCCACAAATGCTTCAGCAACTGCATATGATCTGCAGAGATCATCGATGTCTTTCACCGAAATATTTAAATTCGTTTGTGCTATACACCACTGGCCTGTGCAACAGAAAAAAAAAACCTACAACAATTGTTGTGTTGTGGCCAAAACAATAAATGACCTCATATTTGTCAAAATTTAATAGTTTTCGTTGCAAATGTGCCGCACAAAAAACATAACTGCATGTTGGAAAGTTTTTATTACAACTATTATATTTGTAATGCTTGTTGTTGTTGCTGTTGCTGGTTGTCGTTACGCCGCCCCGCCTCAGCGCAAACGGCGTGGCTACTTCATTGTTTTGCTGCAACCATTCGAATGGCTTAACAAGTGACACTCGTATTTGCCCCCAAAATCGATATGCGATCGATGACTAATGCCGCATTATTTATGGTGCGCACATGTGCCGAAAACAACAACAACTACAAATTATAGCAACAACAATGGTGTAAGGTGGGCAAACTATTTGTATTGCCAATTGCTGGTGGAGCATATATAGGAAATACAAAAGGAAATTAATAGCTCCATTTGGATTTCGGGGAGTTGATGTAAGAAATTGTTTCATTTAAATGATTTAAAGTGTAGAAAAATTAGCGTCGGTTCCTTTAAGGGCGAACACCATACTGTCAAATTTTCAGGAAACAAACTATTGATATTCAGACGTGCCTGTAACTCTCCACCAATCCAAGTTAAAATCAAAACAGAAACACCAACTAGCTTCAGCTAGGTTTAGCAATTTTCTATGATAAATATTCCGAAATCCAGAAAAGTCCATTTGCAAATAAAACTATACAGAATCAGATCATACGCCACATATTTAAGCGAAGTCTGCATGTCCTGGAATTCTTAGATTTATTTTTGGGCCGGTCTGTGTAATGGGTAAATGGATCAAGTACAATGCTGACATTTTTATTAATCAGAGTCGATTAAGTTAAGCAAGGCTCGTATCACGAAAAAAATCAGTTGAAACACAAATGATCTTATCAACACCATAAATTGGAGACGAGAGTCATATGATCCGATATCATGGAGAAGGAAGATTAAGGATTCGATATGGGTTGCAGCGTCATTGTTGAAGAAGTAGAAGTAATTCCCCAAAGTTGATAAAAACGTATTAGAAACTATCCAATTCTGCCTGCCCTCCAGTGATCAAAAACCTAATTTTTTCTATGGGCCTTTAACCAACAACAAAGTATTCTATGGACTCAGGCAACATTATCAGAAAATCTTATAAGAGCCGGGAAACTTCTGCCAGTCCCCTAAAGTTTGAAGCTTCTAGGTATTTTTAAGGGATTCCCGATAGCGCGGGACAGGAACACAGGAGATGCTCCAAGGCTTCCCTTTCATCGTCTGCAACGCAATTACAATTACATTAATTATAATTGGGCAGGTGAATCATTACCTACTCAGTTTAATTGATGCTGCCCATGTGTGGTCTCCATACATTTTTAGAGAGGGTATCAAGATGCAACTTGAGGTTTTTGGTAATCTTGCATGTACGCTTAGGGAACTCCTCGGATAGTATACGCAGAGAAAAAACATGGTTGTCAGAATCATATTTCAAGGGAATCATGTTATGATTAGACCATCTTTAAAATACGTAGACTTTATCATTCAAAGCGATCATTTTTTGATTGTCATTATCATTATTGAATATTCAATCATATTATATTATGCCTGTATCTCTGAAATCATTCGCTTTGTCACCCAAACCATCAATGATCGCTACAATCATAGTATTATTATAGCAAAAAAGGTATGTTCTCTGCGATCATTGCTGCAATCATATTTTTTTTCTCTGCGAATTTTTATGTTACTGCAACTACTGGCGTAGGCAAATGGACACACTAAATAGAATTTCAAAATGCGCACTATTGTTAATTTATCTTCATTAGAGCACGAATAAAGTTTATCACTACAACAATTGGCTCAAAAGTCTCCCCAAAATACCTTTCCTCTTGTAAGTACATGTGAGTTCCTCAAACTAACCAACCAACCTCCACTGTACTCATCAACAAAATCTTACAATTGTATCTAAACAATAGCACGAAATACACAAAACATTAATATCGCATAATTAGTTTTGCTTTTCCCATTCTCAGCCAAAACAATAATTCGAAAAATAACCGACGACATAACAAGTTTTGCACCTTGCCAAAATCATGCTACGACGCATGTGCTGCCGATGCTTTTTTCCACAAAATAGCATCACAAAAGCACCACTTTTGCCAACAGGCGGCATCAACAACCCGGCAAAATCACAGCAAAAAAACCACCACCATTTTACTTTTACGAAAATAAAATCACAGAAGAAACAAAAAAACTTTCCACAAACTTGAATACGACGGCTGGTATTTTTGTGCATACCTGCGCACCATCAAAACAGCAACAATCACGTACGCGGCGCGCACCGGTTGCGAAAAACTGTGAGAAACTTTTTCCGGCAAATCAAAATTGTAAAACACTCGCTGGCAAACACCCTTAACGGAACCACCACATGCGACAGGGCAACCTGGCCCCGGACTGGGTCTGTCAACCGCCACCCCTCGCCGACATTGGCATTGAAATTGCGCGTTTAAAGCATTTACGGGCAATATGTTGCGCATCAGCAGCAGCCACCATGACTCTCTCTCTCTCGGTTCCCCTACCTATTTACTCTCGGACGGGCGGTGTGCCATGAGGTGGTCCTGCTGCGCCGTATTTAAGACTTTGATTTGCTCATGAAATCGTCCTTTGCTTTGTTAAGCTATGCTTCAAACTGATCGAAGCTGTTATCCTGCAGCTGCGCAGCACTTTGTGAACGCGGTCGAGGGGTGACGCTGGCGAAAAGCCTGGGAAAATTTTCATTTCTTTCGATTTTGGGAAATTGTGCGTATTTTGTAAAATGATTTATTGCTTTGTGTTAAATCAACTTTACAAAGCATTTTTGGGTGGGGACTGTACCTGATTTGTGATTGTTGCCTGCCGATGATGGTGGCTGGCAGGGTCGTCGGTCTGTCATGGAATTTTACAAAGTGGTTTTGGCTTTTGTTTGGAAATTCTTCTGGTGTTTGGTGGTGAAGTAGGGAAACAATTTTTTTTCATTGAAAAAGTTTAAATTTTCTTACCCATACATTCGTGCTTAGAAATGTGTTTATGCCTATGGGAAGTAAGTATTTAATTTAATGAAAATATTCACAATAGTTTTTCTCTATGGAATTCTTAGACTGAATTTATTCTGAAACGACCTCCTTTCCAACTACGCCCATTTGTCCTTTTCATTGCAAATACCTGTGATAAAATCTCCATTCCACTCACAAGTAAAGGTGCAGTGAGCAAATTTGGGTTAAATTCCGCCATAAACTTTAACGAAAATATTTAATTTTTTTTTTCTTTCATATTCACCACTAATCGCGTCCAACATTTTTTTGTCAACTTTTATAGTTCGCCAAACGAAATCATTAAAATTAACAGAATAAATATAAAATCAACAGTAAATTTTACGTTTATTGTGAACATTAAAAACTAATGTTGCGGCATAAAAATCGTTCATGGCATCGGTTTGCCACTTGCATGTGGCACGATTTTACTGCTTTCGATTACAGTAAATGTGCTATTTGGAGCTAAGGCGACCTGCGTCCGCATTCGATTGGAGGAGGGGGGAGGGGGGCTACTGCAAAAGTTCACTTAAATTATGATCAAATGAAATTAACTTAAGTTTGGGGCACACACATTCAAGCTGAAAGTTGGCGTAAATTATCACAAAACCTTAAACGTGTGTGTGTGGCTGCGGCTGCTGTTGTCGTTGGGAGAAACCTTTCGCCACATTTTACTGACAAGTGGATAAGGTAGTGTGACATACAACCTAAATACTTATACGGAACGTATTTCAATGGAAATTGCTTCAAGACTCACCCAAAATTCGTTAGAGATTAAAGGAAAGAAAAAAGCACAACTCAGCGTAGTTTACCATGAGGTCACCTTTGTGGTTGATACGAAAATGTGTCCATTCAGCAGCCAGGTACTCCCATATCAATTTTCTTCGTGCTATTCATGTCATCCAATATTTCTTGGTCACAACCCGATTACACAGCCAAGCCAAGTCAAGCCAAACCAACGAACCAGCCCCGCCAACCAACTGACTAACTGACCAACTGGCCGAAACCACTATCACCCGAAAATTCAAATTTGCTTTAGCAACATTTTAACTAAACTAAACTAAGTAAGCTTAAGCCGCCTTAGATCCAAAAACGGCTAATCAAGTTTTAACGCTCGCACAGACGCTGACTCGCCTCGCCTCAGTCACACCGCGCAGAGCAGCTGCTGCGATGCGGGTGTGTTTCACGCAGCAGCAGCAGCACAGCAACAACAACTTTTTTTAAAAACATTTTCCTGTAAGGAAAAAAACAACACCCGCACCTGGCCGAGCGTCATAATGTTTATGTCCACCTAAGTATTGACTCAATACGGCAAGAAAATAGTAAATGTCTGGAAAAATTTGTTTACGATTCGCATTCAAATGGAGAAGGTTTAGTTTGCAGCATTTGCGCCTTGCCATTTGTGTGCGAGGTTTTCTTCATTGAAATTTAACACACTCAATGCTGATTAGTTAAAGTGGTCAGTTCTTATTGCGAGGGGGGGAAAGATGGGTGGTACTTTTTGCACTGGAAAATTTAAAATGCGGAAAGCATATTTATTTATTTTAAAATTTTCAGAATCAGTGTAGTGAGTGCTCCAAAAAACGACGAAAAAGAGTAGTTTTTGGGGTGTATTTTTTGTGTTGCATATTATACAAAACGTCAAAATATCGTAAAAGTCCTAATAACATATCTTACTTAGAATGCTTGGAAGCTCGAATCCCGCACTTGCCGTTAGCGATATCTGCAAAAACAAAAAATTCTCCCAAGCTCGCTCCACCTTAGTGTATGTATATATGTATTTGAGAAATACTGAACTTTATTTGTTGTTTTTATTTGGTTGAAAATTATGTCGGGAACGAAATGGGAATGAAACTGGAATGAAATGGAATCGGACCGGACTGGACCGGAACAAAATGGAATTGGAATATAGTTTGAAATGGATTAAGATATGAAAATTATCGATAAACATTGAAAAACTATCGATCAATTATTGAAAAATTATCGCTAAAATAATCGAAATTCCCATTCAAATAACGATTTACACGCCGTTTCTTATATTTGATAAGAAATGATGAAATGGGAACGAAATAAGAATGAAATTGGAACGATAATTATCAAAGAATTATCGATGAAATATGGAAAAATGTTCAACAAAATACCGAAAGAAAATCGATAAAATACCGAAAAAAAGTTTTTCATCACTCTCCTTTTTTATTAAATAGTTTAACCCACCCAAAATTAGCGATACTACATAACCTTAAATATCCCCTACACACTCCAGCAATCAGACACTTTTAGTCTAACAATTAATAACATTATGACTGGCATTCCCTGATCAATAATAAAATTCCACTAAAATAATGTTATTTTAAGATTTTACCTCAACAACAACAATAAAACATTTAAAGTGTAGCTTAATCCGAAATGAGACTACTCAACACCGCAATGATTTGCTGATTAGCAACACTTTTTCCGTCATATCCTCCAAGCAAAAGTACACACATTCACACACACACACATAAGGAAAACGCCACAAAGCCAAACAAAAACACCCAGCAAAAAATAGAAAAAAATACCAACAACAACTGAAAGGAAAAAAAAAAACCATGACCAAGCCAAAAACCCAACCGAATCAAAACAAAAAGCACTAAATCTGTGCCAAAATTTTACGCTTATGCCAGCCGGCATGGCATACAAAAATATGGCCCAAAAGTCCAGGCCAAGCATGTGCCAAACTATTACGAAGCACACTTGGAGGCTACTTGAGTCGAGGGAGATAATATATGGACACCATAGACCAGCGTAGAGTAGCGCAGACCGAAGCAGTGATTCAGTGCGAAAACACCCAAAATAAATACGTAGCCACACTGCCTACAATTGCAAGCAGCCAAGTCAGCAACAAACAGCCAACCACCAACCTGTCAGCTCGAAACGAAGCTGGCGCTTATGACCACTGTGCAGTAAGAGTTGAGTTTGGCGTTTGTTTTTATTTTTTAAGTTTTTATTTCTAGTTTTTTTGGTTGTGTTCCCCGCGCGCAAAACTGTTTACTGAAAAATGCATTAATGGCAATAAAATAAATAAAATGAAATTGACTACGTCAGAAAACTTGGCATTCATAATGCATGAGTCTGTCTGAGAGACGTGCGCGTCAGCGTTGTGGTATGAGGAAACCTGCTCCATTGCGGGGGACTCGCATTCGTGGGCACCGCAATTTCCACCAGAGCCAGCAGATTTATGTTAACTATTATAGCTGTTATAATTGGTACATTAAATGATTTAAAAGTGCTTTTTTTCTACGATTTCTTCTACTCCTTTTTTTACTTGCTTTTTCTTCTTTCGAGGCCCAAAATCAATATTACCATTTCGGTGTGTTATTGGCAAAGTGGTGGAACCGTTTTTTTTTTAAAGCCATTTTCCATGCATTTTAACGGACTAAACAGGATTAATATTATTTATGAGTTTAATATGCGATATCACGTAATATTGCGCTCGTAAAATGGCAAATAACGCAAATGCTAAAGTTGATTTTCATATTTCATTCAATGATATTTGCTTTTTCCATATGCGCAGGTGAGAGGGGGAGGGGGCAGTAAGGTGCCCAACATGTTCACAGAAATTAAGTAATAGATTTTAAAGTTTTGATAACAAAGTGCTAAAATATTTGATACGATTCGTGGACCATTTATTATGAAATTTTGTATTTACAATCGCATGAGTTTTGGCGTTAAAGCAATTACTGGGATTGGTCAGAGTGATTATGGCAATTAATTAAGATGTTGAAGATTTATTTTGTATGAAATACTTTTTTAGTTTCAATATCTCACAATGGTCAATTTGGTTCAATAAACTTCCTCTTCAGTTAAGCAAATTTTCCCAACAACTCACCTCACCTTTCCCAATATGACTAACAAAAATTATTGTTCTGGTTCACTGCTCTACTCAAACTTCCCACACCTTTCCCTCCAACTATCAATGATAGTTTCTATGATTTCCAAAGTGTTTAATAGACTTGTAAGAATTTTCACTGCCCAAACTAGGTACGCACTCATTCATGCCTAAAATTACAACATTTACCAATGCATTAAATGACACTAAAGGGAAAAGAGAAGAAAAATCACAATGACTAATCATTATCAATTATTACAGCTCAATGATGGGCGGCCTTAATGTAATTTCCCAGAAAGAACCAAAAAAAACACAAAAGTCAAACATCAAACATAGGAAAATGCGTGTGAATTGGATAAAATCATCAATTTTTGGGTGGAAAAAGCAACCGTTCACATCATGCCTCATCAGGCATTCAAGTGGCAAAAGCAGGGAGGGAATTGCACCCAGTAGTTATGCTGTACACACAAAACTTTCGACATGTTCAATATTGTTCCCACAATTGTCACAATCACAAAAGCCAAATTGCGAATCTGTAAATAACGAATTGATGAATTGTACTGGTACGCGCACTTGAGAAAATTTTCGCTTAAACCATTTGAAAACGAAACGAAATTAAATTAAAATAAATTAAATGGCAACCTTAAGTACGGGGTGGATGGCACAAGGCAGTAAATGTATGTATTGGTCTGTGCTGAAAAGTGCAATTACTGCCTTCCTCGGCGCGTAATGTTGTAATGAGTGACAAACACACTTTTGATATTATTATTTACTTGACATTCGCCTGCAGTAATTGCTGCGAGTCACAGGCTTGTCACCGGCTTCACTCATCTCCCCCATTTGAATTTTTATTTCGGTTTTTTTTTCTTCCCTTTTCGTGTGTGACTGACTGGTTCTGCATCTCTGCACACCCTTATCACGGTCATGGTTGTCGTCATCGCGCGGTTGATGCCGTTAAGGACATTTGACATACGTTTTGGGCTATGTTAAATTCTAATATGTGACACGTGACCCACACAAAGCCGTTCCCTTTTTCTTTTTTTTTTTGTGCTATTTGGCATAGAGCTGGGCCGTGCCATCCCCGTTGACATCTTTGGCGAATTTTTAGTAGAGTGCAACTTGTGCGTTGTGCATCGGGCGCAGGTCCTTATGGTGCGGGTTGACTCGTTGGCTCAGTGCCTGGTGTATGCTGTATGGTGTATGGTGTACTCTCAGTGCAATATGGGCTTCTGTATGTTTCCGGTTTGACTTGTTGTTTTATGACACGCGTTTGTCGTCGCTATCGGAAAATTAAATCGTTTTGGATGACCGCTTCGAGTGGGTGCTCTTTTGCTGGCTAGAAGGGTTTTTGTTCAGTAAAGTCACAGGAGCAGAGGGGTGTGTGTGGGACAAATCACTTTTCAATGGCGCTAATTAAACACAAAGTGTGTACATACTTGCTGGCATGCAGTTGAACTTTTCGCAAATTAAGAAGTTCCTTGTAATTACTTTTATTGTTGAGCTTTTTTTTATATCAAGAGTTATTTGTACTAAGGGAATAGAGCATTTCTAACTGGACAAACTATTAAATTTAAGTAAAGAAAGGGGACTTTCTGCTTTCAAAAATAATCACTACACACACAAAAAGTGATAGTAGGGCAGTATTTACTTCGCTCATATACATTCCCATTCAGCACTCAACATCCTTCCGTCCGCCAGCAAAAAAAACTTTCATTCGAACATCACTAAAATTAATTGACTTGGACTTTCCACAAAAATCGGCACAGAAATACAAAAATTACTACAAAAAATAAAATTTGTAACAACAAATTGCCATGCAAATACCAACAATCAGGCAAGAGAAAACAATTTCAGTCATCAATTATCAGGAAATCGATGAATGCCTTTTCGAGAAAGAGCAAAGTGATCGACACTTCAACTGAACTCGTACACAATCGGACATAATTAGGAACTCTTTTTGCCATATCCGTGCCGACTGACAGCTAAAGCGCATTTCTTTAATGGAGACAAGTGTCAGTAAATTACAACAACAACAACAGCCAGTACAGAGATTACAACTACAAGTTATAAAATTAAATTTGCATGCCGATCGCTCTTCAATGCAGATGCTGCGCGTGCTCTCCACCGCCTCATGATCACATGCAACAAATTGTAAATTGAACGAAATTGGTTTTCTTCTCAGTTTTTTTGTATATTTTTTTTTTTGATTTCTTTCATTTGGTTACATTTTGCAGTGAATCTGAACCTGAACTCTGACAGGGTCAATAAAATTGGCGAAAATTGCGGATGCCGCAATGAAGACGCTCTTCAACTTGAGAGCGGTAAGCGATCTTGGCACTTCATTATTCACGCGAAGAAATGTCAATAGCAAATCACCTAATTTGTTTGGCCATTTTCATAGCCCCGTGAAGTCCATTGTCTTCTTTAAGATTTTTTTTCATTTTTTTCATTATTTTTGTTGTTGTTTTGTATGTTTTTTTTCGCTTCAAAGCTCCACTCACGAAACTTTGAAAATTTCCGTTGCTATTATCCTTGTATTTGCTTGTTGGCCTGTGAAATGGTTCGATAATTTTTCGTTGCATTGTTGCCACAGGCTTCTTTGTTGTTTGTTGCTGTGCGCCAATAATTTTCAATTGACTCGTTGCCGCTGTTGTGGTTGTTGCTATTCTTATTGTTGTTGCTGCTGTTGTTGTTGTTGTTGTTGTCGTAGCAATGCCGTACACTCACCGCACATTGTTGACTGGGTCAATCAGGTCAACATTTCATGGTATGCTGAGTTCACTAAAGTACTGCAATTTCGTCGTTGGTCCAGGCCTCCTCGTTCACAATTTTTTTTTCTTCTTTACTTTGGTTTGCTTTGGTTTAATGTCCATTGCGGAAAAACATGCAAATCTTTATTGGCAATAGCCAGAAGTGTGATGTTCATCAGCGGTGATCCAAAAATTCAATTAAGTGGACTCATGAATTTGGCGCGTCAGTGTTGCCATTTTATGGTAATAAATGTAACTGTTGTTTGAGAGGAATTTATGTTGCCAGCGTGTATCTTGCGACATTTTTGAGTGGAAAAATTCGTTTTGAATGTAAGAGAATTATGATAAGGGATTACTAAATCGATGACATATTTTAAGTGCAATTATATCAATAAATTTGAAGGCAGTTCAAGTTATCGTGAAGAACAAGAGAAAAATAGTTTTCAGAATAGCAATTGTCAGAATAACAAAGTCTGATGGTAGAAAAAGGAGAACCCTGATTAGAAACCCTGTCTGAGCCATATCGGAGATACATTTTCCGATAAAAAACTGTCTGAAGGGGAATCGTCTGGTGAAGAGTTGTTCAAAGCGTTTCTTGCCGAATCTAAGTGGTCCGACGATGGGTTTCCGAATGGAGGGTTGCCCAAAAATATAAAATTTCTGAAAAAAGGTTGCCCAAAAAGCATTCATCCGAAGAAGGAATTTTGGATTGCATAAACTCTCAAGAGAGATTCCTTTCAGGATTTCTTTAGAGTAAAAACTTTAAATACTGGAACATATTAAGCCTGAAGATGTTCATGACCCACTGTACTAGGCAGTGTACTTTTGTAGAAGTGTAAATATATATAACTAAAAACCTCAATAAAAAATATTTCCAAAAACCGATTGGCAACACTGCCCACCACAAACCGTTCACAAACAGCAAAACCCAATCAAACGTTTGTATGAACTGCTAATACGTAAATAGACATTAGTGGTCGGTCATTATTACGTACACGCCGAAGAGTGCGCTGGTGCAAGCGAGCAAAAATAAAACAACCTCCTGTCCACTACTTTGACGACTGACAGTCGTTTTTCTTTCGCTTCACTTCGGTACGTTACATTACGTTTCGGCATACACGGTCGTATTGCCCAAAAAAAAAACCAAAAAAAATAATGGCAAAAAAGACAGTTTCTAGCTGTTATTGTTGATGTTGTTGTTGTTGTTTTTGTACTTGTTTGATTCGCTTTTCAAAAACTCGCCTGATCGCCCGAATGTATCACGATGGATTTATAGTTTAGTATGCACGATCAATCAAAAATCGTGAATAGTCGTGCAATGCGCGAACGAAGCGTACCTACTTTATTTATGCGAACAAGATGAGCAGCAGACTGACTGACGGACGGACGGACGGACGGACAGTTGGCTGAGGGGTTTAAGTACGAACTGGAAGTACAAAAAAAAAAAAAAGATCAGCACGTACACTTTGCAGTTGTCTTGTCAATTTGGGTTTTTATTGTTGTTGTTTTTACATACTTCGGATGGCTCTCTATGCCAAAGACACCACCACCACCACCGCCACACAGCCATCAAACAGCCACTCATCTCGGTTAAAGCGTCTCAAATAAGAATTATTACACCTGATTTGAATCTGTTTGTGGGGCTTTTTGGCCATTTCCATTCGGGCAGAGGGACACAGAGACTTCATCATGAACTTGACCACCACCGCATGATTCGTTCTGGGTTAACAAACCCCCAACGAAATTTCCAACACAGTACACAGCGCAACCGAAGACTGCACACACAACACTTCGCGCGCTCGCCTCGAATTGTGGGTGGGTAAGGAGTAGCGCACTGAGTGAGCCACTCAGTTAGCCAAACAGCTGCCTTACAGTTAGTTGCATTTTATTAACATTTTGACTTTGTGGCCAGTATACCGACTTCTTACCTTTTTTTTTTTTTGTGGTTTCCCTTCCATTCACCGCCCCTCCTCGCCGAAACCGAAAAAATATTCCTAGGCGTACTTAATCGATCGCTGTTGATAGGCAAATTTGCAAATTGAACGTAACCTGTTTCCAGGTTCTGCTTAACTACGAAACAGTTAAGTTCGTTAGGTTTTTAGAAATTTTCTTCACTGGTTTAGTTTTTTTTGTTTTTTCTGGAGGAGAAAATTCGTGATGAGTTTGGCGCTGAACTCCGGCGTTGCCGGTGAACCAAAAGTCTCTGTGGTTCGGTTCTTCCTTCCTTGTTTATGCGTCTGTGCGATCGTTATCGCTGAATTTTTTAAGTTTCAGTTTTAGGTTGTTTTTTTTACTTCTACTGTTCGTTTTTAAGTTTTCGAAGTCATTTGTGTTTCGAGCATTGCAAAATGATCGTTAAATCACGAATATTTAATTGTCTTTATCACCTGAGGGTGATTGAAATGAGTTTAGTGCTTTGCTTCAGATTATATGTTGTACATACATTTTTCTTCTTTCCTTTGCGAAGAGGGAAAAGAGATTGGTCTGGGATTCAGTTCACTGGTTCGTTTGGTGGGTTCACATGTTGGCATGCAGATTTTGGTCAATCTGAAAATTATAACGGAATAATAAACGAACGAACCGAAGTCATTATTGTATGGTTCTAGAAATACTTAAATTATCATTAAACACAACCCAAACTTAGGTTAACTTAAGGTCGCTGATGTTATTAAATATAATAAACTAGCTTATACCCACAGCTTCGCTCGCAATAATTTTGTAATTTCATGTTAACGTAGAAATGTTATATGTATTATTTAAGCAACTGAAATAAAAATAGATTTTGCAAGTCATCCCTCTGCCCATTCACCTCCCAGCGCCAAATCCAAAATTTCAGCGAAATCCCTTCAATAGGACCCGAGTTACAGAGCTTCAAAAATTTTAGGGCGTGGCAGTGGGCGGATCTTAAATTTCAATAGTCATCCCTCTGCCCATTCACCTCCCAGCACCAAATACTAAATTTTAGCGAAATGCCTTGAATAGGATTCAAGTTACAGAGCTTTAGAAATTTTAAGGCGTGGCAGTGGGCGGACTGCAAATTTTCAGAATCAACATATTACCAATTCATTACCCAAAACCACATATAAAATTTCAGCGAAATCGGTTAAATACTGCATAAATTATAGCATTTTAGAATACAATTTGCCACGCCCACCTCGAACGCCCAAATTTAATGAAATGGCATATAGCCTATGATGAGATCAATGAAATTACCTACATTTGGGTATGTGTTTCATTAAAATCGGTCAAGTATTTCTTGAGTTAAAAGGGAACAAACATACATACAAACCTACAAACCTACAAAACCTACAAACCTACTCACAAAGAATTTTATATAAGTAAGAGATTAAATAAAATAATTCAATCTGAAGGGTTGAAGAGTATAAGACGGTTAAAGAGTATAAGACGGTTGAACTGAATTGTCCCCATGGAGGCTTTAATTAACTTAGAAGAGGTAACTTTATTTCAAGTGCTACGCACCCACCTACTTCACCTTCCATCTCTCGGCACAATCAACAAGAGAGAGATAGAGAAATATCGAGGATCCCATTACTCTAGAGGACCTCCCTGACGAACTAAGGAGTCCGCTGCTCGTAAGCATTGTAGTGTCGAGGTACCCCAATTAGATACACAATGTTCTCGTGTGACAACTGCAGAAAGACATCCGACTTCACATAATGTGGTTCTGTCCGTCCATTGTGAATTTCTTTGCACTTAATGGAAGGTAGGGGCACCTAAAGAAATCTTGCTTTTGATGGGGTATCATCAATGCTGTGAAGATAACTACTGTAGCCATCATGACACATGGCAAATTGGGTTAGGTGATAGTTTACCTTCCTGTATATGCGTTTCAGTCAGTTAGCAATGTTAAGGTTGAGTTTGTATCACCGGTGCCATTGCCGCTGCAATTTTTTTATAGAATTTGATTTGAACTTCTTGTACTCAGTACATACATGGCAATCCCTGCAGAATTAAAAGGCTGTCCCAGATATTATATTCAACAATGTATGAAATACAGCACTCATTTGGAACAGAAGACAGAGATGCAATGCCCGAACCACGACTCTATGAAAATATCAATACTTCCGCGTTATTTTTCTATATTTGTCAAGTTCTTACTTTCGTTTTATTCAAAACACTATTGTTTACACTGGTACCACTGGGATTAAAAGTGTTATTTCCTTTCAAATAAAGGCCTAATTTGACACACCAACATTGACTTGAATAATAAAATAAACTTAATGAAAATGTATGGCTTGATTCTACCGACATGATCGTATAAAAGTCATAAAATTATTTTATGGACACAATGCACACACTCAAGTGGAATGAAATGGAAACATTAAAACTCACACAGAAATAAAATAACAATAATATTTTCCAGACATTAAAGAACCCAAATTAACATTGACAATCCATCAACAGATCACACACAGCCGAAGAGCTATGCGACAACTGTCTACATGGAAGGTGACAAATCGCATCCGAACTGCAGATAAACCCGAATGGCATCAATTTAATTGCACCGAAATCAATTTCAGCTGTGAAATTAAAACTCTTTAATGCCAAAGCGATCAACATTGACACCGGTGAACATTCATGATCATGATCATGATCATCACGAGCATGACAATCGTCGAACAACAAAATGTTGTCTCCAGGCGATGGCCGCCGCCGCGATCATCAGCGTCAAGTGAATCATTGAGACATACAAAATCACCCGGGAAGAAGCCCAAATGATGTAGCATGGCAATTTAGAAGCAAGAAGAAGGCGAAGATCGTAAATGTGGAGAGGAGAAAACGTTTTAAAATCCGAAAATATCCACCAACGCGCCACCAAGTGAATTTTCCAGGGAATTGATTTAATGTTAATGATTTTCTCGAGTTTAGGTGGCGTATTACCAGTTGAATTGCCGCTGAATCGAGCGTGTAGCGTCGTGTTTCATATACAAATGTTCAGTCAATTTCCAGCCCCTTTTCGGGTAATGCGTGCCACACTAAACTGAATTCCCCCCGCCTTACAGGCATCATTATCCGCACGTAGCTCGTGTAGCGCTTCTAGTGCAACGAATACACACACACACACACCCCTTTTTCAATAATATTGCAGCCCATTTAATGTGCACCAGCGGCAGGCAGGCAGGCAGCCCCCCAAACACCTTCTAATTATGTAGTTGCTGCTGCTGCTGCTCGTCTCAGTGGTGCAGTATTTATGCGCGCTGTTGGTGTCATTTGCTGCTCACTTCGCACATAAACATTTCTCGCTGTCATGTCTTGCTTTGCGTTTGCTGTTGTAACACTTTACCTTAGCTGGTGCTTTTATCCGTAGCGTTTAAGGCTCTCCTTTTTGTTGCTTTGCAGCTGTGTGAAATAAAATTGGAAATTAGCCGTGTAAAGTGCATTTTAGGGCGATTCCATTCTAACTTTAGTGTTGATTAATGCGATAGGAATGAAATTTGAAATTTAAAGAAATCGAGTATCACAAAAGGGAAATAGAACTTTTAATTTCCATTTCGATACCTTAAAGCACAACCATCCTATGTCCGTTTTTATGAAAGTCGAGTTTTTGTCATTTTTGGATTCCTGAGAAGAAGCAGCATCAGACAGGCTATAGTGGTTTGTAAGAATCGCAATGAAAGTACTTCAAAAATGAGGAAATAAAAATCAGTTTCCATACAAAACATACCAATTTGAAAACTTGTTTTTCATTTTCTGGAGTTTTGAAAAAAATGGACATAGGATGGTTGTGCTTTAAGGTATCGATTTGGTAAACGATTTTTAGATTTTTTTAGTTAGTACTAGCTTGACTCGGCCCTTTGCTGTCTTAGATCATTTAAATATGAAAATATTTTTTTTTAATTTTTCATTTTTTAGTACGTTTGATTAGGTTAGAGGCCCCACATAGACCAGAATGGTACGACTCTCTGTACACTCAATATTTACAGTACTCCCTTCCACTCCGAAAGTGTAGGGCTGCAATGCGAAGTGTTTCAATTAAGTGATTTGTAGTTTGAACACCTCCCTTATCGAATTAAAGTGGGGCTCTCCTAGTACTTTGAGTCTGCATGTGGCCAGTGGAGGGCAAATGTTCAAGAGTTTCCTCCTCATCAGGTTCGTTGCAGTTCCGACACTAGTCCTAAAAGCTTGATGTCCAATAAAACAGTGTCTGATTACCACTACATTCTTCTCGGTTGAGGGATAAGATGTACTTGCATTGATATTTGCTGTATGTAATCTAGATCATTTCAGTACTGCGACTGTGACTTTTATTCGCCCATCTGTTTTGTGATATTAAAAGAGTTTTATTATCTTGTTTCATATTGTATAGGAACAGGGACCAGCAAAAGTGTATCATCTAATTTAACTCCCTCCTTCGCCAGCTAATCTCCCCTTTCATTCCCTTCTATATACATAGTAGGACCCCGAGACTAGCTGTGTTGTCTGCCTCTACCCACTCTTTTCTTGTTTAGAAGAATTTCTCTTGAGGAAAATTTAATAGAAAAGTTCCTCTTTAAGTATGTTTTTGGAGAGTGGTTCATCAGTAATAGACAGAGTATTATCAAAGTTACTATGTCCTAGGGCTTTGTACCTGAAACAATTGGTTTCTTTAAGCCGTACAGCAGGTTTTCGAATAATTAAAAAAAAACATAGAAATATTTTTGTACAATTTGTAAACATTAACATTTATGAACTTTCCTACTCAAGTCAATAAAAATGTCCTTTTAACTTGAATTGTATCGCTTTGAATCCATATGAGGCATTTCACCCTAACTTCAATTGTAATTAACTAGTTTTATTGACAGCTCACTTCTCCAAACATAAAACTACCGACAGTAAAATGTGTTAAATGTCAAAAACGTTGATAAAACAGCAACAACAAGAACCACTACAACTACAACATATGGAGACACACTTCAAATAACAATTTTATATCCTTTCCGCAAGTAGAAACCATACGTAATGCACGCGTAATTACGGAAGTGTGCTACGAGTACGAAACACTAGCATGGAGCATGCGGAACGCCAAAATGAAAGGGGTGCCGACACAAAACAAACAAAAGTTAAGTACACTAAGCGCTAATGAGCGCCTTAATTAATGATATCGGCCGATAAAAACAAAAAACTAAAAGCAAACAGTTAATGCGCAAGGGGAGCACCAGGCAAAAGCAAATCAACTAAAAATGAAGCAAAAAATTGATTGAAAACTTTTATAGAACGAAAAAAGCATAATTTATTTGACTAAAGCACGTGACGGACAGACACACACACACACTCACACACATACACGCACTCGTCAAGGAGTTATATGAATTATGATAAACTAATGTGCTGCTGGCAGTGTGACAATTGCATTGAGCGTATCCATCGTATGGGATGCAATCATTTCTCACGCTACCGTGATAAATAATTTCAGCTGTAATTCATTATCGTTGCGGCTCATTGAAATAAATAAACAAATGCACGCGTGTGAAGCGATCTTGAAAGGATGCCGCCATTTTATTTTCATTTTTTCAACAGTTTTTGGTTTTGTTCCGTCGCTTAAGTGGATGTGTAAGTATACATAAGGAGTGAAGTGTGCGGCAGATGTCGCATATATGTGGGGGCGCTTGCAACCAGCTACTGTCACTAAATCATCGCAAATGCTTATGATTAGAGTGAGCGACCATAGTCGCCCATATAGGTGTCGCTTGTGTGTGTGTGTGGGAGAATTATGAAAAATATGATCAACTTGTGTGTCTTTATTTGGTAGGCAATACCTTTGGGGGACAGACTATATTTAGATTTTAACTAACAGGGGTGAATTTAATATAAAAATTTTTAATACAAAAAATCATCCAAAGATTTAAAAAAAATTACTTGAACAAACTTTACTTTCTGACTAATAAAAACATCAAAACTCCATAAAATCCTCTAACCACTCAGTGCTCAAATAGACCCATCATAATCATTAAAAATTGTGGGTGCTATTCATTTGCCTGACCTCCGTCGACCCACAAAATCTATAAAGTAAAATCAGCGAAGAAAAACCAATTGCAACTTTTTGTTCAATAAACGTTATTTGACCATTAAAACAAAAACCAACAGCAAACGAAAAAAAAAACTTTGTTAATAATAATAATAATAAATGAGATCTGCTAACGAGATATGGCCAGTTGCTTACCAGAGAGAAAAAAATTACAACATCAAAAACTGTTACAAGGCGCATCGTAGCGTCGCGTCTACTGTTTCGTTTCGCTTTCAGCCGGAAAGATTCATTCAAAGAAGCCAACTCAAACAAACACACAAAAAAAGAAGGAAAACCTTCAAAATCTTTCTATCTATTCCAATAAGATCGGGAAAAACACGTGCTCACAGTCAGCGCTGAAAAATCAAAATATGAAAATTGTTATTGGCAATGATTCACTTCTTGATTTTGAAATGGCTAAAGAGTCGGCCGCATGTGAAGGCATTCATTGGCGCCTGTGCAACAGTGGCTTTTGCTTATTGCCATTACCTCGTACACCTTCCCTCCAGTACAATGGGGCTAATCTTATAAATTGCTTATGAAAATCGCTAGAACTAATTTACGAGTACTTATGCTTAGGCCATATTCAAATATCAAGATTAACAGTTCCAGTTTTTTTTTGTTGTATTGGTTTTTTTTTCTCCATTCTGAATTCTGAATTCTAATTCTGATACCAAGTGTTGTTGTTTGTCTGCAATTGCCAAATAGCCAAATAGCAAATATAAATAGGCAAAATGTTATTCTTGTTCTGAAGTTTACTGCGTCTAAAAACTGCCCTCAGGATATTTTGTCTGCAAGAGCGTTTAACTTTGATTCGTTCATGGCTTTTCTGTTTTCAATTTGGCATTGTACGTTCGGCATTTTGACGTTTTTGTCCACTACTTTGTGTTCCACTCAATCTGCCCAGAGCATTTTGTCTATTTACAGTTTGTTTGTTTATTTGCTTGCCGGTTACTTAGTTGTGGGCTCTGCGCGCACGTAAAGTTGTTATTTAATTTTTAATAAAATTTTGTGTAATTATGTGGTTGGCGTTTGATGGTTTTTGGTGGCGGCGTTTTCTCATAAATTTAAAAAGCTGCTGTATTTGAATGGGTAATTGTTTTCAGACAATTGTCTGTCTGCTCACTTTGTTTAAAGTTTTGGTTAATATTTTAATACACATCCAGTTAATTGCTAATGCTGGATAGAAACTATTTCATAATTGAATACTCTTCCACGATAAATACACTTGAGTTCATAGGCAGTTAAGCAAATTATCTTTTATAATATGTTTGAGAATATTCTTGTCACTAAAAAGTCCTTTCAACAATGTTGACTTGACTCTTTGGAAAGGGGATGGTAGATTAGTGGGAGCCAGGAAGGTGGATAATGGCATGATTTTGGAGAGGAACGACAATGAGAGACAGAAGAACCAACAAAGTATGCAATTTTTCAATATTTATCCATCTTCAGGATCTTTAGGAACACCACATTTCCACTTCTTTAGGGTATTCAGTCAAGTGTCTGCTTCGTTCCTTCCCCAAATGTCTGTTTCCTTTCGCAAGGCATGCCCGATTCACATTCACTTTCTTCAGCTAACCATCGGCTATATGGACTAGTTGATGAGCTTTCATAATTTAGCGTAACTGATGCTGATTGGAATTGGCAATATATGATGCGCAGCAGTTGCTGACAAACTCTTGTAGTCTATGTTAGGTATTGATTGAAACTGGACATGTATGTCAGTGCCGATTAAGTACATGCTCTGAGATCTGTGGATTTATCCATACAGGTTTAATAGTAGCCCCAGAGCTGATCTTTCCTTGTTCATTATATTATTTCCATTTAAAAAGTCCAAAGGTCCTACTTTTTCCATACACTTTAAAGGGGCTTGGCCTAGGTTAACATTTTGTTTTCTAAAAAAAATCAATGTAAGGGGGTTAGTGGTGTTCTAGTGAACAAAATTTATGTTGGACCACTTTTTCTAATATTACCAGATGAACTGATTTTCAAATGGTTTAGTGATCAAATGGTTTAGTGGTCCGGAAGTTTCTCGCCAAGGAGATAGTTTGAAGGACTTATACTATTTAGTGAGGAACAAAATTTTAACCGAGTGTCCCACCTTGAAGAAGCTCAAATAGAATAAACAGATTAAGCCAAATAAACGTGATTTTTAAGGTCTGATGTATATGAAAGCTATTCTCTGAATTTTTCTTAGTTGTTCTGTCTGGTCACCCAACTTCATAAAGTAAAGTAGGTCTAACAATAGAGCCTGAATAAATAAAGTGAGCATTGCAAGGGGTTTTTACTAAAGTAGGAACAAATTGCAACAATGTACTTACCAAAATAAAAAATTAAGTATTTTGTGGAAGGTATTTTCATCGCAGATCATCATCATAAGCAAGCAATGTCCAAAAATTGTAAATTGAATTGTTTATAATGGCCAGCAATAAAATCCGAAACAAAAAAACAAATTCGGTCTATATTTCCAGAGTGGCAACGAAAAAGACAAACTGAAATCCAAAATATTTCAGCCATGCCGATGCCAGTCCAAG
This sequence comes from Heteromyza rotundicornis, assembly GCA_951394025.1. Classification (NCBI taxonomy): domain Eukaryota; kingdom Metazoa; phylum Arthropoda; class Insecta; order Diptera; family Heleomyzidae; genus Heteromyza; species Heteromyza rotundicornis. The sequence goes on along the minus strand of OX596013.1, from coordinate 50,610,677 downwards.
GAGCCGATAACAAATGTCCTACAGACCCAAAACAACGAGGCAAACATTCACTTTTTACGTACCGCGTAAACAACAACAAAATAAATAAAAATAACAAATTAACTGATGATCAGCGTCAATGGAATGCAACCATGTAAATTTCCAGAGAGCGTAAAATAAAAATCCAAAAAAATAAAAAACAAAAACAAAAAGCAGCGACACTGAAAATGAACAAACAAGAATATTTTTGCAAATGCAATAACTTATGCCGCTGCACATCCCGCAGGAGGAGGACGCAGAGGGCTAACATGTGTTCTGGCGTGATTACAGGTTGTTTGCGACCGAGCCGAGGGATTCAGTCCAGCCAGCGGATGAGCAGCGCCAGTGTGGGCCCCCAAACGACGACGATGCATCCGCATCTACGGCTGCGACGCACAAAGTGTTGTCATTTATAAGCGATGAATTAAGCGATATTTGCAATTAATAACTGTCATGCTGAAATCTGTTCAATAATAAAATTTGTTTCAAAAACTGATGCCGTGTCGCGATGTCGTTTTGTTGCGAGTCTCGTTTGTTCGCTCGCTCGTCCGTCTGTCCGTCTGTCTGTCTGTCCACTCCTTCACTGCAGCTAGGATTGTGATCCTCGTATGTTTATACTTGTTGTGGTTGTTTTATGCTTTGGTTTTTTTTCCGAAGTTCGTGTTAATGGGGCGCATTGGTATGTCAGCGCGGCTTGCCAAATGCATTGATTTCACTTCGATGATGATCTCTCGAAGGCACTGACTCAGGCGCAGCCCCAGCCGCACGTGCGAAAAAGTTATTGACTGATTATGAGATTTGGCACGCCATGATGTTGCGCCGGGCTGTGTTCGGCGCTGGTGTGGAATGTGGCAACAATTTTCGAAAGTTTTTTTCCTCTCCTTGTTTGTTTTGTGGTATTTTATGGAATCATTAAGGATTGATTCTGCATTGAAATTAAAGAGGGAAATTCCAAGGTGATAGTGTGTGTGTGTGGATTTATTGAAATTATGTCGGATAATGAAGAAGCAAAGGAATGCAGAATAGGGGAACATATCATCAGTAACAGATTATGGAGTGAATCAATTGACGAAGAACTTAGACATCTTGTAGTCCATACAAGCTAGTCTTTCAGTTGTAAAAGGTTATTGAATTTCTTTCGCTCTAGATCTCTTCCAGCTTCTTCTGTTCTTTCTTTTAAAGATTTTCCTCAGTGTACTTTCTTAGGGAAAGCCAGTCTATTAAAACCATTCCAATTTTTGCAAACAAACAAAAACCAAAAAAAAGTAAAACAGGTGAAAGGTGTCATTCTTCAAATCAACCAAAATTCCGACCTGGTGCCAGTCTTGTGCCAGCATTTTTCTTTAAACAAAAAAAACCCAAAAACAATCGAGCAAACAAACATATACACACCAACACCTCGCCAACAATTGAAAGTATCGAATTGCCACGGAAACACAACTAAACTGAACAATACTCCTTTTATGCGCCACCGGACACATGTCCTTTGATGCTGTTTGCTGCACAGTCACCCCCAATACCGGTGCTGCATGGTATTGATTTCACGTTCAAAAGATTTCATTAAAACAAAAAAAACAAACAAAAGTAACGGGCAATGATGCACCGGTCAGTGATTTCTAAGGAACCGATGTGTTGTTAGTGGACAGCTGCCGCACCAAGATGTGATACACAACACTAGCAAAGGAGAAAAGATCTGTCCACCTCCTTTATCAACAACACACAAGAAAATATACATTTTATCATGAGGCAGCAGTAGAACACACACACTATGGTGTGTGGTGTGGGCGAGTGTTGTTCATAAGCGTGTTGTGAATGTGCTTAAAAAGTAATCGATGCAGTGATTTGTGATTTGTGGCAGTTCATTTGGGAACACACGCACGCACACGCGTTGCCTTTGGTGTCAGAATGGTGGCTTCATTTAAACCAGAACAATTGGCCAATTTGGGTTAAATAATTTAGCAAATACAACGAAAAATGTGGAAAAAATCAACCCTTCCATTCTCTACCATTCCATTTCCTACTTGTCTTGACCTACGGAGCTCTAGAAGCTGCACACAACCCACTTTATGTCATACAAAATTTGAACTCAACTACGAAATTTCCTCTGATTTACTCATGCAGACCAACTTAGGCCCGTCAACTCATTCTACTTTCGAGTGTGAATTAATTTTCTTCTTAAAAAAAACCTGCTCAGTTGAAAAGGAAACAGGGGATTTGTAATCCGCCTTAATGCCAACACCACCAGCACCAGACCACGCACAGTAGCGTCTGTCATAATTAAAATGCGCCATTAGTCCAGAAACGAATCGGCTTTTACGGCCAACAACTATGCCAATGCAGTATGAGCAGAAGAAGCGGAAGATGAAGATGACGGCACCAAATGTGCATTGACCTTAATCCGCAGCATTTGATTTGCGATGCAAAAACCACGCACGACACTAATGAGCAGCACTACGCAGGCATGCAAGCACGCACGATGCATGGGCACTACTCGACTCAAGTCAAATCGATGCCGATTGTGGTGCGGAAAAGGAGTGGAGTCCGAATCGGAGTTGGATTCGTACTGCACGCTGATACCTGTTGCCACACCAAGAAACAGACCAACAGTCCCACAGGCGCCAAGTGCAATCGTCTCCATAACCGGTTCCTTTCGGATACTCCTGTGTGCTTTAGGTATTTCTCCCTCCTCCCCCCAAGGAATTCCAAAGGCGCTATGCCCAAGCGACTGATGGTGGTGTCCTGTGCGCGCCCAGTGCATTGCGTTGTGAATTAATCACGCCGATTGCCAGATATGTCCCCGATTTTTACACTTATGGTGCGCATTTCTTTTCCACAAAACGATAAGCATATCGCGCGCGCACACATTATGTGTGCGCGTGCTCAGTGGCGCACATTTCGTTGGGGATTTTTGGCGAGCGGATCGTGCGGCGCTGATAACGCGCCCATGGCTTGAGTGCGAACAATTTATCAAATCCAGTTGCGCTGTGCGTAATTAGTTGAAAATGGCTTAAGTGTTGAGCGGGAATGGTGTGGAGAAGAGGATTTACGCGTAAGTGGTTTCGATAAGGCAGCGCGTAATGGGGATTATGTTTGGGGTAAGGCATTTATTTCAAATAAGAATCATTTTCATACCTTTGGTGAATAATTAAGTCGGAGTGGTCAAATGAAATGACGATTGGCCTTGATGACTAACGTGAATCTCATATCAATCCGATAGATGTCGCTTTGTTTTGAGAGAAATTGCATTAGGAGGGCACATCCCTCACAATAGAAAAATAATCTTCAATATTAACAATCTTCACAAGGACAACCAACTCAGAGAGCGTTTTTTGTGGACCCACCACCAGAAATTAGACAAAAATGCAAAATTCATGAAAAATTCACAAAATAATTTCCCACAATTATGAACTCAAGAAAATCAACAAACAATTCGCCGCACAATTCCACTCGAACAAGGTGCATCTGCAAATCGGAAATTGGCCAAATTATTGCATTATTTCATAACTCCCGCAGCAACTTGCTGCGGCAAAAATGCTAAACAGCCAAGCGCACAGCGTAATAATAAAACCTTCTAACCCGCACATTTTAAGCCCCAACAACAAAGCACCACAATCAGCAAGTCACAATTGCCAGCCAGAAGATGCTGGCAGTCAAAATCGGAAAATCACTTGCAGCCCTCGAACCACCACCACCACCGACGACCATCACACAGCCACCGATGGCCCACATCGTGTACCAAACGCCAAGACAATTTGATTTTGCATTGATTAACTGCCAACTGACATGACAGCTCAATTTGTTGTTGCTGCCGTTGCTGAACTCAACTCAAGTGGCTAAAGAAACCCACAGAAAAAAACAGCAAACCAAAAGGTAATAAGAATGCCCAAACTATGATTAGCGATTGCGCAATTTGAACCCGAAAAAAAGGAGACAGAAAAAAAAACAGAAACCAACAGCAAAAATCTACAAAAATCTGTGAAAAAAAAAACAAAACGAAAATAATATCAACCTTTATGCTGTTAGTTGCAGTTAGCTGGCAGATAGATACTTTGACAACGATCGCGTAATCGCCCTCGATCCATCAATAAAATCGGCCATCACGAGATTTGTGCTGCTGCTGCTGCAGTTGCTGCTGTAATCTCAAATTGCCAATTTTCCAAACTTGCCCATGTTTGTTGTCCCATGTTTGGTCGAACGGAAAGGTAAGAAAAACAACAACAACAACAACAACTAAATTGTGAAAATATTTGTTTGTTTTCTGGCCATATTTATTCATTAGCCGCGCTTATTTGTGCCTAACGAGCGATCGGGCGAGCGCCCCCGCAAACCTTCACTGACAATTTGATAATTTTTGGGTTTTTTCGGCAATTGGCTTTAATTTGGCCTCAATGCGTTTCGTGATGCGCCGTAAAGTACAGCGCTGGAAATTCATATTCCAGCGCTGAACTGAAAAAATTCCCAAACTCAAATTGGTTGGTTTGACAAGATTTTTTACACTTTGCGACAAATGTTCACTTTTGGTCTCGGTCATGAGGTGTTTCTGCTGGAATGGAAAGGATACATGCCAATGTCATCGCAACTGCACTGACTGCTTCTGAGATTGCCCAGCCAGTACCACTCCCACTCCCACTACTGCTCTTCCTTGGCCTCACTCACTCCGAACTCAGTGTAATTCCGCATTTATGCGATCGTAAAACAATCTCAGCTACTTGAACTGTGAGCCATAACAAGAAATAAAGCTAAATAAATAAAAAACTAGAGAGTGGACTATCTTCGGCTATACCGAAGTTGAAATACCCCCACACAGTAGGAAGCAGTACCCCGATCATAAAAAAATGTGGTCTCAAGACCCTATTTTGAGCCAATTATAGGTGGTTTTGGAGCCCGGACCATGTCCAAAATCCATTTCTAAAAATTTCCAATCAACTCCACCAAAAAAAAAAAAATTGGTCTCAAAACCCCATTTAGACCCTTATATATGTGGCTTCGGAACCTCGGACCATGTCCAAAATCCATTTCTAAAAATTTCCAATTAAATCCACCAAAAAAAAAAAATTGGTCTCAAGACCCCATTTAGACCTTATATATGTGGCTTCGGAACCTCGGACCATGTCAAAAATACGTTTCTAAACATTTCCAATCGAATGCAGCAATAAAAAAGACTTGAAAAATTTTTACCTTTTTTTTCGGTGTATGGGAGCCACGCCCAGTTTTTGTCCGATTTGGCTGATTCTCGAACTTGATCTCAGTATTCACGAGAAAAACATGTAAAAAAAGTTTCAAGTCGATATCTCCAAAACTGCGACCGCTATCGTGCGGACGGACAGACGGACAGACGGACGGACAGACAGACGGACATCGCTAAATCGACTCAGGAGGTGATACTGATCAAGAATATATATACTTTTCCATACCGGACACGCCTCCTTATGGGCGTTACAAACGTTGTGACAAAGTTAGTATACCCTGCCACAGTGAGTGTGGGGGTATAACAAGTAAGAGAATTGTCTTCGGTCGGACCGAAGCTAAAATATCCTGCACATGCGACTACAACACATTCTTAGATAATAATTTCGAATCAAATAAAAGAAACTGCGTCCAAATCGGTTAAATATTTCAAGATAAACGAAAACTAGAGAGTGGACTATCTTCGGCTATACCGAAGTTGAAATACCCCCACACAGTAGGAAGAAGTACCTCGAACATATAAAAATGTGGTCTCAAGACCCTATTTTGAGCCAATTATAGGTGGTTTTGGAGCCCAGACCATGTCCAAAATCCATTTCTAAAAATTTCCAATTAAATCCACCAAAAAAAAAAAATTGGTCTCAAGACCCCATTTAGACCCTTATATATGTGGCTTCGGAACCTCGGACCATGTCAAAAATACGTTTCTAAACATTTCCAATCGAATACAACAATAAAAATTGTTTACCTTTTTTTTCGGTGTATGGGAGCCACGCCCAGTTTTTGTCCGATTTGGCTGATTCTCGAACTTGATCTCAGTATTCACGAGAAAAACATGTAAAAAAAGTTTCAAGTCGATATCTCCAAAACTGCGACCGCTATCGTGCGGACGGACAGACGGACAGACGGACAGACGGACAGACGGACAGACGGACAGACGGACAGACGGACAGACAGACGGACATCGCTAAATCGACTCAGGAGGTGATACTGATCAAGAATATATATACTTTTCCATACCGGACACGCCTCCTTATGGGCGTTACAAACGTTGTGACAAAGTGAGTATACCCTGCCACAGTGAGTGTGGGGGTATCATTATATTCTCATAAACGAGCGACGCGACGGCCCAACAGTCATAAATAATATTTCAGTCGCGGCGCATAACGGGTCCAATTGAAATTCTACTTAATCATAAGATCGTTTTATGATCAGGAACAAAACTCAACTGAAGGTGACTGCGAAATCATCGTCGTCGTCGTCTGTGTGCCGTCTGTGTGTCGTCTGTGAGCTTTGTGGAGTATGGCGGTCGGGCCATTCTTGCGCCTGTGACATGTCAACGAAGATAAACTGGTCACTTTTGTAGTTGAGGCTTTTATTATTATTTTGTTTTATCGCTAAGTAAGCACTTTAAGCCGCAGCAGCGTTCGTTCTCTGCTCTTCTCTTCACATAACACAACTTAAGCCCAACCATTGAGGCAGGGTAAGGTAAGGTAAGGTAAGGTAAGGTGATTGTACTTAGAGGGTACCTTCGCTTTATACGCTTTGAATTCATAATTCTTTTTTACGACGCAGTCATTGCTTTATTGCTGCCGCATCTCCTCGTCTTCTTCTGATGCGGCTTCTGCTGTTCCTCCACCAAAAAGATCATGCGAACCCGAACGACGAGAGTTGGGTTGACTTGACTCAACTGGCGACATTTTCCGCCGCTGCCAGCCTCTGCCAGCCTGCCATTGATGGCATTTTAATGATTTTAGATTTTCGATTTCAAAATTTTGTCTTATTTTATTACCGCCTTGGATTTGGATTTGCTCTTACGACGGATTTGGCAGAGGGGGCCAATGGTGTATTACTTAATATTGAGAAATGAAAAAAGGAAAAAATAACGTCAACGTCGAAGCTGAAGATGATATGGCGGCGCACGTTCCGATAAGTGCGGGCGGGGTGGGGCCCAGGCCCAGTCACAGCCAGCCAGCCAGCCATCGTTTGAGTACATTTATTGCGTTTGCCCCGTAAACAATTTCTTTCACTTGGGATTTATTATTGCTCGGCGTTTAATTTATTACCGAATTAACACGAAGTTTACATTTGAAGTTTTAGTTTTGGGTAGCTCCCAAAAAAAACCCACCAACAAAAAAACGATGCCTTAGTAGATAAAATTGCAAATGGCATGAATCGGAGGAGAACCATCTTCCATGGGCGCTTTAGTGTGTGACTGGCCAGGTAATGTCTGGTCTATGAGATTCCCGTGTAAACCTTGTGACGTTTTTATGTTAATTTTTTGTGTGTGCGCGGGTGCGTGTGTGTGTTTTTATTACCTTCTAAATGTTGCGTTAAGTCCACAATAATATTTCCGTATGTTTACAGATTTGTCGTTATAATTGCTTTTTAATACCTTATCTTTGCATCTCGGCTTCATTATACTCGTAAAAGTCCACATTTGCTTTATTGTCGGAATGAATTGTGGACAGCTCTGCTTCTTTTTTTTTTTGTTATCTATCAGCGTTTTGTTCAGTTTCTCACGTTCATTTCACACAAAGTTTTTGGGAAGTGCGTCGAAATTGCTGTGGAAATGATTTGCATGTGGTGAGGTCTTAAATGTTGTGGGAATTATGGAAATTGAAATTTAGGAAAACTGATAAAATTTGGGACAAAATATATACAATCAATAAGAAATAATGTAGGAGCGGTCATAATTATGGGATCTTCATAATTTACTTTTGTGACTCCACAAGCGGTATTGACTGTATTGACCAATCTGCAGCGAGAAATTGCATTTGATGGAGAAAGAAATTTCCATTTCTCAATTCCTCCGAAATCATCTCCGTAAGTTTAGTGAGTCAATTTCATAAGATTTATTGCACTGAAAAAAATTAAATACAAACTCAACATCCAATTTCCTTCCTGTTTCATTGATGTCTCTATTAAAAGAGTCTGTGTATTGGAACAATCAATTTTAGAATATTTGAACATTCCCATGTGCTTTAAGATGATCTCTTGCTATTAACAGATATCGTCAGAGAACATAGACATGTAAAGAAGGACCACCATTTTTAACCTTTTCGGATTCAGCGTGGCAAAATACATAAGAAACAACCAGTGAAGATGAAAATGTGAAAAATAAGAAATCAAAAGGGTTGTCTTGTGGATAATTTCGGGGCTGCAACCACTCATCAGAGACTGCTGACAATTCATTTAATCGTCCTATATATGAGGTGTTCAGTTCCATGGTGGATTAAGTACTCAAGTCTTATTTAACCAGAAGCTTTTATGTAATCCATTTGAATTGCTAGACACATCAAAGTGGCTCAAATCTGAATCGGAACTGGAAATCCTAATTAAATGCTATTTAAACAATAAATTCTGTAGGGTCTTTCTCCCCTCCGACATTATGAAAATATCGAATTGATTGCTTAGTTATTATTATTATTAATTTTTGTTAATTTCATGCTCGCATTCCTCCACCAAATGATTTCAACATATTTGAATTCTCCAACCAATTAAATCCGAAAATAACATATACGCAATAAGAATGACTCAAGACACCGGCCAAAGCAGCGCACAGCTCCGAAGAAGAAAACACAAATATTGAACCCGTTCAGCGAGCGTAACAAAGGTGCACCTTCATTCAAGCCTAACCAAATAAGGAAAGCTCTAAAGATGGAACGCTGCCGATTTATTTGGTTGCTTATTTGCTTATTTCCACTCGTACGAAAGGGGGAGCGCTACCCCGCGTCAAATGCCACATGTGCCACTGAAGTCCAATTTGTGAGCGATACTTGAACATTGTACAACACACATAGTTGCAAGGAGCACCCATTTTACCTGCGACGACTTTAGACGGCGGGTGACTAAACACTTGTTTCGCTTCAGTAACGCACCGTTGTCGTTTCGTTTGTCGTTTCAATGCGATATTTACGAATATTTCAAAATCGTACCGAAAAAAAAATAACAACAAATTAAGGCGCTGTCCCACTGTCTCAAGTCGGCGGTGGTGACGACGACATCAACTTAAGGTGAATTCATATGTTGCGCTTCGTTCGTTTGCAATCATTCAAGGGGTGTTCGGGTCGCCTCGATCAGGTCATCTTCAATGAAAATCGTTTTTATAAGAAGAATTAATGGCGCGTAAATGTGGCCCCTATCTCCTCAGTGGCTTTTAACGCTCTCCTACTGACCCCCCACCGCATGGCATGCGTCATTTTAATACAATTTAACCTGATAATATTTGTGTTGCACTCCCATTCCTGCTAGATCAGGTATATCGTGTGTAGTGACTTCTCATCGAACTCATCAATTTCAATATTTTCTGCATTTTTTTTTTTATTTGTTTTTTTTGTGATTACTTGATTTTAAATTTGTTTATTTGCTTCATTTTATTTGATATGGCTGTTTGCTGTTGCTCTTTATGTGCCCGTAGAAATTATGGGAAATTGAAAATGTTTTATTCATGAGAAAGAAACATTGTAGCAAGTCAAGTAAATCGCATTAAGGTGCGCCTTCACTTTACCGAAACTGTTTTCTTGTATTTACAGTATTTGATGTGTTTTTTGTGTGTGTGTGATTTGTCAATTTGTCATTTATTACATAATTTCATTGATATATGGAATTTTTAATAAATTTCAGTTGTATTGATGTAATTGGTTTGTAAAAATTATATTTCCTTAGTGCGAATAGATTTTGGAAGGTGCACAAATCGCACAAATCCCTTCCAATAAACTGTAATTCCAACATTTACTATACAATTTTAATACTTACGTATTTCACAAGTTGGTCAATACAATAAAAATAATATTTAAAAAGTTTGTATACATTTTTAATAGTCGCCTGTCTGTCAACAGTCGTGAGCCATAATTTGATATTATCGCTTGGAAGCCGCTTAAATTGCTTAATTTCCGGCATGACAAAAGGAAATAATCACTCGACTTTGCCTCTGAACTGTGGCCAAGTGCTAAGAACGAATGGGGGGAAAATAATCTCCCGAGTAAGCCATTATGCAATTTGCTTGATATTAATTGCAATTACAATGCAATTATTCAAGTATTTACCCGGGCGCACTCACCTAATTGGCCGCAATGCAAACGCGAAAATGCGTTCGAATAGTGGGGCGCGCGCGCGCGATACTGTCATGTCCGACCACGTTGTAAACTCAAATCGAAATTTATGCGATAACTCCGATTTCGATCAGAAAATCGCAACGAAATTACGCGCTCAACACTTACAGCGTTTTCCGTTATGAGTTGGAAGCCGGGCCTAGGACATAGAATGGGAATATGCTAGGTGTGTGAAGTGCAAACAATTCCGTTTCGTTTTCGGCGGTTTCGGATTAATTAAAGAACACATAAAAGTGTCGCTTGCGCTCGTAATTATGAATTTAATCTCAATTAAGCGTATCGGCCATATCGCCGTATCAAGATTTCGAACGTGACTTGGATTACAAGCTGCCCAGTGAGTGCGAGGCTATTTGTTTATTGTCCTCCTCCTGCAGCCGGTGCGCATAGTTTTTCCAGATTTCCAGCCCGTTGTTTGTGGGCTGCTCTTGCTCTTGTGGCCGTTTAAGTTTCAGGTTTGGGTGAGTTTTTTTTGTATTGGTTGCTTTTCTTTTTTGATTCGTACATATCTCCTCATCATTGTTGAGATATCAATTACGTGCTTATCGGCGGTGTTTGTGTTCAAATTTATTTAACGTCGCAAATATTGCGAAATTCTGATAGTGTTTTTTAGTTTTATTTCTGTTTTGGTATTGAAAGGAGTGTGCCGTTGCAATTCTAATAGATGACCACTGTGGAGCAAATAATTCAAATCATAGAATATTAATTTTAAGATCGATATGAAAAGTTTTATAAATTTTCAAATTGCAATGAAGTGTGATAATCCAAAAAATCATACACTCAGAAAAAAATACACTTAAATAAAAAGATACACTCTTCAATAAGGGGTGACCAGATAAGAACGATAGGAAAATAAACTTAAATAAAACATCAACGGTGTGAATTGTTCAAGTACCTTGGACATATTGTTTATGGAATCACTGGTAGGTAAAGTTGAGTTTTCGGAAAATGTATATGGAAATGATAAAATATTGTCATTTTTACCACAAAATTAAACTTTTAAAAAAATACTCCAAATTCAGGGGAGTTTTTTATCTCAAAACTTTGTTTTGCAAAGTCGAAGTGTAATCAACGGATTAAGGTGTCCAAGGTACTCATTTGAAAGGTATTGATACTAATATCGTGTCAGTGAGCAACTACACATAAAGAAAGGGGTACGAATACTTTTGTGAGTCACTGTATTTCGAAAAAATCTGACCAACAGAAAGAGTGTTAACCATGGCAAAAGAAAGAAGGTAGTGCCGCTGTCACTTCTTAGCAGCCATCTTAACCGTCTGACGTTTAAGTCGATTATGACATTTCGGGCTACCGGATTGTTGCGAAAAAATCCCAAATTGCGAAATTGACTTTTTGCCAAAATTGAAATGGTAAGGGCCATTTCTTGTCTATAATCCATCCCAAAAATAAGTTTTGATGAAAGTTTTGAAGATTCAGAAGCGACAAAGAAAACATAGCACCAATTTTTTTTGAAAAACGTTAAATGAGAAACTTATTTAGAACTTATTTTTTTGAAATAATTTGTATGTTACTACAGCCTACATCCATTAAACCTTTAAATTGTAGAGACATTTAAAATTTTATCCACAAGATTTTAAGAAATTTTTTAATTCCGAAAAATATTTCAAATATTTTTCAACGGGTGGCAAAGTTGTTTTATTTGTGTCAAACAAACATACCTAAAAAAAATCGTCATTTTAATCAAAGTAAGTGACAGCGGCACTACCTTCTTTCTTTTGCCATGGTGTTAACCACATTTTTTAAGCATATAAACTTATGTTTCGATTCCACTGTGCTCTAACATAAATGGCCACAACCAACAAGTCTAAATTCACTTAAATCGCAGGCAGCACGTGCTAAATTATTATAAAGCGTGAATTTATAGTTCGTTGGGAACCTTATACTTGATTTTTCTTATATTAATTTTGCAGCTAACTGCAAATATCCCACAAATGGACGTATGGAAATTCAGAAAACTTCACGAAATTGCCAACTCAATTGCCGAAGCTAAGCGTCAGAGCAATTGTAATTAATTTAACCAAAGCGCGACCAGCGAGTAAGCACACAAAGTGGCTGCGCAGATAAAGCGTGCAGCGAGCGCTCTGAGTGTCGAGCGAGTGTTGGACCCTGAAGAGTTCGCAGACATATAAATCAGATAATTCTCGTGTAATGCATGATGCTATCAACATGGACATAATTTTGTATGGCGAATGTTATAATTAAGGAGATTAGAATATTTCGTTCAAAAATAATGTAAATTGGTGGGTATTTGCATCGGAACAATGGTGTGCCGCAATTGGAGACTTTCGATTGCTTTTTCAACAAATTCTACAAAATGTCATAAATAATTTTCGCATGAATTAATTTGTTTCTTTTTGTTTTTGTTTTGTTTCGTTTGGGTTTTTTTCTTTATATATTTTTTTCCATTTTGTTCTGAGAATGCGGGCAGGCACCGGGCGCTGCCGCCGTTGACTTTGCCTTTACTGGCTGGGCTTGGCCACTTGTTTGCATCAATTTGAATGTTAATTGAGAAGTCGCATGCATGCATGGATATGTGCCACATTTGGCGCCACTGTGCAGCATACTGCAATTCTAAGTGCTGAATGTGGAATGGCTAAAGTAATGCCGCGCATTGGCATGTGGGTGGTTTGCGCGCAAATGACTTGCCGGATTTATTTGTTTCCTGCAGTTTATAAAGTCACCTTTTTTTTCCGTTTGAGTGCCACAGCTCAGGTTAAATCCGCATTTAAGGTGTTAATTTGCGATTAGCCTTTTCGAGTGTTGGTGCCAATTTTATTCTTTAATGGGCGAGCTGAGAATGTTTCAATGTTTTTGTTTTCATTTGTCTACCTCAAATGCATACAAAGTTATCATTTGTTTAATTAGAATTTACAAGAGCAATAAAGCACAATTCAATTTATCGCTGTCACTTAAATGCAAATTTTATTGTTTTAATTCATTTTAATTATTGTCGATATTAGTTGTAGATTGCAAACGCTGGAGGGTGCGTCGAAAAAATCACATACTGTGTACGCTTGTGTTCTAGATTGATGAGAGTAGTCGATGTCAAATGCATTCGATTGATCAATTATTTCGATCAAATAGGTGCAAATACATAGCATTATTGGTTTCATTTGTCACAAAGGAAATTTGTTCTTAAATTTTTTAAACTTACCAACAACTCTTAGAAGTATTTTAGATGTTTCTTGTGTTGAGTAAATTATAGTAAAATTTAGTAAGAATATATTTTGTTCTAATGTTTTCTATAAAAATATTCTTAAGGAAAAAATTTAAAAAAAAATAGAATAAGCCACTAGCTCAAAACTCAATTAATCTAGAAATAATTCTTTAAAGAATTCTACAAAATTTCATTAAGCACTGGAAAATATACTAAAGTCAAAGCATTCAAAGCTGTCATTGTATTTTAGGATGTAAACAGGAACGGATTACGTTGCCCTTAAAAAAATTATTGCATACTTTTAGTGACGAAACAATGGGAAAGTGTGAAAATGTAAAGTCGATAGTTCAATACTAAAGGCAGTTCCTTTTTCCTCGCTTATGTTTGGGCAAGTGCACGGTATTGTAGACTCAATAAAAAGCACTTTCGAAAAGAAACAGTACTGCTCCGCTGTTTTCATCGATATCACCCAGTCCTTCGATGAAGTCTGGCACGAAGGACTTCTTTACAAATTACAGCATATCCTCCCCGCTAATATGCACTGCCTACTTGAAAACTAAAAGCTTTGTCTCCCGAAATTATGAAATACTGGCCGGAGTACCACAAGGCAGTTTCCCTGCGCCCCTGCTATATATTCTCTATACTGTAGATATGTCCAAAAATGATAGAACTCTCATATCATATCACTTTTGCTGCCGATACTGCTATCGTGTGCTCTCACCAAATCCCAGATATAGCAACTCTCCACGTGCAAAAACATTTGGACACTCTAAGTAATTGGCTATCACGACAGAAAATTAAAGTCAACGAGACCAAAAGCTATCACTTAATCTTCAGAGATATGACAAGTTGTCCCTGAAAGTTCCGAAACAAAGTATCTTGGAATGCACCTCGATCGCCGAATCACATGGCTTAAACACATTTATCCAAAATCACCCAGATTAAACTAAAACAATTGGAACTTAATTGGCTTATCTCAAAGATATCAAAGCTAAATCTCACATACAAAGTTCAAATATACAAAAATAGTATAGAATAGTTTAGAATTTATTTTATTTATTTATTTAAAAAATTTGCATCCTAGCACATTGAGAAAATGAATAAAATTGGAACAAAATTTTGAAATGGATCGTTAATAATTCGGAAAATTATCGAAAAACGGTTAGGAAACACGCCTACCATTTTTTGAAAAAAAAAGTTCCGAAAAATAAAAATCATTAGGGGTCCACAGTTTTATTCCAAATTGGCTGGCCTGAGGAGGTTATGCGTTACACCCCATTTTGACATTGTTTCCTTCTAGTTCTAGTAAACTAGGCAATAAGCCTACCTATTTGGAAACACAGTGCGTCGCCTGCAATAAGCGTTCATACGTTGTTGTTTCTATTAACATCATGAAAGCGAACATGTTTTGGTTTAAGTATTACAGAACCTTTAAATGCCGTTACAAATATTTGCCCATTCGATGGCGATTAATTAATTGAGAAAAAGAAATTAGTTTCAGCAGGAAAAAAATACAAATGAGTAGAGAGTTTGCGACCGCAGTCGCTTCCTGGTACGAACTCGGAAATACAAGTGCAACCAAAACAAGCTGCATGCAACATCATCATGCATGCGAGTAACCATAATGCAACATGACATGCACCGCACGGGTAACCGACAACAACAGCAACAAAAAGTGCAAACAAGGGGAAAAGGCAACAGCAAAGTGCCCAATATGAGTTCATTATTTAATCGCCAACTAAATAAGAAAACCAAAAACAACAACAACAAAAACAAATTGACAACTACAAAAGCGGCGGCGGCAGTGGCGGCGCTTATGGAGCAGCTTTTTTTCTTCTCTTCCCTATATTAGTTTTTGCATGCTCCACAAATAGGTTTGTGTGTGGCTTTTGTTGCATGCAGCTAGGCAAGCAGTCTAGTTGCTGTGATGTTGTTGCATCGTTGCACACACATCAGCGTCATCAACGCGCTACGGCGCACATTTTAGTGCAACCATGATGATGACGACGACGACAGGGCGGGCGGTCGTGGCACTTCAAAAGATGTGCACCGACTGTTATTTTCCAGCTTCGTTGCGGTGCGCGCGCGCGCGCGTGAAGCGGCACATTTGCACGTTGCAGATGGCGAAGGCAATGGGCGAGATGGCAATGGCGTTGCCGTTGGAGGCGCTGTTGTTGGCCACATCAACGCATCCACCTTCCCACATTCCCACTTGTTTGTTGTTGTTGTTGTTGCGCGGCCGTTGTGTCGTACGTTGGCCGCATTGCTTTCCGGTCTATAACTTGTTAACTTGTGGCTAATGCGTATTAGCCGCATGCTGTTTGTTTATTTGTGTTGTTGCCGTTGTTGTCTTGTCGCTGTGGTTGTTGTTGTTGTACGTTAATGATGGCTTATAATGCCAATGCGCCTGATTTGCCACAATTTATTATTAATAGTAATAATCTGTGCGATTTCTGAACCCACAAGCAGTTTTATTTATGGCAATATTTGCGGCCGCGACTGGCTGTGCGGCGTGCGGCATTTCACTCTCCGTCCGTCCGTCCGGCCGCCTGCTCGATATCTCGTTAATGTTTCTTGCCATTTCTGCATTTCTGCGTTGGCTTGTAACCCGATACGCTCTTACGATTTTTCATTCTCTCCCAAGACATCTTTCTATCTTCGCATCTAACAATCCATCCAATCCGTCCATTTCGTTTCAGTGCGTCTACTACTATTTGAGCCGCCTGCTCCTCCACCTCGCCATCGCGATCATTTGTGTGTGTCAGTGTGTCTATCGCTCTAGAGCGCGTGTCTTATTTGCGTTTCTAAAGTATTTCCCGTGTGTGTGTGTGTGTGTCGTTTGCTCCTTTGCGGCGGTATTTTACGTTTTGTTAACATTTTCTGAAATTGTTTCCAAATTGATTTCTACGTCAAATTTTCGCTGTGCTCCATGCTAAAAGAAATTAAGCGTGTTTCATGCTGCAATTTGTGTGGCGTTGTTCGCTGAGCTGATGTTGATGTTGTGGGCCCGAAATGGTGCGCCTGTTCGGCGCTTAAACTGCTTCTAATAGATTTAAATTATATGCCTTTTTAGCTTAATATCAGCGTTTTGTGTTCGTTTGTTTGTTTGTTTGTTTTGGTTTTTCGGCTTGGCTCTCTGCTGTGGGTGGAAATTTCGAGAAATTAATACTGACCTTTTTGCGCAGTGGTATATCGAAGAGTTATGTTAATGATTGCACTTTAGCAAATGATATCCTATCAGGTTGGCACTGTAGGCGGTTCATTATGTTAATGATTTACAAAACTTTCTTTCGAACTGATATGAAGTTGGTTGGGGCAGAGCTTCCTCCCAATACGTTGTGACATAGTTGAACTCTCCGGGAGCTGATGCTCTAGCCAGCTTAACCTTTTGAGCGATTACAACCACGATAGAGTTGCAAATACCGTGGGGGATTAAGGGATCTTATGGAATCCTGATCTAGTGTAAGCTTATTTAAGACAGCTTGAGTGCTTGATTTCGTAGTTCTCCATAAAATCGTTTTCGTCTCTATTCAATAGTTCGGGCCTTTTTTTCCGATCGGTTCCTTATTTCTGTTCTTTCAATAAGCATGAAATGTTACAGCCGCCGATATCCTTCTGTCTTTTAATCGCGAAACTTTATTTCAATAAATGCCCGGGTATTCAGTTAAATATAAGTCCAGGTCCATATGTCATTTTCAGACCTGTACTAACTACATAAGGCGATTTTTTTTAATTTTAAAAGGCTTTGCATAAAGTTCAAATGTTTCTCTCTGCATGACCACAGCTGTTGAAACTCCAACTTATAAGCAACCATACCAATAGTTTCTAACCTATCAGCATTAAATTTTTGTGTTCTATTTCATATTCATGTGCCTTAACCGCAAGAATCCTTAAACAAAACAACAACAAAAACCTCAATCGCCCTCGTAAATATTACCATAATAATAGTGAGCGATCCAACCAGAAGTGGACTACATTAAGGTCTACCAACAATGTAAAAAAATTAATTGAATAACCAAAAATGGCCACAAATGACCCAACGGCGCGGCGCCGCTTTCGATTTCTATACGAAAGCGGCAATATTAATTAAATTTTGACCCGAAGAAGAACTAGTCGAAGAACACACGGGAGACGTAGAAATTTTCTACAATTACAAGACATGCGCGCAACATACGCTAGACGCGTGCAGTAACCCAACGAAGGCGAAGATCATCTAGCAGCAACTAAAATGATTTTTATTATGTGCCGAAAGCGAAATCCTGCAGCAACTAACAGTAACAGACGTGCTCACTCCACTCTAGGAATGTAACGGCTGTTGTGCTTACCAAGGACAACAGCCGCATAGCGAATGCTATCGCCTTCAAAGGTCTATCGAACGAAAACCCCAGAAGTGTGAGCCACTTCATAAACTAACAGATCGTTAAGAATAAAAACTGCTCGACTGTTAAGTAATTAACTTTATCTACAATTTAAAAGGATACACAAAGATATGTGTGTGTGTGTGTGCCGGCAGGACCTGCCTGGAAATTACCTGTTCTGATTTGAACACTGAAAGTGAAACCGTAAATTTTTTTGGATGCTACGCCCAGCAGACAGCCAACACAACAGTCAGTCAGTCATTGAGTCAAATCAAACATCAGGTGTCGGCTTGGTTGGTGCCCTTATTAAAAAGGACTATCCTCATGTTTGCTACTCTGTCAGCAGGAGCAGCCACAATCAATGATTGAGTGAATTAGGATGTTAGGGAAAATTCCAATTTTCCAACAGTCGGATTCGTTTTCTCGTCTTCTATGATTTTGACCACGTTTATTTGTTCCATGTTCTAAAGGCATTTCACCACACAAATAGATTCATCTTCTTTTCGACCATGTACGTGACGTTAGTCGGCAGCAAGGCACAAGGATAAGGCACGCCATATGGCAGCGACTATGCCTGATTGTAACGAGCATTATTACAAGCAAGGATCTTGATAAGCCTCTGCTGTATGGCATAGTTAAGAGCAATTAACACGACACGCTCCTCGGCACTTTTTGGCGTTTTTCATACGAAGGGTAAGAGACTGTTGATTGAGCATGGTGCCGATCGCGCGTCTCTCTAATAAAGTTGAAAATTCGTAAAATGTTGTTAATTCGAAAACAACAGTTGGTCAGATGTTCAGTTTTTTTTTTTTTTTTAATTTTAGTGGTGGAGGAGCGTCCTTTTTGTTTTATTTTTTTGTGGGCATAAAAAGAGAAGGATTCCCCTTGTGTGGAATGGGCCCACGCTGTGTACGATACTTTTGACGTTTGGCCGCTTTTGACATTGGTTTTCCCTAATGAATTCATTTGGGTTTTCTGTATTTATTCGCTGTGCTTGGCCATTCAGAGTTCATTATCCTTTCGTTTTCCAAGAGCAGTTCACTTTTTATGTGGGTTCTGGTGTTGGGTTATTGTTGTACTTGTAACTGTTGGAAAATTCCTTGAAATTTATTGGGTGTGTCCAGTGTAAAGGGTTTTTAATTTTAGTTTTTTTTTTGATGGTGTTTTGATAAGCGTTTTGTACATGTTGGCGTCTGGAGAGCGACATATGGTCGCCGTAGTCATACTCTCCAGACTCTCACTTTCATTGACTTATGATGATGCGAGTTATGATGTCATGGCGTGAAAATGGTCGTTCTTCAATAGCCTCATCCACATTGCAGTTCAAAGCGATTGTGCCTGAATTACCCATCCGCCTAAGCAATTGTTTTGAGGCCTGATTAGCAATTAATAAGTAATTCAACATTTGATTTTATTGTTTGGCAAAATCTGAGACAAAAATTATAATTTCAGACCTACAGATTATAAGTGCGACCATACGACATAGAAGTGGACTAAAAAAATAAACCCTGCAAGAAATTTGTCAAGTTCATTTCACGATGGAAAATCAAAGTCAACGAATCCAAAAGCTAACACTTAACCTTTACTCTAAGCAGAGTCTGGAGATAAGCGGCCAAGATATTCCCGATAGGAAATGCCGGGGAATTTAACTCGATCGCCGCCGCACATTGCAGCAACCCATCCAATCTAAAATCACTCAGATTTAGTTAAAACAATTGGAGGCAAATTGGCTAATCTGAAGATTGTTAAAGCTAAATCTCATAAAGTTCTGGGGCACAGCCTGAATGTGGGAAGACTTCAGAGAGTTCAATCGCAAATCCTGAGACAAATTGCCAGAGTCCCTTGGTATATAAGAAACACTAAAAATGCAAACAGAAGCTTATGTTTCACCCAAACATTGTAGCTAGAAACTAGCTTAGACTTTTATTAAGCGACTGCATAACTTCTCGCTTACTAAGCGCTTACTTTTTCATATAAAAAACAAAACTTTCATAGAACATATTTATAGGCCAATAAGTAATTACCTAAAATTTCAAAAATCACCCATACGATCTATTGATTAGGACAAAAATAAATTGTAGTGCCCGCATACTTTCTACAGGGGTTATAAGTATGTGACCAATATCAGTTCCAGGAACAGATTCACTTAATTCTAAGTTTTTTCAAACAAACTTTTACTGTGGGTTTTTCTTCAATAGTTAAAAAAAAACAGATAAGGAACAGATTCTCCTATTAGCAACAATTGATTCTTTCCTCTTTCTAGAGAATGGCCATTCGTCATATAAAGTGATAAGGAATGCTTTTAGCAATATTGCGACTTACTAAAAATTTCTTAAATTCACTGAAACAATTAATTTAAATGATAAGAATAGGGCAATTAGTCGCTCTTCTCTACTTGACATTGACTCTCTGATAAGGAAAAATTAAACAACAAGTGGTTGAGCTCAGATGACATAAGTGTTTATTAAAAAAATGCATCAAAATATTTCCAAAAATTTAATATTGCTTCCTGGAAAATTGTTCATATTTTGATTATTCTTCCATTTGGTAGTTAATTTCGCATTCATACCACTTCCATTCACCATATAGGAAGTTACCAAATTCATCAGCATACTTCCAGAAGGCGAATTAATTGCATCATTGATAAAGCAAAGACACTTACCATAAGAACGGAAACGGAAGAAAGACTTTCTTCATAAATATTTGATCAGAGTTGAAAACTACCAGTAAAGCCATCAGTCACCATCAACATTGTCACCAACCAAGCAGCGTTGCAATAAAAATCAGCATAAACCAATTTGTCTGGTCTTATGGCCAACTTTCTATACGTCAGCACTCGTAAGAAATCTATTTCGGTAAATATCTTTGTCATTTGTGCGAAAAAAAAGCAAGAAAGAAAGAAATACTTGAAGTGGAAAAAATAGAAAATCGAAATCAAAAGACAAACTCTAAAGATAGAAGAACCGCAGCCGCATGTGAGAGACATGTGAATCCGGTGAAATTTCCAATAACCGCACAAAAAACGCATATATTTTCATAAAATTTACGCTGCAAACGCAATGTTCATTCATCGCTACAACAATTGACAATTTGCGGGCTTGCACATTGCGATAGAAGACCACGGCAAGCACACACACACTCGCCGTGGCAGAAGATATGCTGTCAGAAGCAATAAAATTAAATGGAATTGATGCAAATTGAGAATTCGCAACGAATTCAAATACAACTTAAATGGCATGTAAGAAATGTGTAAACACACAACAATGTAGGCATCCCGTAGAAAGTTACAGTAGGCACTTGGTGGTTATCGCAGTTGTTGGAGGTGTGTTAATTTGATGTTTTTTTTTTGTCTTCTTTTTGTCTGTCTCCATTTGCGCGCCAAAATATGTGTCAAATAGATGCAAGACAATGTGAGCGAATCGAAGTTGCTTGTAAGGCAATTTCATCTTTCGTTTGGCAGTCTTTCATTTACATGCTGATAGGAAATTCAAATTCAGACTACTGCCCAAGAGAGATGATTTCCAAATCGATATCACATGTAAAGGTAATTAATTTATTCGCCTTTTGCGGCTTTCTTCTTGTCTCCCTTCGGATGACGAAACGACGAGCTGAAACGGTGAATGTAACTGTCTGTCTGCCCGTGAGTGTAACCAGGAAATAAATATTTTATTGAAGTTAAGTTCGAAATCTCACTCGATTTCCGGTGACAATTACATGATACCAGATTTATAAGAACAGGAAGGATTCGAAGGGAAAGTGTTCACACGTCGGCGGAAGGGTAATCAGAAAGACATTAAAAGGAAAATAGAATGAAAGGCGAAAGGGAAGCAACTCAGGTACAACTCAGGTACAATTTTCTATCCCTTATTTTACTAACAATTCTAGGTTAGCTGCTCTTCACTTCACTGCAATCAACAAAGTACCACAACTCGTTCAATTGATCCACGAAAAACCACAACTACACCAAACCTCCCATTAGCCAGCAAATGTTACTCGCTCTCGCTCACCACTAAATACCATCAACACATAACAAATTGCAATTGACAATCAAGTCAGGCCATTTAATCGAACTTAACAAGATGCGATCAAATTTGTAAACGATCGATACAAAATCACAGCAAATCGATTGCACGGAATGATAAAAAAAAAGCGGAGAAAAAAAAAGATTTGCAATCCCCCCCCCAAAACGTACCAAAACAACAACAGCAACAGCAAATGTGAGCATGTCACTTGAGATCGAACCGGGCTGAATGCTAAACAAGCATTAGGAAATCCAATACCAACATATATACAGAGTCATGGCAATAGCGGTAGAGGCACATGTGGATGTCGTTTAGGACGGCTACGATTACGTTTTGCGTTTACTCCAAATTTGTATAGGCCACTGCTGCTCCTGCTGTCTGCCACACAGTTGTAATTGAAAAAGCATCAACATTAATCTTGGTAACTCTGAAATTTCGTAAGATCAAGATAAGACAATGGTGTAGTGGCATGGTGGTGGTAGTGGTGGTGGTGCCAGTGGGGAGAAACGATAAATCGGAGATTACATAAAATTGGCAAATACTAGATTATATTTGAAGATTTTTTGGAAAAGATATGCGTTAGCCTGTGCATAATTTCCTTTGGAACATATGAGTGTTAATGTGGAAACTCTGCAGCGATAAATTTACATTTTATTTAAATTGTTTTGAGGAATTTCTACTACAACCAGAAAGAAATCCAATCTAAAGATCACACAAAATCCCTTCAAGCTAATGAATCCGAAACAATCATGACAAGTTACTCACGACTTCATACGCTCACAAAGAACGATCTTAAACGAAAATCAAAATCAAAATCAAATCACACAGGAATTCCAGAGAAACCTCATCGGAACATATGCAAATAGGCACTCATGACGACCACCATCCACACCGATGGTACATCATTCGATGCCGCAACCTGGTTGCAACCTGTCAACAATACTTGCAACTTATATATCATCTTTTGTGGCTGCGACCTTAACGGTAAAGCGATTAACCGGCTTCTAGGCTAAATAGAGTTTAGAATTTCACTACGGTTTTATGGATAGATGTCGCTCTGCTCTGCTCTGCTCGGCTCGGTCACCTTTGTCGCATGTACATTACGTGGTTTGCGCGTCGTTCATTGTTGATACCCGTTGATCGTTTGATAGTTGATCGTGCCTGCCTCAAACTTCTCTCCGCTGATGATTTTTGCGCTTTGCTGATTTTTAAGCGTTGATAAATGTTGTTCTTGTTCTTCTTCTTGTTGCAATCGATGGGCGGTTATGGATGACATGCCGTGTTCTCTTCAGCCTCTTTGCCATATTCACTGGCGTACGTCAGTTGTACATGTGTTCCCTTCAGCGTTTTCCCCATGCTGATCGCTGTTGACATGTTGCGCGCTGTAAGCACCTTTTCTTTTTCGTTTTCTTTTTTTTGCCATTTTTTTCTGAAATTGTTTCTTCTATGCGGCTACACTTTTCCAATATGGAACTGTTCATTGTGGTTATGCCTGTTCGCCTGTTGTTCCTGGTTTTCTTGAGTACGTATGTGTGCTTGTGGCCATATCATATTGCATCATCAACCAGCAAATACTGGACTTTGTTTGCCTTTGTGGATACGTGGTGTAATTGCATTAAAGGTATTTCAATTATAGCCAATTCGTTTGTGGAGTTGGTTTTAAGTTCCTGGTTAGGTAATTAAGAGCATGTGCTAAGCTCGTTTGTATAATTGTCAGGGCTTTGCTATTTAACTCAAGAGGAATAACCTTTTTCTTGGTAGTTAGTCTAAATATTAAATAATAATTTCGCAATGATTATTAAGAATGTGGACTGCACCTTAGAAATACCCACTTGCCATAGCTTCGTCTACCACATCACCTGTCCGAAGGTATAAGCCGACTTTCAGCAGCCGAACTAGATTACTTGGGATTATTCAATGAAGCGCAAAAACCACGACACATTGTCTGCTGGAATTACGTACTTAACACGAAAAGGATTTCGAAGGCAACAAAGGATATCAAAGGAACAATTGCCGCCCTGAAAAGTTACTTAACGGAATTCTGACTTAAAGACAATACTAGGACTATAAAGCCGAAACGAAATGAAAGTAAATGAAAGGAAAGTAAAGCAAAAAACGAAATGTTATCACCAAAAGAGGATGGATTCGTTTAACGCCTGAATTGACAGCGACAATGCAACGATGATGATGATGACGACGACGTTGCTGAAGTCTGATTAGACGCTGTGGAATTAAATAGAAACTGCTGCATGCGGCAGCAATTGTTTGGACAAAACAAAACATTGAACTAACGAAAACAGAGAAAGGCCAAGAGAAATTGCGGTAAAGATCAGTGCGACAGATCGACAAGGTGGAACATTATGTAACACCGGGCGGACTGCGGCCCGTTTGTAGTTTCAGCGCCTGTAATGAAAATTGACAAAGTATTGCCAAAAAATGTTAACTGTGAACTGCTTATGAATCCCGGGCCGACAGCAGCAAAGGACAATTCAAGGAATCCAATTGACAAACTGGCAAAAAGAAAAGGTCACCGATTTAGGCGCGCACTTTTTGACATACTTCTTTCCTTTTGTTTCGGTTTTGGAATTTTTCTTTTCTTTTTTTTTTGGCTCAAACAATTGAGGACAACTTGTCTGCTCGGGCAGAGACAGCAAGTCGACAGGTATTCATGGCTTGCATTGGACTAAGAGTCAGAAAGGTACCTTATCCATCCATGATGGAGTATGTTGCAATTCTTTTGTCAATGAAGTTGGCAGTTGGCCAATTGTTTCAACTTTCTTTGGAATTCTTTAGGGTATTTAGAAGATTTGCTATCATTCATTTTTGTGATTTTCTAAGAATTTGCGATTTTGTGGAAAATGTCGCCTGGTTTTGATCTATTTTTTTCAAGGTGCTGCAAGGTGTTTCCATGATTTCTAATGGATGATTCATCTTGAAATTCTTCGAAAGTAAGAAAGTGCTTTTGTGAGAGACTGTAAGTCTACAGCAATTGCAATTGGCATCCAGGTTATCAATTGGTCATGGAATTTTATTTTATTTTCAATTATTTCAATCATTCCTTACTAAACTATTTGCAAAACCTTTTAACTCTTCTTCATCAACCTGACAACCTAAGAGCACCTTTCCTACCCATTTTCCTTTAATATTTAATTAGGTGCTGCTTCGCCACATATAAATGCCTTTCCATTGTACATACATACACTTTCTAAAATCAAATTTCAACAGCCGCACGCTGCTGTTGCTGCTGCTTCCTGTGCTCGTCAATCCTTTAGAAAAATATTGATTCAAAGGATTCATTTCATAAAGATTTCAGGCGCAAATTGTTCCATATATCAGCTGAGTTTGCGCACGCGGGCAGGTGATGTTGGAAATGTCTTGTCGTTGCAAGCGAACATGAAATCGCTTTGCAAACAACCAGTGAAGGGTGTACGTACCATTGAGAGCGTGTACAAAACGATTTGTTTGTCTAGACGAAATTTGTGTTTGTCGTTGGGTTGAGTGACGGATGCCTGTGTTGACTGAATCATATTTGTGTCATTTCATCTTTATGGTGGACAGAATTTCCACTTTGTTATGAACGGATGTCTTCTATCTGATAATAAGGGTCCTGAGGAGCTCGAAAGGATAGCACGTATACGGAGTAAACAAATTAGTAAAGAAAAATTGTCTCTGTGTACTTTATGGTCGGTATTTAAATAGTCAACAATGTGCTAAGTTCTCCTATGCAATTATGGAAGTATCTAAAAAAGATAACCGAAACGTTGTTATGGAATATTTCGATGGCTCAGCGTAAAAAAGGAGTCAAGTCTAAGTAACTAACCTGTACAATCGTCTCAAGGCGCTCCGGATTTCTGACACTTTTTCCTCCCAAATTGCAACTATTTATCGCGGATTTCCAGCGAAAATATATGGACTACGCTACTGTGGATCGTATTTTTGTAAATTTGATTGCCTTTCGTTTAATTGGTGATTCCTTCTCCAAAATCGACTGATGAAAACTTATTGTAAGACTAAAGCGCAAGAGTCGATTGTCTGTAGTCCAGTTAACAGCGCAGTCACCAACGCTTTGTTTTACGCTAGGAAGGTATTGGGGGAAGGTTAGGAAGGTATTGGGGGAAATTTTCGTTAGCTCTATTCCTCAAGAGAAAATTAAAGGCAAAATTGCTACAAACTCTAAAGAAATATTTCACTTGGAGGGAAACCAAAAATCATTTCACTTATTTAAGTTCAGGACTTGCACTAAATTAATGTTGGTGTACTGAAGGGAAACAATCAAAAAATCTTTTTCACACTATTAAATAATAGGGCGATTAATTTTCAGTGGGAAACCCCTCGGAAAAGATGCAGTTGCGCAGATGTGCAGTCAAAAAATATGAAATTGACAATTCGTTTAAGCAACTGTGCGTTTTTGATGGGTTTCCCACTTTAAATGAATACTAATTGTATTTAATCACATACAGAATCAAAACCGCATACCTACTATCTATAATTTTTCCAAATCTGAAGACAAAATAGAAGTAGCTAGTGCATCCTTGCTTCTGACCACGAACTACGCCGTTTCTGAACACTAACGCCGCTGTTCATGGATTAGCTCTCTTTAGTGCCACCTCTCGGCATGTAATTGGATACATTTCCGGAAGTAAAACTATACTCTCTTCGAACTGAAACCGTAGACACCTTTCATTCATGAAAAATATTTAATCAGAACATGCTTTTAGTTGAAACTAAGCTCGTCTTTTTAGTACCAATTGCAGGCCAAGTCCAAATCTATTTAATCTCCTATTAAATTAAAAAATATTTCGAATTTAGTTTTATAAAATTTATTTTCTTAAATAGTAAGTGTACCTATAGCTAAAATCTTAAAAACGAGTACAACATTATGGCATAACTAAAAGAAATGAATCATAAATACATGAAATTTGTGAATGAAAAACTAAATAATATAATAATAATAATAATAAAAAGTAAATTTGGTCAAATGCTGTTTTTGCGACGAAAAATGTACAGTGTGTGGACTAGAACTTATGGAACATAAACTCAATGCTTTGATGAAAATACAAGAACTATATAAGTTAAAGTAAAATAAAATTAATAACTAAAACGGAATATGAAAATAAAAATGTAAAATACTATAATGGAATATAGCACCAATTTCTAAACATAAAAACTTAATCAGCTATGAGTATCCTTTGTCAGTTATTGTCTTCGTTGTGGGTGATTTGGTACCTGTCCTGCGGAATCTCACTTCGTCCAGACTTACACAATTGTAATGGTACAATTGGAGTTGGAGTGCTTGTTCAGCAGCGACATGCGCGAGAATGACTTGTGGCAGATCTTGCAGGCGTATTTCTTGACATCGACATGCGTCTGTTGGTGGGCGCGCAAGTTCGAGCGATCGGCAAAGGAGCGTGGGCAGTCGGGGCACTGGAAGGGCTTCTCGCCGGTGTGTGTGCGAATGTGACCCTGCAGCAGCCATGGCCGGGAGAATGCCTTGCCGCAAATGGGGCACTTGCAGGGCAGCGTATGCGTGCGGATGTGCATCTTGAGGGCGCCAATGGTGGTGTAGAGTTTGCCGCATTCCTGGCACGAGTGTTGTTTCTTCTCCTGGTTGCATTCGGCCGCTGGGCAGTGGAACTGTTGATGCTTCGACAGACCCATTGAGGTTGAGTACATCTTGCTGCATTTGTCGCACTTGAAGCGGTAGTTCTTGGCGGCGGCAGCAGCGTTCGGAGAGGATCCACCACACGAAGAGGAAGCTCCACAGTTGGAGTGATTTCCGGAGCCGTAGCCCGACGAAGTTGAAGATGCGGCGGACGATGTTGGTGCCTCGTCGAAGAGATGGAACAGAGCGGGCAATGGAATGTCATTGCGCACCGAGAGATCCTCTGGTTCGGAGTCGACCTCCGAGCCGGGACTCGATGGTGGCGTCATGCTTTGGTAACTGTAGCTGGACGGACGCGGTGAAGCATCCGAGGCGATCGATGAAGCGGGCGACGGATAGATTGAACTGGCGCTGGGCTGATAAGTATTCCATAAGGCAGTCATGGGATTACAGCCGGCAGCCATCACAAATGCCGATTGATAGGGATTGGTGGTGTAGCCAGCACTGGATGCAGTTAGGCCACGCAGATGAATGTTGGCGGGCTGATATTCCATGGCGTATTCCATATCCATTTTGGGCGACAGCATCGCTGAGCTGGCTGACAATTCCCTTGAGATGAAGATGGGTGATTCGGGACGGTAGTGAGTTTGTTGTTGTACGGGTGCTCTTTCCGATGTCTTGGACAAGTTGAGGACATATTCACGCTTGGCTGGAACGACGTAATCCTCAAAGTCATCACTGGCCTTGCGTTTCAATGACAAGTCCTGTGGCTGCTCTTCGTGATAGTAGTTGAGCTGTGGCTTGGTCAATGACAGAACATCGATTTGCTCGTCTTCCTCCTCCTCGGGAATGTAGACGATCGGGCGTTTCTTGAGCGGGCAACTCTTGTAGTGCGACGCGTTATTGTTGTTGGCCATCATTTTGGTGGTGTGGTGTTGGTTGCAAATTGAAACAAAACGAATTTAAAACGGAAAACACTTTTCAAAATTTCTCTAAAATAGAAGAGATCGTGATGTAGACTGTTTGAGCGCTTGTGCTGCTATGACAGGTTTGCTCAACACTCGCCCTTTTATATGCGTCCGCTCAGCATAATTTCTGACGGCAGCGATGATGGTGGTGGGTTCTGTGCTCTTCTTCGTGCACACATTCTTGTTGCTCGACGTTGTTTTCGTTCCCTTATTGCGTGCTTCCCATTTGTTAAGGCGGTCGGTTGGTCTACCTGGCCCGCCGTCTGTCCACGTTTGGGAAGTTTCAATTCGATTCGGAAAATACGCCACAGTCCCTCAATGCATACGCAACCGAGCCGAGCTCAACTCTACGATACTCAATTTACCGCGTAAGAGTGAGTACGCAAGCGGCACCCTCTTGCAGGTAGCTCCTTCGTTTGGTTCGTGCGGCCTGTTACGGCGTCGCGGTGTACGATCATCGTTGGGGTTTTTCTTCTAGTTTTTCCGAACAATTTCCTTTTGGAAAGTTTGACGTTTTCTAGTACTCCCCCGAATTGTCGGTTAAACCCGGACGCACGAGTTATGGGCTGAAGTTTGGAGGAATATTTTTCTCATATCAGCAACCCAATACCACGGATGAGTTCCCATCTCGATCTGCCGAGTTTTTTTGGTGTGAAAATTTAGGGGAGATTCTTTTGCTCGCTATTTGATCTCTTTCATAACTTATGACAGCTTCTCCATTTCAGTTCTCTTATTTCTCCCCAAACATTTCGCTCTTCTGCCGTGAGCTACTGTAATAATTCGTCAAATATGTCTCCCTTGTGATTTGCGCGCCGCGCCTGCCTCGTCATATCGACGGTGGCAGCACATGCCACCACCATCATTTCTCATTTATCAACGTGCCTTCATCCACTTTGTTATGTTGTCAATGGGGCAGGTATCGGCCATATCTGTATGTGCATAATTGAATTGGAATTTCGTTTCGTTCTCATTTCGTCTCAATATGGATTTATTCTATTTTGGGTATTTCGTATGAGGAAAAACCCCGCATTCGTATTAGAATCTGGAATGTTTCAGTCGGAGTCAGGGTTGTTTCCAGTGAAACAGGGCATGGAGTCAATGTGCTGCCTTCCGACGAACATCAACTGAGACATGGCTATATTCTCAGAGCTAAGTCAGCATCTGTTTGCTGAAGATCTGGAATTTTATTCACTTACACATGTCTGGCGTTTTTTTTTTTCAAGGTAATACTTAGTTTGGCACATACTTTTGCTAGGTGGGTTCTTTCAGTGAGGCAGATATTAATTAATTAAAAACATAATCCTGAAAATCTATATAATCTCAAAAATAATGGTGGGGTTTTCCACCCCACCAAGAATTAAGTAATATCTGGTTGTCTTGTGAAATCATGGAAGGTAATGACCGTTTTTATATAATTGTAGACCCAGAGCGGAACCCGTTATAATTTTTATGGAAACCATCCTCGATATTTCTGACAAAAAAAAAACAATAAAAAGTAATTAAAAATCGTATAAAGAGGAGCTTATATTAGACTGTGTAATATATATATTCTACAGAATTTATATTTTTTTGACAAAAATTGCATTACGAAAAATGTTTCCATAGAGAACATAAATTTTCACGAAATATTTGGGGAATTTTTAAGAAATAGTACATTTTTAAGAGGGAAACATTTGTATGATACTTGAACCATCCCAGTGTATATACCAATGTATAAAATTATGCTTTAAAAAAACTTATATTAGCCAATAAAATTTTGCAGCAAAATACTTCAATTCTTTGAGTGTACTAAGCCACAATGTACGGGCATTCGCACCTATATAGTTGGTTTGACACTTCAAAATCGATTTTCTGTGTTTAGGATATTGGTATTATTTTAGAGATAAAATTCGTTAAAATTCTAAATACGGAAATGGGAGTAGGTACACTTCTTTTGTAGCGCTGTGTATTTTTTCTCTCAGACAAACAGTTTATAAAAATCTATTTTGAATGGTATAAAAAAAATGTCGGTCTGTTTTCTCTGATCTTACTGAATTCCCCAAGTCGTTTTGAGGTGTTGTGTCCGCAAAGTAGGGTTTTTTGGAATTAGCAAGGATCAAAAGTGCATCATTTTTTTTCTATTTATTTATTTCAAATCCCAAAAGTCCCCGGATTTGGATAAACTAATCCCGTGATTGAAAAGTAATCTTCTGTCAAATCTGGTGAAAATTAAGGTACAATTATTTCAACCATACATTTTTTGGATTAATCAATCTTCAATATCCTTAACAAATCTTTAGACTGTTTTACGCATACCTTTGAATAGTGCTTAATACCTATGGTGCACATGCATATTAAAATTTAGTAGCAACTAAACCTTGGTATCATCTTAGTAACTGTCAATTCATTGTATTATCTTGTATTTATTAGTATTTACATTTTACACAGAACTAAGTTCTCATTTTCGTTGTTTGATTTACGAAAGAACTTTCGAATGCATAAATAAATAAAAGAAATGCCTGCGCGAAGGCAATTGTATACCCTCAAACCAATAAACCCGCATCTAGCCCCTAGAAAGTCCTCGGATTTCACACAATTATCCTTTAAATGAATGCGAAAAATCAGTTCCCACACATGATGGACGTCATCAAACAATATTCCCCGCTATTGTAAAGCAAAAAAACCAAAATAATAACAAACATGCGACGATATGATTGCCCAGGCAACCAAAGAAAACTCCAACACCATGGAACTTGTTGATAAACCCACGAAAAGCAAAATTTCACCAAAAAATAGAAATTCCAATTTCCAAAATACGCGCAGCAAACACACAGTGGACAGTAGGATTTCCCTGGCCATGGGTGTGATGGGAAAATATCCACTTCCCGCATGAGCATCACCGCGACGATGTATTTTCCCACATACGACAACTAATGAGGGATTTTCCTTTCGTCAAAGCTAACACACACACAGACAACCAACTCAACCGGATGTGGATCAAAATGTTTGAATTTGCAGTAATTTACCAAATTATCCAATTACGCAGTCAGTCTCGCGCACCAGACACACCAATCACTCGGTTATACCAAAAAAAAAAAAAAAACACGCGGTAATATTTTTTTCCGGGTTTTATTCGCGGCTGAGGAAGCAGTACCTGCACTGTATGAAATTCCCCAGCCAGGGACATTTTCGCGCATACATATGTCCGGCGACGATCTCATATGTGGAAAGTCCATCTATAATTACTATGATGAAATTCCAATCATCGCGGATTTTCAGACGTTTTATCCAACTCTTGCAGGTACATGTGCAGGCAAAAACGCAAATGGAATTCCCTCTTATCCGCATCGTAGGCAAATTACCCACTTAAAAGTTTCATTCATCGCCTTGTCCTTTGGGTATTTCCTGCTGTGGCGCACAAACCGCAAGGCACTTGTCGCTATGCGATTAGGCGAAGAGTACCTGGCCGACTGAAACTCATTAGCATTTGATGATGAAATTGGGAATTTCCCTGAACGAAATTCATTCACAAAACTTAAACCTAAACGGGAAAAAAAAACCCTTGCAAATATTCTTTTTGGTTTTATTGTGATACCCAGTGGTTGTTGTTGCAATTGTATTGATGCAGGTGCTGCCGATCAACGGTACTTGGTATTCTGCTCGTACTTCTTTTCAGTGAATTGATTTTGCTAGGAATACACTCTTTTTTTTTTTGCTTCTCTTCAACTGCTTTTGAGTCTACTTCTGTTGACAATGGGTTCGTCCTATTTTTGCACCTTGTCTCTTGGCATTGTAGTTCCAGAGAGCATTGGATAAATTGCAAAGAATATTTCAAAGGCAAATCAATGAATTGGGTAAGAGAATTCCAGTGGCGTGATGAGTGCAGTGTTCACTTCGGTAAGGAAGAACATATCCAAACCAAAATTTTACTCCTTAGCCGATTCTTTCACTAATTGCGAATGTGATAAGGGAACTTTTTATTAAACTATAGCACCAGGCCTATAGCTTTCTAGCAAAAATGATCCTTCAAATAAAATATCAAAATTCAATATTGCCATATCGTAAATCTTTGAACCGTCACTGTTATGGCCCGGTGCTGGAACACCTTGTCTCTGTGTAGTGAAACAACCATTACCTTTACCAACGTCAAAGAAAACAATTGCCAGAAATCGATCAGCTTTACCTCGAAGATACACAACAACAACACAATCCAGAAACAAAATATATGATGTGTGATGTCGCTGACAATGGAAGATGATTGCTTTCAGTGATCTTCTATAAAATTTCTTGTTGTTTTGCTATTTTCATTTTTAGCACAATGGTTCCTTTTCTATTTGTGTTGCAGAGAAAATCTCTGCCACGGGCCGGTGTTACACAATCAATAAAGAAGGACATTATGACACAACAGAAACACACACACACACCGACACACAAATCAAATGTACAGACACAGGAGTAAATGTTTTGAAAAGCCAGCAAAAGGAATTGCTTCCAGGAATCACGTGACGATTAAACGAGCCGAATTGATATCCTTCGGCAGCATTGATATTCGCCGTCAGCAATCAAAGTTGCGGTGATGGTGGATCACCTGGCAGTTTGTCCCTACCATTGATGGAGTAGGTACTGTGTAAACGCGCGCGCACGCTCTCTGGCAATTGTGCTGCGGGTGCGGCAGAGATTTAACGGCGCATTGGTACTGCTGCTGGTCCTGCCCAAGTGATACCTGTGACCCATTGTTTGGCAATTGTTGAATGACCCCAAATGCTAACGGGCAAATGTGGTACCTTATTTTTTTTGGCGTAGCAATGGTTAAAAAAAAAAAAGGACAATTGCAGCTGCAAGGATTTCTCGCTCCAAGCATGACTTCGATTGCTGGTAGCTGGCTATCAAGACAATGACTCGTACCTCTATGGAGCTGGCATCAGCCTATTCATGCTTCGTTATCCTGTCAATGCGCGCTTGGTATTATTATTGTCAACGCGTTTTTTTGTGTTGAAAAGTGAAATTTTAGAATTTGATTTACACTTGCGTGTGTTCCTATTTGTTGACGCTATAGTCTTATAGATTTGACGAAGAATGCCTTGGTGGCACTTTCAATAAAATGCCTAAATTTTAATCTCTTCAGTTGTGACTCTTATAGAATAGCTTGGCTATTCTGCTTTTGGAAATTAAATTGAGGAAGTGTTTTTGTTTGGTAATCTTTAGTTCCTATTTGTTGTAGCTTTATGCCTGCCTTTCAGTGGATGGGAATATTATATACCAGATGGAAGAAGGATTTAGCTTATTTTTAATATATTTTGAAAGTAAGACAACAACTATCCTATGTCAGCCAATGTCTCTGCAAAATATATAGAGCAATGAAATCAAATCAAATCAAATCTGTCCTCTATCAAATCAACTAACAACTCCACCAAGAAACGGTGGAGGCAACAACGTAAGTACAGGCAAACATCGTTCTAAGTGACACTGTGTAATACGTACTCTAAGCAAGTAACATTACGAGGCTAGTCCCTGAAGCACTCGACCTAACTAAGATTCATTATATTTCACCCACCATTAATCAATTCGACCGACTGTACCGAACATTTTTCCAAAAAAATTAACACCTTTCAAACCAATTAAGACGAAAATTCTGTCACCTTTTATATGAATTCCACAACAGAGAGTGAAGCAACAAAAAAATCATTACACCGGGCAGCAAGTAAATCCGGAACAATACCATCCCAAACATTCCTTAGCAAACATTTCCTGCAAGGCGGCGGCGGCGGCAGCGCATCTGCAGTGTGGCTGCTGCAGCCAACCTTTTGCGCACTTTACCAGCGCCAAAGTAGCATAGCAAAAATCCACAAATAAAGTGCGAGTGCGAGTCTAAAAATACTGTCAACGAAGACGCACGGTGCCAAGGGTGTCTGCTGGTAGTGATGGTGGTGGTGGTGGCTTGACAGCTGCCCTGGTGGCATCATCTTCATCCCCTGCAATGACTCCTTCCCTCTTTCTTATTATGTACGTCTAACGAGATGTACAAGCGTCTTTCGTTTCGTATCGTTTCAATTGCTGATTTTGATTTCTTCGACTGACGTGCGAGTGTGCGTTGTTGTTTTGCTTTGTGCTGTTTCAGGGGCTTCCGAAGGAAATTTATGAAGTCTCTCCTCGGACGTTGACTTGCATCTGCGGGCCGAGCACAATGGGCATGGCATTGAAATTGTAAAAATGAAATAAAAGCAAAAGCAAAAATAATAATTCAAGCAAAAAATAACAATAATGCACTCGCTCGTTTGCGTCTCTGGCTGCTGGCTGCTGGCTGCAGTTTATAAATTTTGCTTATAAGACGAATTGGCGTTTGTTTGTTGTTTGTTTTGGTAGAGTACCTGGCAAGCTGCGCAGCGCTGCGGCTGCTGTTGCTGGCTGCCTTTTGATTATTCCTTTCAAATAGGGTAATGCAACCGCAATTGTTTGCATTTTCAATTGTTTGAGGTCGGTTGGCATGTGCACAGATTTTGAAGAATATTCAATGCTGAAAGCATGTACGTCCTGCATAACAACAAAAAGTAAAACTACAGAAATTACATAACAGCTGAGAAGTTAGGCACGTCATTTTTTGTTGTTTAATCTTAAAATATATTTGGTGATACTGGAGGTATAAAGGCGGCTAATTATTCCAATTAGACTCTTATAATTTATTCTAAATATTGAGCACACAATGTACTTGTGTTTATCCGTTGTTATGTCTTACAGAAACTTGTTTTTGGTTATTAAAATATCTTTTCAAAACGGCTAAATAAGTTTTTCCAGATTAAGTGATTCATTAAAAAAGTATGGCCCATGAAGTGATGGCACCTCCTTTTGCCATGTATACTTCGCTTGAACACCGGAAGAGAAAGCATAAAATTTGATTTTTATTTCGACCCCTTGACCCAAGGAATTACCATCCGGTCGCTTTACATCTTTAGCTCATTACCCTTAATGACAATTGACACGCTCAGAAGAAAAAAGCGACTGCTGTACACCGATGATATCGACTTTATTGGTAAAAACACGCGATCAGTCAGCCAAAGCAGTCTCCAAACTGGATAAAGACTGGATCTTGTTCCAAACGAAGACAAAACTAAGTACTTTCTACAAACAAGGAGTCTAAGCGTCTCGGTTACTGTTGAAAATAATTGTTTTGGGGTTGTGAATGACTTCGTCTATCTTGGAGACACCACTAACACCAAAAACAACGTTTTCCGAGAGATCATACGGAGGATAACTCTTACCAACAAGTGTTACTTTGGGATCGGTAGGCAATCGAGAACAGGCTTTCGGGACGTTCGAGAAGAACATTCACCGAAGATCTATAATCCGATATACTCATGGGTGAGTACCGAATGAGATGGAATGACGAGATATAAGAGCTATGCCTCGATCCTAGTCAGGCGCATACAAATTAAGTGTTTGCGAGGGCTGGATCATGTCGAGAACATGGACGAAGAGGTATTCCATTCTGAACGACCACGATGGGGGAGACCAGTTGACCAGGCTACCTGAAAGCATTTGCAAACGAGTTTTCCAATTTTTCATTTCATATACACGACACGAGGGGGATTCATTATTAGTGGGAAAACTCCTCTGAAACGGTGCAGATGTGCAGTCAAAACATATGAAATTTGCCAGTTCAACTACGCTGAATCCTCTTAATGATTTGATTCCAAATACTGCTGTGATATTTACATTAAATTATATTCCAAAAGGTCTCCCCGCGTATAGTAAAGTGTATTGGGACGAATTCAGTTTATTGCTGGCTTAGTAGCAACCCATTCCTTCACATAGGAATTGTTTATATTTCCTACTTCGTGTGTATTACCATATTAACACTTAAATCCTTTCAAATGAATATCTTCATAATACTGAACCCTACCACGCTATCAATTAACCAGATTCGACTCAACAAAATTAATTCATAATAATCCGGATTGCATTTGAAAGCATTTAATACCTGAAACCATCGATAAAGTCATACTTCGAAATGCAAATACCACTTCAAACAGAAGACTGGAAATACATACATGCACAAATACTTTACCTCTTCCGTTCTTATCTACCCCATAAAATCAGCAGACAAAACGCACTAGAACTGCGCTTGCAATGACTTTTCGTTTTCAATACTCAACTCAACAAAATCTTCGAGGAAAAAAAAATTAAAATATTGGAACACTTGGCACATGATTAACATAAGGAACATAAACGAAGCCCAGCAGACTCGAAAGTCTTGCCATACTAGACAAAAGGTTAAATTGCGTTCAGCAACTTTTTTTTCTTCTTCTTTCAATAAAATTTACTACCTTTTTGGATGCACAACACAACGCACACCTGGTGGCGAGTAAATAGCATACGTATGGGGAGGCTATACGGCGAGGGTCAAACACAGCCCAAGACGCAATTTAACGCAAATGAGGGAAACGGAAACAATGAGACCGATTGTCGTCAACTGATATCGCAACTGGGATTGTGTATAAATCCCGGACGGCATGGATGGCTTAGACATAAATAATTATCGCACGACAATAATCGAAAATCAATTTGAAAATGAGTATGATTCACAATCGTTGAAAACCGAACAACAGAATACAGCCGTGTTTACCCACAGAAAAAAAAACGGCCGTGTGTGCGGTTGTGGGTTCCAATTATAAATTCAAATTATGTCAATGCAAATGTCAAATTTGATCGGCGCAACGCATGAGGTAATATGAGGGTAGTTTGTCTCGATCTCGACTGCGATAGTAGCGCTGTTTAGTAATTATTAATGTGTTAGGCAATATGACATCAGTTGATCAAAGACCCCACAGCAAACGAACAAACCAATGACAAATAGATCCGACCATCGTTACAAGGTGTCAAACTGACAAATGAAAGTGAAATTGATGGCGTATCACCTGGGCGGCCAGTATGTGTGTAAGTACAACGACAACAGCGAATGCGTGTGTCCAGCGCACCGCCATCATCAACAGCAGCGACAACATTGCGAGCGCCAGCTCCATTGTCATTGTTTGACATGTAAATTGTTGGAATCATCATCCCCCCCACGTTTGAGTGCGTGAATTGATTGTTTGCTACCAACGATTTGATTATTGATTACAGCGTTGATGGTCAGCGTATCATTTATTTCGATTTGTACCTTGTAATTTGTAATTGTATCGCTTTTGACTGCATCATTTCAAATTCCAATTTAGCGTGAACTGTGTTCACCTGAGATTTGAGGATTTCTCGGACTGAGATAGTGAAAGTGTTGTTCGATTTGTGTTTTGTTTCATTTACATTACTTAGCCGATAATGTGGGCACATTATGTTGAAGGATTGCCGATTTTCTACGAACTAGGATCTGTTCGAAGAAAAGTTATTCTTCGAATTCCTTTGATTTGTTAAACGATTTTGGCTGGACAACATTTTCCCACACTCCAATGACCGTAATGATCATGACAGTCATTGATTTTGTTGGAATTCCGAAATCAGATTAATTTCAGCTGATATTTGTTTATTTAAATGGGAAGTGATACATTAAGTAGGCGCGTAACTTTTTCGAAGAAGTTCTTGGAAAGTGGAGGAAAGTTTAATGTTGAACATTACTAAGGCTACAAGGCATTTGATTCATATCAGAATCGCATATTAAATCGTATAGCCAAATAATTTAAAGTAATGCTAAGACAATATAAACTACACAGTGTGTAGTACACACGTTTCAAAGCCCATACTTTTACAACCTCAACTCACTTTGCATACTAAATTCTATCTTGTCTAACCCTGTATAAACTTATCCACTACATCTAACCTAAGTTGGCTTGTGGTTTGAAATGACGGATCAGCGGTAGAGTTGATATAGCAGGTCAACCCATTGCATCAGTGAACAGTTTCACATTACCTTGGAAGTAAAGTCACCGCCTGTGATGGAACTGGGAAGGACATTGCGATCTCAAACGAGGAGTTGCTCCGCAGAATGTGCAGGTATGGATCTCCAGATCTGAAGACAGACATGGAAGTGACATTCTTCGCAACGACCAGTACAGAATCAATGTAGAGGAATCTTCTAGATTCAAGAGAAATACTTTCAGGCAGATCATGTGAGACGTAAGTTAATCAACTTGCGAAGGCTTGGAAGGAGATTGAGGCTGTTGTAACGCATCGTATACAAGGGCGTTTGGGCGTTGTGAAATGAAGAAGAAGAGTTAGTTAGTTTAGCTGACTGAAGCTAAGGTTCTACGATTGCCGAAATGTGATAGTATTTTCGGTCACTTTGGAGTGATGGCACCACTTTGGATTTAATTAACTAATCAAATAAGTAAATGAGACATGCAATTTAACTCAATAAATACACTAATTTAATAACACTTAATAACCCATGGTTATGTTCCTACGGTATGAAGATATCAACACCCGAGAAACCGGAAAATAATTACTAATAATTACGTGAGTGAGTATTTACGGACAAATGCCACTTGTGGCAAATCCCACAAAAACAATGACGCCAACTGCCACCAAGCAATGATGGAAACAACAGGTAGTATGTAGTTTGCACGCATCCACAAACAAGCACTTGACACGCGCGACGACAGCCACTTTTACGAACGAAACAACAAAATTAGCAAATATTTACCTGTCAACATGGTATACAACGGTTCGTCAGACCTGTGCAGCATCGCAAGTGGTCAGGTTATTATGATGGATATGGCATACACAAAGACTGGCAGTCGAGACGAGTTGCCGGTGTACTTGTAGAACAGTAGGGATCTGCAGAGGAACTGTGAGACTAAGGATCAAGTCAAGTGCCGCACACTGAGTTGGTAGTTGGTTGTTAGAATTGTTAAAATTGGTAGGAGGTGTTACTGTCCCAGCCTAAGTACCTGTGCGCTTCGAATGGCCACAGTTTAAATAATGGCTTCGTTGTTAGCTTCCAATACGATGCGCTGGTAATGAGGTTGTAATGAAAGTCACGTGCTGGCATGTTGCAAGTTCAAGTGCGTGTTTCTGTGGGTTTTTACGGTGGTAAGGTTCTTAGATTTGGTAATGTGTACTTAGAAGTAAGCCTGTGGTGATTTGAAGTGGGTTTCGTACTTGAAGGGGAAATAATTTCTTATTTTGGAAAATTTGCATCCTTCCCCCACCATTTCATTTGACACTTTACCCATTTTGTATGTATTTCCCACACCTACTGACCACATTTTCCAATCGAAATTTCCTTCACATTTCAACTTGATATTGTGTGAAAACTCACACACACACAACTTTCCCAAAAAGTTGCACGAAAAAACCAACGATTCAACGATTAATTTAAGGATTTCCCCTCGCGATGCCACCACATACGTGGGAGAAGTCCCACGAACAGCACCGAAAAAACCCCGCATACAGCCTCAGCGCATGGGAAAAAAGTCAAAGCGCACATATAAACAAAAACCCAGCCTCGATATTGCCGCAACAGTTTTATTAATGCACAATAAAAGTTTTACGAGAAATTTGCCAATTTCCACGCATGCGCACGCAGCCCAAATGAAAACCCGAAAAATCGAGGAAATACCTTTTGGGAATTTGCGCTTGAATAACGAAAATGAGAATTTTCGTTCGGCCAGACAGTGTGGTGCCAAGCAGCACATGAACGCATGCGCTAAGGTGCTAATTTCATATGTTGCTGCTGCTGCTGTATGCAATCTTCCGGCACCATACGCTTCGGCCAAAATTAATGTGAGAAAATTCTCGAGGCAGCAGAAATTCCCCGTCTTGGCATGGCGCTGCGGCGGGAAAAAACATTACAACACAACAATTATCTTGTGGCACAACAGCGTCGCACCCCTACACGTGATGGCGCGAACACGTGTGTACATTTGGCATTTGAAGAATATTTGTTTTCTGCGCATGTTTTCCATTTAAAACATTCTACGGCGGAGTTAGTGTATACCTTCGAAAGGTGAAGGCGCTAAAATTTGTTTTGTTGAGGCGCTGCGAAATTCCACAATGTGAGAAATTCCTATTGAACGGTCATCACGTGTTGAGGGTATGCTCGCTGAGAAGGAAAATATTTGTACGGCTTGTGTGTGAAAAAAATACTTCAATATTTAGGCTCAAATAGGCTTGCAGCGAAAGTCGTTGGAAATTAGGACGAAAATGTTTCGTTTCGATTTCAATATTGTGAGGCCGCGCCAAGTCAGAAGTCCTGTATTAGCAAAAAGCCTACCCATCAATTCAAGTGAAATACTTGAAATGAGTCTTTCGACTCTACGAAAATTACCGATGACCAGTTCACGTCACACGTCACAATGATCCTATCCACCATAAAGTAGAGCAAATTTCGTATTAATTATATACAACGAAAAATGTTGTTGTTACTTGTATTGACTGCATTTCGGTTGATATGCAACAACAATTTTATTGACGAAATTTCAGCGCGCATATCAATTGCGGAGATGTGCCCCAATTTCATATGAAATGGGTATTTTTTTTCTTGGCTCTTCACTCTTCATGCATGTAAAATTTCGTGTGATGTAAATTTTACAACAATTTTTTGGGTGTTGCATTGGATAGGCGTCATCAACTCGTGATTGTATATGTGGAAGAAGAAATTCATTTAATATTAATTTTTTTTATCGAATGACTTTTTTTTTTGCATGAATTGATTTTGCACAAGGTTTTCTATGCAATATTTATCAGTTCCACTGAACTTATGTTTTGGCAAGTGATACAGTCTGGAGATCTTCCTATCATCGGAGCAGATAATAGACGTTATTCCAAGAAAATTTTACTTGTACGAAAATTGTATTGCTTGAGAAATTTATTATCATTTTGAAGTGAGTGCGATTTCAAAACATTCCATTGCACTTTGAACCAATTTTACTAGAAATCGAATGGACATATTGTATCGTATGATCGTATGCATAATGCATAATCTATGCTGACCAAAAGTCGATGAGCCAAAACATTTGCCGAAATGTGCAAAATCGTTTTCAATACTGCATGCAAAATTGATTGAATGATTTCGCCAAGTGAGGTTTAGAATTGACTTGGCATAAATTTACGCTTGGTGCAATGGACGATAGTTATTTCAGGGACATTGGAAACAGGGAGACTAAAGGAAATGTTTGTGAAAGATTGGTGGGTAGGGGTAGGTACATACTCCAATACTCCTGAGCTATTTGTCTACTCAGCATAAATACATTTTTTCGATACTAAAGACACTATCGACAGTATGATAGACTATCGCTCCACTATCGATAGTACAGACTGTAATTTTTTTCCATTTTTGGTACGAATGATGCAGTATTGTTTCTTGAAAAATTCTCTTCTAAATACTTTTTAGTAATTTTTTTGTTCCGATCAATGGTTCCTCCCATAAATCCGATTGTGAACTTTTGCCTCTAATTTTCTCATATTTTTACCCTTCAAAGCTTTACCATTCCAACTTTCTCTGCTGTCACTCCCTGTTTATCTAAGCAACATTATGATGCCAACTCCGCCTTGAACCTGAACTGACCTGAAGATATCGCAGCAAAATACGAACAAAAATTCCCCCAAAACCACATAAAATCCGAATTCAAATTTTTACACAGAAAAATAATTTAGTATTCTAAAAAAATGTATACAAATGCCCAAATGTATGGAGGAACAAAACAACACCAACGACAGTGCATACGATGGCGCACTTTAATGCGATTCTAATGGAAACTGGAAACTACTCGAATTCAAATGCGGTGAAAACTTAATCAGAAAAGTTGCATGCCAAAAAAAGTACCCAGCGAAAAATGTCCATTAAAAACTATAGGAAAATTACTTCCAAATCTGCGATGCTGGCAGGAACGATTGTACCTAGGCATGTAACAATTTAATAATTCAATAACTTCACTTAAAACACAAACGACTTTGTCTGCTCTGTCCAAGTGACTGTGTCTGCCCATGAGACAGTCACTGTTACCCACAGATTTTAACTGCCGATTTAATCACAGTCTACTAATCTAATTTCCAGGCTGTATGTACTACGCCCCCTCAAACGAGCAGGCGACAGCGGCTATTTGGCGTATGCATAATTTTTTGGCGCCAAAAGTGTATAACTAATTTATGGCTCCTTGCGGTGGTTGCAAAACACAAAAGGTAATAATATTGTGAATTCGACTAGTTTTTGCGCTGTTTCGTGTATTTAGAAACGCGCCTTTGGGAAGGTGCCAAAAAGTCGGCGAAATTCCTTTTGTGCCGAAACGCAGTTCAACGGTTAACATTGACACATGCCAAGGTGGCAATTGGCCGAATATATTTTATTTATTTATTGTTTTCATTCTGAGAGAATGATGCATTACAATTGAATACAAAATTTAAAACTTCTGCCATGGCGCTTGGCAAATTTTTTTCGACATTTTTTTTTTTTGCGCTGCTCTACATGAGCCCGAAATTATTCCATCGAAGAAGCGCCGCTTTTGTTTCGGTAATTTCTGATTTTCTACTTAATGTTTTCATGGCAAATTTACTATTGATCTGTAAAAGATTCTAAGATCTAAGCCAAGACTCGTGTTGTACGGTTCTTTTGTATTCCATCACGTACGTCACAATGTGATTTAATGGCTTGTTGTTTTGCGTTGTTTGTGTGCTTTGAAAGTGGCCGATTGAAGCGCATATGTTGGTCACATGTGCTTCCTTTATTTTCTGTAGTTGGTACCTTTCTTTGATTAGTGTGCAGAGGTGTGACATTGCGCCTTAAGGAATGGAAGGATTTTTGTGAAAGAACAACATTTCTTATCTTCTTTTTTGTTTTTTTAATTTCTCGGAAGCCTTTCTAGATGGTGCCTCTTTAGAGTAATGGAAACTTGCCATATTTGCTGAACAAACAAATGCGATTCTGGGTTCACTTATATCATCTATGCTTAAGCACTTCTTTCTAAGTAAGTATAACAGATTTGAAAATAATATGGGAACATCGCCTTCTAGTCTATTGCCCACTAATGCAACATCGGGTGGTCAAAATTAAACCTAAAATGAAAGAATAATATTTGTTAATGTACAATTTAATTATTCATGAATGGA
The DNA here is from genome assembly GCA_951394025.1 of Heteromyza rotundicornis. Classification (NCBI taxonomy): domain Eukaryota; kingdom Metazoa; phylum Arthropoda; class Insecta; order Diptera; family Heleomyzidae; genus Heteromyza; species Heteromyza rotundicornis. Next base: position 50,567,227 of record OX596013.1, on the reverse strand, counting down.
ATTGTTTAGTACCTACATTTTATTTTCGGTAACCAATCAGTCAAAAATGTTTCAATTGGATTCCCTTTACCACCTTAAAAGGTATCGTACTCGCATGTGCACGATAATTTAGCTTCAGTCGGATAATTCTCTTACTAGATTAGACTAAATTATATCACTGGCTGGACCCTGACAGACTAGGCAATTTTAGTAACGAGCAACTTGAGTTTGTGGGAGAGCGAGGAAAGAGCCAAGCAGAGGGGTATACGCTCGCCTATACTGGCAACTAATGTTTTGGCTCGTCAATTCGCAATTAGCTAAATACAATCGAAAAATTCCTCACAACTAAAATCGCCTAGTCAAATATGAGACTTAGTATATATTCAAATTAACAGAACCTTAGCCTAGATTGTTCTTCGTGAGAGAGTTACGATTTATTCAAATTTATTAGAAATAAAAAAAAAAACAATAAATAAAGGAACTTCACATTGGTTAAAGAAGAAAAAATTAAAAAATTAAAAACCGTAAAAAATCGCTTAAAAAACGGCCAAAAAATTTAAAATACCAACAAAATTATGACCGAAATTCCATTATTATCTGGACCATTTGCTAATTCAATAGTGAGCAACTTTTCATGAGCTGCTTATACAAATTTGTGGAACGAAAAATCACCAAAAAAATAATTAAGAAAGATTCCATGTGGAAAGTTAGGACTCTAGAATTTGTGAAATTTTAAAGGGACTGGAAAAATCACTTTTGTACAAAATTTCAATGATTTTTAATATTGTTTTTTTGAGGTTCTAAATTTATTTAATAATGGGTTGAAATGGGGCCTTGAGTTCAAAGTTTGAACTTCAAACTTTTGTGGGTTCGATTAAAAGTGTTTAGACTTATTATGGATAACGTCGAAGATTTCAAAAATATATGTAGATGGATCAAATCTCCATCCCTAATTACGTCCTTGCAAATTGAATTTAGGGGAACAGATGTGTATATTTTCTTGCTCACTTATGAATAGATTCAAGCATTTATACAAACAAAATTTCAAAAAAGAAATTAAAAGAACTTAATTATATATTTTTGGATTTTATATATTTAAAGAACTTTTCCACGTTTTCCCCTCTATCCATTATCGATACGATCTAATTTTTCTGACCAGAAATGAGTGGAATAATTTGTCAAAATTTAAAATTCTCTAAAGGCTAGATCGAAGATAATTGATAAAAAAAATTATAAAAATTATACTGCTTCTACCTTATTTTGTGTTTGACAGTGGATATACGATATTGAAAAGTGATCTGCCTTCAAGCCACCTAACCACCAAATATGTATGTAAATACTCATTTATTGCAGTACTGCCAACGGTACTCAAAAAATTCGTTACAAATTCGTGAGAAAAAGTACCGACTTTGGAGTAGGGCCAAAAAAAAGACCAAAAAAAAAATCACCCAAAAACTACTTCGACTTCTACTACTGCCGTACACATCGAAACTACACCTCGAAATCGTGACATCCCATCAAAAGTTTGTCATTAGACATTTCGACAATAATTTGTTGTTGCTAGCTGTTATTGTTACCGTTGCTGTTGTTGTTGTTGCTGTAACTGGAGACTGCCTTGACTGCTGGCTCCCTGCGACTCACTGCATATTGTTAAGCGGATCTGCATAATTTACAACAACAACAACAACAGCAATAACAAAAAATATTACAATTATTATTGTAATAATATTTTTTCCAACAATTGTCTCTGATTTTGTTATTGTTGGAAATCTTATCCGTGTTGGCATCGTTACGGCAACGTTTCACCGACTTTGTTCGGAGGAGCACCAACAACAACAACAACAACAACAGCAACAATAACGATAATATAATATAAGAGACCAACACAACCTACAACAAATCGTTTTGTTTTGATGTTATTGTCATGATTTCCTTTTCTTTTTTTTCTCTCGAATTGGGGGTTTCAACTTCCTAAAAGTATTAAAAATTGTACAAAGCAAAATCAAATTAAATACAATAAAATAGAAACTACTTGTTGCCTTTACACTATTTTGTATTGTTGTTGGCGCGAACAAAAGCCAACTTGCTCAGGTTTGAGCTCACACAGTGTGGCAGGGGGTTCAGCGAACTCCATTCAGTCAATAAATTTGCATTTCATTTCACAGTATTTTCCGAACGGTTGGAATATATTTTGAAATATGCCTAATATACATTTTTGTGAATGTTTTCGATAAACACAAGCAGAGAAAAACAAATTAAATTCCATCAAACTTCATTGGCGGCATGCCATGTCCACTAAGCCCATGCCCCACACCAATTTCATTTTCAACCGCTATCATCTGGCCAAAATCTTAAGCCAATAAAACGCCAAATAATTCGTTTTATTTGCTAAACAGTGTTGCAACTGATTTCGGTTTTCTTTCGTTACCGTTCGACTGATTTTGGTAAAAATGTGCGCGCATGCGCTCTAACCATGACCTCCTTAAATGACGACAGTGGAATAGCGGCGTAGCGCTTCCAAAGCCTCACTGCCGCAGATGATATTCAAATTTGCCAATATAGAAAATCAGCAATTGTCGGCGTATTCGACCTGAAGCCATACACCAAACTCACTCACCAAATGCGGGCTTATAAACCATAAAGCAAACCGAAACACTAACAACAACAACAGAAGAAGAAAAAACCCAAACAGAAACCTCGTAAAAGTCTTTAAAGCCTTATCAGCCCCAATATCGCAGTGATACTTTGGCGAATTATAGAAATGCAATTGTCTGAACGAAACGAGCGCATTTTCTGCACATTTTCCGAGATGATCTGCTAAATGGAAGAAGCCTCGAGCCAGAAGCTCATTTCAGTATTAGTCTGCTTTTTTTTTGTTGTTGTGTACTTCTTATTCTGTTATTGGTTGGTTGTTCATTATTATTTGGCTGACAGTGAGTAATTTAAGTTTCGGCCTAGTTTTTTTGCTTCCAAAATGTATATTATATACTTTGTATTTCTTTAAGGTTGCACTGCGTTTGATTCAAAATTCTTAGTACGAATTGATCATTGGCTGTGGCCAAGAGAAAACTTGAATTGTTCTAACTTAAGTTAGGGGGTCTGTTCCAATCGTTAATACTTTTTAATCATACAAACTTCAGTTTTGTGGGTTCTGCGGAAATTTCATATTTTCTATGTGAAAGGAACGAGAAATTTTGGAATTTCGAATCAATCAACAGTCTTAAGTAAAATATTCAATTCTCTTCCCCTGAAAGTACCAAAACTTATTTCATTCAAACGAAATACAAATTCTTTTCTATAATAACCTCAAACTAGTAAAATCTTTAGTCAGGCCAAAGCCAAAATACCCCCCTAAGAGAACGATAACTTTTTCGATGAATTTACGACCCTTTTTGATGATTCATTATAGTTTTAAAATTTTGTTCCTTAGTTATTCGTTAGTTTTTAAAAGTATTTTGATAATTAAAAAAAAAAAAGTTTTTATTAAATTTACTATAATTTCTTCGATGGTTGTTTTCAATGTTACCGTTCCTTTAAAAAATGTTCCATTTCCATGTTGTTCCATGTGGTTTCCGGCGGTCCATTTCTATTATGTCACAGTCTCATATCCATTCTGCTCCGGTACATTACAATTTCAAAGCGGATATAATTTCCAAATAAAAAAAAACTAGAGAGTGGACTATCTTCGGCTATACCGAAGCTGAAATACCCCCACACAGTAGGAAGAAGTACCTTGAACATAAAAAATTGTGGTCTCAAGACCTTATTTTGAGCCAATTATAGGTGGTTTTGGAGCCCGGACCATGTCCAAAATCCATTTCTAAAAATTTCCAATTAAATCCACAAAAAAAAAAAAATTGGTCTCAAGACCCCATTTAGACCCTTATATATGTGGCTGCGGAACCTCGGACCATGTCAAAAATACGTTTCTAAACATTTCCAATCGAATACAACAATAAAAAATTTTTACCTTTTTTTTCGGTGTATGGGAGCCACGCCCAGTTTTTGTCCGATTTGGCTGATTCTCGAACTTGATCTCAGTATTCACGAGAAAAACATGTAAAAAAAGTTTCAAGTCGATATCTCCAAAACTGCGACCGCTATCGTGCGGACGGACAGACGGACAGACGGACAGACGGACAGACGGACAGACGGACAGACGGACAGACGGACAGACGGACAGACGGACGGACAGACAGACGGACATCGCTAAATCGACTCAGGAGGTGATACTGATCAAGAATATATATACTTTTCCATACCGGACACGCCTCCTTATGGGCGTTACAAACGTTGTGACAAAGTTAGTATACCCTGCCACAGTGAGTGTGGGGGTATAATAATTTGAGAATACCTTTTTTAATGAATATTCTATAATTTTTCGATAGACTTTTCTATTATTTTTCGATAGTTTCCAATTCGTTCCCGTTCCGTTTCTAAATTTGTTCCATTTACATATTGTTCCAGGCATCCGTGGTTCTATCTTCAAAGCCATCCAAATATAAGCTCAACTACGGCAATTAGCGTGCGAAATGGCGGACTGATTCTGATCAGAAATATACATATTTTTCTATACCTGCCACGCCTTCTTTTGGCCGCAACAAACGGTGTGAAATAAAAAACCTCTTGAACACTTCGTAGGCAGGGTTTTTATACCCACGAGTTGTTGTTGTAAGTGTTGTTGGTTTTTCTTCAACACTCAACACGTTCCATGAGGCAAAACAGCCAAGAAGCATCTGGGCTGGTCAACGATAATTCAATTTACCCATCATAAATCAGCAGCAGGCGCGCTGCTGGTTGCTAAGGCACAACTATTTTAGCGCCGCACTGAGATGTTCACTTTGGCGGTCATTTTTGAATTTCGGAAGAGTTCCGCATGTGTTGTGTCTTTTTGGTATGGGAAAATGGAGGGAAATTCAACAGTGCAATGGTGTGAATGAGCCTTTGAAATTTTTAAAGGAAATGGCATGTCACGTGTTTGCGTGAGAGCGGCGAGTGTTGCAGAAGGTGCGAAAGTTAAAGGATCTGGTGAGGGAAAATGTTCTTATTTGTATACAAATAAATATACGAACACATTGGCTAAAGACTTTCAGTATCGGCCGAGGTTTTCATATCATTCAGATCTCCTTTCTTAATTGGTTCTTATCTGACATAGTCACTGTCAGTGCAGTTGTCGATCTCTTCATTTAATAATGATATGCAATAAACCATGATTGCCAGTCTCCAGACTCTGGCTCTGGCTCTGTTATCATATTGAGGTTTTCATCCCACAACAGTGTTTATCGATTGCTTCGCCTTGTACACATCTGATATCAAATCTGATAAAATCGAATATATACTGGCAAAGCAGAAAAGTGTAGAATGTATATGAGCGATATCAGAAAATCCTGACTAGATACTAACTAGCATAGTGTACATAACAACACCACCACCAGCACCACCCACCCAGCACCATGTGTGGGCTCCACAGCAGGGCAAATGTTCGGTATACTCTGGTATACAGACTGCTTTTCCGAAACGCATTCTTATCAATTATGTATAAAGAAAATTCTATCGATTTTCACTAAAAAAGCGAAGAGAAATCTTTTTCAAAGCACACCCCAGCATGGCACAGCTTCCCTGGAATTATGATGGCCTGAAACGTTGGGCATTCTTATCATTTTCCAAGTTCCTAAAAAACAAATCAGTAAAACGTAAAAAAATCGTATGTACCCTCGAAAAATGTGGGACACACAGTCGTTGTATTGTGGAAAGTAGTAGGAAATGTTAGTCCAAGAGGAAAACATTGTGGATGTACACTAATGGAAAATGTGTTGTTGCCGTCGGGAACATTTTCACTTGATACACACAGCGCAATACACGCGAGTAGGGAATTTATGCGAGTTGTGATGATTTTTGCGGTCCTGTTAGCACAAAATGCGTGTCACTGTGATAAGTGCAAAAGTGTGCGTTTATGTCCGCACGCACACATGCAAGCATATATGGAAGGAAACTCATGCGTTGTCGCGTCGGGCAAAAGTTGTTGATATCAACGGTGGACAGCGTGCAGAAATGCATGATTTCCACACACACTATCAAATATTTGGCAGACACATGTGAGTTTGCATCCTAACCTAAAAAAGTAAAAAATTTTTAAAATACAAACATTTTTTCGGTTAATGTGGAGCGGCCAAACTTTTGCGCACTTTCAACGCGCTGCTGTCTGAAATTGAGCGCCTGGTACATTTGAGAAGAGAAATCTACTCGAAAGAGCTAAAGCGCAAATAAATTGAATCCCCCATAATAAACAAGGGATTATCCTCGCCTAGAAAATAAGCTCAACTGCCCGTCCGGCCCTTGAACACACGTACTTGACTTATTTAAAAATACAAATTTAATAGAATTATCACTTAAATGCGCTTAACGAAATCATCGCTGGGTGGGGGTGAGTCCGTTTACTTAAAGGACGTCTCTTCTTACGCCCGAAATCCACCACATGATACAGCATCGGCATCGTGTGCGTTTAGTCACTCGTCTGGTGGACAGAGAAACGTACACTTGTCGTCCTTGTTTTGCATTTTGTGCCCGTGAGTGAAACTGACAAGTGAAAATGTTGAATTTTGGCGCCTTCACTTACCAGGAGCACAAAGCGCTGGGAGGAGTGTGCGCATGGACCAGGACTAGGTGAAAAATCTCTGTGCGGCAGCAATTCAACTAAAATTTTCCCATTCACAATTTTACACTCCCATTTTTGTTGTTCTTGTTTGTTGTTTGTTTGTTGTTGGTATAACAAAAATACAAATTTGGCTGTAAGGGATGAAAGTGACACTGGGAGAAACAATAAAAACTGAAGTAGTGGGTTGCCAAAGAAATATTTGTATTACTTCAAAAAATCTCTATTCGGCTGCTACCAGCAATGACAATATGAGAGTATAATTTACCTTCAAGGGCTTATCAAACAGACGTGCAAAAAAAAATTATTTGCAATCCAACATTTCTCAATATTCCACAAATTTTCTCTACGTGTAGTTGCTCATTTCTCCTTATCATATTACAAATTTTGCAGTGTTGCTCTTTTTTTTTGTGTTGCTTTCACTTCCTTCTTCACTCCCTTTGGAGTTGTGATAACCAGACTGAATTTTCTCTACACTTCTTCTCAAAATAGACCATGAGTGTCCTTGCATTTTCTTGCATACCAGAGGGAAATCTCGTTCATGTATCCTTTCCGTGTCTCGTATTTTGCTATTTCGACACAAGTCCTTGGCACACCAAATATTTCCATGACCTCATTCATGAAATTGTATCCATGACATAGTTTCGCGTGTGTGTGTGTGTACATTTTTTGTGCGTTTGTTTTGATATTAGCCGGCAAATTTTTATCAAACCGGAAGTAATGTCTGCTAGTTTTGCTGTTTGCCCATTAGAAAGGATGCTTTTTGTTTTTGATTTCAGGGACAAAAATAATGATTGATGGGTGGTTGGTTGGTTGGTTGCCATTGGAAATACTTGAAGGTGTTAGGAGTGAGAGAACGATTTGGCGATGAAGTTATTTAGGGTTATTTAAAGAGGAGGGAGTTAATGTTAAGAGATGAAGCGTCCTTTAATTTAAGGTTTTCAGAGAAAATTTATAATTTTTATAATTATTTGTTTATTGGAGAAGATGAATTTTGGTAGAGTAATCGATTGTGGTACAGTAATCGGTTTTGTTAATTCATTTTTATTAGAAAGTTCGTAAGGAATCAATGAAGATTTTGCTTGGGTATTTCTTTAAATTGGTGGCTCCTGTGTAAATGTGTAACTAAGGAAAGACCCAGCTTGCCTTGACATATTGCTTTCAACGAATTCATATGCGTACTTTTAACATTTTCACAAAAATCATTGGTCACAGGCAGCTTGTGATATTACAAATAATTTTCCGCTTCAAATTCTTCGCTAATGCCGCGAAATATTTGGTCAGCCTTTTCGGTCAGTAAGGCAATAATAACATTTATTACTCATGTAAAACACCAAAGGCAACGATTTCCTTCAATTAACCTTCAACCATTCCGTCCGTCCAGTGTGCAATTCGCGTTATTCGCTACCACAAATGTTTAGTTTTAATGTAATTTTGCAATTACGCCCAAATTAACCTCAAATAAAAAAACAAAAACAAGAAAAAACCTAGCCAACATGTAGCGAAAATAAAAGCAATAAAACATTTACCGAAAATCTAATCGGCCACTTACAATCAAAAAAACATTTTTACTTGCATTTATTTTTCATGCTGACGATCAGCCACTGCCACTACTAAGCGCAGCTACTTAGCTCGTTGCCATTACCATTGCACATTGCACATATGTGCGCAATTTTAAGCAATTTATTTATTAGAAAATTGCATTGAAAATTTTTGAAATTTATTCAAAATATTCAAACGAATGCAAGGGAAAAAAATTGCATTCGCCACAATCATAAAGAATTATTATTCCTACTGAAATAAATATGAAATATTTTTGCATTAAGCCAAAAATAAAAAATCATAATAATAATAAGCGACTAGCGTTAAGAATGGCAGCGGGCGCCTTGAAAGACAACAGCAGCAGCAACGAAAAAAGCTAAACAAAAAAAGGAAACAACCAAGTTATTGAGTGCTAATCACAGTTTTAACATCGCCAGGCAGTCGCATAATTGGCCAAACATACTGCAAGGGGTGGGTGGCTCGAATGCGAAGAGTAATTCAGCTACCTTTTGGCCGACAAACCGGGCGATATAAAAATCGCCTTTAACTGAATCGCGCAAAAGGTTAAAGGTATTTTTGCGGCGGCCAGTGTCTGCGGTTACTCGACGCGCCAGCCACCATCAAGGTTGAACTAGTTATGTCCGAAGTTGGGTGTAGTATGGTTGCCACATTTTTTCTTGCCAGGCGGCAACACCTTCACATCGACGATGGTGATGGTGGTGGTGGTGATGCCTTGCTGCCTGACTATGGGTGGGTGCTGTTGCAGTTGCATTCTGTCGGTTATTGCTGCACGTTTCCTTAATTTTGCTAACGTGATAATAAAGTGCAAATAATACACCTCGACTCACTGTTGTTGGACGACGGACAAACCGAACGGCCGGACGGACACACAATTTAAGTATATTCCCGCAATTGTGTCTAAGATCGTTGAATGGCGATTGAGTTGGTGCGGCGGTACGATATGCCACATTATTATCTTGATGGAAATGCACCTGACTCTTGTGGTATTTGCACGATTTGCACATGAGTTCGTTCGCTTGTGGTTTTTGTTGTAGAAATGGTTGCGATTTATGCATAGAGTTGCCATCCGAAAATAGTTCTGAGAGAATGAAATTTTCATTTTGGTACGACGTATCGACTTAGCCCACTATGGAATAATAATAATAATAAGTATAAAATATTTTTATTACAAAAACTTATTTTTAGTAAACCAAATTGTTTTGGAAAATGCAAATAAAGAATTTTTAGTACAAAGAAATTTTTTAGTACTCATAATATTTTCATATGTTATTACAAATAAGAATATTTCGTAGAAATACGTAATTTTTAGTACAGAAAGTATTTTTAGTACAGGACGTATTTTTATTATATTTAGAACATAAAACTATTTTAGTACAAAAGGTAATTTTAGTACAAAAACTTATTTTCAGTGAATCAAATTGTTTCAGCAAATACAAAAAAAAGAATTTTTAGTACAAACAAATTTTTAGTACTAAAAATATTTTAGTACAACCAATTTTTATTGCAAATAAAGTATTTTTAGTACAAGTCATATTCTTATTAGATTTAGAACGTAAAACTATTTTAGTAAAAAAAGTAATTTTAGTACAAAAAAAGTAACTTTAGTACAAACAAAATATTTAGAACAAGAGTACAAAATAGCTTTACAAATTTATTTTATCAATTTTAAAACAAATGATGGCAACTCTTTTAACGTCTTCACCTACAACTGCATAAGCAATTGCTTGGCGGGTTCTTCAACCGCAAAAGAACTTTTCGTATTTTTATTGTAGGATTTTTGCAACAACAACCACAACAACAGCAACAATTGAAGAGTGAAAAATAAAAATGGTGTAATTTAGCTGTTGGCTGCGATTTACAACTAATGCAGCAAACAACAATAACAGCAACAACAACAACATTTGCTGCACGTACTGAGAAACGCTTGTTTTCCAGCTCGTTGTGGCAATTACTCGACAAACAATTTTTACCTTTAGCCTCAAGTTCAAATTTCAAAATCCAAATCAGCAGCAGCACAACAACTGCAGTAATTGTGCTTCTCAGGCAATTCCCAGGCCCGATCGTCGACAGGTTGGTGGGCATGGGGGTATGAGTAACCTGTTGCATCCGACAATCACTCACTTGAATGGCATCACATATTCTCTCCGGTTGTTGCTTGTTATTTGCTGGCGCAGCTCACACCTTGCAGCACAGCTTGCAAAAGGACACGAACTGCAAATCAGAGTTCGTTGCTGTTGCTGTTGCTGCCGCTGCTGCATTTGCTGTTCATTCGGCAATCACATCAAATATGTTGCTAACTTTGTTGTGATTAATTTAAGGGCTTCGTTTGCCTGGGCGATATTTTGTGTGCTGGTGTTTTAGCGAAAATTGCACACAGCATGCAGCAACCTTGATCGTTTTCTTTCTATCCACCACTGGCGCTGGGGGGTGGGGTAATTATTAGTGCCCAGTTTAGCAACTTTTTTTTTTGGCGAATTGCGGTTGCAAATTTGTTTAGTTGCGGTGAGTGATTCTTTTCAAACAAGTCTTGTACTGTGGGTACTTGAGTCTTGTGAGGAGCGAGAATTTCAATGCGGTTCCCACACTTTGTACGAAATAATTGAAAATTTATTAAATTTTGTATGAGGGAAAACTTAAATTTTTACTTAATCTACTTAATTTCCCTTCACACTGTGCATAAGTGCATACTAAGCATATTAGCAAATAATCATAATCGCAGAGAGAATTCCAAAAAGCATTTCCAATTCACCACAACACACCACACAAAAGCACTTAGAATTTACACGCACTTTACGCGTTGATGACTGAAACGTGATAATCGGCACATAAACTGCCTGCATCTAGTGTAACTACACCACCCCGGTTAGCGCGCTTGATAGTAAAACACTAAATGCTCCACATGATGGGGCAATTAAAAGAGTAAATAAAAAAAAGCTAAACAACGAAACGTTGTGTGTGTGTATGAGTGTGTGTGTGGAGAACAGTGCACTTTACGGTAATATTCGACAGTTTATAAACATAAAAACCCAATTTCAATAACATTTCCGACTGTGGCAAATGAAATGGCAAAACGATTTGGCAACTAGCAAAACACTTTACATGCCACACCACGTACAGCAGCAATGGCAACGGCAACGGCGGCTACATAAACACCATCATTGCTACATGGCCTTCCTCCTCCTCCTGCTACAACAACAGTGGCTCAGCAGCAGCAGCATCAATTCAAATTTGTTCCGAACAGCCTAAATGCTGGCCATGTAACGATCTAAATAGCGTAACGTGATCGCATATTGCATTTGTTGGCTGGTGTTGTTGTGTCGATGCTGAGTGGTTGCTGCTCTTGTTACTGACTGTTGTGTGTGTACGTTTTGCAATAGAAAATCGATTATTGAAACATTAATCGTAATGAAATCACTTTCATTTCGTTTAACACCTATTTTACGATCATTTCACGATCGTGTTGTTGCGATATTTGCATTGCGAGCATATTTTTCGGGCTGTTGTTGGGGCTGCGTTGTGTTTTTCGCTGTGGTTTGTTGTTGATTTTATTGCCTTTGGATAATTGAAATTTTATGTTTGGTGAATGTGATCGCTATTCGCGGTATTCGCGATCGCCTCTCTACAACCAGACACAGTTGCCTGAACGTACTAACTCTAACTGATCCTTATGGGCTTTGATGGTTAATTGAAGCAATGTTTTGGCACTTTTGCAAATTGTTTTTTTTCTTCTTTTTTTTCTTCACTTGGGCAAATGCAAACAGAGTTTGGGGCAAATTTTTATTACAGGGTTTATGGGCGGTGGATGTGGCGGCATGTGGAATTTTCATGCTATTAAAGAAGTGAAAGAAATAATAATAAATATTATGTAAATAAAATAAAATATAATTTTGCTTGACTTTCACAATGTAGGTTTGTAGAGAAACCGGGAATTGAATGAGGCCATTTAGCATAGATGTGCTCATTTTTGATTGCACTTTCATATATAAGAAATATTTTCGCAGTCAATAGACGCCTGAGGGTTCTTTCCAGCCCATTTCAACCATTAACGTTTGACTCATATGAGACCCTCCTCATATGTCATCACCGGAAATTTTATAAAATTACCGTGAATAGGATCAGGGGTGCAATTGCATATTTCGATATCGAGCGAAAACTATAGTCTCCTTATCGTTTGTGCTGTCACGGTTGCTGACGGTTGGCGTTAAAATCCAAAATTCTATATGCCCGAAAATTCTATATACTCCTTCTACACAGAAAAAAAAAGTCTGTAAAACTAACCGAAAAAAAGTTGTTAACGTACAACTTTTCAAAATGTATGAAAATTGTAAATTTTTTAACCGAGCTGGTGGGTTGGATTAACAGAAAAAAAAATTGTTAAAATAAATCTTCGAAATTCGACATCAAATAGTTCAAATAATCGAAAAAGTTGTTGTTGTTGTAAGTTCTTTTACCACAATTTTTGATTAAATGTAAATTTTTCACAAATTTACTGAAAAATTTACAACTCAACTGAGAAAAAAATGGTGCAATAAATTGACCATCTCTCATCGGTTAAACGTACCAACATTGGAGGGTTGGAGGGTTGTGTGTATATACTCCTCCAAAATCCTATATACTCCGAGAAGAAAGGGTCCATATAGGATTCTGGACTTAAAAAGTATCCCTTCGATGGCTGTTAAAGTGGCGTCGAGCGTGTTTCAGTAGAATTTTTACCGAAATGTCAACCGAAAACCTTAGCAAAACTATTATTTTTTTTGTGAGAATGGCCAATGATCGTCCGTAACCCTACAATTTGCAAATTAATGAATCATTCTGTTTTATATCCAATTCATTCATATTTTCTCGCGTGCTTAGTACTAAAAAAAAACCAGTGTTTACCAAGTAATGTGCCGAACCAGCAGCTTGCCACTATTAATGCCACATTAACGCCACAAACTACTGTTTCAAACATTACAACATTTCGACTTCGACTTCGGCTTCGGTTTTATTGTTTTTTGTTTCCAGTTATTTTCATTTGGTTATTTCTGTTTCGTGCCAGGATCATACATCAAAATCGCACATTGCCCGTTTGGCGGCGGCAAACACCTGGTTTAAACACTTTGGCCGCATGCAGTGTGTTGCAGATTGTACACGATCGGCTCGCATACTCGATTGTGGCTTAAATTGACATGTTGGTGAAAAATGAAGTGTTTAACGATTTTATGGCAACACAATTGCTACTTTGAAAGATTTAAATGTTGTTCGCAATTGGAGTATGTCCAGGAAATACTCCTAATAGTGGAAACGAGAAAATGATTGAAACTTTTATGTTAATTATTTTAAAGCGAAAAAGCGTTGACATTTGAAGTTCTTTCCCCCACAATGCTAGTCCCCCACAAATCGATTTAATTAAGTCAATAAAAATGTATGCGCCTCAAAGACCAATTTGTTGGCAAGCAAGAAAATATCACATTAGCTGCAAGTGCCCACCCCACAACAACAAAAATTAACACTTCACATATGTACATTTTGACTCCGAGTCTGACCCGAGTGCGAACAACGTTATTCCCATGAACAACAAGAACCACACACACACACACATACGAGTACCCAAAAGCCAAATGACAAGCAATTGTCAAACAAGAAAACTCCTTCGGGGCGACAGGCGAACGTCAGCTTATGACGTTTGCGCTGAGTTGAATTGGCTGAAGTTACCAACTTTCGGTCGCTCGTATATGTCAAATTGGCTGGCGCCAAAAAAAAAGTGCACAATTCAAAACCAAAAAGGCAATCGAGTACAAAGTCCACTTCAGGCCGAGTTCGAGTGAGTCATCGAAAAGCTTAAAGATCTGCAAGCGAAGGAGGCGTTACACCCACAACGCAGATATTTTATTATAATTTTTTGGTTCTTTTCCATTGAGACTCTGAGATGGGTGTTTGTTTGGCGTTTCGCAAAATTTATGTGCAAAGTGCAATGGTAATTATGCAAAGTACTCGCAAGTTGCACACACAACATTTGGTTGCTGTCGCAAAAGCTCTCAATGGGTTCTCGCTATAGTTTCAACATTATTCAAAATAGATTTTCGCGTTGTTCGTTTTCCACATGTAATTGTTTCTGATTAATTTACGTACCTCTGCAAGTTCGTTGTGGTTCTTTGCTTTTGTTTTTGCCTTGTTTTTGCTTTAGTTGTTGTAAAGTGCGACGGTTTTATTACAACTACAATTGTTGTTGTTGAATAAGAAAAAAAACTTCATACTTTACTTGTGGTTTATTGGATTCAATGAGTTTGCCATGTTCCTGGCGTGAGTTATGGCGCAAATTAATTAAATCATTATTGATATATTGATTAATTGATAAGTTAATCAAAGTCATTTGCATGCAATGAGACGAAACGAGACTTGAACGTGATTCATTTTATATGTGAATGAAATTGAAAGAAAAAAAAACTACCATAAAAGTTAGTTAATGGAAACACAGTCCAACACAAACAAATTATGAACAATTATAAAAAATTCCTTTAACTTTATAAATACGCAACACCGCCAGTTCCAAACTCACCGGAGGATAGATATTTATCTCGATTAAAAAAGCTTTTTTTGTTGCACAGTGTCATTATAATATGATAAATTTATCGAATATGTTAAACATTTGTATTCGCAGAAGTTTAGGTAAGAATTTACATGAGATTTATTCTATCCCAGCAAACATTTAGGTTTGATATCGACTCGAGAACGACTCGTTATCGAAGATTTTTCTCTAATGTCGAACGTTTGAAACCGAGTCGATACCGACTCGAGAATCATAGCTTTCTCAATAAAAAGGGGAGTTAGTCTCGAGTTGAGAAAAGGGTTAGTTCTTGAGTCTGTTTCAAACGTTACTTCTCAAATCGACTTCAAATAAACAAAGTGAAATGTGAAACTATTATTATACCGTACACCTCATGAGGTATGGGTATATTCACTTTGGTCTGATGTTTGTAACACCAAGAAGGAGACGTGTCCGGTATAGAAAAGTATATATATTCTTGGTCAGCGTCACCTCCTGAGTTGATTTAGCCCTATCCGTTTGTCCGTCTGACCGTCTGTCTGTCTGACCGTCTGTCCGTCTGTCCGTCCGTCTGTCCGTCCGTCTGTCCGTCCGTCTGTCCGTCCGTCTGTCCGTCCGTCTGTCCGTCCTCTTTTCTTGTAAACACGATTGCAGGAGCTAGAAAAAAGCTAGGGATCCCAAATTTTGGATTTATCCTTTTTAGGTCCTAGAAGGAGTTGGTATTGCAAACGGGCGGAATCGGTCGACTGCCACGCCTACCTCCCATATAAGTGAAAATCGTGTTTTTACCGTAATTTTAAGATTTCACCAAACAGTATGAAATTTTGTATAGTGGGGTTTTTGGGGTCGCTGATTTCTCATTTTCAAAATTCAAGACGTCGGATCCAATATGGCCCAGTAGGTGTAGGGTATATATAAGTCAGCTTGCCCGACTGAAACTTACTCACTTGTTGGATTTTATAGTTAACGAAGTAGAGTAAAGGGAAATAAATTAAATTGAAGTCAATGCCAAAGGATTTTTTGTCCAGCTTCATATAAAACTAACTCAACACAAGAAATTTGTAAGTTTTTTTTGGAAAAAGATTAAGCAAAGATAAAGCAAAGTTGCATTTGTCCAGCCCTTACCGAAAAATGGTTTCCTTGAACCCTTTTTAAATTTCTCCCATAAAATGGGTGGTCAGAGAATTCAATTAAAGTAAAGTTTGACTACATATAGCAACATTTTCAGAATACATTTTTTTTTAACTATTACAGTGTTATCGATAGAACAACCTACAAATTATGTATTTTTGCCGACAAATCCTTAAAAAATCTATATTTTGCTTATCTTATTCTAAAATAAATAACCTTCACACCTAGGGATTATTTAAAATTGATCGATATTGATAGCAGTGCCGAAAATGTCTATAAAATATTCACCAAATTCAAATGACAAACTATAAATGATACATAACTTCTAATAATACTAACCCTTTTTCGGGGAATTTTAAAAGAAGCACCGAAATTGCACTGATGAAATAACATGTGAAAAAAATAACCAACAAAGGGGCATTCGCATAAAATTATGCATTATCGATAACGCAGATTAACAAGTTTACATTTTTCGGAGAATTCAACTGGTGTGTGTATGCCAGAATTCAAAGGCATTGCATTTTATTTACAATAAATACTTTAAATTGCAAACAAAATATAATTTATAAAAAAACCAACAACCACCAACGACATTGGCAGACAAGTCTGCGTCAATGGAAATTTGTCATTTCTTCTGTTTTTTTTATAAATATTTCGAGCGCTTTGCTAAATGAAGTGCAAAATATTGGTGGGGTTTTATTTGTATGTGTGTGTGTGTGTGTGTGAGTACTTTAAAGGTTCAAGTACAGGTTAAACCAACCTTAAGCATACCTCATAAACCACAGCAGATAATTTTTGGGGTTTTTTTTTGCAGTATTTTGTTGTTTTTTTTTTTGGGCACCAAAGTTGACAAAAAATTCAAGATTCGAGTGCGGTGATAATTTCGTGTTTCGTCAGACGACGAGTCGACTGGAGTGGAGTTGAGTCGGTGTTGGAAACGCTGTTCTGCAAGACACCTTCAGAAAAATAAATAAAATTTAAGGTTGGGTTTCAATAAAGTGTTGGTTGCCCTCCCACCCCACCTCCTCCTCGTCGTCTTCCTTAACTTCGTTGTCATTGTTTTTTGGCTCTGAACTGAAGGTGCAAAAAAGGGTTTTGCTCGCCTTACTGCCGTTTGAGGGCACACGTAAGCTGAGTAGCGTTTTTGTCTTTGTTTTTGCCTTGGCGGAAATCAATTTGGCAATATCTTTTCAGCTTGTTGTTGTTGTAGTTTTTGAGTATATTTTCTGGGTTTTTTTTTTTGTTGGCAGGCAGCTACATTTGTCAAATTGCATTTTGATTTGAAGGGAACGTGTTGACATTTGCATATCGTCTCTGCGATGATGAATTGGGTGCAAGAAGGGATTGGTCTAGAATACGTTTCGAGTTCAGTGTGGTGACAAAATGTGGGCAATGAGAGCGAAATTTAAATATCTTTTAGGGAGACCGGTTTCAGTCCGAATTTCTGCTCTTAATTAAAATTTAATTGAATGGCTTAAATTGCCCACAAACAAATCCAATGATCATTACAGCGCTTCATCATCATCGTCGTCGTTATCAGCCCCTGTCATTGTTCGATGTCAACAAGTACTCAAAGCCGCCAAATAACACTAAATGTCAAAATTACAAACGGTACACCAATTGAACTTTGGCGCGAAAATTTCGTATCTGAATTGGAATTGAGGAAATTGTGAACTTAAACTTAAGCTCAGCCGCTCGTCGTCTGGGTAAAGTGCCACAACATTTTGCAAGATTTCCAAAAAAAAAAAAAGCCAAAAGCGCAAAACGGTGGCACGTTTTCTTATGCAAATTGCAAGCTGAGAAGTGTTTAAGTGCCCCATTATGATATTTCGAAATGAATAAAGAACAAAAGCTGACACTTGACTCCATTTTGACAGTTTTTTTTCCCTTTTCTTAAACTGACAACGGCGATGATGAAAACCGATTATTGAGTGAACAAAATGACAGGCCATGGGGAGGAAAAGGTGTGCGCTTTATGCATAAACTTTGAGGAAAATATGCACACAACACCAACAACAACCGCAGTGTTGGCAATTAATTTAATTGAAATCAAAACAAATCCGAAATGTGTTTATCTTCGGCCATAAGTTCAATGTTTTGTTATTTTCATCCAAGTTATGGCATAAATTTACAGCAAAATAGCAAATAATAGAAGAGCAAAAAATCCTTGAACATGTCATCAGCCTTTTTCACCGAAAAGTTACGCGTAAAAATTCTTCCGCAAAATTCACAAACGATACACCACCAAAGATCTGCCAAGAGTCAACGGTCGCGTAAGCGTATGCCGAATACTACAATAGCCGCTTTACGCATTTTCTGTGTGGTATTTTTTCGCTAGATATGTACTCCTAATTTGAATTTGGCAACCATACGCACCACCTCGCACCTTGTGAGGACTGGCCGCTTCCCCGCTTGCCACTTATAAATGCGTGGGGTTAATTATCATTTGTGTTTTTGTTTATTTTTTCTGCGCATTTTTTTGTTGTCGAGCTTTTCGATTCAAATTCCAATGAGTCAATCAACCACAATACACAATTCTGAATACGAAATTTTCGCGCGCATTTTTGGCGTGAATAAATTTCCGTTTCCGCTCGTTTGGATTCTTGCCAGAATCAAAACGTAAGATTTAGTTGCTTCGTTTTTTCACTCGTTATCCAAACATTTTTATAAAACATGCAATTTTTTGGATTTTCTACTGTATAATGAAATTTGCAGTAGTAACTTTTCTAGTTTTTGCGCAAATTCCAATTGCATTTTTTCCAATTTTCAGCTGAAAATTTTTCCATTGTGAATGCGACTGCAGCGTTGCACCAAAAACATAAGTTTAACCCAAATAAGTGCCTTAATCTGACAATAGTAGTTTTTAAGTTCGGATTTGCGGTGCAACGCAAAAGAGAAGCATCAGGCGCAATGGAGTGCCATTGTGAATGCCGAGTTTTGGGTCTCTGTGGCCAGAAGAGTGCGCAATATAGCGCGTCACTCTATGGACTTTTTTTAGGTTGTGTGGAGTGTGTCTTCGCTAAATGTGTACTAAAAAATTGTACTAAAAAATGTTTTTTCAAAAAGAGGCGAACAAAAAGAGTAAAAAACTAGTTTTTTAAAATAAAACCCTTAACTGACTAAAAAGCCGAAAATAAATTTCCTTTAAATTAATTTCCGCAATTTCGATTTAAAACTAAGGATTTTTGTCTACTTTATTCCTAACATCATTGCCTTACAAACAGCGTGACCAGAGTGGAATATAATATTCCACTTCTGAAATATTTTTAAGCTGAGTGGAATATATTTTTTTCAAAAAATATTCGAATATAAAAGTGGAATATTATCTGAAAAAAATATTCCACTTTGTTTTGCGTTTTAGAACAAATTTTGTAAATTTGTTCTAAATTGCTGCCAGACTTAATTTTATTTATTCAGATGCGCAGTGTTACCTGACTTTTTTTTAAATCTGAAATAAAACAAATTTACAAAATTTGTTCTAAAACGCAAAACAAAGTGGAATATTCCTTTTTGAAAAATAAATATTCCACTTTTATATTCGAATATTTTTTGAAAAAATATATTCCACTCAGCTTAAAAATATTCCAGAAGTGGAATATTGTATTCCACTCTGGCCACGCTGCTTATGTTATCGAGTAGAAAAATAGCTGAACCAAAGCTAAAGTACCGAGTACATGTATTCACGAGTACTAGTGTCGGACTAACATTAATCACTAATGAAAAAAACTTCGTACTGAAAAAATATGTAATTTATAATTTAGAAAGAAAAGAAATCCACAGAAAGAGATTTGATTGAAAAGTTAAAAGCCTGCAAGACACGCCAAAAAATAAAAGAAAAATAAGTGAAGAAAAAAAAGTTCACGACAAAAAGTGAAACGTCAGTAGAAAAAAAATTAAAAACCCGAAAAGGCGCTCTCGAGACCCGATTAAATAATAATTTATTTATTCTAAATACGAGTGCGTTCTTTGTAAATTGTAAACCATTTATATCAAGTTCAGTAAACGTAAAACGTAAAAGGATACGGTGCACCAGTTGCGAAAATTATTGCGTCGTTTGCGAGAGGAAGGAGCAGCGTCAAACGTAGGAAAAAAGAAAAACGTACAAAGAGCCCCAGCGCTAGCGGATAAGTCTCGTAGAGTTCCAATTCACAGTTCTTCAAGTTTATTCATGAATGTGTGCAAGGTAATTTGATTATGGATTGATTTTTTTCTATTACTAACTTTTCCTTTTTCCGTTTCCTTTTTTTTCAGTTCCTTGTTTTCCTACGCCCATGAAAGGTAATTGCATTTGAGTTCATGATGGCTTCCTTGTGGCCGACTGAGCTGGGTGTCCTTGTTGCTAATGCAACTTGAAATCTTTTCTATGTCAGGGAGTTCCTTACAAAAGTAGAAAAATAGTAAAACTTGCATCGCCAATGACCAAGAATGAAACTCGTAAATCTTAAATTTTTTCTGTATCAGAATTTCCGAAAGAGCCCAATAGAAAAAATATTTTCCTAATGGTAGTGAGTTGTTGGCCGGGTTATATTGGTCATACATATGAATATTTTCATAGCAACTGATTAGTTAGTTCAGTCCAAAACCTTATTGCTGGTCCACCAAGGCATCTATATTATAAACGGATTATAACATACCAGGCTTACCTTTGGTTTAATTTTAAGTGAATATAGGTTATAAGCTCTTCATAGAGATTACATAATCACTTCTTGATCTACGTGAGGTCTTGGTTCCAATTCTCACTACTTCAATAGAACAAAATTTGTTAATAACTTTTTATCATTTACAATTATTCAATCAATAATATTTCATTCATACATTCCACTAAGCCTAAGCCCAAGCCATAATTTTAAATCCCAACTTTGTACGGTTTGTTCACACACGCCTCCTTGCACGAGATTTGCACTTCAGGCCCGCCAAACGACACCAGCACATTATTTGATTTTCCCCAGACACGCACACGCACCAACGCCACACACAAGCAACATTTTCGCCCACACTTGTACCATTAACGATTCCTTTAATAAAACTGCATTTACAAGTGCCGCCCTGTCGATTGCGTTGTTGTTGTTGTTGTTGTTGTTGTTATTGTTGTAGCTGTAGTTATGCGCCAACTACCCCTACACTAATGCCACCCACCCCCATATCCAATCCCCATTAGTGTTGAAAAAAGCACCCGCCACTCTCCATAGTTGTGAGTTGACTTTAATGCCGGCCCCCAGCATTTTCACGTTTAACAATTTTCTGTAATTTTCGTTCCTTTCTACAAAATGCATTTCAGTTTTGTCAACTACCATCATTGTCCATTTCCAAGCGACACTCTATACTACTACTATAATTTTCTTTTACGTTCATTTTCTTTTCATCTAATTTTTCTTAGTCGAAATGCCCAAACAAAAGATTTTAAACATTTTACGAAACCATTTTTCTGTGATCAGAATTCTTTGTGACATTAGACTTAATGCTTTATCTATAATAGTTTTGTAATGGCTTTTTTTTTTTGCTATCGACTTTTTGCGGTGTCACACAAAAGCAATGGTTAGAATGCAGTAGTAGCCCACAAGAAACAAATTATGTTGGTTTTTTTTTGTAGTCGAGCTTTTTTTTATTTTTGGCCGTTACTAAATTTTATGTTATTTGTATAAAATTACAAGAGTGCTGATTAGCACGTCTTTCCCCATCATAGGACAAGGCAAAGTAACTTTTCCATAGCTCGCTGCAAAAAAAATCTCACTTGGTATCGACCCACCAGCCATTTTACTGTAGCGATTTTGTAGTATCAACTGTGCTGCACAGTCGTCAAAAATATTTGTTAAATAAGGTTATGCCCACTTTTAGGTAATAGTTTAATTTCGACGTCGTTTAATATAATTCCCCATTCAAATTTCCGATGTGTGGTTCCGCTATTGTAGTGATTGAATATTTTTTGTCTGTCTACTGGTCAATACGGCGACTTTTCATAAATTCTGTATCCTCATCCACTACACAACAATTATTACCACATTTCAGCAAAATTGGTCCTCAAAGGCTTGAATTATGTTTAGTATACCATACAATTTTTAATATAAGTATTTTCTTTTTGGACTAGGTAATGAGAGTATATAATTTTGAGTTATTGAATTAATTAGGCGGTGCCACGTCACTTTTTCCAAACTCACAAATTTGTAGCCCAGATTACTTCTCTGCTATGATCATGACAAATTTAACTTTCTTGCAATCTAAAACGGCTGAGATATATGCAGTTTTGCTTACTTGTGGGAAGGTAAAATTGGGCGTGGCATTTTAATGAAAGTCGGTGCAGTAATTGTCGTGTCTACTGCGTACAAACATATAAGTCTCTTTCTCTATATTAGCCAGCTTCTACACGTGGCACATATAAATAAATCAAAAGAAAGGCTCACTGGGAAAGTCTAATTGTTGTCCTATGTATGGTTCTAGAGATATTGCACCTTCAAAATCAGTCAAATTAAAACTTCTTCTTATCATTATTTTGGCATTGACAACTGAAGCTCTGAAGGTACTAACTCAAAGGTAGTTGCAACAATCCCATCAAGAAAGAGTAGCTTTTTATTTAGCAAGATACCGTCTACCATATTACATTAATCAAAAAATGCCATCACAGTTTTTGGAATTGAAAAATTCGACTCCTGATTTTTGAATCATTTACCCTCTATAGACACATTTTACTCAGTTCTGCTTCGGCTGTTTCTTTCCCCAGATGAACATTGTCTTCGATTTGAATATTTCAACAGCAGAAATCTCCAGCAATCGCAGAGAAACAGGCAAATTTGATACCTTACGTTGCTTTTAGTGAGGCAACAAACGGTTTATAATAAAACCAACAGAGAATGTTTAGACCAATCAAGAATCTGATAACTTACATACAAAAGAATGCAAGCGGAAGCGCAATATTCGGTGGAACGCCAGCAGTAGCTGACGGTGAGGAGGCAGAAGAAGTGATCACACCAACTGAAGTTGATGGGAAAATGAAAAAGACGTCTGCAATTTTCGTCGCAGACAAGGCTGAAAGTGCGCAGCAGCAACCAACTAATACAAACGAATTTAAAAGGGCCATCAAAGTCGTACCAGTGAACACCACCACCACCACCACAATGGCAGACAACTTCGATGAAGATGACATTGAATTGCAAATCAAGAGCAGCATAATGCTTAGGAAACCACTGGGAGAGGTAGTGGCAAGCGGTAGTGTGAAAATCGAAGAGCTCAAGGAAGCCATTATCGTGCCGTCGTCATCACCATTGCACGATCACAATCAGAATCATGCTTTGGACGATGAGCTGGAGGACTTTCGCTATGAACCGTTGCCAACCATTGCGATGGATGACTTCTGTTCGGTGGACAGCGTAGAGCCGATTGCGGATGAGGAAGACCAGGCCGATGAGTTCAATACCGAAGAAGAGGATGTGGAAGAGCGGTTTTTGGATGTGACGCCCGAAATCGAAGCATTTGCAGGTAAACGAATTGAATTTAGAAATAAATAAATTTCAAATCAAATGAAATATTGTCTATTCTATAATTTCAGACAGGGAAATAATTGTGCTCAGTGAGGCAGAGCTGAATTCTTCAATCGCCTCTGACGCTTTATCCGAGGATCCCTTGGCCATCGATGATTTCACCCAGACGTCAACGCGTGAATCGATTCTAATAAATCCCTTGGACTCCTCAGCGTCCACCAATGATGAGGCTTCCACCAGCGCCGACATACTCTGGATAAATATTGATGACCTCAAGAGAAATCCAATAACGCCAAAATTACAAAAAGACTCGACCGCTGAAAGCACGCTTCAAACACAAGTAGCCAAGGTCGCCAAGGACAAAACTGGAAGCGGTCAAGATGAACATGCCGAGGAGCTGCGTAGCGACGGTTCGGATTCCGGTTTGGGCAGTGAGACTTCCCTGCTGCAGACCACGGTCACGAGTTCAACGGATACAAGTCAAGCGCATAGCACTGCGGCCACGCCCACTCAAGCACCAGCTCACGAACAAGTTAAAATCGAGGCGACGCCTGACCAAGCCAATTTGCCAGCCGCTGTTTCCTCCAAGTCGACACTAGCCTTGAAGACACCACTGCGTTCCAATCTCAAACGTCGCCTGGATGTCGTCGACGATGATGTGCTCGATGACCCTAACACCTCCATGGCCATTGCCTCGTCCGCCCAGCAGAAGAAATTGAAACGTTCAATCAACTTTGATACCGTACAGGTGTACTATTTCCCACGCCAGCAGGGTTTCGGTTGTGTTCCTTCTGCAGGCGGCTGTACGCTCGGCATGGCCGCACACCATGTCGCCTTCAAGGCGCTCACCTTGGCCGAGCATGCTGCCGAATTGAGGCGCGCACATCGCCTGCAATTGCAAGAGATCAATCCGCGCGGCTCGTCTAGCGACGAGAGCGAAGAATCGGAGGAGGACTACCTGAGCGAAGGTAGCGGCTCCGATTTGGATGCCGAGTCGAGCGGCTTCCTGCAGCCCGTGTCGCCCAAGCAGAGGCGGGCTCTGCTGAAGGCGGCTGGTGTGCGTAAGATCGATGCTAGCGAAAAGGCCGAGTGCCGCGACATACGCAACTCCCGCGACGTGTGCGGCTGCACGTGCCGCGATTTTTGTGATCCGGACACGTGCGCCTGCAGCCAGGCGGGCATCAAGTGTCAGGTGAGTACAGACTCTGTAAAGTTAAGTCTTATGAGTGAAAAGTGCGCACAGTGTGAAAATGTGAGGTTATGTGATTGCGATTTGCCAACTCACCACTTAGCTGAAAGTGTTAATTTATCAAATGAGATAAACTCCAAAACTGACATACAAATTACAGGTCGACCGCACCATGTTCCCCTGCGGCTGCTCTCGCGATGCCTGCGGCAATACAGTGGGTCGCGTAGAATTCAATCCGGCACGCGTTCGCACTCACTACATACACACAATTATGCGCTTGGAAATGGAAAATCGCCAACAGCAAAATCCGCCGCTATGTGGTGGCTACGGCATGTCTGCGTCGTCCTCATCCACTTCCACGCAATCCGCATCGCCGCACGGCATGTCCGGCAACTACTACGGCATGCAAACACCATCGAATTACAGTTCGGGCTACGCTTCGCCCGCCTACACAAGTGATCCGGCGGCCAGCTACTACCAGCAGCCAAGTGCCCACTATGCCAGTGGCCTGCCCACGCCCGATTTGCTTCAGACCACTGCGGCACAATATCAACTGGATAGTTTGGACTCGGGTCTCTTCTCGGGCACAGGAACGCCATCATACGGTGAGATGCCCGCCTATGGCAGTGTGTGCTCAACCTCTGCTTCGCCCTCTTCGGTATACCCCAACATTAACTATTCCACGGTCGCCAGTGGCTTGCAAACGCAAGTGAGTTCAACGCCTGTCCTCTTCTCTTCATATCTCTAATTCATAAATCCTTTTTCGTGCAGGTCTCCTCTTATTCTTCCTACCACCATCAGTCCAGCACAAACTATCTTCCGCCGAATCACAGCAGTGCCACGCCAAGCACATACAGCTCGTGTGCCGTGCCCTCGGTGCCGCCCTACGGCACCGCCACGACCACTGCTGCGGGCATACACTACCATGGCGACAGTGGCGTTGCACTTGAAACCACCAGCTGCACTTCGTTGGAGGGCGCCGGCAGCAGTTTCATAAATCTGAACGCACCCATTGCCAGCTCGTCACGGCTCTCGCAAATCAACGATCTGTTGCAGCACAATCGCAACACCACTGCCGCTTTGGTAGCCGTCTCGCAATGCCCGAGCAGCGGCGCTAGTGCCACACTTTCCAGTGTGTCGGCAGCGGCCACGTCCTCGATCGACACACCGCCCATTGAAGATGCTCACAAAAGTTGCCTGGCATTTGAGGAGCTGTCGCCGCCATTGAATCCCACGCCCATTGTGGCTGTCAGAGAACACTGTGCAGCCACAAAGCTGCTGCCACACACTAAACCACCGCCCGTCGTCAGTGATGACATTGGTGAAGATGGTGTTGGATGCAATGCGGAAGCAGCTATACTCCCAGCAGCAGTTAAAGTGGCCATCAATTGAGCAGTTGGCCAGTCTGCATTCATTTTTTCATAGCAATTGTAAGAGAAGACTTGATTTAGTGTAAGCTGTTAAAAACTAAAATGAAATAACCAATCAAAAGAATCATAGAGAATCTTCAGAGGAACAAACGATGGTTTGCTTTTCCCTACATATTTAACTTTAATGCTAGCCGCGTTATTGCGTCACACTTGTAACTGCTGTCGTTGTTTGTATAGAATTTGTAAAAAAAAAAAAAAAAAAGAAGAAGGAACAAGAAAAACCAATTAAAAAACTAACTTAAACTGTAAAAATACCTTGATTATACTCTAATTTATATCTATATAAAATCTATAATATAGAATCGCTTTAAAATGTTCAAGTTTGATTTTTAAATGTAAATGCCGCAACGGTTGCAAGACCTTTTTATATAGAGAAGCTATGAGAAGACTCTCAATTCTGACTCGGCATTGTGATTTCCAAGTGAACCAACACCAACAGGGTCCACACTGAATGGCACATCAAAAACAAAACTATTAATTCTTTTTAACCAATTAAAAGTAATTTTATTTTATTTTAGTTAAACGTAAAATTTAAACTTCTTTCATTAAGTTTATAAAATACTAATTTGGTCTTGAATGTAAGGAAGTCCATTTTTTATTTTTCACATTTCACTAACTCTTGTTGGCAGTTAACTATATCTCTATCATCTCTCAACTGTAACTTAGAAGTCGAATCCTTTTGACCCAAAAAGTAGCTTTGTTATTCTCGTTTTAATTATGCAATATGCAATCTTAATCGTACTAAAAAAAAAAAGATATACACTCAAATAGTATGTAAAAAGGTAAATATTATTGTTTTGCAATATATCTTTTCTTTCCTTTTGATTTTGAAATCATTTCAATACAAAAATGTGTTATTTAATTTCTTACCTCCTCATAAATAACACTGGTTGAAAGCCAAAAAAGCACTGGAACGTGAGAGGTCAATTTATACTAATTCGAGAGAGACCGGAGTTGAAGTATTTAGACTGCTTAACCTTAATTAGTATAAATTGACTTGTCTCGTCCCAGTGCCTTTTCTAAAATATTCATTTGTCTAATAGTGTAATTTAACAAATATGAACTTAGTTTTTTTAAGTTGATTTCACAAATTATTTTGTAGACGACCCTTACACGCTCAAGTCTGAGGCATCAGTCATTGTATGTATATGACATCAATCAAAGTATGTTCCGATTAGCCAACGAAACTGAAAATCAATGTTTGGAAGTGCTATTGCTGGCGAATTGTGAAGTGGTTCTTATTGGCATGGGGTTTTAAGTTATAGGAAAACAAAATTTTCAGGAAAAAATATTTATATTTGGACATGCCTGGGCGTGACTCTCCAAAATTTATTAAGGTCGGATTAGGTACAGTACGTTTTTGGGAAAATACGAAGAAAAACACTGTGGATAGTGTTTTTTTTACTAAATTTTATCATGCATTTTTCTTATTCTAAAGCTTATGTTTACTTTTTTTTATGCCAATATTTTCTTTGTCCCATTGTAAGTGATTGATGTTTTTGGCTTGAACGTGTTAAGGCCGCACTACAAATATATTCTTATATTAATTGAACTCATATTTAAGTTTATGATGTCTATTTAATTTTTTGTTAAATTCAGTTATTCTTTCGTATACATATTAATTTATAAACATTGCAAAATGCTACCACTACGCTGAAATTACACGTAAATTCAATAAAATTTCAAACCGAATCAAATAAAACTGAATTTATGTTTAATTAGGGCAAATTAAAGAGTCAGGTGGATGAAGGTGTTGTGGATCATCTCTTGTCCGGAATTCCTTCCAAACTTTAATATCGATAATCAAATAGATAGGAGATTCAGGGCGTTTAAATGATCTTAAGGTTTGATTAGTGGTTCCTAGATCTCGGAACTACTAGGACTCATCTACTGAGACAAAAAAGATGCATTAATCAATGGCACAGCCCTTATCTGTGTTTTTTCCACAATCGTTACCGAAAAAGTCGCCTGTATGTCAAAACGTGTTTGTGTGTTGATTTTTACTATCCATTTTTGGGTTTAAGAAACACAAATTTCATGACCCAGAAACTTCCAACTTTGTCATATGCAATAAATAATCTTCAAAATATATTTTGCATAAAAAAAAATTTTAGTTGAAAGTTTAATTAACAACGTTGTTACATAAAGCATACAAGCACTACATAAGTATTAAGTAATAACAAATAGAAAAAATGTAAATAAGTAGTTTTTCACGCAATTGTTTCAATAATTCTAAGTAGAATAATCCACTCCGAAATGCAAGTAGTAGATTTTGTCTTCAATCCAAGCCTAAAATAGTAAAATCTTCTAAGGCGACAGCATAATCAAAATAAAGTCAGTCGAAAACATTAATCTGAAAAAAAAACAACTAACTAATGCAAATAAAAGCTAAAGAACATACCACGATTATTGTACCACTTTAGAATGTTTAAGAAAGAACCAAAATTTTTCAGTTGTATAGAAAAAAACTCTCAAATAAATATTAAATTGAACAATTCAAAGGGTTGTTATTTTCGCGATTTGCACAGTTTTTGTAAGTTGAAAAATATAAAAATTGGAACTATATCGGAATACAATGAAATTGGAACAAAATTAAAGAAAGGATCGGTAAATAAAAATTATCGATAAAGATTGAAAAAATTATCGATTATGGAAAAATTAACGATATAATTACGAAAAATAATCGATACAATTACAAAAAATTATCGATTATGGAAAAATTAACGATATAATTACGAAAAATAATCGATACAATTACAAAAAATTATCGATAAAAAATCGATAATATATCGAAAAACCATCAATAAAATATAGAAAAATCGTCGATAATATATCGAAAAGTACTGCGAATCATTGTTATGTCCAGACTCAGATATGTACCTGATAATTATAGTTATTGATACCACTTATTTGTTTCACTATTTGCCTGTTAAGTGGGCAAATTTTCATCAGCAGCTGTTATCTGAAATTGCTTACGTACACATATTTCACCATTGTTTGTTTTTTTTTTTTTTTAATTTTTATTGATTACAAAACTTATTGCATACATTTGTTTTTGGAAAAAGAATTTAAGAAACTTAGTGAAAAATTTTAAAACTATTTTAAAGAACAATTTGCATATGCGCCTAGAAATCCATTCATCGTTTTCGTGATTCTATTATTTACGTGTAATTCCAAATTTCAATTCAATTCTTCTTGAGAATGACACTCTTTTTACATGGGATCACTTTTGTAGACCACGCCCACCTGCTTTCGAATCTCATCCTCAATATGTGCGAAGAGCAAACTTTCATTGTGGCTGACATTGTCGTTCTGTAGCTTGCCCTCGATAATGCTTTGTCGTGCCGCCTCGGCCTCATAGCGCAGACCTTCAGAGTGGAGGAAATTGGTGGCACATTTGCCCTTGGGCAGGACCCATTCCTTCTCTTTGCCATCAATATCAATGATTGAAACAGGACACCAGAAGTTCACAAGCTAAAAGTTAAGATTCTTAAAGTTGTTCATCTAGTCAGAATATGGAATTGTCATCTACCGTTATTTGTCCTTTGGTGCCCTTGATCACTGCCTTGTTGTCCAACTGCTCCTTAGCACTGAATCTCATCTTCGATACGCGTCCGCCAGCATATTGCAACTCACACTTTACATCTACATCCACGCCGTCGGCATTCAATTCACCAGAGGCAACGATTTTCAGAGGCGGTTCCTGGAATGCCCACTGCGAGCACTGAATGGTGTAAATGCCCAGATCCAAAACCACACCGCCACCCAAATCTTTCTTTCTATGAAATGTACCATCAATTTTAATCATACAAAAGTTGTAATCGAATCCACAAGCAATACTTACTGCAATCGGTCGACCTCGTTCAGCGGAAAGCCAAAGGAAACATCGACTTCCTGAATTTCGCCCAGCACGCCACTGTCGATTTGTCTGCGCAAATACTGGTAGGCCGGGAAGAAGCGAGACCACACAGCCTCCATGAGGAATAGTTTCTTCACCTCAGCATATTGTATGAGCTTTTTGGCCTGTTTCTGATTCATGCACAGCGGCTTCTCGCACAAGACATGTTTGCCGTGCTCCAGCATTAACATTCCTATTTCGAAATGCTGCGGATTGAGCGCTCCAATGTAGACAATATCTTTGGGTGAGAGGGGCGTGTGAGGGGATTAAACATATTTACTTAATTAACATTTCCGTACTTACCCACATCCGTGCACTCTGACAATTCCACATAACTGCCAAATGCTTGTGGAATGTCGTGCTTCTTGGCGAACTCCTCCGCCCGTGTTACGTCACGAGCGCCCACTGCCACTATTTGATGTTCGTCGAAAGGAAGCGTACTCAAGCCGACACAAAAATCATGACTGATTTTGCCGGCCGATGCAATTCCCCAACGTAGCTTCATGTTGATGCGGTGACTGTTGGAAACGAATTGAATCAATTTAAATGGAAATTGATGATGGGTGATATGCTCTTATCAGGTAAGTTAGTTTACTAAAGCTGATTGCACCTCAAGCACCCACTCTTTAATCAAACTGAACTGCGCAATTTCTGTAGCCACTCTACTTGTTTTGCCGGTATCAATCGTTTTGTGCAAGTTTCGATTGCTCTTGGTTAAACAATCAATATTTGTACAAATTAGCGGTGGTTTATAGAATGTTTATAGAATTGGTAGTAATTTTAGTAAATATAATTCTCACCTTTAAATTTTTCGGGACAAACAAAACGATTAAAAAAATGATTGCAAATGCAGCCAGATGTTCTCAAGAAGTAAGTTTCAGCCGGTCAAAACCGCTTATATATACCCTACCATCCAGTGCGCCAAATTGAATCCGCCATCTTGAAGTTTGAAATTTCGGCATCAATTTCGAAATCAGCGAGACCCCAAATACCCCATATACCAAGTTGGGAACTCCCAGGGCTGTGAAAACCATGTTTTTATAATTCGTGAAGGTGCTTTTACTAAATGCCATTTGTACCTTAAAGTATGGCAACCTCCAAGATGCCCAACAGCTGATTTTGTTTTCATAATCACAATCAGCTGTTTTCCTGCCGGCCAATAAAAAGTTGGAACTTTGGAAATATTTGGAACCATGCTTCGAAATTTTATTTGGACAGTGCAGCAGCACGGTAAAAGAGTATATAAAGTAAGTCATTGCAATATGTTTCGAATAATGTACTCAATACCTACTAATTTTAGTGGCCGATGACACAGCAGCAACAACATGCAGCAGCTACCTTCGCCACAAAAGCATCCACAGCCGAAATTTATAGTCTCGAACAGGCCCACATCGATGAAGCGCTGCTATTGACGCCCACATTGGCCTCTGTGTCGCCCGAAATGTGGCATAGAGCGCATGAGACCTTTGCCAATCATGGCCTCCCCACAAGAAACTTTCTGCAAATTGTTACGGGAAATCCGGGAATACTGAAACGTGCACCTCACAAAATCATCGAAAGCATCGAGCACTGGCGTAGCTGTCAATTCGGTGAGAAACTGTTGCACATCCTAATCACAAAGTATCCAGAACTGATGGATATTAGCAATGAACGGATCCTGCGCACACATTTCACCTACCTGAAAAGCTTTGCGGGCACCAATAAAAATGTGTGGAAGCTGCTGATGAACTCGCCAAATCTTATGGAGCAGTCAGAGGAATGCATCGAACGGAAAATGGAGTATTTTAAAACTGAGATGCGCATCGAAGTGCCGGAAATTGTCAAATCGGAAGCGTTGTCCAAGCCCTTGGAGGAAATTCGCTGTCGTCATGTGTTTCTCACACGGCTGGGTTTGTTCAAGCCACGTCCACTGAAGTCAGATCCCAACGAGCCAACAAAGAATCCTCGTTTGTACAAGATGACGGACACGTCGGAGAAGACATTCGCCACGAAAGTGTGCCACGTATCGCTGGCAGAGTACGAGGCTTTTAAGGAGCTCTATCAGAGGGAATATCAGCGCAAGATGCGCGCCGAAGATGTAGATGAAGAGTTGAGTGACGATGAAGAATAATGTACAAATAAATTGCCAAAGTTAATGGTAGTAAAAAATTCGAATTTGCTCGTTTTTTAGTTGACTAGCTCCCCTTCTCTAGTACATAGATTTCTGTAAGCACTTAGTAAATTTCAGTTGAAATTCGACTTATGGATTTAATCTACTATGGAACTGATTGCATGTATATGAGATAACAAGGTGTAACAGTCCAAAAATATGATAAAAATGCTATACGCACTTATGGCTAATTCGCCACCCAACGATGTATAACTTTTATTAATATTTTTGGGTCCCCAAATCGATTCCTAGCTTTTGTGCCATCTCGATTGTATATATTGTACCATTCAGTTTGATTTACATATACAGTGGTGGCCAGATAATAAGGGACAGCTTTTTTTTGAAATTTTAGGGGAATCCCGAAATTTGAAGAAAACTTTTTACCTTATTTACTCAATTTTGTTGTTTTTGTTTTGTGTATAAAATGTGAAAAAAATCAATGCACAGAACGAGAATCCACAACTCCTTGACCACTTATTTAAAAAAAATTATTTTGCAAATTCAATACTGAAAAATTACCGAAATCTTTACTCGATACCACCAACAAAATAAATAAAAAAAAACAACAACTCGATTACAAAGTATTGCATTAACCGGGCAGCATCGCAACTTTTTCTTTTATTTCCACTTAACTCAAAACGAAAAATCACTTTTCAGTGAAAACGTCAAATGCTTTGCTTACTTACTGCACCAACCAACCAACCAAATTCAATATCGCGCCAAAGTCTGCCATTGCATTCGATTCATTCAATAATTTTCCAAGAAATGGCGAAATTGCGGGTGTTGTGTTCGTTGCACGCCTTTCTGCTGCTGGCCAACTCGCCGCTGCTGACCAACTCGTTGGCTGGTCGCTGGCCAATGGGCAAATATGGATTTCTGGATCTGCATGAAGTCACTCGACTTGAACGAGTGGCAGTGATGGCCGAAGTGGCTTGCACTTTTCTTTGCCGATCAACTGGTCGACGCCGCGGCCATCCATTACGGTACATGGTCATCGACTGCATTAGTGGGACTAGTTGAAGCTTTAGTTCCTCCATAATTAGTCATATTTGTTTAGCGTCCAAAAGCTGGTGTGCGCGAGTGCTCATATTTGGCGTCTTCTGCCATTTGCGGGCGCACGCATGTGTGTAGTGACAGTTGCGGTGGCAAATGTTGTGCGACATGTTTTGCCTGAGATTAAAAATCGAAATGAATGAATATGATTCTTTGATTTGAAATTTATTTCTGCAGTGTTCTGTCTGGCACCTGCGCTATTTTTGTCGGCTTTCACTTTCTTTTAGAAATTTGTGTGCTGTAAAGTAACACAAAAACACACAATAATTTAGGAGCGTCGCACATTTGTAGAAAACAAACCGAAAAGAAGACCTCCCCCTCATCAGACCGATTTCAATTAAAAGGTTTAATGCATGCAAGAATGTCTACGCGTTTGCAACAACAACAGCGCCACAAATTCGAAACAAATTTGTAATGTCTCGAAATTACTTATTCCACATGCACACCACTTCGCCAGCGTCAATTTTCACTTGTCGCCGGCCGTTTCATTTCGTTTGGTTTCGCTCATTTTGGATGCACTTCGTGGCCAGGTCAATGCGACAATATGGTAGCCACAATAATTTACTAACCCAAATGTTGTGCCTATGTCGGAATGGAAATTGGTAGCAAGAGCTTTTAAAGCAATTATCACATCGATTAGGATTGGCATTGGAGTTTATGGTAGCAATGTGAAAATACAATTGTGGTGAAACTATCAATAGGGCCTAAATCCAATAGTATTTACCATTCAAAATATATATGACATGCTCAGAGGAAAAGAGCACAGATGCTCCATACCATTCATCGCTTTTTTATTCTGAGCGTGTCATATTTGCTAGAATTTGTGAACTGTGGAAAACAAAACATAATTAATTCTTATTTTATACCCAAAAAGACTTAAGCACACAAACATATTTTGATTGTTTTGTTGCTCATTAAACTTGATCGTTTCTATAAATTTGAAATCAAAATTTCAATCACAAATTACCTGCACGCAGTCAGTCAGCCATTTGCGAGCATTTGCCCACCATGCAGTACTTTCCTTTTCTACCAAATTAGCTTGAAAGCAAACACCGAAAATGTTTCTTACATTTTGCAAACGCTCGTGTCCCAGCCACTCCACACCCCAGCCGTGTAAAGTAAATAAATACTTTTTATGACAACCGATTGACAATTTGACAAATGGACATGTACGATGATGGATCAGCTAAATATGCACAACGCACGCACTTGGTGCAAATTTCAATTTGGAAACAATTTGCATAATTAATGTTCCAGTGTTTAGTGAGTTTTGTGGGCTGACTGCGCTTCCTGTCGTTGATTTGGAAATGTTTTTTTTTCTTCTAATTTTTAATTTTGAACAGAAGAAAAATTGCTAGGTGTTGTTGTTGGTGTTGCTAAAGTGTTTCTCGTTGTGTGAAAGAAGGCAACGTTGTGCCAAGTGGGAAAAATAACAAAGAAAGTTGCATTTACTTAAAAAAAAAGCAACAACAACGACAACAGCGAAAATAAATAGTATTTAGCAATTTGACACATAATTTGGCGGATTTGTGAAAATACGTTTTTAAGTATGCAGCAAGTGTCGTTCGGGCGCATTAAGTGCAAATTGAAGGAACTTCAAGTTTTACGCTTCAGTCTTTGGTTTTTGTAGACATTCATTGTTTGATGCAGAATGGAATGTTGAGGAAATTCGGAATTGATTTATTGACAACACTTCAATTGCCAACTCCGATTCAATTCATTGTAATTCAATGTTTTTTTTTCTATTATTGCGAATTTCGAAGTGAGTGAGGACTTTCTATATTTACTTAGTACAAGACGTGGTAACTGGACACCACGCCTTTAGGATGGATCTAGTGTCTAACAACAAATGCTGAAAAAT
This sequence comes from Heteromyza rotundicornis, assembly GCA_951394025.1. Classification (NCBI taxonomy): domain Eukaryota; kingdom Metazoa; phylum Arthropoda; class Insecta; order Diptera; family Heleomyzidae; genus Heteromyza; species Heteromyza rotundicornis. Next base: position 50,532,324 of record OX596013.1, on the reverse strand, counting down.
CTACTCTGGTTTCACCCGACACCGGTCACAAAATACTCGGAGGTGCTTTCGCCGCCGCAAAAACCTAACCTCAATGGTATTTTGATAGCTTCATATTTCAAATTTTGTTTCTAGTCTAAACTCACAAGGTGCAGGGTATAAAAATACATGGAATGTGGTACCCATTTGACTCATTTGAATCAAAAATATTTTGCTCTAGGCTGGCCAAAAAAAATTCCATCGGAAATGTTTCGGAAACGAAAGTCTGGAGTACAAAAATAAGAAATATTGCTGCCGCAAAATGTCTATGCCATTCCTTGCGTTCCGGCAATACCATACCAAAATGTTATCTACAGTTTTCCCATAATTAGTTATAATTTTCCACACACACAAAATACGCTTCAAATTGCACACTCAGGCCGCCACCGCCATTAATCTAGCCAACACGACGACGACGCAAGGAGAGCTTATCTGTAAAATGTTAAGTTTCATTACCATTATCGAATACAAAAATTTATTAAATTTGCATGCAGCAGCCATAAATCCTGGCAAATATTAAACAAGTCAACAGCAACAGTTGAAATCAATAAATTTATTGATACAATTTACACACTGAGCGGCAGCGGCATCGCTTGCCACCACCGCAACGACATACTACTGGCAATTGCTGCTGCTCCTGCGACCGTGCTGCTGTGCGTAGAGCAGCACAGTGAGGCTGTCGGGCGACCAAGCAAACAAGCAAGGCTTACACACACGCAGGTGCTTTAGTGCTTTATTCGCACTAAACACGCATGCACGAGCAACGCGATAATAATGCGACGGCGGCTGCTTCGAGTCAGCGGTTGAGCGAGCGGAAAAATGCTTGATTACGCTGTGCGACACAGCCAGACATGTAGGCAGACATGTTGCTGCTGATGCGACTACTGCTGATGATGATATGCAAAAAAAGAGAAACAAAAATAGCCAAAACGAATGTGCTTCCAGATGCTGTGTGCACTTTGCGACTGGTTTCAAATACTTGCTTGATTTAGCTTATTTTTCGCGCAATAGAGCATGCGAGCATTGAAGGGGACTCGATGCATAGGCAACGATCCAGGCTACACAGACACTCGCTCACTAAGTCACCATGTCTCACCGCTTCTTATTGCCTGCCTGGGCTTTTTGTTTTGTTTGGTTCAGCTCAGTTCAGTTCAGGCAATGCATTTTGATCGTATCGCTGGAGGATATTTCGCGGACGGCTGCAGCGGCGGCGTAAAAACGTTTCTGCTGGAGCTGTTAAGTTAAATTATATTGTAAACTGATATCGATTTGCAGACATTAGTTGGCCACATGTTGTTGTTGCTGTTGTGGCTGTTGTGGCTATTGCCATTGACTTGAAGCCTCAGCCTAATTGTGTGGGATGCGACGACTTAAGTATTTGGTATTTGGTATAAATTGCACGATTCGATCTTTGGTGTAATTCGAAACTTTTGAGTGGGGCATGAGTGGAATTTGATGTATTTTTTTTTTTCGGGAAGTCTGGGAAAAAAATTGTTACACTGGAAATAATCATAAAATTAAAATAAAAAGAATTAAAAAATGTTTATACCAAAAAGTACTAGTTAACAACACATAAAATACATAAAATAAAAAAAATACAGAAAATGTGCTAAAAGTTTGTATTTATGAAAAAATATTCGATCGAGTTCGCTTCTTAAGTCTTTTGATATTTTTATCCATGAAAAATTAAAAGTTCGTTTCTTAAGTCTTTTTTTTTTCTTTTCGATTATAAAATTTGTTTTCAATCCAATTACACTTTTCAACAAATTTTTAATTTTTCATATTTTTTTTCCATATAAATAAAGTTTTTTTCTTAAGTCTTTTAATATTTCTACAATAATTACAAGGAGCAAATATTGCATAAAAATTGGCATTTAATTTTTGGCAGTGCTTTTGTTTTCTTAATTAATACTTATGCTCATTTTAAAAGCATCCAAGTGGACCAAGTGAAAAATTTTTATGTTATTTTTCGTTTTTTCGAGTTTTTTCTTAATTTTTTTCTTAATTTTTTTTGTTATTATTCATACATATGTTTCCACACCCAAACAACAACATAATTGTGTGATTTTTGCATATACTATATACTTTTTAATGGCTCAGCGTATATTTTGTTTTGTCAATGAAATTGCCGCATACGAAATTGTCGTGGCTCTGCGGCAGATGGGCTGGTCCACAGCTCGGCGGATGTGTGTGACGCAGCAATGTCCGTTTCGCTTTAGTCTGACCTTAGGGGCATTGTAGAATTTTTTTTGGTTTCGTTGCTTGTTGTGGTGGTGCTTTGCTAGAAACGTCCATTGTGGTTTATGTAAACACTCACGCGGTGTACTCGAATGTAATAGTTGGGTGTGTGAGTGTACGTTCGCAAGGCAAGATATTTATTGGTAAATACGCAAAGAAAACGAAAGTTTTCGAAATGTTCCCTCATATTTGCGAATGGATTTTAATGGTAATGCAGTAGTAATGAAGTGACAGGTGACATTATGAATATGTGAAATTTTCAGTGTTTTCGTTTTTTGGCCGTAGGTTTAGATATCGAGTTGCGGGATTAGTTCAATTGTGTTTTTTGTAATTAGCACTTAAAATACGAAATAAGCTTCTGGGCAAAATTCATATTTAAAATTTTCACTAATGTTTAAATGGAACGAAGTTCAGCCTGACTAAGGAAAGAGCGATGGGATCCCTGTAGTCATAAGGGTAGAGTGAAAAATTCGAAAATCATCTAGGCAGCGTATTCGCGTCAATAAGGTAAAATATATTTCGAACAGGATAATACCCTTCAAATGAAGTCTAAAAAAATCTGGTATCAAAGGTGTCCCGAAAGTTTCGCATTGCAGTCAATAATAAACCGTAAAAGGTTCCTTCCGATGTGAATGTTTATAAACATTTGGACGAAAATGTAGCGCAACATGCCAAGTGAGACATTGAAATACGCAGCAACAATGGCAATGGCACAATATAAATATTATCAACAACATACTCGTACACGCATAAGCACAGCAAAGGCAGCGGCACGTACATAGCAGTGTCTGTGAACGCTTATTGATTCGCTTTGGTCAGCTTTTGGAGGTTTGGTTCGTTGGACTGTGTGGCTGATGTTGCTGTTGGTGTTGCTCTTTTTCGTTACTGCTGTTGTTGTTGTTGTTGTTTCGGTTGCGCTTTAACTGTTTTTCAGTTTCAGTTTTGTGCGACAAGTTGCTGGTAATGCGAGGAAACAGCCAGCGCACAGTCAGTTAACGAACGAACGCTGTTCGAAACGGATGCTTTTAGCGGAAATCGATTGAGGCACACAAAAACAAAAAAAGAAGAAGTAAAATAACAAATCGGGCGCAGCTTAGTAGCTTAGTAGCTTACCTATCAACAACAGCAAACAAATCAAAAACAAAAGTGAAATTTACTGAATGAAGTTCACCGAAACGCACCGCAAAGTTTAGAGTTGTGTGAAGAAAAAGGATATGAGAAGAAGTTGTTCTTGGAAAATAAATGAAAAAAAACACAAGTGCTTGAAAGAAATTTTTTAAATAAAATTTTACATAAAGTGCAAGTGCAAGGATTTACAACAAAATTGTGAAGATTTGTTTGAAAACTACACACACACTTAACTGAAAATTTTGCATTTGGATACTGAACGGTTTATGGTAGGTTTCGGAATATTTTGTATTTACTCAAGTGATTGAAATCCTTTTCGGAGTTCATCACTATCGTCATTATTGTCAGCTACTAAATTGTGTGATTGTCATCAGTTTCACTTATCGTCTGTCAACTTTAAGTCCAACACTATTTGCTAAGCGGACAGTTGGACAGACCGACATGAATTGGCCTCATCATAGTTAGGAAGCTGCTTCACTTCACTTCACTAATGTTGATGGTGAGGCCCCTTTCATCGGCTCGGCTCGTCTCGTCTCGTAGCCTTGCCACTGGTGACATGGTGTTATGTTAACTTCTTGCATTTAACTATTTATCTTTCACTTAAAGTGAAGATGGCATTCTTTAAATGAAATTAACTGCCGCCAATGTCGCCGTTGTGTTTCTGCTTCTGTTTCTGCTGCTGCTGCCGCAATTAGTATTTGTCTTTGGCTAATATTGTGCGGTGTTGGTATGCATTTTATGTCGCGTCTGCTATTAATTTTATTTTGTTATCGATGTTGTTGTTGAAATTGTTGTTTGGTTTACGCAAAAAGTCTCGCTTTCTGTCCAACGTCTATCCATCTCTGTTTGTCCGTCTGTCTGCAATTATTTAGCCTTCTTTTCTTGCTGTTTCCTTTTCCAAGTGCAGCTTTTCGATGTTGCTGGTCTGTATGTGTGTGTGTGCGTGCATTAAGGTTTATGTTATTGAGTAAATTCATCTATTCATGTCTTATTTATCAAACAGAGTTACTATTGAAATTCCATACTCGGCCATAAAAAACATTTTCCGGTCACTGAAATTTTCAATTTTTTGTAAACTTATATTTGCTTAGAATTTTTGAGTGGTATGAAATTTTGGAAAATACATTTTATATAGTTGAAGGATTTAATCCACATTTTTTTGTTGAAATGAACTACAAATGTAACTATTTGGTATTCTACCTTTTAAAAAAGTTTTATTTTAGGCAGCAACAAATTAAAAAAATGCAAAGGATTTTTTCGCTCGAAGGATGCTTTCCATTTGGTAGTTTGAGTTGCTCCGGTTGCTTCAAAGATTCGAATAAAAAGACACAATAACTCCTAAAATGCAAACTAAAACACGATTTGTTTTCATAGAAATAAGTCGAATTCCCCTGCAATCAAAATGCTTTGACGCTTAAAAATTAGTTTCAAAAAATTGTTCGAAATAATAATACAAAAAATTATTCTTAATATCCGTGATTTACTTAGAACTATTCAATATGTAATTTTTCATTTCTTAAAAGAAAGTTTGTAAAGATTACCTACGAATTTCGATTAAGAACAATCAAAAATATTGATTTGGTTTGCAATTATCTGAAATTAATTACATTTTCCTTAGGCTATATGATCATAATGGACAATTATTACATTCGCTTTCTTAAAAATTTCAGATTAGAATATATTTACTTTTCATTAAGGTGGGACACAGCTCCACAGGGTATACAAAATTTATTTATTTAAAAAATAGTATGCCAAATTTTTTTTTATATTTACTGAAGTTTAGTATGGAATTCTGTAATAGCCTACGGACTTTCTTAGAATTATTTATTTATTACAACTGCCTAGTTAAAAAGCAAAAACCTTTCGTGTATGTATGTACTAATTCATATGTATGTACTTATCATATTATGAAAAATGTCCAACTATCGCAAGACTTTGTAATAGCAATGAAGATGTGAGAACAAAATGTTGATTGTTCTCACTTAATTAAATGCGAAGTGAGTAAATAGGGATGTATCACGCGAAAATGTTTTGTATAGGATAGCCTCAGGTTTAAGATTCATTAACAAATTTACAACATATCTTCCCCTGGGAAAAAAATTGTCTTTTGATACATTGAATTCAGTGCAATGAACTTTGAGTTTGTAAGCAAGGAATATTTACAAATACTTAAAAGCAGTTCCCGATCTAACAACCATAAAGCATAGTTTCCTGATTTAAAAAGAAATGCAAATGAGATTACAGAAGGCTCAGGGATTAATACATTCGCCATTGAACCATTGTGAACTGAAGTATTAACATTGTCACTTTTGATAACAAGGCGGAGTCCTCGCTGCGCTGCAGTACAATATATACTGCAGACATGCTCAAAAGTGAAATAACCACTTTTTCTGATGGCACTGCTATCCCGTTCTTTTACCTAAGTTCATACAGAAAAACTCATTCTTTCCACCAAAACTTAGTCTCGATGAAAAACCAAAGAAAACAAACTAAAAAGAATAAAAGACAAACATCCTGAGAGATTTGAAATAACTACAATAAACGATTTAATTCTGAAACACTTTTGGCTGTTGTACAGTGTCATTATCAAAGAATTTGAATTGTCTTATCATTTAGACATTGCGAAGTAAATCCTCAATATACACTCAATTTACAGCCAAAAGTGGAACTTGGACCAGTAAAATTTACAATTAGAAGTCAACAAGAGTCTGATCATTCAGATTACAGACCAAGCCACTTACTTTTAATTTAGTTTTTAAATCGGGTTCGCCACTTGAGTCTTTTGGTTTCTCTCAAATATTTATGATAGTCTGAACATTTTGTAGCAACAAACTTTATGCTTCAAAAAAATATTCCCACCGAATGCCAGATCTCCCACCATGTGCAGCTGGAAATAATTTTAATTGCTTGTCACACGACTGGGAAAGAGATTTACGAGTAGGTTTGTTGCAAAATACTACAAAATATAAAAAATAAATAAACCTCTTTATGCTTTCCAACATGCATTTCTAGAAGAAGAAGAAGAAAAAACATAATTGAATTGACGAAGCACCCAACGAAAATCAAATAAAACCAACACAAACAAAAGACTTAAGAAGGAAACTACTTTTTATCAGCGAAAAAAACTATTAAAATCTTTTTCTTGGCCAAATTTCACTTTCATGCCAAAATTACAGGCATTCGGCTTTAAATATTATTCGGGAACAGCACATTTGCATTGACCGTGTGTGCATGAGTCTGCCCATGCTCAGTCTCACATCCTATTATTATTGTTATTATTGGCATTGTATTCCCTAAGGACATACTAAATGCAGGCCCCACTTGATCTTGATTAAAATTTAAAAGAAGTAAAGATGCGAACGTACACGAACAATAAGAAGGGAGGCGTGCAAATGACCCACACACATTCACATGCACAAACGAAATGCCAAAAATAAAATGCCAAAAACTGAAAACGGCCCACCCAAACGTGTAATGAAGCACACGAACTGCACGCAACACACAACAGGCCACACAATACCATAGTCACTACAGCGGAGGGGGGCCAAGTGGCCACACTTGGGTCAAGACAAACATGCCGCCAACATAATGCATCTTCCACTGATTATAATTATTTATCGCAAAATATACGTGAATATCAAATAAAGACTTGCATCTCCCCCAACCGATCGCAATCGTCTACCGCTTCTGATATCGTAATAAATTTTAATAAAGTTGTCACCCCTGTTGGTGCGCACCGGCAAGGCTTTGGAGGGCATGGGGAGAGGAGCAGTATAAATAAATTGAAACGAAGAGAACCTAAAATTCCCAAAATTAATTTCTGCCAAAGGTAACTTTTTGGATAAACTAACTAACTTAGCTCCAAAATACATAAATTATGAAATGGCGAGTACATAAACTAAAAATGTTTATAAGCTGCACAATTGAGCAGTTCAACTACAGTCTCGCGTATGCAATAAACTTATTCACGCTTGACCCTGATCTTGTCGCAGTTTAAAACGCAATTTAATGTTCATACGATTGCGCGCCTTGCCAAGGAATTGAGTGTGTGCGCCAGCGAGCCTCCTCTTCTCCTCTTCTGAATTGTGCATCGTCGAGCATGAAACCGAAACAGTTCCCAGCATTTCGGCGAATGCATGCGGTGATGCGGAGAGTTTGCGTCTTAATTTTCAGCGATATCGACATTGCGGGCATTGTGGGAAGAAGTCAGTCGGCAAATGCGACGAGGCGCTTTTTCATTCCGATGGCGATGACTTTCGTTTATTCTTTGGGGGGTATTTTTTTGGTTAATGCTTTTGCTTTCGTTTTAAATTGAGTGGCACTTTGGTGGCATCATCATCATCGTCATCAGCTGTGCAGGAGGTAGCCGTTTTTTTTTGTTGGTTTGTATTTTTATTTTTTTTCATTTTCTGCGCGAACTTTGTGCGTTTGGCATGTTGGCAATGATGTTGCGTATTCGTGACATTTACAATTTTTTTTTTCATGATCATGTTGAAGAAAAGTGCGGTATGAAAAAGCGAAAAAAGGAAGAGGCACATAATATTGGCTGGGTGTGTCTGTGTGTGTGTGTGTGCAGAAAGTGAAATGTTCTTGCGGGTGGTCTTCGGTATCTTCAGATGATAGGGATAGTATTTTAGGAATAAAGAAGTTGGTATGGAACATTGTCCAATTGAATGGAAATTTGTGCTTTTTGAACATCGGAGTATCAAAAGAAGCGTATGAGAAAATAGGGTAATGCGAGGCATGGTGTAATGTGGGAAGTCCCAATTTTTTGGAAATGTTTGTTCATGATTATAAAAATGAAACTAATTGTATTCTGTTAATGTAGATATTGAACCGATCTCCCTAAAAAATTTGTTTGAATTCCTAAGTACCCCATGTTCTCCTACCTAATTAATTACAAACAAAAATTTTTATTTCAGCAAATCCCCACCTTGTAGAGGAATTTTGTTGTTGAGGGGATGGGACTTGGAATCCGGTTCTCTAATAATTATTAATTATTATAATTGCTCAAGAAAAATTAGTCTATATTTTTTAGTGGGGGAAAAAAAGTGGAAAATCCTTAGCAAATTGTCTCTCAAAAATAAACACAAATAATAAAAAAAAAAATTTTCTTTCAGATCTCCTGACGCGCAATGATTACCGATCGCAACAAAGTAGATTTTGTTACGATTTGTTGTTGGATAAGTTTGCTAGCCTCCAGCGTGACAATTGTACAAACTTTGGCCATACAGCAGGCGAATAACGACGATGCAAATGGATTAGCCGATGCAACAGGTATGAAAACCTAACCACAAAATCTGAAACATTGACACCCCCCTCCGGTACAACTTTGAAAATACAGAAATCAATTGAAACAACAACAACAAAAACCACAAAGCCCGCAATAATTGACAACAATACTAAATACGGCAATCATTTCAAAGATGATGAAATTTTAATGTCTCCTGCCAATAGATGGCATTAGGAGAGCAAAACAATTTAAATGCAATCATTCAGCGACAATTGGCAACAACATGATGGCTTGGTGGAAAATGAAAGTGAAAAAAAGTAATGCGCAATTATGCAAGGATTGTACAAAGTGGAAAAACAAACACAAAACTCGAGGCACAACACATACACACGCATACACGAGCACCTGCATATGCACATAACCAGACATAAGTACATTGGCCACTTTTCGCGGCTAATCAAAATAATTCGCATAGCTCAGCGCTCCCCGGCAGAGTAATCGAAATTTTTTCGTGTACGCTTCATAACGCTCCAAACTACTCGAGCGTCACATTAATCAAATAAATGTGATTTTGACCATTTCGTCTCCACAATCATTTTGCATTTTGCACACTTCAATGCCAGCGGAGATTGGATTTTAGTAGTGATGACAAATGCTGCACCGAAACATCGAAACACCGACCGCAACACATCCACTTCATTGCACTCACATGTCCGTTTGCAACCCCTTCTACGTTGCTTCGCTTTAAAGTATTTTGCTTCGTTTGCCGTTTAGCTTTTTTTTCTTTTTTTTTTTCTTTTTTGGTCTTTGTTTTTAAAATTAAAATGGAAAGCGATTTGTCAGGTTTTAGCAAATAATTTATCAACTATCGTGGTAACCGTGATTTTCAATGTTTGCTTGTGTTTGGCTGCCTTTTGTTGTTGTTGATGTCTGCGGTGGTGAGTGATTGACCATCACCGTCCATCGGAACGCTGATTGTGATTGGCCGTCCGTTCATCGTGTGGTGTTGTGGTCTTTGAGCTATCGCGTCACTTTTGGTATCGTTGGTTCAAGTTCAAGCCAAACTCTGCAGGAGCTTGTTTACCTAGTTTCAATTGGGTTTATTTGGCTTATTTAGCTAGCTGGTTGCTGAGTGTTGCTATGTGTGTGTGTGTGTGTAGTTTGTATTGCAGCAGTAAGTGTGTTTAGTTTTATATTTTTTTTAATCATTTTTTTTCATTGCCTTGCTACAACTAAGTGGCTTGCTAAAAATAAACTTTCGGTTGATATGATTTTGATGAGAGGTTGGATCAGCAATGGAATTTTATGATTGTTAGGGGAATACTTACTGACTGTTAACAGACAAGGATAACCAAGAGAAAAGCAGAATATATACTATGGCAATGCGGTTCGTTAACTATCATACCTAGAACTAGAAAATAAATATCGTTTTCGGTGCCGTAGTGGTCTTTAATTTTCTTACTATCGCTTTTCACTTCGGCCCTTTTAAAGCAAAGATATCGGCTTAGGCATCGGCTCAAATATTTCTAATCGATCGATCTCTACCTAGAACCGCCACAAGTCGGGAATTGCTTACTCTATAATATTACAACTTTCCTGCAGTAGCTATAAAGCCTTCTTCAGTGCTTAGTGGAATCACGTCTGCGCAGTCACAACATTATGGGAACGTTCACTTAATAATAATAATTAAAGGGGATTTGCCCTGCGACCGTTGGTCTTTTGTGCCCCCACTACGAGTTCGTGTTGGGTGACAATGCCCCAGGTATTACGAAAGGTATGGTTCGTCAATATTTAGAGGACCTCCACCAACCCTAAATCCGCAAGGAATTTCAAGATCAGTAAAGGGTCCAGACCATGCTCTGGCACCAGGTACTTTCTCAGTACCCGCCTCCTTGTGTGAATAATTGCTTCGCAGAACTCCAGTAAATGACCCGCACTTTCTTCCTCCGCATTGCAGAATCTGCATGAGTCGTCATTTAAAACGAACAACTTCGTGCTATGCCCCCTCAGTCTACAGTGACCAGAGAATAACCCCATTAGAATTCGAAGCCGGTTCTTACTCAGCCCGATACGAGCTACAAACCTCCTTTTGTTGTACTTACCAAGGAGGAATTTGGCCTGCCGTAGACCAGGTGGTTCTCCTGTACTCTTTCTCTGAGCATATCCCGGATAGTGTGTGGCCATTTAAGGGGCGTAGCCGCTCCTTTTCTCGCAGCCCTCTTCTGTTCTGGATCTATTTGTAACCCACATTATTGCATGGTCGCGGATACCATACTGTGTGTGTACCATTCCAACTATTCCAAAATATACCAACTGACTATTATATAGAATGTGAACGTTTCTTTTCATAAACCCATGGTAGCCATGAATTACCCGATATGTTCAGTAATCAACTTAATCATAAACACACACATTTCTCCTTAACATTGTAACACCTCATCTTTAATTCAACCCCTTCAGCCCCATCCATTAAGTAGGCAACAAAAAACTAGTGATCAAGATTGCTTCAATTGTATACCATTAAAATCAATTTATCTGCTGTGCACACACCAATCAACCGCAGCCAAGACAAGAAGTGGCCACAAGAAGAAGAAGTAGTAGCAAAAACATTTGTTAACACTTTAACAAGTTATGATTTGCGATTATACTATATTATTGCATAGTAGGCGAACTCCCAAGTGTCGAGAGGAGACGATCCGAGGCGATACGACACGATATGTGACTAGAGCCAACTCGAACAAGACAAGTAACTCGACCGCTTTTCGAAGCGCTGCGGCGTTGATGTTTCCAGAGATGTTTTCAGAGTTGTACGCATTAACATATTGGCAATTATAACACTCATGTAATAAAAAGCGGCTATTTAAATTTATTTTAATGTGCGCGCGTACACGTTTTTCTCATCCACTGACATTTCTGCTTCTCTTTTTTCCTTTTCGTTTCATGCCATGCGTATAGTGCGCGCCTTCAGCCCGCGTGTGGATTACAACAACGAATGGCGGCCCGTGGGACGTGGCGATCCATTGAAAAATGATCCGACTTATGATTACAGCCCGCCAGTACTGGAGCGCGTGCGGTATTGGGCAGATAGCAGCGACAAGGAGGGGCAGAAGAAGAAGGAGGGTGGCGATGGTGGTGGGGGCGGGAGTGTAGCAACGGCCGATCCTGCGGCAATTCGCAAGACGAACTCTAGTAAAAATGAGATTTTATTATTGGGTGCATCGTCAAATGAGCGGGTACGCGGCAGCAACTCCCAACCGCCTGTGAAGAGTGCAGTCAAGAATGCCAAGGGCGAGATGCCCGTGTTGCAGCCGAAATACACCTCGATACGTCGCAGCTATTACGCTCATCAGTTGCCAACGCGTCTAATGCCGCCACCGATGCAGACCATTGCACCGCCCCAGCACATGATGAAGCCAGCAGCAACAAGTGAGTACAGACACAATATGCCGGGCTACATGACCGCATCGACTATGGGCAGTGGTATGTCGACACACTCGAAGCCCTACTACTCCACGGCAGCCACTTCACCTTGGACACACACTTCCAGTCCTAGTGTCATGCAGCATCATCAGCATTATCCCCAACAACAACAACACCAGCATCAGCAGCAACATCAAACGCAACGCATACCAGCCGCATATGATACACATCATCAGGAATCGGTGAACTACTTTAATTACATGCGACCAAGTACGTCCTCGGCCCAAGTAGAGTCTTCCTACTCGCCAAATGCCATTCGTCCGAGTCAAAACGCTCTCAAACAAAGCCCAGCACCACGAAAACCCTGGGTACACGAACTACTGCAGAAGGAACTAATCAAGTCGGTGAAGCCTACCATGTCAGCCACAAAGTATTTGATGGGCACAACCAAGTCCATCATATACGAGCAGCAACACATGCATCCCATTGGCATTAGTACCACCTACGCACCGTTGACATTTGTGACCACCGCAACGCCACCGCCGAGACCCACAATGTATGCGTACACCTCGAGTCCGGTCTTTATAACGCCCACTACACCCACTGTGGCCACATCAAGGCGTCCCATTGCAACAACCACAACAACGCAAGCCACCATTTCAAATGGCAATCGTCTGTTGATACCCACCACCAGCAATTTGGCATATCGACCCACTGTGGCGCCCATGGAAATGACCACCGATTCTCTATTCTCGCATTACAATCAGCCGGAGAAGCCTCTGATCGGACCAATGTACCTCATCATTGAGGGTCATTCGAAAGTCAAGACATATGGCAAAAATGAACTCGATCCACATCAGCCGAAAATTGTGCCCATCATACCGAAGCGTGAGCCCATTGTCAGAGTAGGCGATCCCAACGAGAAACGGGGCACTGTGGAGACATTCCAGGTGAAGCATTTGCATACCAAGACCACTCCATCGACAACAACGCCCTCAACGCCAACAACAACGACCACAACATTTGCACCAAAACGGACAATGAGCACAACTACAACAACTGTCAAGCCGAAAGCCACAAACCATTCAGTTGAACCAGAAACCTCAAATGACATCCCAGCGGGCGAGCCGCCAACCGGCATGCAAGGCTTACTCAGTTTGTTGGACTCATCGTTGGGTGGCTTCTTCAATGATGAGCCTGTGGCGCCAATGAGCGCCGAATTGAAACCTCTGCAGGCTTCGGACATGAAAAGGGATGACACGATTTATGTGACCACCACAACTAGCACACGACTGAGGCCAGTGACAACGACGACTACTGTAAGGCCTGCAACGTCACTGCAGCTGCAATTGGATGCTCGCGTTAGTAGCAAGGCTGACACAATTACCAGCCTCATCGATGCGAGCGATGGCGATGAGTCAGAGTTCGTGACCACAGAGCCCGCTCCACGTGAACTACGTCAGATCTTCGACTATGATCAATTGCCCGAGTCGCGCCTCAAGCAGTTCATGGATGCGAGTTTCGAGGATGCCGATGCCGCCGACTCAGCGGGCGGCAGTTGGTTGGGGTCAATTTACGACGATGTGGACGATGAGGAATACCCCGAAGAAAGTAATAAATTGTTAAAGCGAATCGACAAATTGGTGGACAACGACGAAGACGACGACGAATTTGAGGAATTCGAAGAAATGGATATGGAGGAGGACGACAACGAAGGCAAAGGCAATGAAGCAGGGAATTTCAATTTGGCACGCGCACAAACTATGAAAATCGCAACGTAGCCGGTGTACTGCGCAGGCAATTGCATTTACATCTCAGCGTAAATCAATTTCATTGTCAAGTATTTTGTTGAATGAAGTGGGGACAAAACAAAAGGAAGAGGATGAAACAAACACTCTACTGCTCTACACCAAATCTGTTTTTCTTGTAACTTTCTTGATATTAATGTAAATATTACAGCTTTATTTATTGCATATGTACATCACTTAAGTCTTAAGTTCTGTCACGATTATTGTGTGATTTATTTTTTTGTTTTTAATTTTTTTTGTTTTAGTTTTTAAGTGTATTTAATTCTTCTCTCTGTTAGATTTAAGTGATTTTCTTTGAAATAAATTAATTTATTAAATAAAATGGAAGTTTATTGATGAAGGTTCTATTGGTGAATATAGAAGGTTATAGCTCCATGTCACACCGCTTGTAACGCCCAAAAGAAGACGCGGTAGGTGTAGAAAAGTATATATTCTTGATCAGCATCATCTCCTGAGTCGATCTAGCGATGTCCGTCTGTCTGCGTGGTATTTCGCACAATAATTTGGAATTCTTTAAAAATGGGACAAATTGGGTGAGAACTACGCCTACCGCACATACAAGAATGACCGCTTCAATTTCCTTTTTTTTCGCTTACCTTGAGAAATACTATACCGATTTTGACGTCGACAACGAAATGGAAATTAACAAAAACTCAATAGAATTGGAACAAACTTAGAAATTAAATGGAAATGAAACAGATAAAAAATTAAAATGAAACGGAAATGAAGTGTAAATGGAAGTTATTGATAAAATAACGAAAAATTATTATGAAATTATCGTAATATTGGCGAAAAATGGTCGAAGAAGGCATCGTACCGAATGTGATCATTCGAAATCCTTTGCATACTTTCAGGAAACTTGTACTCAACTTTTGAAGTTTGAACGTTATTGTAATATTCTCTCTCAAATATAGATCACTTGCTACTCTCATGATGAGATCGACAACAATATTGCCAACATTTCTCTCATTCAGAAGCAAAGTGGCATAGAGAGAGAGAGACAGAAAAAAGAATAGGTGGATTTTGTCAAATAAACCTGTTCACTGGAGGAGCACTCCCCAACACCCCCAACCAAACAAAATAAGGCAGTGTGTATACAAAACAGTAAATAAAAATAAACCCCCCAACAAAAATCTCAACTAAAAAGCAAACAAACGAGGTAAATATAAAGAGATACACACATTAAATAGGAAACCACAGAGTAGACTCCACCACAGCTGACTTTGCTCAAAGGGCGACCCATCTGTCATCATCTGTTGTGGTACTTCCCCCCTATCAGCCCCAACGCGCGTTCCCTATGAACGGAAACTGAAATGCAATCGCAACAGAAAAAGAGCGGTTAAAAACGTTGAAGAGCAACCGCAGATAAGACCATGAAGATAGAATGAAGATTGAAAGGAAAATTGACGACCGGTCTATGCAACGATCAATCGTCATTTCTTTCGACACTTTCCCAACTATGTACTTCGTTTTTTCTTTCTCATCCTAGTACGGGTAAGTATGTACATTTTTCTACTGATAGTAGTCGCATATCAATCAATATGCGATTGCAGACGGTAGGCAGCAAAAACAGTTCCAACAGCACAGTATTGCTCGCAATCAGCAGCAATAGCAACAGCAACAGTCGTCGTCGTCGTTGTCGTTGTTGTTGATCTAAGGAGAGCCGCACTGTTTTCGAGATCAGTTGTTTTCCACGCGTTGATCGAAAAAGTTCGTTTGTGCTGGATCGTCGTGAGTCGCGTCCACCAATTCTCTCGGTTGGAGTCTTTCATTTCTTTTTTTTTTTATTAGAATTGTTCGCGTGCGCAGTTTTTCTCGCCTTTGTTGTTGTAGTTTGGAGCAATTTTACAACAACTGTCAAAGCAAAATCGTTGCGCTTTATGCCGGTTTCTTTTCTATAATATATACATTTGTGTGAATAGTGTTTGATTTGGGTACGAAAAGAGTGTATATAGAAATAAAAATATAGAAATAAAATTTTTATTTTATCATATTTGTGTGTTTATACTGCCGTTCGCGCAATATTTGGCGACCTTTGTCCACCGATCGTTTGTTTACTTTTCATTTCGGTTTTTTTTTCTAATATTTTTGGATAATATTTATGATCAATTTATTATACGCTAAACTTTAAGTTTTCGTCTCGCATGCTCACTTCTGCTTTCGGTTGATACTAAAATTTTTATGTTTTGTTTTGGTGCCGTAACATACATACATATCTGTGACAACACGTTAAAGTAGCTTGTGTCAAACATTTTAATTTCAAGATATTCTCAATTTTATTTAAAAAAAATGGTTTGGAGCTGTTCCAAAAATGTTTCAAAAAAACTCCTCATAACTTTTTTTCAATTTGTTTTCTTAAATTTGGGTAAACAAAAAAGTTTCATGTTAATAAGTAGAATTCAATAAAATGGAAAACAAAATTTTCGCTTAAATCGACTTAAGCTACTTTAGCTTGCTGCCACAGATATTATGCTTATAAAATGTTCAATTCACTGAATTCTGTAAATGATGTGCGAAGTGTGTTTTCCGGTATCTTCATTGAAATATCATATAATTAAGAACTAAAAATAAAATAATTAAAAATCTGTGTTATGTAAATCTCGTAGAAACAATTTTCAAAAAATTATACTTTTTGGAACTTGAAAGGTTGCAAGACATAGGCATAATCTATATCAAAGAATGATATATCCAGAATTTTTACTTTCAGAAACTTCAGACTATTAATAAAAAAGTCCCATCAAACCTCTCATTTCATGAATTGGTTTCCCACCAGCAGATTTATTAGTTAGTCCCTTAGTTTCTATCTCATATGCAAATTTTAGAACTTAACTTTCTATATATAGTCTTAACCAACAAGTTCACAAGTTGTCACTTCTGTTATGCTTGACCAACAATCTTTCAACTGATTTTTATTAAACAATTAAACAATTAAACACAAACAAAAAACTGTGGAGTTCTGACATAAGTTCCTGGCTGATGTCACAAAAAAAATACTCTTGCAACATTTAACAGTTAAAATTTAAAGTTAACATCGAGGCAATTTTCTAAAAAAACGGAAAACTTGTAGGTGATAACAGGATGATACAATTTTTTATTATTTTCTCTTTTTTTAAATGAATGACATTTGACATTATTGGCGCATAAAAATAGTCAAATTTAGTAGCTGGTAAACCTTAGAACAAGCTTAGTAGCTGTCAATTCAGTGTATTATCTGTCAACTTAGTAGATTACTAAAGTTAAGTTGGAGCTTAATTTGACTATGAATATGGACCATTGACATTAATGGTCTCTGCAAATCACAAGAACTTTACTCGTTTCATTGCTTACACAAAGCTCGGCCTACACCTTCTAGTGTAATGAGTCCGATTGCATTTAAAACAATTACCAAAACCCAAATATCTGCACTGCAATAAATATTTCAATTCGACTTTGGCTTCAAATGCGATTAATGGGTGAGTCGCGCTAATTTCCGCATAACAGTAGTAAATAGATAGTAGATAAAAACAGTGTCTACTGAAAATATCACATTTCCGATAGTATGCCAGTGACTAATCGCTATGACGCCGTTTGGCAAATCAAATATTCTATAGTTAATTAATTTTTTCCGATATCATGGAGACAATATTCATACGCAATCAACTTTGAAACAATGTAACATTTTGTACCAACAATTCTGCTGTAATCTTTGTAAATTTTATTAGATTACTTCAATATTAAATAATAGCACAACAAGTAATTGCGCTTTCAAACAGCCCTCGAAGTCTTTAGCACATTCGAGTAAAGCGAAAAAAAAACGTTTCTCAGTTAATCAATTGAAAAATTACTAACAACTTGTGGATTGCTGTTTGCCCGCATGCATATCTAAAAGCAAATAAACAAACGCGGCAAAATGCAGTGAAACGAATTTATTCACAAACGTTAATTAGAGACTTGGCACGGGCAAAATGATTGTATGTACAGGAAAAAGTTTGGACTACTTTTACCGACCCAATTCCATCAGTTATCAATAATGGCAAATATAGCTGAAATATTTTCTAAATTGGTACAGCAGATAACAAATATTGGGAAAGACTATTTTCAGCCAATTGTAGACAACCTTGGGCCTAACAAGAAAAGCCTAAAACCGCAAAGTCACAATGACTTAAGTTTAATAATGTTTGTGTTCACGTGCGCGGTAAATGTTGTAAAGCTAATGTACAAGTAAAAACCGGTATTCCAAACAAAATCCAGCCAAACTGAAATATTTAATTTTATTTTAGAAATAAATTCCAAAAATCTAATTCCTGTCTCTCACAACCTAGAAAACCACGTCGACACAGTAACTCGAATATGTTTTTAAGAATCGAAGAAATACACTGGGTGAGATCAGTAAGAGCATGACGTCGACCGAGAAAAAAATCATTATCAGCTAAATGTCATGCAGACAGTCAGTATTTTGTGATAGTGTTGCTGTTAGACAGGCGATAAAGCACTCAGCCCAAGTGATAACAACAAACGGTCGCCGTGTAAATTACAAACAAAACCGATTACAACTGCAGACGATTGCGATTACAATGGTCAATTGCATTTTACCAAGTGATTTCTAGCGACAGTTTGAAAAAGTGCATTTCACACGAGAAAAAACTCACTCCTTCGAGAGTAGTGTGTATTGCCCACACGCCGCAGCACATGTGCTTTTTCGAGTCTTATCAATTTATTTATAGAGTGTGGCCGAGCATTTTTCGAAAACGAAACAAAAAAACACAAAAACACTGATAAAAATAAACATTTCACTTAAACATTTTTCGGAAAAAATTCAATTAAAATAAATATCAACCAAAAAGAAGTGGAACTCAATTCAATTCTATGTGTGTGTGTGTGATTTTGTGCATGAAATGTGTGAAATCGAGGAACTAAAGTGATATCTGAATGCTTATACACATGGGCATGAAATATTTCAGATTAAATGCAACTTTAACGACCTCCACTGGAAAATATGAAGGGTCTAAAAGATCACTAAAATTTAAAATTTTGAAGACAATTCTTTTTTACATTTTTCACACAAATTTTATCACAAAAGTAATAATTCATAATAGAGTAAAATGCAACCGCTTCAAGCCTTCACTTGTCCATAACTGCATTGCTACTAGATAAAATTTCAATGGCCCATATTCATAGTCAAATTAAGCTCCAACTTAACTTTAGTAATCTACTTGAGAGATTAAACACTGAATTGACAGCTACTAAGCTGGTTCTAAGGTTTAGCAGCTACTAAATTTGATTATGAATATGCGCCAATGTTATTAAATGTTGCTACATTAAATTGTCTAGTAGACATGGAAACAATTTTTTAAATTTTGTGGAGATGAACATTTTTAAAATTCTTAAGAAACAAACTCTCTAGGAACATTGCGAAATAGTCTTCATTGGTCTCTTCACTTTTGAAATAAGTTAACCAAGAATTGTAGAAGGCATCTTCGGAAATCTTCTAGAAGGTCTAGAACGAAGCCATCTAAATTTGGAAGCATTTCTTTACAATGGACACAGCATTTGTTTTTAACTTTTGATGTCATTGGAGGGCAGGTTTGAAAAACTTCCTCAAGAAGCTGTGTGGAAGAAAAGTTCCTATTGTGTAGAAGGTTTAAGAAGGTAGAAGGTTCCACACTGTATCAGAAGCAAGGTCTTCCTAATCTCACAACTGAGTTGAACACGTCTTTTGGTCCCATAGTACAACTAATCCCGATTTCTTCGCTGGGCAAATGAAACGATAGCTAATCTTTGTGAATTGTTACGAAACTACAAAATAATTGTAATCTCGTCGCCACCTCTCAAGTCGTAAAGAATAATGTCTGCTGTTTGACCTACAGGTCGAACACGATACCTTTCGAACCTTTCGATCATTAGATGGTGGTGATAACCGCTGCGAGACTTTTTACACAATTTCATCAATAACAAATTAAGTACTAATCGAGAAACTTGCATTTGAAATACGCAAATAATGAACATTCACTCAAACGTAGAAGCACAAACTAATGCAAAAATCTGCTAAATTACTTAATAAACTTGCTCGGTAACCGAGTGTAAATGTACTCGGTCTACTACTGCACTGGGTCACAAAACTGGGTAAACAAAACTTTTGATTTGATTAGAACTTTTCTGTTTGTTTGTTTGTTTGTTGCTGTGAGTTCGAATTACTTTGTTTGCATTTAAATCGTTGAGTCAATTTAATATAAAATATTCGTGTGTGTACAAGTGCAATACAAGAGTGTATACAAGAGGGCCAAAAAATATATTTATCGCAAAAATATTTACAAAGATAAAAAACAAATATTTTTCGTATATCGCGTGCATTGAACTGCAGCAGTAAACAAATAAAAGAAAGCTTCTGCACAATAAACAGAAGCAAATAAAATATATGATACGGATATAAAAAACATACGAAAAGGCAAACGTCATTAAACACTTGAACCCTTCCCTCTCCGCAACTGGTGCTTGGTGGCGATAATGATGATGATGTCGAACGAACGTCACTAGCCGGTGTTTCTGCTGCCGCCGATGGTGGCGCTTTTGTTAGAGCTTTCGCCGTTTTGGTTTGTTGAACCTTGGCTTTGTTCAAGGGCACTTTTTCGTCTGCCATGTCGCGCTTGGCGCTTGGCAGACGACTCTGGGCACTTTGTATTTTTGTGAGAATAATTCCCAAAATGATTCGACGAAAATGAAGCTACTATGCAGCAACTAATTGTTATGCGTTCCCCTCCAACAACAACAACAACAACCATACAAAAAAGAAGAAATACAAACAAAATGTGAAACATGAGGTCTGTGGTGAAAATGTATCGAAATCGTTTAAGGTACATGAATTATGCAGGAACGTCCAGTTAGGGTTTTTTTTTTTGTTTGCTCATAAAATTTAATTACATTTTTACACCGTTTTTAGGCATATTGCATTGTTCGGAAAAGTAGGCCAATTGAGTACTCTCGCGTTTAAACTCGTTGAAAAAGGTTCGTAGAATTTAATAAATTTTTCATAAGTTTGGTGAATCGATCTCCATAACTACTAATACCAAGAAACACACTGTAGTGTGATTAATGATCTTAAAGAAATAAATATTTTTAAAAACTAAAATCTAATCATTTTCGATTAATTCTAAAAGTACTTTTATTGCTACTTTGTTGTTATAAAAAGTGTTAGCCAACCAACGTGTGCAATTAATTTGCATTACAAATCACAAAACAACTGAAATTAAGAAACCAATAGCCCACAGCAATAGTACCTACCACATGCATGTATAATTACAATTAATTTCACATTAAAATATACGTTTTGTAACTTTATCGCAATTACCTTTTCGACCTTTCTTTCCTCCCCACCTTGGCCCGTACTCTAACACAGTCTGACACTGGCGATATCAATTTCACTGACATCGTAACATCAGCTCAATAAACTTTTCTTTATTGCAAAGAAATCGAATTGCAAATTGAGCTCGTTAGGCACTTTGAGTAATTTGCCTCTGCTCTTTAAACAATTGCACAATGGTTTCACTATTAATGCGGTTCACCAATCGACATCTGCTTAACCGGATTGAGCAATGGAATATTTCACTGCCAGATTAGCCCGCAGACTTTTCCAGGCATTAAATTCAATGCAAACATTTTTTTCTACTTTTATTTTCCTTTACAGACAGATAAGTGTCTTATCAAAGTCTTTTGTTTTGATGGTCAGTTTTTGTGCGGCAATTAAATTTATGAGGGTGGAACGATGTCAATGGGTAAACACAGCAAAATTTATGGCCAGTTCTAATCAGGTGGATTTGGCTTTGAAATTTTGCCATTCACGTGCTACTCAAGTGTTATCAGAAGCGCTTGGTATCGTCGCAATTGGAGGTGCATTTTTCTTCATTCGTACAAATTGGAAATGTGGGCGTGTTAGTTAAAGGAGGAGAGTAGCTCTCCCAAAGCAACCAAAGGGCTTCGAGAAACTGCAACGATTATTTTATTGGCTATAGAATAAATTTGGAGACGTTGTCAAAGCGACTAAAACTAGGAACTTACGAGTATACCTGAAATTCTTCTAGTGTCTTTAATTCACGTTAAGTTTTCTTTATTAAATGAACATTTTATGATTTCAAATAAACTTTATTAGTTTATTTTGATCAAAAAAAAACTTTCGAAAATAGTTTCCCAGATTGCACCACTTGACAATGTCCAGTTCGATTTATGCCTTTGGATAAGATAAAAATACGCTGAACTTAGATATCAACAAAAACCAAAATAGTTTAAACTGTGTTGCCATCGGCAGATTCTGAAGTGTTATAGCCGCAATCAATGTTATTAGAGGGGTCTCTTGTGAAAAGCTATAACTTGAATTTAACGAACTTTTTCGGTAAAATCGTGCACGCATTGCACTGACATAATACGAGTCAAAAAGTTGACATTTATTTCAATATTTTATTTTTTTTGTCTGTTGTTTCATAAATCTTTCCCTTTACACTACCTAGTTTCCATCTTGCTGTCCATTCTCAAATAATGTCCGCCAAAGAGCAAAATGGTGGCACTGGCATTGTCCATCACTTCAAAAAGCTGCGACGATCCGCATCGGCAACAGAGCACAACCTCAGCGCATTGCGTAATCGCCGTTCCACTTCTTATCTCTTCGATCAAAATGGCGTGCCCATTGATCTGAGGCAGTTTCGAAAGGTTATCGACAAGGATGAGAACGGCAATGGCAATCCCGAAAAGAAATTGCGCTACCGTCGTACGCAGAGTGTAACGCGCGCCGAGGAGATCACCACCAAAGAGGAGAAGCAGCGCAAGAAGCAGCCCGATAAGCCGTAAGTCCAATTCGTATGCCACAGTTCCTGGGCTGATTAATCAACGCTCTACGTTCTTCTTTGCAGCTGCCATCGTCCGCGTGATTCACTGTTCTCGTGGAGTTCTGGCTTTAGTAATTTTACCGGCTTGGTGAATTGGGGTTTCCTTCTGCTAACCATTGGCGGATTTCGTTTGTGTTTGGAGAACTTACTGAAGTGAGTGAATGCATTTTCCTGTATTTTATTTTTATTACTTTTAATTGTATTTACTTATTTGCTTGCAGATATGGCATCAGAATAAATCCGCTCGATTGGTTTTTCTTCTTGAGTGGCCAGAATGAGGTCGAAGGACACGCCTCGCTGTTGCTGATCCTGTGTAAGTTTGCACTTATTTCACCTTCAGTTTTGTTTTTGCAATTCAATAGAAATATTTGAAATTCAATACAGATTCCGTTGTGCACATTTCGCTTTGTCTGTTGGTGGAAAAAGGTCTGGCCATGGTAAGTAAAATATTTTAATGTAAAATGTGTAAGATCTCAGAGCGGACCAGCTAAGTCAAACGGTTTTAATAATTTCACGTCCTTTGAATTGTTTGCAGACCATGAAAGAAGGTCAGACACACTTCATATAAATGAAAAGAAGGTTGTGGAATGAGGGGTTAGAGTGGCTGTAAGCACTCTAACCCCGCACCTAACTTTAGATAATTGATCAATTTTAATAAGACTTTAGTAATATTTACTAATGCTTTATGATATTCTCTACCACCCTCTGCTAGTCGTAAATACACCGATTTCGGATTTTCCTCGCCTTTATCTTTTACGGATCGAAATCGTGCAACAAACAATTAAGTTCTATAAAATATTCAAATGCTAAACTTTTTTTATATTCAGCGTAATTATTAGGTAGATGAGTGCCCTCTCCACCCCATAACTTGCCCCTTCTTATCTAATAAAATTCTTCCCTGGATGTTGAACAGCTACAATAATGCATAGACATTTGATTACAGTAAATCAATTGCTACTACTGCCTGTTTCAGTAACAATTAATTACCACCTCGGCTGCCAGATATTAAATAATCTATATGAACCTGTTTCATTTGTTATTATTACTAAAATGCCATAAACTTTTAATTGCAAAGCTTTAACGGCTTTACAAATATGACTAATTAATCCATTTGGACATATCAAAATGCCTGAAACGTATTTATGACAATAGTCAAAGAATGAAGAAGTCTCCGTTCTTATTGACTTTTTAGTATTGAAAAAACATTGTAATGTACATAGGCTGGTCGAAAAAAGCATGGAAGTTTATTTTCGCAAGAATTTTACAAAAACGGTAGAAAACTCATCATAGACTCACCCTAAGAATGAAATTTACATTTTTGTGAAGCTGCAAATAGGAAAACAATGTAAACTGGCCTTGATTCATACGAAACCCGTATTTGTAAAAGCTGACAAATATGGTCATTGACTGTAAATATTTTAAAATTATTTATAAACCTTGAGGTCCGCACCAAAACATTATTTTAAGTAGAAGAGGTAAATAAGGCAATTTTTAGTACAAACGGGCAAGTGGGGACAGCCAAAATAATTATGGGGTTTTGATTTTTTGATTTAAAAATTGTTTTCCTCAAGTGCAAATTTTATCGATTTAAAGAGTTCCGGGGCCTTCGCCGAAAATGGATATTTCTGGTTTTTTCTCGAACTTTTCTAAAAGCTTAACTATCAAATAAAATTCACGTTTCGATTATTTTTTTGAAAAAAAGGAGAACATTTCTTTATTTAACATTTTGAAGGTTTTAACTTTCACAAGAAGCGCATGCGGCATTTACAAAAATAGTTATATTTAGTAATAAAAAAAATAGTTGCAAAAACAAATCAGTTACGAAACAAAACTGTGTATATTTTTCCAAAATGCATAAAACTAACTGTCGAATTCGAATAAAAACGAAAACTGAGTTCGAAATTAGACAATGCGAACGCCCGCCTGATCGCAGTACTTTTGCAGCGCCTGTTTGTGGCTGTCGCCAATGACAGCAATCAACGAAGGAACCTCACCGGGACGCGTCTGCGACAATTTGGCCAAACACTCGGCCAAGTACAGGCGGCCATCGGCGATGTCAGCTAGGAAATCCTGAGACTTGGGCTGGGCATAGCTCAGCTGTGAAAAGGCGGCCTGATAGCCGGGCGCATCGTCCACCTCAACGAAATGATCGCCTTCGAGTGTGGTCTGATCGGGCGGCAGCTCGAACAACTCGACCAGAGCATGCAGCAAACGAGACCAGCTCTGCGCATAGGGCGCGGCCAACATGGCCGGGCATTCGGTGAGAATTTTGGCAATGCCAACGGCCACAATTTTGCGATCAACCTCTGCGGTGACCTTGGCCATGTCGGGTATGAAAACGCGATCCACGACCATGCCAAACATGGACGTTTGAATCTGATCGATGAGCTCGACGAGCGACGAAGCGCCCAACTTCGCTGTGTAGTAGCAGAAGAATACAATCAGGCCACGCACATATTTCGTGGTCTTGGAGAGAGACAGGCGCTGGAAGAGCAAGGCGAATATCTGACGCATGCTTGATTGCAGCTCAGCCAGCGGATAGTAGGTGAGGAGGTTCTGCATGAGATAGAAGCCTTCGTGATCGTTCGACTTGGAGGCAATCATCTTTTGGAATATGCCCAGGACGGCATTCTGTAATGAAGTGGAAAGACAGATGAAATTAGTGAAATGTGAAGTTCGAAGAAGGTTCGGGAGAAGCTTACCAATTTGGACAGGGCCACAATCTCGGCCGAACCCTGACGTATAAATGCCGAAATCAGTCTGATCAAGGGCGATACATTGCCCGGACGATCCCATAAAGCGGGTGCTAGCAAGCAAGGGAACAAGGCCCAATACGGTTGGGGTATCGAACCAGTGCCTTCGCGTATCTCCAAGAGCAGCGAAAGCATTTGAAAGACGTAGGGCACAAACTCCAATATATCCTGCTGCAAGATACCCTGAAAGACGGGGAAGAGGGCCTCCTCGAAGGAGCTGACGGCGGCTGCCTCAGTTTTGCACACGATTCTGGAATGGCAGATTGTTACTCAATGGGCATTCAATTGGGGGAGGAGAATTCACTAGAAAACCTACTTGATGGCAAGTGACAGCGTTTCGAAGAGGAAATGATTGAAATGTGGACGCGATGGATTCTTGGCTACCAGATTTAGAATTTCGGTAAGACGTGGCAAGGCCACAGCCATGTACGGCATGGTGGCCTCTTGTAGTGTGGAGAAACTGCGCATAATTGCTGAAAGAAAGGAAAAATTTGTGTTAATTGTATGTAGACTCAAGGGACGAGTGACCTACCCTTCATAACGTATTCATTTTCATTGGAACCTTGCAGTGAGAGCGTGGCAAATAGGCCGCCCAACAGATCGTTTGTAAATGGGGCCAAATGCTGGGGTCCCACGCTAGTAAAAAATTGCAATTAAATTTCTTTCTCTCAACTTGAAATAAGCGAAACCTACACCAAAGCATTATTCGAATCACGCATCACTAAAATCTTTTCAATGGAACAGGCCGCATAACTGTGCACCACAACGCTCTCGGCGGGCAAATGACGTATCAAGTGCGGAATGCAAGTGAGTAGAGTTTGGGGGCCCAACAAACTGCGGAAAACCATGACAAATTTAATTGCTGCCGACTTCAGAACGGGCAGCTCATTGACTAATGGAGAGGAAAGTATTGTTTATTTAAATTATAAATTGTAACCCACAATGGCTACTCACTATTCGGACGCTCTAGCTCGGGCATGATGTGCTGAGCGCAAAATTGGGGCAGCGGCACCAATTCGGAGGCCTGTGTTATGCCATGCTTTTGAGTGCCTCCACGCGAGGCCAACGATGTCACCAAGTAAATGGCCGTATCCTTGGCGCGCCAATTCACCATGGGATTCTCCTTGTACTTGGCCAGCAATATTTCCAAGTATTGCCCGAAGATGGCGAATATCTTCGCCTCAAAGTTCTGACTCAAAGTCTTCACCAAATCGCAGGCGGCCCGTCGTCGCGTATCGATGTCGGAGCCCTCAATGTCGCGGCGAATATACTCCTCGGGACTGTCTTCGAAGAGTTCCTCGTCGGATTTGCGGAAATCCAAGTTCGGTATGACCACCTTCTCGCATATGTTGGCAAGAATTTCGGGATTTTCGAAAATCTTGCGGTAATGATTGCGTTCAGCGACAATGGACAGGAACTGCAGAGCATTCGAAACCAACTGGAAACAGGAAAAAATTAATTAAAATGTCTCTCCAATTGCTTCAACCGAATTCCCTACCGAATCGTATTTCGTTTGTATACCCGTCTTCACCAGCAGCTCCCACACGGCCGTAACAAAGGTCTCCATATACGTGCCAAACTCCTCATCGTACTTCTGAGCGTACAAGCCAATATTCTCACAGATCTGCGAACGCAAGTGTTCCAGCACGCCCGCATCCTCATCGTCGGTCGTATGCAAACACACCACATCGACGGTCAACAGTTCGTGGAATGCCTTCATCCAGGTGGGCATATTGTCCTCGAAAAATTCCGGCAAATCCTGCGAGTTCAGCGAGTAGAAAACCTTGCACACCAGCACTAACGAGCCGTAGATCACCTTCAGGGCCTGTGTGTTGTTCTCGTGCACCTTGGCCACTTGCATGGTGGCCAGCAGCAAATCGGTCAGAGGCTTTGTCATGCGATCCAGCACTAGCTTGATTTCCTCCCACAAATTTTGCGACTTGAATTCGTAGCGGTAGCGCTTGAAGAGCGAGTGAGCCGTCTGGAGGACACCATTGATGACGTTAAAGTCGCCTGTGGCGAATTTCTCCACCATTTCGTCGATCAGTTGGGGCCACTTCTTGGGGAAATCATGTTTGCCAATAATGCTCACCGCATCGCTGAGCTGCTTCTGCAGGGCCGTAGGCGAACGCAACATCAAAGTGACAATGAGCGTTTTGATGGCAATACGATCGTCTTGATGGATTTTGTCAGGGCCATCAGTGTCCTGAAATAATGGAAAAAGTGAAGGCATTTAGAGAATGAAGAAATTTGGAAAAGATACTCCGTTGGCCTGCTCATAATTGTGTTTAGGAATTTTCCATTTAAATCCCAAGTATGTAATGTAATCCCCTTTAATCTCTTCGCAACAAACAAAAAAGAACAGCTGCTTTTCAGCAGCACCTACCCTCTTTTGTTTTAGTCACTCTTGAGTTATGTCCACTGTTTTTATACAAATTCTTTTGAAGATTCTCCCCCATTTAATTCGCTCACCTCGTGTCCTGCCCAATTACGCTTCACATAGTTCTTGAAGGCAATGGCGCCGGCAACGCGTATTGTGGTGTCCATCTCCTGCTTGTCTATAAGATTCAGCAGCAGCACTGCATAGTTTCGCTGTATTTCAATGGACTCCAGTAGTTTCTCAGCTGCCGACATACACAAGTGATTAATTGAGTAACATTGCATCATTTGCCTAAATAAAAGCACTACTCACCGGGCCTTCGCACGTTCGGATCGGGGCTCAATGTCTGCTGCAGATAGCCGGCTAATTGCTGCAAGTTGGTCTCATTGATTTCCATCTTTATTGTTGAAAAGTTCGCAATGCCAAATTCGAGTCACTTATTTGTTTCAGATTGTTTGTAATTACTGCGAGGAGCTTCGTGAACTTCCTTTGATATTTTTGCACATTTAAATGAAATTCGGCGTGCGGATTTGAGAATTGGCGAACAACGAATGAGAATTAAAAACGCGCGAGACGAAGAAACCGTTTTCTAGTGATGTGCTTAAAAGTACTCAACGAATAGTTACTTCTAAAAGTATTCGATACTCAAAGTTTGCAACGCAAAAATTCTTGACAAACTATTAATAAACCTACTATGCACCAATCAACAATAACTGCATGCAATTTAAAAGTAGTTTATATGCAAATACTTCAAGTAATCAAGTATCGAATCAAAAGAATCGAGTTTTGACAGAAAAAGTATCAGATAGCATCGAATAACCAAACGAATCGAACTTGATCACTATCATTTTTGCCAGTTCTCTTTTGATTTGCTAATTCCTCATTCAGCTGGTAGAAAGAGACAAAGATACAGTGGAACTATATTAACTTAACAGGGTACAAGTTAACATAAATTTTACAGTGGAACTAAATCACCTTCGAATCGTTATTTCAAAATTTGACAATTCATTCTTTTATTTCAGGAAATTATATCCGAGGGACTTGGCATGTTTGTGCAATGCGTCAATATTGTGGTTGTGGTATTGTTGCCAGTGGTCATCATTCACCTAAAGGGACATGTCTTCAGTTTAAGTAATTAGTTTAAAAAAAGAAATGATTTTGAAAAACTAAACTTTCGACTCATTTCCAGTGGGTGCCTCTACAGTTTGCTTTTTCTATTCGATACTATTTTTGAAACTATGGAGTTATGTGCAAACCAATATGTGGTGCCGTCAAACATATTATAGCAAGCAATACAATCCGAGGGAGAGGCGTCCCAGTATTACTGTCGCTGAATTAAGTAAGTTATCAACTATTCTAATCATACCATCGGCATATACTTTATTGGAATTATTTTTCAGAGAACGGTCACCTGGACAACGAAGAGGAAAAAGATGAGGATGTCTCCGAGTTGGTACAATATCCCGACAATCTCTGCTATAACGATATATTCTACTTTCTGTGCGCCCCAACCCTATGCTATGAATTGAATTTCCCACGAACAACGCGTGTGCGTAAGCGTTTCCTATTCAAGCGTCTTTTGGAGGTGGTATTTGGTGTAAATGTGGTGATGGCTTTGTTCCAACAATGGATCATACCATCCGTACGGAATTCCTTGATTCCTTTTTCAAATATGGATGTTGCCCTGGCTACCGAACGTTTACTGAAATTGGCAGTTAGTATGATATCAATTAACACTTTGCACATTACTAATCCCGAATTTATTAGCTGCCAAACCATTTTCTGTGGCTGTGCTTCTTCTACTTGGTGTTCCATTCCTTTTTGAATGCTTCCGGGGAACTAATGAATTTCGCAGACAGAAACTTCTATTGCGATTGGTGGAATGCAAGTAATATTGACACATTCTGGCGCACGTGGAATATGCCGGTTCATAGGTCAGTCCCATACATACTGTGGTTATTTCAAATTGTAATTTAATTGTATTATCAGATGGTGTGTTCGTCACTTGTACATACCCGTTGTACAGATGGGCTATTCCTCTCGTCAAGCTTCGACAATTGTATTTCTAATCAGTGCTTTCTTCCACGAGTATTTGGTATGTAACTTCGCATTAGCCTTCGAACGAGGTTCTCTAATGTCTCTTCTTTCGCAGATATCGGTACCTTTGCAAACCTACAAGATATGGGCCTTCCTCGGAATGATGGGTCAAATTCCCCTCTCGGCGATATCGAAATTTGTGGAACGCAGACTTGGCCCCCGTATGGGCAACATAATTGTATGGGCATCGATAATTCTGGGTCAGCCGCTGTGCATTATGATGTACTACCACGACTATGTGGTGACACATTTCACGGATGCTCTGAATAGTACAATGTACAAGAGCTAGATATGGT
This sequence comes from Heteromyza rotundicornis, assembly GCA_951394025.1. Lineage (NCBI taxonomy): Eukaryota > Metazoa > Arthropoda > Insecta > Diptera > Heleomyzidae > Heteromyza > Heteromyza rotundicornis. The sequence goes on along the minus strand of OX596013.1, from coordinate 50,502,101 downwards.
GAGGCTGGTCAGTGGGTGTGTACTCAGGTATACGAGACAAATTTTGCATTTGTAAAAACTTAAGCCAATTTAATTTTGTTATATTTTGCATGCGAGATTTTTTTTAATGTGTAATTGAATTCAACTGGAATTTGTGAACTGTTGAACAAGTTTGTAGTGTTAATTTAAATTTATAAATTTAGTTTATACAGTTGGAAGTTATGAGAGTTTTATAACTTTGTTATTAAGATATTTGTAAATGAAATTAAGCAATGTAAATAAAGAAAAGAATTAAAGAACAACTTTTTTTTAAAAAAATGTATGTAAAAGAATTTAAGAGAATTTTGAATTGGGAATTCGCGGCACAAAATCACATGTTAACTTGAAAAATTTAGTTGGGTTTAGAACGATTTAACACATTCAGGGAATGCCTAATATTGCTTTACTTTTGATAACATTCCTGTTAGGACTATTAACAGAAATAGACACCGTTTGGAAAGATAATATTTTCATTTCCTTTTCACCCGGTCATTCTTTGATGGAAAGAGCCGAAATCCGCCGAAATACATACACACAGCAAGAGTGTTGCCTACTTCCCCCAAACTGGGAAATTTCCGCTCAGGGCTGATTATTCGGCCCAAATAAAATTAATGGTATTTTCTGAACATGCTAAATTTTCTAAAATCCTTATATACCCGGAATTCATTATGTTGAACAGATGCTTAAGATCAGATTCAGTTTTGTAGGAAATTCTTAAGGAAAAAAGTTAATGGCTGTAGGAAAATGTAGGGAATTTTTGTAAAAAACATGAAACACCACTGCAGGGGATATTCTGCTTTTCTAAAAGGCGCTCGGCAACACTGTACCCGCGTCTGTTTTCCGTCTGCGCGATTATTTGCGGCTATTCCCGAATTTTTTTCTCCGGATTTTTGCGAATTTAATTTGCAGTTTTGGTCCACAAAACGTTGCAATACTCATTGAAAAATAGTGCATCAGTTTTTCCACAATTAAGTGCAATCGAAAAAGTTTAAAAGTATTCTGTAAAACTTCTAAAAATAGCGCAAAATACAAATTGAGGGTGAGATTCATTTATTGTACGAGCTTCCGTTTCGTTTCACCCTTCTTCGTTTTTTGTTTTATCAATGTTCGTCAGGGCACAAATATGATTCAGTGAAGAGAGTAGTTACATGTGATTTGATTCGTTGGATGATGTGAGAAGGATTTTTTGGGGGCGATTGAAAAATGTTATTAATTTCCAGGAATATTTGGCGCAATCAACAAATCTTTCAATTAAGTAAATTCACATCGATTCGAGGAACCCCAGCAGCGGCGTTAGTTACTAGCAGTTCCACACAAGAAGTAGGGTTGACAAAGCGGCTCGAAGAAGCACCGGCAGCAGATTATCGCAATCACGTAAGTGGCTAGTAGCTAGTAATTAGTGGGTGGTGGTTTAAGCTTGACAAATTTAAATATATTTTTATATTTGTGTCCTGACTATCACTTCTATTTTACTTGGAATGTTTATTTTTTGACTTTCAGATAATGAGTGGACGTAATCGCGGAAACATTGGTGGTGGCGGCGGACGCTATAGTGGTGGTGGAGGTGGAGGTTACATGGGTGGTGGCGGTGGCTACAATGGAAACTTCCAGGGTGGCGGCTATAATAACAATAACAATTATGGCGGTGGCGGAGGAATGAACAACTACAACAGTAAGTTAGCAGTAAAAAAAAAGTTTTAGTATTTCCGGGCTTAACAGTGGCCGGATCAGCATTTATTATAATCGATATCCCCCTGTGAAGCTCCAAACTCTACTTATTTCTTGCGCCTGTAAAGCCTAAAACTAAGAAAAATCGGGCTAGGGTCCAGTACAAAAAAATGTATTAATTAAAAATTAGTTTTAAAATTTTTTAAATACGTGCAAAAAAACATTGTTGAGAACCTGCCTGATTATTTTAATTTATTTTTCCACATTTATAAACTCTTCTCTCATTAACCCAGTGGGCAACGAAATGTCGCCGAACAACATCATGCAGTTGATGAACGCGATGGCTAGTAATTTCAACATGAACCCACCACCACCGCCCCCATCACGTACATCGTGCGGTGAATTGCGGGTCCATCATTGCGGCATGGTGGTCGAAATTACGGGTCGCCTGCTCAAGAAGCGTGTTTCGCGGTTCGTGGAGTTGCGCGACCGCAATGGAGGAGCAGCACAATTGGTCATTTTGGAGGATAAGGTAGGTCTCTATTCACTTTCAAATGCAATGCCAAATTTCATTTGATTCCCTTGCAGTATCCACGTGTGGCTCGTCGCATGTACAATATGCCCGAGAACACTGTGCTGACTATTGCGGGCGTAGTTAACCGACGGCCGCCCAACTCTTGCAATCAAACCATGCCCACGGGCGAGATTGAGGTGGAAGTGCAGGAAATCATAAATATTGGTTTTCCTGCGACCGGCAATCGGCCGGGCGATAAACGCAACTACAGCACTATGGCCCACCAGCACAAAAGCTGCGGCATCACCAGCACCGAGTACAAGATTGCAAGTGCGTTGTTTGAGTTAATCAGTGCAATTTGTGATTACATTTACTTAGTCGTCTCCTTTTCTGGCTTCCATTCTAGAAAGCGAAAACATTTTGAAGTACTTTGAGAACCGCGACCTCACTTGCAACGACTTGCGCAACAAAGATATTGGCAAGACCGTGAGTCTGGTTGGCTGGATACCGTCTACAAAGAATACCAAATTCATGCAGCTCAAGGATGGCTATGGACAAACACAAGTCATTGTCGAAGATCAGACGGTAAGGAGATGGAGGGACTTAAGGGAACTGGTTTTACAGAAGCTTCAAAAACTTTTTGTTTTGTATTTTTTTCCCATTAGATGCAAGATACTTGCTTATCTGCTCCCGAGCAGACGGTTCTTCAGGTTACGGGTAAAGTTCTGGGCCGTCCAAGATCGAATGTCAATCTGGTAAGCAGTAAGCAGCCTCCTTAGCCGTGAGAGTTGCTACTTTAATTTTGCCTACTTCTCTTAGAAATACGATACCGGGGAAATTGAGGTCATGGTCGAGGCCATTAAAATACTCAATCCGGACGATGTCTACGACGGACCAGTTAAAACCAAGGAGAAAGTGGCTAAAATGTCCATTGACAATATGGACACTGAGGACAGCGAGGCAAGCGAAGAGGACTCGAAGAACGGCATCAGCACCGAAGCTGCCACTGCTGCCGAAAAATTGAAAATTGCCGATACGAACAAATTCACCGATCGCACACACAATTGCAATGAATTGGGCATCACTGATATTGGCGAGAAGGTGGTCATTTGTGGCTGGTTGGAATTCCAGCGTATGGGCAAATTCTTTGTGCTGCGCGATGGCTATGGACAGACGCAGGTCCTGCTCACCGACAAGGTGAAGGGCTTGGAAAATGATACCGAAGACTTGTCTCTGGAGTCGATCATACGGGTCGAGGGCACGGTGATACCGCGACCAGCATCGACAATCAATCAGAAAATGAAAACGGGCCACATTGAAGTGGAGGCCGACAAGGTGGTGGTGGTGAATGCAGCCAAAAAGAATCTACCCTTTGAGGTGCGTCGATTCAATCGGGCGGGCGAGCGTTTACGTTTGACTCATCGCTTCTTGGACTTGAGGTAAGGAAGACGATTTTCCCAACCACAAAATGAATCATTTTGTAATTTTACCCTCTTCTCTATTCCCTTGCAGATTCACTGACATGCAACACAATCTACGCCTGCGTTCCGCTGTCATAATGCGCATGCGCGAATATCTAATCAATTATTTGGGCTTCGTTGAGGTGGAGACGCCCACACTGTTCCGTCGCACACCGGGCGGCGCCCAGGAGTTTGTGGTGCCCACACGCAAAGCCGGTCACTTCTACTCGCTCGTTCAGAGCCCCCAACAATTCAAACAGATGCTGATGTCGGGCGCCATCGATCGTTATTTCCAAGTGGCGCGTTGTTATCGCGATGAGGCTACGCGACCCGATCGTCAGCCCGAATTCACACAACTCGATATCGAGTTGTCGTTCACATCACGCGACGGCATAATGCAGTTGATTGAGGAGACTCTGCGGTATTGCTGGCCGAAGGAGTATTCAAAGATTCAGGCACCCTTCCGCCGCATCACCTACGAGGAGGCCATGGATAAATATGGCACAGATAAGCCGGATACGCGTTTTGGCTTTACGGTGAGTACACAATTGTCTGATATCTATGAAAGAGCTCATCGCTGAGCTTTACTAAAACTGTGATTCCAATTTGAAATTCACTGGACACTAAATTCCAATTAATCTATTCCTTTCAGCTGGACAACGTTACCGAAATCGTTGAAAAGAACGAAACCCTCAATGAGAAGTTCACTGATATGGCAGCGTATGCGATTGTTGTGCGTGGCAATGAGGCATTCTGGAATGGTTCAGCACGCAAACACTACGAGGGTCTCGGCAAAGAGTTTGGCGGCACATTGTTCGTGCGGAAATTTGCGGTAAGTTGAATCAAAGCCGATTGTTGACATGTTTTTCGTAATGACAATTTTGAAATGTTTGTTCACAGCAAAACCAAGATGTGCTCACCCGTCTTACGAATTTCCTCACCGCTGATGTGGCCACTGAATTAATTGAGAAATACGATTTGGAGGAACTCGATTTGATGTTCCTCTGCATTGGTGAGAAAAAGGAAGCGGTAAGTAGTCAAGAAAAAACTTCGTAAACGATTTGCTACATGAAATATTTTCCATTTCCTTCGTACAGCAAACGCTCATGGGCCGCATTCGGGTTGACTATCACAGCTTTTTGTTGGACAACAACAAAGTCAAAAAGAATTACGAAAACAAATTCCTATGGGTGATTGACTTCCCCATGTTCGAACTGAATGCCGAAACAAACGAGTTGGAGAGTGTACATCACCCGTTCACCGCACCGCATCCGGACGACAATGAGACGTTCATCAATGCCAAAACGGAGGATTTGGTATTGGTGCGTTCGCAGGCCTACGACTTGGTACTGAACGGCCAGGAAATTGGCGGCGGCTCTATGCGCATACACGATCGCGACATGCAGCACTTTGTGCTCGAACAAATACTGAAAATCCCGCACGAACATTTGTCGCATTTGCTGAGCGCCTTGGAGTCGGGTTGTCCACCACATGGCGGCATTGCCTTGGGTCTGGATCGTCTGATGGCGATCATGTGTCGCGCTCGCTCAATTCGCGATGTTATTGCATTCCCGAAATCTCTGAATGGACGCGATCCCCTGTCGAGTGCGCCCATACCCATTTCCGAGGAGGATAAGGCATTGTATCACTTGTCAATTGTTGAGAATGCGAACGAGGAGGAAACTCATGCCCAAGAGGACGACGATCCGGATAAAGAACGAACGCTCCCATCGCCACAGCCGGGCGACACTAGCAGCAATGTTGGGTCAGATGTTGAAATGGAAGAGGAACCGGAGGTAGTTAAAGAAGTTAAAGAAGTAGTAGAAGACAAATCCCCAGTTAAAGCTGCAGAATCACCTGTTAAGGTAGTAGAGGCTGCAGCCAAGCCGGAAGTTGTTCCTGTAAAGGCAGCAGAGGTTGCAGTCAAGCCCGCAGTGGCTCCCGTAAAGGCAGCAGTAGCAACTCCCGCAAAGGCTGCAGTGGCTTTTTCGAAGGCTGTAGGGACGCCAGCAAAAACAGCAGTGGCTGCTGTAAAGGCCGCAGCAACGCCTGCAAAGGCCGCAGTGACTCCTGCAAAAGCAGCAGTGCCCCCCGCAAAGGCAGTTGCTGCAGAAACGCCCGCCAAGGCAGACGAGACACCTGTAAAGACTAAGCGTGTTGTTAGAAAGAAGTAGTTTGGTTTTAACGCGTTACCCCAGCCGAAATCATTTCAAACTCTTCACATCTTTTACATAAAAACAGAATATTTATTGCGAAAAGCCATAGCTGTTACCATTTGAGTCAAGGCGCGGTTCGCAATGAACAAGGACCTTTTTGAATGAAATGTTTATGCATTCACTTTAACAATAATATTCTCTTCAACTTCATATTAATTTTAAAACTGAAAACCGAGTTTGCATTATACTGAAAACGCCCTTACAATAGCCGTTTGTAAGTAAGTCTAAGATCATTATGTCAAAATAAATGAACAAAAAAAAAACTATACGCAAATTAATCTTTTTTGAATTAATCAATTTACTTGCCGAAAATACTTTAAATCTTAATTAATTCATACTAGCATTCCACGAATAGTTCCACCTACGAAACACCCTTGATTTGAGGCACTTTGAAAATGCTATTGTCTATAAAGCCGGCGGTCAGATTCTTGCGATACTCGCTCCATTCGACTGCCGGCTTTTCGCCAGTTTCTTCTGGCTTCACAACCTTTCGACGACTGCTGTCATCACCTTCTGCATCCTGCTCCTCCACAGAATCGTCGTTGTCTTTCAAGTGATTCGTGATTTCGGCGGTTCCGTCGCCGCCGCCAAAATATGTCCAATTCTCGCCGTACGGATCCTGCGAATAGGGCGTGGGAAAGTGCTCCAAATTATTGAAATGCGATTCCAGTTTGCCCCACTGATCGACTTGTTGCAGCAGCGGATCGCCCATTTGTTTCGGTGGCGTTAGCGTCAGGGAGGGGCCCACTGTGGGCTGCTTGACACCCAATGTGGGCAAATCGGTCCACTTGCCCAATGCATAGGGTGTGGTGTCATTTGTGTTGATCAGAAACATGCCTCTAGTGCTGCGTTTGATGTTTTCACCCGCTTCCAACAGGTAATTCGTGGCTGGACACATGCCCAGCAGGTACGCAATGTAAGAGCTACAAGCCCAGCCCCAGAAGCCCTTGTTCGAACGTATGGACTCCAGGAAGTAGGCCGGCGCACGTTGATGACTGCACGCAAAGGGGTCTGTAAAGGAAAAATTGGAGTGTGTGAGGAAAAAGGCTCCACTCTTCTACTCACTGGACCCTTGAACATAACAGCCGGGCTGCATTATGCCGCCATTCATATAGAAGTCCGCATGTCCACACCGTTCCAGCTTGCCCTGAACCAGGGCATTAGTATGTATGACATCCACGAAAGCGGCATCGGTGGGATCCAGCTTATCGTTGGCTGAAGCTGTAATAAACAAAGGCATTGCCGGATCGAGACCTAAGAGCGGTATTTATTTTAGCATTATTTTTTCTATGAACAACAGTTTTGCTTGTAATACTGTACCGGTGATTCTTGGCAGTAAAAATGAACCCAAATTCCTGGCAATGTAATTCGACAGCTGTGCCCCCAACGAGAAACCAATCACATGTATGTCGGAGCTACCAATATCCAAAATGCGCTCTACCAATTGGGCCACACAAGTTCCCGCATGCTTCGTATTGTGAACTGCACTCAAATAACATGGTCCCGGGGACAATATACTCCAGTCCACATAGATTAAATTATACTCGGCTTTGGCCAGATATTCTGTAAGTACAAAATTTATGTCAATTCCTATATACAGTAGCGAAATCTCACCTTGCCGCATTATATGCAGCGGATGTAGAAACATATCCGAATTGTAGCCATGCACTATTATCTTTGTGGGATGCTGGCGATTGAAAAAGGACGTAGTCAAATTGGACTTGTCCAGCGTTTCGTCCACATGCAGACACTGCCGATCCATCATGTTTTTGCGTGTGTACAAATAGAATTTGACATCTGCGTCTGGGCACTTTCTGTTAATTGCCCAAGTGCATGGTCCAATGGTAATATCACGCGACGGTTCTGGCGTTATTGGTGTTGTGGTTGTCGGTGATTCTGTTGTTGCCTCATTTGGCATTAGAAAGTTGTGACCAACATGATTGTAGAACGTTTTCGAGTTGCAGCTGGGAATTGATATAGCTGGGCAAAAATACATAACAAACAAGAATGTTAGGAAAAGAGTAACACCTTCCGGTCAAGTAATATTCTTGAGAAATACTGAACTCAAATTGGAAATTATGCCGGGAACAGAACGGTAATTTGACACTCTTTAATTAGTGCTTATTGGGAAAAGTTTACATTGTAATTTTTTTAGTTCCTTTGATTGACCTTTTGGCTCTAATAAAAAACTAAAATCAATATTTCCAACTTACCGGTTGTCCATATTAAAAGTATCCAAATGTGATTTTGCAAACCTCTGCTTGATAGTAAATAGAACATTTTCACCATAAGATTATCTAAATTAACTACTTTAATATTTAATTTTGTATTTATAAATTTTTTTATTTTATTTGCACTTCATTGTTTATTAGCACTTATTTAGTTTTATTGTTGGTACATTCTTCGCGTATCCTTAAAAGTTGTTTAAAATTTGTTTTTTTTTATTGTCCAATCAGTTGAGTAAAACCGTCCAAAGCAGAGTAATGCATTAGTGAAACTGCCACGGTAACTTCGACTGTCGAATCGATTTTGGTCACATGGAACTTTTCTACCGACCAACAACAAGTGAGAGTTTTTTTCGTATGTTTTTTTCCGTTGCTTTCAGAAATAAAAGCGAAATGGTAAGAATTCAAAATGTTCAAAAATCAAGTCATAATTGCAGACAAGTGTGGTTGTGCTGTGGCCAACTTTTGAAAGGCGGTAGGTAGTACGTGCTCTTGTGATTAGCCTGGCTAATGCGCTTCTTATTTTCTGAATGAGCGGAACTTGTACGAAAATGCAAATTACCAGCGACCTGCGAGCATTGGCAATTAGTTATTTACGTCACGTTGCAACACGACAGGCAGTGGAGGCATAAACAAAGCGCCAATTTAATCGGTTTAAGGCTTTAAAAAATTAAACTGATAAGCGAGCACTTATTGCAATGATTGCCGTGTCCAATGAACACGGTTCACTTTTGATTTGATGCAAATGTGACAGCCAGGAATAACCACTACATGTATTCCTGCCAAAGGGATTGCCAACATAATTAGGTCAATATGACTGACTTGATAATATATGACAACGAAATGCACTGACCGATTAAACATTTTTAATTGCTTTCTTTTGTTGTCGCCAGAACAACGACTTGGACTTCTTTGCTTATCTCGAAATCAATAAAGATTCCCTTCTTGTATTTATATGACGAAATTTTGCCGGGCCGAACAACAAAAGAAACAACAATAACAGCTGTTGGCTGAATTTCAAAATTTAAATGCCTTGAATGCAGTGGTACAAGCTGCTGCAGTGCAGTGTATTGATATTGATTTTTCCTTCATGCAATTGTTTAAAGCATTAAAACGCAGAATTTTAAATTAAGGCCAAAACATACGTCAAACTAAGTTTATTATTTGTTTGTTCAGCTATTTTATTATTGCGAGCTATATTGCAGCTAATCTCAAACGTTTTCCCTCATTGTTGACACCAAACTATTCGTGATTTCTTGAGGCATTTTCTAAATATATGAATAACAATAATATAAAAAAGCTTTCTGAGAAGCTTCCTTGGCTTCTATAATGCTCTCTCTCATGTTTAATTTGCGAATTGAGAATTGCTTTTCCTTCAGTTATAAAGTATTGCCACATTTTGGCATTACAAGTGAAACTTAGCTCACATACCAAGTCCATAACAACTAGAAACCGACCAAAAGTTACAAATTAAATATGTTCATCCATTTCTATTTTGTTCCATTACATTTCCGTTTTGTTTCTATTCCACTTCCGTTCCATTTCTAAGTTTGTTCCAATTCCATTCTGTTCCAGTCCATTTCATGAAATAGCTTCAGTATTTCTCAAGATAAACGAAAATAAAGATATGGGGGGACCATTTTTTATGGAAGAAGACGTTACGTTGTTTTCATCTGATGTTGTCTTTTTTCAATAGAAGAGAAGTCAACAGCTCAGCAGCAAATCATATTTTCATGTGAAATGACAGACAGATAAACGTCTTTATCATTTAGGAGGATGATACTTACGCTCACGCTTCCTTTTGAACCTTACAAAATGGTCAAACCAACTGGAAAAACAATTTAAACTTTCCCCATACAAATCTGGGGCTATATTATTCATCATTAATTATTTACACTAAGCATTCAAAAGCTTATTTGCCACATTACATTCAGAATTTTCCAAAACATTGCCACAGCACGACCAATGGCGACGTCCCGGGTGACCAACATGACCATGACCGCAACCATTATAGCCAGGCATACGCCCGTCACAAGAACACTTTACCAGCTTGCTGCCCTTACTCGAGCAGAAGGCACAACAATGAAAGATGCCGCTATGGGGCCGTACAGTGCGAGCAATAAAGGTAAATGGACTGCCCTGCAAGATTTTTACAAACAATTAAAATACGTAATTCTCATTATTATTAAAGAAGAAGAAAATATTTCACCTTTATGGGCTTCTCATTAATACTAACTGTTAGTAGAATAGTTCCCTGAGAGTCTGGGGTAAAACTTATGCCATAAGACCCATCGCGATGATCGGAAATCTAAACTCGAATTAATATATTCCGTTTATAAATGTGGAAAAAATAGTTTGTACCTCAATGGGCAGAAATTTCGTATTATACTCCTTGTACTTAAGTAGCGCACTAATTTGTAGGCCCCCATGGCATAAAGATATGCCATCCGCATCACGTGACAATAGCATCAACTCGGCTCTTTTGTGGAGACGTAGGTGGGAGACGGCTGCAAAATTAGTAAATTGTAAATGCATAGAAAGGAAAGACATTCAACGAAATTACAATCACATTGCAGAGTACACAGTGACGGATCCACCACTTGCATTGTAATAATGCCGAAGAGAGGTATGTCGTTCTGGGTTTTCGTAGAAGGAGCGCGTATTTTCGGTAGAAAATGAAGTGAATCGGAAATCTGGAATATTTAATTTCCGTTAAGGTCTTGAAAATAGAAAAATTCAAGTATACTAAGCACTACCTTTGGATCAACGGGCATTTTAAACTGCTGGCAGTACTCGAAACGTTTCAATAAAATATTAACAAACGAAAGAGTCTCCGCATCCGAGGCAATGTCCGCGAGTTCTTGACTGAAAGTTATAGCCTCCATTGCTTCGTTGGTGCGCTTCTCTGAAAATACACAATCATGTGAATAGTGCAATGTATGGTCTCCAATCAGTAACCCACCCAAATCCAATTGCTGCTCTAGTATCATCTCGACCTTTGCCTCACGTGCCCTATTCACCTGCTGCAATAAGGTTTTCCGGTGCACTTCCACCGCCTCAAAGTATTGACTCATGAATGTTTCGACCTCTGCTTGGATGTCGTCACATTTGGAATTGATATTCTTGGCAATCTCATTCAAGCGTTCTATCGAATGTTCAGCATAGTTGCAGAGCGGGCGTGTTTGGTCTGCCGAATCGCGTAATATTCTCGAATAATTGGAAATAGCGCGCGAGGTGGGCTCATGCCGGTGGCCCTTGTGTAGCAACACTAAACAGTCGGCACATGCAATCTGTAAGGAAATTCCATTTTAATACAGGATCGTACCTAAGTAAATGTTTTCATTTTCCGCCCACCTGCAGGCAAGTGCTACAAAAGGATTTCATTTCAAAGCCCGGATGCATGCCACATTTCAGAGCGAACCTCGCATTATCAACCAACGTTTGAGGTTTAACCTTCCGCGATCTACGTAACTCCATAATGTTCTTCATCTGATGATTGGCTGTATTGCGTTGGCGCTCGTGAGCCTCTTTGCACAGACCACAGAGGTTGAGAGTGCACGTGATGCAGTGGTACATTGCCTAAAAGTAGACAATAACATTTCTGTTCGTGTGATTTCCTCTCAGTGCCCTACTTACACTGATCTCCTCGAAACACAAACTGCACCAGACTCGAGATATTATTTCATCGCCCGCTTTCAGCTTGAACTCCTCAATCTTACGCACGAGCACAAAGTTTTGCGGCAATTGACGTATGCCACCCAAGGGCAACTCTGTGACAAAGTTGCAGATCCTGCACATGATAATTCGGGGCTTTTCATCGGAATAATGATTTAGCCGTGCGGACGACGAGCTCTCCGATCCTTTGCCATCCGATTTTGGCTAGAAAAAGAAAGCTTTTTTTTTTACATTTTTATAGAGTTTTATTTTGTGTACCTTTAGGAGAATTCTTTCCAACGATTTCTTGCGCTTAAAACTAAACGAGGATCGCCTTTGACGTGATGGTGATATTGCTGGGTCAGAGCCACTGCGCAGAGACATTTCGGGAGATGACGATCGGGTACTATAGTTGGATTTATTGGAAGCTTAAAGTGTATTTAGGAAAGTACCTGGTTAGTATCTACTCTATATAATCTTTGTTATAAAATCAAAATAAATGGAGATGGCCTATTTTGGTCGAAGGTCCTGCCTTCATGAAATGTACTATTCAAGTTCTGAACCCTTCCATAGAGAATATGGGAAAGCACAAAATACGAGAGAAAGTTTTCCCACATGCGCACTAGACACATAAACAATGGACCGGCTCTCAACGGAACTATTTACGATGCCAAGAGACAGTCCCATATAAAAACAGTAAACAGGAAGCACATGGTACACACACAAATGCACATAACACACGACACACCACATCTAACGCAATAGAGATTTCGAATACTCCTCCAACGACCATAAAGAAAAAAAACCATATCTGAGCATAAAAGAGCAAAAAATGTACTAAGATTCGTGCATAAGTGCACTGCGGATACTGGCAGTCGACGTTTGGACAAGGACGCGTGAGTTTCTTTGATGAAAAACCAATAATTTAGAAGTTCTCGTGTCGTATTTGTGTAAAATGCCACAAAAGGTACAAACGCGCAAAAATGCTGCTCAAAAAATATGTAAAAAATCGAAGAAAGCTGAAAATCCTCTTGCTGCTGCTGATTGTGGTGCTAATTGTGATAACGCTCGTCTTTCTCAATACAGCCCAAAGTGGACCAAGTGAACGGGTCCTCGATGAACGTTTCATTGCACGCGCCTATGGTGGCAAACTGGAGCAGACACCGCAGCTGCTGTTGAAGTCGCCCCAGCAGAATGGAGTCATCATGCCCGAGAAGTACGACGAGCAAAAGATTAAGGCGCGCATCATTCAGGATAAAATCCGGAATATGAAACAACAACAGCAGCTGCAGCAAAATGCCATCGAACCAGATGAGGAGCATACCACGTTGGATGACACCACCACGGGAATACATATCTTCTATAGTGCTCCAGTGCCATGGTATAAGACGAAAAAGGCTCAGCCGCTGGCCGCAGCCAAACAAACGCTGAACGAGGATACCGATACCGTCCCCAATACAACACCCAAGCCCATACGTATCCTGAATACGGCCTTCTATCCCAGCTTGGGCCTGTACAAGCCTACGACGAATCTGCTGCAGAAGCATTTCGACAATATACGCAACTGCGGTGTGGGTGTGCTGATTCTCAGCTACACGGGCAAGGCAGGCGAAACGGAGCTGTACAATCAAATATTGGATTTAGTGCCGAGCTACAATTTGACGGTCACCTTTGAGATCAGTGTGGCAGGCAATCAGACAGTGGAGTTCCTGCGCCAACAATTGCTGGCCATACGGAAGTTCGCCACGGCCGAGGGATTCTATCGCGTTTATTCGCAATCGCGACGAACGTTGGTGCCTTTGTTGTATGTGAGCAATGCCTATAAGTTGAGTGATAGTGCCGGACGGATGCTGTGCCATTCACATCCGGACAGTTTGAGGCGTACATTTGATGGTTACTTTATCGGACATATAAGGTGAGTGAGGGGGTGGGGGAAAGCAATAAATCTTTGATTCATCTACATTCATTCGATAGACTTAAAAACCATGCAGAAACTATGCGTAGACTCTGTTTTGAGGGCTTCTACAGTAAGCTACCGAGCAATGGTGCGTCATTTGCGAGCACCTGGAAGAATTGGTCATATCTGAAATCGTTCGCCCTGACATACAAAATGTTATTTGTGCCAACGGTGGGTCCGGGATTTGCCGAGCGAAATAAGTTTCCACGTCATGGAGACATTCAGCGACATCGCAGCAATGGCCGGGTAAGTTTCATCATAAGCCTAGACTAGACAGTCGTGACCAAAATTGTCCTTGAATGAAAACATCAACCCCTTTTCAGTATTATGGCGTCGCTTGGCGTACGGCAATTATCAATCACGTGGGCTTCATCAACATCGCCAGCTATAATAATTGGCCGGACGGCAGTCAAATCGAGGAGGTAATGCCAAAAGCGGGCTTTCTCGATTATAATCCCGGCTCAAAGACCAAATACCTGGACTTGACCACACATTGGGTGGTTAATTTTCTGAAGACGCGCAACGAGGCCGCAGCGGCTGTGGCTGTCAGCGGTCATCTCAATTGTTATGAATTATTAAACAATACCATATGTTAAGGAAAGCCACAGCAAGAAGCCAATTACTTTAAAAATGTTGAAAGTAAAGTGCGAGAGAAAATGTTGAACTTTTTCTTCCCCCTAAAACCAAAAAATTACTTTGTTAGTCTAGGAATCGGTATTTACATACACGCCAATTACTTCATAGGATTAGGTATGCTCTTTACTATAGTATAAACTTTTCACGTATATATATATATATATAATCTAAATGAATATCTAACTGTATTCATAAAATACAGCACACATGCATATATATATTATATATACTTGAATCAATCGTTAACGTAGTACTATATATCACTTGTTATTATTCAAAGAGTACGTCTTTTTATCAGAATTTCATAATTTTTACCTACAATTCCTACTTTAATCATAGCTTTAAATAGAATAGTGCTAATTAATTGAATAAAATGATATCCTAAATACTAATTTGGTTATATATTCTCACCCTTCCATTCGTTCTCCTCAGCGCCCGAAGGCTGTGACCAAAATGGTATGCTCGAATCCTGCTTGAAATTCTCATCGACAATGCACTGAAAGCAATACGAGTGCAAACAATTTAGGGTTCTCGGATCGCGGAATACTTCCGTGCATATTGAACATTTCAGTTCCTCAGGAAAAGTCATGGGATCGGGGGTGATGCGTATGGAAATGCTTGGAGTGGGCGAGGGACTTCTAATTAAAAAAGAGAAATATGTTTAGTGTTGACGTGAAACGTGGTGACTGGTTTTTATGCCTATAGGCTGATAAACTGATAAACTGCTTGACGATTGAAGGACAGAAGGTCAATTTTCTATTACCGTCACGAATGTTTCAAGTTTTAATGATTTTCCAATTGGCCTAAAAGCCCACATCACAAGTGTCAACCCACCTTGAACGATTTGAGTTCGTTTCGAATGACTCGGGTGGCTGCAATGTCTGCGACACATTCAACGGCGATGCAGGCGGCAGTAACACTTTCAATTCAGGTGGTTTTGAGTTCAACAAGCGATTAACGGCCACTGCTTTTGTGACCGCTTTCGCCACCAAGGCATGCGGCTCGCCAATTCTTGCCTCACTAACATTCACAGCCGCCCCACCCCTTGAGCCACCTTTGGCGCCCATGTCAGTGCCGCCGCTGCTCAGACTGCTGCTTCGCACAGATATCGATGAGGCGGCACTCAATACATTATCCATTAACGATTCGGGGGAGGTGGAGCTGCCGGGCTGTGAATTAATTTCGCTATTATCTTCCGAGTCGCGCAATCTATCGTAGACTTCCGCACTGTGCACCGTGACGTTGGCGGGTAAATTTTTCAAATTTTCTATGTGAAAATTGCTTTTAACAACTTCCGGTGGGGGCGACAATTTCGGTATTGAGTGTGTGTTATGTTGTTGTATTACATTACAATTACTCAAATTTGTTGCCGCTCGAAATGTGACTGTTGATGATTTTTTCCTTGGCAACTGTGGTTGTTGTTTCGCTTTTGCTCCCGCTCGCGTTTCGAAGGATGTCAGGACAATTTCCGGGAAATTGTTGCCATCATGATCGTTGCTGTCATATTTATGCCCCAGACTTATGGGCACAATGCTAAATGCAATAGGCACATGTTGATTACGTTTAATTGCAGTTGTTGTTGCTGTTGTCTTTCCTTTGTCTGCGATTTGTTTGCTA
This sequence comes from Heteromyza rotundicornis, assembly GCA_951394025.1. Classification (NCBI taxonomy): domain Eukaryota; kingdom Metazoa; phylum Arthropoda; class Insecta; order Diptera; family Heleomyzidae; genus Heteromyza; species Heteromyza rotundicornis. The sequence goes on along the minus strand of OX596013.1, from coordinate 50,486,136 downwards.
TTGCGAAATGAAATGTTGCGTGACTTTTCCGCTTCCTGTACAATTGATTTATTGATTTTGGTTGTCTGTGATTTTAATGCAATTTTCTCAGCACTGAGACTTAAATGCAATTTTGCATTATTTGGGTAGTTCACAGGAAAATTGGTCGAATTTGTTAGATTTGAGATTTTACTAACTGTGTTGGCTGCTTCTTCTTCTTCTTCGACTTCTTCGTTGCTTACAATTTCATAATCGGTTAGTAGTGTTTCTGCAGGATTATCCACTGTTTCGGTATTCAAGTTAGTTTCAGTATTTCCCCTTAAAGGCTGAGTGAAATTTTCCTCAAATTCGTACGATTTTCGACGGATCTCAAAATAGTAGTCACTGCTCATTATTTTTAAAAGTTTATTTGTTTTTTAAACAACTTTTTTTGCAAATATATTTTTATGTAATTTCTTTAAATTAAATTGCTCTTAATGTGGAATTCTTTTTGTTGGTATTGTTGTCCGGAATGCCCAATGCGAACTAAATTGAGTTCTCGTTCGGAATAAAATAAGTTAAAAACAGAACTTGACATGCAAATACTTAATCTAATTAGATTCGCATTTCTTTTCGGTATTCTTATTTGGAAATGGACGGCACAAATGACATTTAATCGGTTTTTTCCTCTGTGCATGCCAAATGTCAGTTGGAACATTTCAAATACGAATGACAAAATGAATGACAATGAGGCGTTTAAATAGAAAATGGTGCTCCAACGGAAGCTTGAAAGTTGATATCGTGTATTTCGGTTTCTATTTCTAACAAAATTCTCAGAATATTTGAGAATTTCCAATATTCAAATTAGTTTCAAACATTTTCGAATTTGTTTCGAATTTTTTTTTTATGTTTTTATCATTTTTTTAGATTATTTTTCTGTAAAAAAATAAAAAATATTTCAAATATTTTAACACAACATTTTTAATGATAGTTCCAGGGTTGAAAAGAGGATTTAGTATCAAAAATTATATTTAAAAATAAAGCCAAAATCCTTTTAAAAAAATCCTAACTGATTACAACTCGACTGGGCCAAAATTCGCCAAATAACGGGACATAAATGAAAATTTCCAAAAATTTCCAGTATGTATTTTTTTTTTTTTTAATAAAACAAATTAGGTGAATTAAAAAAATGTACATTTTTCAAATAATTTTGATTTATTCAAAAATAAATTCGGCAGCATATTGACAAAAAAAACCTTATTGCGAACGATTAACTGAAATGTAGTAATTGGCGGCAGTTACTATTTCTTAAAGGATTCTTAAACACGAATTAATACTAGCAGAACAGTCTTTAATCTTCAAAAGCGCCTAAATGCTCGGATTGAATAAATATTCCATGGGCAGTTCAGAGCAATCCGAAATCCGTAAGCGTTTGGTAGGCGAAGCAGACGATTTCTTCACATTAGTCAAACACAAGCCGTCATCATCGTCATCATTGGACGATGAGTCGCTATCATCAGTGCTTTCAGCCCTCTCCATTTCAGTACCCTCATCCTCCTCCTCCTCCTCCTCGCCATCCTTCTCTTGAGAGGTCTTCGTTTTTGTGCGGGCTTTTCGTTTTTGCAATTTTCTCTTGCTGGGAGCAGAGCTGGCCACTTTCGATGAGCGATATTTATTCCAAAATTCAGCGGGTTGTGCATAATCGATTAAATTGGGAAAACGCTTGGACAAAGCCTTGCCTAAATCGTCGAATGATTTCTCAATGCAACTGGCATGCTGGTGGATGTTCTTGTGAATGGTGGGAATGAAAATGAGCGATTTCTCAAGAAGGACGAGCTAAGAACAAGTAAGTAAATTAGTAATTATTTGAAGATAGAGTGATTTAATAGTTTACGACTTACGGCATCTGGCATTGTGACCACTTCACGTCGACGACGACCGCGGCCAACACCAACCGTAGCAGCAGCGGTTGGTGCTGCCGTTGAGCTGGGTATGTCCTCTGTCAATTCGTTGAGATCTGCATCATTGCCTTCGGCATCGTCCTTACTTTCGGCAGATGCCTTTTGTTCTTTGGTCAACTGGCAGACGCGTCTTAGAATGAAGAGGACATCCTTCATTAGTGCTATGCCTTCGGGCGATTTTATCAATGGATCATTATGGGACTTTTCTGAAATGTTAGCAAATGGAAAAAGGAAGTAATACAGCAAGCACAGAAAATGTGGTACAAAAAGTACCTGCAATTAGTTTCAATTGGCCGAAGTAGAGCACCAAGTGGATTTCATCGATCTCCGACATTAAAATGTTGTACAAAAGTTGTCTGCTCTTGAGTTTCGTCTCGCCTTTCAGGGGTGACTTTATTGCGGTTTCCGAGAAGCTGTCCAAGCCATCAAAGTTCTGGATTAAAAAAAGCATTTGTTGGTAAAAAAAAAAAGAAGTCAAACACATTCCACAAAGCCTACCTTGTACTCATTCAACACGAACGGACATTCTATCAGACACTTTTGGAAGAGTGTTGGATTCTTTTTACTCAAGAATTCCGCAAAGAATTCACGAGCCCTCACCGCCAGCTCCCGACTCTCGTCCAGTACGGCCGCCAGCAAGGCGAGCAGCAAGGACCCACGCAACTTCAGCTGATCCTGAAGCACTAATTTCTCAAAACATTTGAATGTCTCGATGCGATTCACCGCATACGGAGACGACAACTTGCGCAGCACACGTTCAACGATGCGCTCCACGATCTGTGTGTGCTTCTTGCACAGATCGGTCAGGGACACAATTATCGTATTGACTATGGGCGGACGGTCGATGGCCTGCAAGATGGCACTGAACAGTTTGCAAGTGGTGCCCGCCACACAGGCATCGCGCAGCGACATACGTCCCGCAATCAATATCATCGAATTGAACAGACGCTCGTTCTCCAGATCTAGCTCGGACTCGGGTAATTTGGTGCATTCGCTCATGTACTTGTGCACAAATGAGATTATGGTGCAGTGCGGTCGAAGACGCGTCTGTAGATTCACCTCCGAATAGGAGTAGAGATATGACATGAATATGCCGCAATTGTCGGGGAAGTCTGCGATGCCCGTTAGTATGCGATATTCGAGAAAGTCGTGCAATTCGATGATCCAAGCCTCGTCGGCAGCGGCCTGGGGCAGCGAATGCAGTTCACGGGAGTTCTGCGATCCCTGCGAGCGATGGTCAATTAAGATGAGAAAGTCAAAGGCTTTGCCGATCAGCACGGGCAGCATATTGCCTTCGCGTATGTTCGAAAGGATGTGCTTGAAGGCGTGGTTGAGGGCCGTGTGTGAGAAGTGCTCAATGCAGTTGGCGAGCACCTCCAAGGCAATCAGCATGTTCTGTTCTTTATTCCACTGGAATGGAAGGAATTTTTCAAAATCAAATTAAATCGAAATAGAAAAGGTACCCACCGACTGCAGCGAGGTGAACATGTGTATCAGAGCATCGGGTTCCTTGCTCTTAATTTTGCCCGAAATAAAATTCAGAACAATCCAAGCTTCGGTGGAGTTGGAGGTCAGCAAGTGCGATTCGATGATGCCAAGCATTTGAGTGCTGCAAGGGAAGATTTATTCTTTTGCGCTCAAATTCAGTCTTTCATTCACTTACTTGACCATGCGTTGCTGCAGCGCCAAATGGAAACACGTCTGCAGATACAAACGCGATTGGGTGGAAAGCATCGTTCTGATAATGACCCACGGCATGAAGTGTTCGGCTTTGTTCGACTGATCGATGCCCTTCATGTTCAGCAACACTCGCGAACGAAAACTCTGTGGAGTAAATGGGATTAGGCTCATTTTGCCATTATTGAAAGTTCCAGTTCACTCACTTCCATGGCCAATTCGATATTTTTGGGATCAGCATCGTGCAGCATGGACGCCACGACTTTGCACCACACCCATATCACAGGATAGCAATTCGGATAAAAGGCCAGTATAGAATCTACGGTCAGCAAGGTTTGTTTGCGCACCAAAGCCGTGGGCTCCTCGACCAAGCGAGAGGTTTCCTATGGGAAATATTTGTCAGGGAAATCATACATTTAATGGGAATTTCGCAACTCACGGCCACAAAATTCGTATTGAAAATGATTAACGGGTTCAGTTTGACAATTTGTTCCATGAATATGAGGCCAGCTCGGCGAATATGCGACAGCGGACTTTGAAAGAGATTCTCATAGACGTACTCGGGCAAATGCAAGAATGCCAATTCGGTCAGACCACGTCCCTCGAACGTGTATTGCGCTTCCAGAGCCTCTGGCTTCTCAAAGCGTATTTCCTTTTTGCATATGCGCGGCTCAGTGGGCAGCTTCACATTCAAATCGTTGAATTGCGTGAATTTCAGACTTTCGGTGAGAATTTTCTGGGCATTTGGTGAGCCCCTCGTGAGTGCTATGTTCAGCGCCTGTACCGCTTTCAATTTAATGTTATTGTTGTTATCCTGCAGACTGTCAATCAGCTCCTTGATGAGATGCATTTCGCGTGGTATATCGGACACTTCGTGCCGGAACATTTCCCAGTCAACGCGAGATTCCAGTTGTAGCATTCGTGCCATAAGTTCGATGGCGCGTGAGCGTATCATCACCTCGTCGGAGTAGACGGCCTCACAGAGGAATTCCACGCAGGATTCGTTGCATTTGGTGAAGATGGCCGCATCGTATTTGGCGGCATATTCCAGAGCGCGTTGGATCTGTTCGGTTTTCCACTAGACGAAATAGAAGATGGAATGGAAAGATGGTAATAGAACGGAAACAAAATGAAAACTCATTTTAGAGAAATTACCGATTTAATTGGATTCGTCACAATGCATTCAATGTAGAAGGTCAGCACTTTTACTACTAGACGCGGATACTTGGCAATACATTTGATGAACCAATCTGAGATGTGTTCACAGTCGCTGTTGTTGTTGTGCGAGCCTCCTGTGCTTTTTGGCTTTGGTGGATAAGTGTGGAGAACAGCCGTCATATTCATCAGTTTCATAAGCGTCTGTTCCGGTTCACCGTTATGAGCATTTATCATTTCCTCAAAAATTTCGAAACATTTCGTGTGTAAATTAGCAGCGTCTGAAATTTTAACAAGAACATTTTTTTTAAAACGGATGTGTGCACAATTAAAAAAATGCACCCGTCCACCGATAATCACGTTCGAGGGTGCAAAAACCCATTTTCGACAAAAAATTTAATTTCAAATCGAATTTCAAATTAACGGTGCAAATAATGGCGTTGCAAATATATCGATATCATTTCCGATAGCTTTGCTCAATAAACACAGCCATCCATTTGACACAACAGAATCAGCTGTTTTCTGTTATTGCCGTCAGTTGTATAAAAAAAGCATAACGAACGATAATCGAGAAAAATTAAATTTCACAACATTTAAAATCAAATACTTTTGAAAAGTTCACACAAAAATGTCAGCACTGTTAAAGCAACATGCAGCGGGCCAGCTGAGATCAATGATGGTTCAACTGTGGACGGTGCGTACATTGAGTGCCGCTTCAACAGGTTCGAAAACCACAACGCCAGAGCACTACGACATCATCATTGGCGGCGGCGGCTTGGTGGGCACAACTCTAGCCGCAGCATTGGCGCGGAACAAGTCGCTCTCAGACAAACGTGTTCTGCTTTTGGAAGGAGCGCCCGCCTTCAAGGGCTACGACGTTAATGCCCAGTACGGCAATCGGGTGTCGGCCATCAATCACAATACCATTGAACTGTTCAAGACGATCGGGGTGTGGGATCATATGGCGGGTGCTCGTGTGAAGCCCGTCAAGCAGATGCATGTGTGGGATGCGAGCAGCGATGCGCTTATACAATTTCAGCACGAGCATTTTGCCGACGATGTGGCTTGCATTGTGGAGAATGATTTGATGCTGGATGCCGTTTACAGCTTGCTGAAAAGTTCCAATGTAGAAGTGCGAAATCAGGCGCGTATCGAATCGGTACGCCTGCCCGCAGACACGGGTAGCGAACGAGCAGAGGTAGGCCTCCAGGGAGGCGATTCTTATACGTGTGAACTGCTGATTGGGGCAGATGGCGCCAATTCTTTGGTGCGCCAACAAATGAACGTCGACGTCTTTTCGGTTAACTACGAACGCATGGGTTTGGTGGCCACACTTGAGCTGAGTGAGGCGGGCGACAATGCGGTGTCTTGGCAGCGATTCCTGCCAACGGGTCCAGTTGCTCTACTGCCGCTGAACGAAAAGATGAGTTCTCTAGTGTGGAGCACTACCATACCGCATGCCAAGGAACTGGCTCAAATGCCCGCCCCGGAATTCGTTAGTGCTCTGAACGAGGCTCTTTACAAGGAATACCCCAAAAACGATGTCGTTGTAAAGGCCGTAAGCGCCTTGAACTCCTTCATGGGACGTGGGCCCTCACAAATGCGCCAGTATCCGCCCCGTGTGAGTGGGGTTATTGACAAATCGAGGGCCACTTTTCCACTTGGCTTCCTACATGCATCCTCGTACGTCTCGTCGGGAGCTGCGCTAATTGGCGATGCAGCCCATCGTATTCACCCCCTAGCCGGCCAAGGGGTCAATCTCGGCTTTAGTGATGTGCGCTTCCTGGTGGACATTTTGGCTGAGGCTGCTTACGCTGGTGCCAAACTCGGCGACAAGCAGTACCTCCTCAAGTACGAACAGAAGTGCCTGGCCAAGAATGTGCCCATCCTGATTGGCGTGCACGGCCTCCAAACACTGTACTCGACCACTTTCAGTCCTGTGGTGCTGCTGCGCAGCTTGGGTCTGCAGTTGACCGACAATATCCCGCTCATTAAGAATGTATTCATGAAGCGCGCCATGGGATGATTCGATTGTAAGGCGTTGGCAAAGTTTTGTATTTTGTATTTGGTTTTAGTTAATAACTTTTGAATAAATTTTAAAAAATACGATATTCCCTGGTACTTACACATGTTTGCATATCCGCGTTCGTGGTTCAAATACTGAATGTCGATGAGTTTCTTGAGGAGAGCATCTCGCGTCTTAATGTGGTCACTGAAGTGTACATAACGCAGCAGAAGCTTTAAATCGTCACAGAAGGTGCTGAAATGCACCCAAACCTCCACGGTCTGTTGGTGAGCATTGCGTTGGGTCATGCCGCGCATTACATCAGGACTTTGAATGCGTTCAATCAAACTGAAAACCTGCAGACAATGTGAGATGACTTCCTCTTCGAATATGTGGAAGCCCTTGGCGCCCGGTATGGTTAATGACAGAAAGAAAGTGTTTATCGCTGCCAGTGAGAGTTTGGTATAAGCCGGAGAAGCTGTTTCCAATGATGCCAGCCCCGCAAGACCATAAATAAAGGCCAAATACGAATCACGAGGGGAAATCTTCACAACTTGGTCCCAGCAATCGTAGGTGTTGTCGTAGCTCGTGCTAGACTCGCCGCGCAAACTGCGTATTGTGGTGCACAGTTCAAGCAGCGTGGAGAGGACTTGAGGATCTTGCTGTGCTCGGCGTATAAATGGCAGCGATAAGATTCCACCGTTTGGTAAACTCGATAAAGGTTCATCGTCACTGTCGTCGTTTTGATTTTGTTGTTTCTGTGAAGTTGCTTTTTTGTTCTCCACTTCTTGCTCGTAGAGTTCCTCGATTTGTTCCCACTGTAAGCCGGGTTCATAAAATTCACTCAATTTTCCAAATAAATTTATCAATTCCGTCATTTTTATTTTGTAAACAAAACTAATTGCATTTCATTTTCGCGCTTACTTTATCCGTTTGTTACTTTTGTCCATCTTTCGCCCATTATGGAAACAGCTGTTCGAGCGCAGCTAAAACAAAACATCGATTGTAGGTATCGATTACACAATAGGGCGGTGCCTGATAAATAACTTACAAAAAATTTCACAAATTTTAAAAATCTCAAGTGAGGCAACATTTTACAGCAATTAAAAATTTTGTATACTTCCAAAATCTATAGATATAAAAAAAAAATGCATGAAGCAATATTTAACTCCACCAATTTTAAATATTAAAATGATTAGTTTTGAAGTTCAAAGATTTATAGTTCAACAATTTAGAAAAACCTCAAAAAATCATGTTTGCTACTGCACGTAGCCTTTCATTGCAATACTCTTGGTCAAATAATCATTAAATATTTTGCCATTTGTAGAATTTTTTGAATACATGAAGCACCTCCCGGCGCACTTACATTGTCCGTTCGGGCAATGTAAGGGCGCCCTAATATATCTATGCGTCTAAATACGAAATATGCACAATGGCATCACTGCTACGAATGACTTTTTAAAAGAACGAAAAAAAGATGAAAGTCCAATAAAGAGAAACGACAAAACTGAATTGTGTAGTGATGGGCTTATTCGATGTACTCGATACTTTTTTTTTATTATATAGTTTTTATTTCTGTACTTTTTGTTTTTGCTTTGTATATTTGCTTATACATTAATTTAAAACTGCACGCCGTCTTATTTATTGCCACAAAGTACGTATATCAAACGCACTCACAGTTTTGAGAATGGAATATCGAATAGAAGTAGCTATTCGATATTTCATGATGCAAGTACATATCGAAAAAAACACTCGGTGAGTACATTTTGACACATCACTAGTTCTGTGTGCTTGTCCCTATAAGAAAATTGACTGCGAAAATAAAATTTTCTTGAGGAAAAAATACCAACAAATAGAAAAGCAATACACTGCAAAGGTGAAAACATCGAAAATAAAGTGACATAAAAACTGTGTATAGTTTTAATATTGGTTCGAGTACATCAAATAAAGGAGAAAATCCAATTCAAAATGTGTGATAATCGTAGTTGGTGAAAAAGCCAAAACCCGAAAACATTTTTCTTTACAAACGATGTAAGATGTAAGTGCATGGATTGGATTTGTGTTAAATTCTTTACTGTTTTCCCCATTAGCTTTAAGTTCTGCAAGGGAATTTTGCAACATTTTGTGGTGCTTGTGTCGCGACCTTTGCCTCATTTTCCTGTTTTTCATTCGTGAGTCTTTGGGTGCGGGTGAGTCTGTTGGTGTTTGCGGGCAGGAGGTGGCAAGCAGTGGGTGGCTCGTGGCTCTCTCCTGGCCGTTTTACTTGCGATTACTTCGTTACACTTACATTATTACTTTTTTTCGACTGGCAACTGGCTAGCAAGGGCAGCGGGGCAACAGCCCAGAGGAAAATTGTTTTCTGCATTTTTCTTGCCTTTAATATTATTTTGATTTCTTTGCTTGACTAGCGCCCTAACTGCATTCCTTTTAGTATTTTTTTTTGCATTTTGCCTTATCTCTGCTGGTTCTTGTGCACTTTTCATTGTACGTTTACAGTTTGTCTTCTTCGTGTACTTCTTTGGAAATATTTCAGAAATTTTCCAAGTTGAAGTGCAACGGCGATAAGGCAATGTCCGGTTTTTGTTATTGCCATTCGTGGTCAATTTGCTAGTAAGTGAAGCAGTGAACCTTCTTTCAATCTCCAAGAAGATTTCAAGTGGCTTGTGAATGCGTTAAAACCAAACCAATGAGTGCAATTTGAACAAAGACGTGGTGAAATGAAAAGTCTTCAGCCAATTTTTCATTAAATGTGTTTTTATTATGTTGTTTCTATTGGCCGCAGCCACAACTGCCTTCGCAGAAGTAAGACTATGAGTCAGTGTTTGTGATTGGATTCTGCTTTCGATTATTCTAGTCTCACTTATCAGTAATTCCCTGACATTGTATACATTTTCATGAAATATGGTACCATATTGCAGCCAAACGGTGCGAATGCTCTGCTACGGACTTTAGTAGTATTAACACATCAAATAAAATATTTAAGCTTTAGAAGTTGAAAACAAAAGCAATTTAATTCATTTTACAAAAAACTATAGTTTCATGAAATAGTTTCGTGTTTGTAAAAAAGTAAAAAAGTTAAACTTTTAGCCTAAAATTTATTCAATTAATCATCGCATGACCACACTGGGTATTCCTACTTTGCTTTTAATATGAAAAATGTTTTATTTTTCACAAATGCGTTGAAACTGTTGTTGTTTTTTATCTGCTGTCCCAAATTATTTGTTAATTTTTTTGCAATTGTTAGCAAAAATGTAATTGAAATGGAAGAAATCTTATCAAATTAACAGAAGAAACTTGTTGTTATTTATGATCGTACTTCCAGGGTAATTCCATAAAAAATACATTAATTTAACTAATGTGGCTCTGTTTAGTAAGGTGAAAGCTTGAAAATTCTCAAATGGAAAAAATAATTATACAATATTTAAAGGTAATTAACCAGCCGCAGCCGCTCTTCAAGACACGTTGATTGAAAAAGCGAAATTGTATAACTTTACGAAGTTGTAACTTTTTATTGGTACTGTTACTAGTATGTGCACATTTATATGACTTTTTTTTCGTCAACATTTTTCACGTAGAATGGTAACAACGTAACAAAATTACACGTTTTACATTTCCTTTAGGAATTTCACAATAATATTGGATTACTAGGGCTAACCCCTAATTTTTCACATGAAAAATCAGCAAAGTTTGTATGAACAATTTTTTAGAAAAAGATTTTTTAAAAAATTTGGAAAAATTGCCTAAAATTGTTAAGTTTTTTTTCATATCAATCACCCAATTTAGTATACAATATATTGGGACTATTTTTGTTTTTTGGGCGATCTTCCATTGGACGATTTTTTCTCCAGCCAGTATGTACATTTTGTTATTAAATGTGTTACTAAAACTACATTAACTTATAAGTTATAACACAAACAATGCCATTTCTTGATACGATTTTTCGATTACAGTTGCTTAGTGAGCAAGAGAGAGAATAGCCCAATTGTGCTATAAAATGCTCATCTCTGGTCTGAACCATTTTAGGTAGGGTTACTTAAAAAAACAGACACCCTATATATTTTACCAATAAATTTTTCATGTTTGGACGGTACAACCTATTGTAAATTCAATTCTTTCTGTGCAATTTAAAAATACACAATTAATAAAAAAAAAATTGAAAAGTCAAAGATTTTTGCAGTATTGGTAGAATAAATTCCATTTTGCACGCATTTTTAAATACGTCATTTTGATAGTAATTTTTCGAAATATACTGTCTTGCAGCCCCTACTACACCATATTTTTCTAGCTGCCAAATGAGTTCCTTCTAATCGAAATGAGATACGGAGCGATAGCATGTTAATCGGACTACACAATTGTGATATTCACTATCAGGCGAACAATTTCATTTGTTTTTATGCAATATTTTTAGGGGAAAAACGGCAAATACTTAAAATCTCTTGGCGTTAATTTAATTACCACAATAACTCTAATCGAATTCAGTGAAATTAATTAAAATCGCATTTGTGACTCATTACTGACTTTGGACATTTCCCACAGACCGGGCTCAGGCTTAATTGCAGTTAATTTCAGTTAATTTTTTAAAGCATATTTGTTTGGTTAAAAATACATCTTATCGCTATAACTTTACTGCTTTAACTACAATATACGCAATCGCCTAGTGACATATTATTTCATATTCTTCTTTGTTGCTCAACGATTTTTTTTGCATTATCAAATATTTGTTTATAGTCGTTCTAATCTCTTCTAGGCCGTAGTGAAATGATTACTGGTTTTTTAGGTTAAATTGAAACGAAATTCTTTTTTGGTTATTCTCTTGCAGGTTTTGACTTTTCGAATTTGACATTGCATCGGAGCACGCAAAACTTAAACGCCAACAAAAATTCATTCAATTAACGCCGGAAGCAATTTTGCCAAAAGCGCGTCAATTAACACACGCCGAAGAAGTGGGCGGCCATATTGAAAGTCGACAGACGCCGACAGCCAAACAAACTGACAAATGGCCGATGGAAATGCGTTGTCAGCAGCTTCCGGAGGACATGCTCCTGACTACAATACAACAGCGGCCACCGGAAGCAGCGCCGCGGCTGTTGCTGCTGCTGCTGCCGTAGGCGCGACAAATGGCTCAAGTGTCGCTGTGGGTCAAACGAATCCAGGCTATCATCAGTTAAGCGTGACAAGTGAGTAGTCGTGGGTTTTTTGTTCGCTTCGAATAAGCGTGAGAATTTGAACATTTGCATTTAAACAATTTTATTTTCGTTTGCTTTCAGTCGAGGAAGCCTCACTGCGTAATAATGGATTCTTGAAACCGAACCCATATGTTGAGCTTTTAATCGATAATAAAAGTAAACGCAAGACCGACGTGGTCAAGAACACCTACTTGCCCAAATGGAATGAGGAATTTACAGTTTTGGTAAGGTTGCCACTGAAAAGTGAACCGCGCGCTGTAATTTAATTACATGACTTTTTTGTTGTTTTGTTTGTGCTTGGGACTTTTCCCTGGTTGTGGGGGTGTAAGGATGGACTTCGGTAGTGGGTGGTGTGAGTTTTAACTGCGGGGTGATTCAATTTCAATATTTGTTTTGATTGAGTACATTTATTTTTAATCGTATGAACGGACAGCGAATGAACGGGGTAAATAGAGAGAATACCCCCATTGCGGCTTCATTTGCTGACAATTTACACAAATGTCAATATTCCATTTTGATTATCACTTTGCGATGTTTACCCTTAGGTTTCACGGTGCACGCTGTTGTTAGTAATTTGTTTGCGCTGCCATTAACCTGAATGTTGCATTGGCATGGTCTGTGCTTTAGTTGTATTAGTCAGGCAGTGGTAGTTTTCATTCAAGCAGAAATATGCTTAACTTTTTCATTTATGGTCACTTCGTGAAACATAATGTGAAGTGAGGAAAACGTACTCTTTTGTCGCTCTCAAATTGTTTGATTTTTAATGTCATTTGCCCTCCCCCCTTCCAGATCACACCGAATTCCACACTGCACTTCAAAGTGTTGGACCACTCGAGTTTCCGCAAAGATGCCATGTTGGGCGAGCGTTCCATTAACCTGTCGCACGTACTGCAACACTACAATGGACGCTGCGAGTTCCTCGAGCTGAGCATGGATCTTTTGGTCACATCCAAGTCGGACAATCGTCAGAATAAGTGCGGCGAACTGGTGGCCATTCTGAACGGCCTCAAATTGGACATGTCTAAGCTAATTATTCAAAATGGCAATGCGGCAGCACTGCCTGCGCCCAGTGCAGGCGCTATTACAGCCTCAGCAACGGATGCGGGTCGCAGCTGCATGATATACGGTGGAGTACGTGCCCGCATGCGCTTGCGCAGCACCAACAGTCTCAACGAAAATGGCGGCGCAATAATGGCCGCAACTGCTGCGGTCGGTGGTTCGCGGTCGCCCATAGCAAATGGTAATGCGGCCGAACGCAACAACACCGCACCGGCAATTGGTGCTCAAACGGGAGCTGTGAGGCGAGCCACCGTTGGCCCGGTCTGGGAGCAACAGCAACAGCCGCCAGTGCAACAGCAGATGCATCCTCAGCGTATGTCATCGGTGAATGGTGAGCCACCACCGGCGCGTCCATTGCCTCAGCCGTATGCAAATGGGGGACCGCCGCTGACACCGGGTCCCATGATGGAGAACGGCACAGTGGTTATGCCCACGGATCAGGGAGCGGTGAGTTCAGGCAATGCCTTGCCAGTGTCCAATGTGGCCGATCAGCAGCTGCAGGTAATTTTGATGTGCAAATCCAACACAACTTTTACTGAATTTTGCCTATTCCTTTTCCAGGCTGCCCAAGCTGATGACGAACCCCTGCCGGCCGGCTGGGAGATACGTTTCGATCAGTATGGCCGTCGCTATTATGTGGATCACAATACACGCTCCACATACTGGGAGAAGCCCACACCGTTGCCGCCCGGCTGGGAGATACGCAAGGATCCCCGTGGGCGCGTCTACTATGTGGACCACAATACGCGCACCACGACCTGGCAGCGCCCGAACAGCGAACGCCTCATGCACTTCCAGCATTGGCAGGGTCAGCGTGCACATGTCGTGTCTCAGGGCAATCAACGTTACCTCTACTCGCAGCAACAGCAACAGCCCACGGCAGTCACTGCCACGATAACGCAAGACGATGAGGATCAACTGGGTGCGCTGCCCGACGGCTGGGAGAAGAAGGTGCAGTCGGACAATCGAGTGTATTTTGTGAATCACAAGAACCGCACCACCCAGTGGGAGGATCCACGCACACAAGGTGATTTTACTTACTTATATTTGCCATTGTCAAATTTCAAACTCTAACCCAAACTCTACTTTGTCCATGCAGGCCAAGAGGTTAGTTTGATAAATGAGGGTCCGCTGCCGCCGGGCTGGGAGATACGCTATACAGCCACCGGTGAACGCTTCTTCGTCGATCACAATACGCGTCGCACCACCTTCGAGGATCCACGACCGGGAGCGCCGAAAGGAGCCAAGGGCGTCTATGGGGTTCCGCGCGCCTACGAGCGCTCCTTCCGCTGGAAGCTATCACAATTCCGTTATCTGTGCCAGAGCAATGCCCTGCCGTCGCACATCAAAATTACGGTGACACGCCAGACCCTCTTCGAAGACTCGTACCATCAGATAATGCGATTGCCCGCCTACGAGCTGCGCCGACGCCTCTACATAATTTTCCGCGGCGAGGAGGGCCTCGACTATGGCGGCGTGTCGCGTGAATGGTTTTTCCTGCTGTCGCATGAGGTGCTCAATCCCATGTATTGCCTGTTCGAGTACGCCAACAAGAACAACTACAGCCTTCAGATCAATCCCGCCTCGTACGTGAATCCGGACCATTTGCAGTATTTCAAGTTCATCGGACGCTTCATAGCCATGGCTCTGTACCATGGGCGCTTCATCTATTCGGGCTTCACAATGCCCTTCTACAAGCGCATGTTGAACAAGAAGCTGACCATCAAGGACATCGAAACGATCGACCCGGAGTTTTACAATTCGCTGATTTGGGTGCGCGACAATAACATCGACGAGTGCGGCCTGGAGTTGTGGTTCAGTGTGGACTTCGAGGTGCTCGGTCAGATTATCCATCACGAGCTGAAAGAGAACGGTGAGAAGGAGCGTGTAACGGAGGAGAACAAGGAGGAGTACATAACACTGATGACGGAATGGCGAATGACGAGGTATGTATGATGAAGGGGTGTGAAGGGATCCCTACGGGTGGAAAAAATGGAAAAACCATATAATTTCTGTAATTTTTGAAATCGTTTATTGAAATGTTCCTTGTTATTTCTATCTCCCTTCCGCAGAGGCATTGAGCAGCAGACGAAAACGTTCCTGGAGGGCTTCAACGAAGTGGTGCCGCTGGAATGGTTGAAATACTTCGACGAGCGCGAATTGGAGTTGATACTGTGCGGCATGCAGGATGTGGACGTGGACGATTGGCAGCGCAACACCATCTACAGACACTACAATCGCAATTCAAAGCAAGTGGTGTGGTTCTGGCAGGTGCGTTCATGAATTTGTGTGTTTGCCAAGAAGAATTTTCAATTAATGCAAAATGTTCCCCTACAGTTTGTACGCGACACGGACAACGAGAAGCGCGCCCGCTTGCTGCAATTTGTCACAGGCACATGTCGCGTGCCGGTGGGCGGTTTTGCCGAGCTCATGGGCTCCAATGGGCCGCAACGCTTCTGCATCGAGAAGGTGGGCAAGGAGACTTGGCTGCCGCGTTCGCACACGTGCTTTAATCGCTTGGACTTGCCGCCATACAAGAGCTACGATCAACTCGTCGAGAAGCTGACGTTCGCTATCGAAGAGACTGAAGGCTTTTGCCAGGAATAGAGTTGGCCGTGTGACATAAGAGTAATGCGTGTACGAGACAAAGGCCCCCCAGTTGGAGTTTCGCTTGTTTGTTTCCATTGTGTTTTTTTAAGGAAAACTTCAGTTAAGTATTTGGTTTCTTCCAAAAATTGTTATTGCCGAACGTCTTTTTTCGCATTCTACGCACTGGACTGCTCAACTATCAGATTATGTGTGCATGTGTGTGTTGGTATAGATTCAAAAAATTTTGTGTTCAACATTTTTTGTTCATCGAAAGACACTTGCGATATTTTTGTATAAACAAATTAAAATTTAAAAATTATTAGTTGTTAATTGAAAGAAAAAAAAGAAGAAAAAAAGAAAGAAAATTGCAAGTAAATGCAAGCAAAACTATACCTACTTCAATAAAAATGAAACACTTATGCATCTACTATTGTTTAATTATGTATTTGTATTATTTACACTTTACGTATACTATGTACTGTTGGTAATGCAGTGCGCTGTTTTTTAAAATTTAATTCCTAATTTTATGTAAATTTTACTTTAAAATTAATTGTATATATTCTATTTAATTTCAAAATACACAGTTCAGCCTATTTTAAATAAAAGCATTTTTTCCGCAAAATTAAGCAAATGTTTTCATGCAAAAGCAAAACAAAGCAAAACAATTCAAAACAACAAAAAAAATACCCACAAAAAGTAGCAAAAACAAATCGTAACTAATGGCGAAATAAACTATCTAGGCAAATGTGTTTTAAATGTTAAAAATTTATAAAATTAAAACAGAAAAAAAGAGAAAAAAAACGTAACTACAACAACAAATATCGTAACGAAATTGATACACCGGCATAAATTAAGTTTAGTAGTGTTTGTTAAAATATGGAAATGATGATGATGATGACAAAAAAGAAAAACATAGAAATGAAATCACGTATAAATACTTATTTACATTAATTGAAATAATGGAAAAGAGTACGTACGTATATGAAACAATATAGTTTTTATTTAGTTTATTGAAACGTAAAATGTATTATATCAGAAACAAAAAGAAAACAAAAAAAGAAACAGATAAAGTAAATTTAAAGTTGTAATAAGTTCTATTAAATAAAGGCAAAATAGCACTATATTATTAGAAAAATACTCCTCTTCATGTGTTTGGATTTTATTCGTTGGATGGAAGGGACATCATTTTCATCCGGATCGAACCCAAAAATGTATTTACAGTCGAACTTCAATACTATAATGAATTCGCACGGGACCAGAACATCACTTCATTATATAGAAACTTCATTATATAGAAGGACACTATGCACCATACGTTCTGAGACAATTTTTCAATAATTTTATCGATAATTTTTCGATATTTTATCGATTTTTTATCGAAAGTATTTTAATATTTTATCGATAGTATTAGTATTTTCATATTCCATTACCCGATCCATTTTAAAATTTCGTTCCAATTCCATTTTGTTCCGGTCCAATTCCAATTCGTTCCAGTTCCAGTTTCATTCCCATTTCGTTCCCGACCTAATTTCCAACCCAATGCAAAAAACCGCATCCATATTTCTCAAGGTAAACGAAAATAATACAAATTTGGCCGCCATTTTGTATGCGTTCCTATCCCATGTTTTTTTTCGATATTTGATCGATATATCGATAAGTTATCCATATTTTATCGATAATTTATCAATAATTTTTCTATTTCATTTCCCCATCCATTCCAAAATTATGTTTCAATTCCATTTTGTTCAAGTCCAAATCCATTTCGTATGGGGAGGCAGTCGTTGTTCTTATCCGATGATGCCCATTCTCCATAGCGTCCAATCATAAGCCAAAATATTATTTAGCATTGAATTTTTCATACAAAATGGAAAGACAAATGTATACATTTATGATAAATTCCCATTTATGGCTCCCACGATAGAGGTTGCAGTTTTGGGGATGTCGAGTTAAAATTTTCTTTATAAGCTTTTCTCCTCCAAACAGTCAAGACCCTTAATAACTTAAAAGATTTTGCAGAAATGAAAAAAATTTTATTCTATTTTAAAGAAAAGCGAACACTAGCAATTTAATTGTATTTTCTTCGGGGTGGCTGATAATGAATTTGGCATGGAAATTTTCAAATTATGGATGTCGGATTCATCAATTTCATCGCAATAATGTAAAATTTCGTATTTTTTCCCATAATTTTTCGATAATTTCTTCAATTGGTTACTATCCTGAACCTCTTATTAAATAACTCTCGTCGCTTAAATTTCCTTCAACAATTTTGTGGAGTTTCGTTGAGTTCAGGGCATTACATTTTCGTTGCGCTGTGGCATTTAGCCGGAGGGCTATTTCCGCAGAAATATTCACCTTATCAATATCCGAAACAAAAATGGAAATGGTTCATGTTTGCAATGCATTAACCAGACTTTCGAAATGCAAATTGCTGTAAATAAATTCCCATTAAAGAGGAATTTCGTATGCAATGGCACACCGCATCGTATGAGCATTTATTTAAAGAAATTGTCTCATTTTCTTGCATGCCAAAATGAAAGCGACTTCGTCATTACGATGGATCATAAATATTCAATAAAGATGCAGGTAAGTCGGTTGGGATTTTTCGGGGGAGCCTTCGTCTGAGCTTCCACCCCCTCATTACATTTAAATGTACATTAATGTTTTCATTTCCCTTATGAGCGGCTTATAAAAAGTGAAAACGTGAATCACACAGCAGGCAGCGTGCCACACAGGAAGGGGGCCGCGGCACGCACCATTGGCGATCGCACAGCGGTGTCAATGTGGCTTTTATTATCATGGCTAACATCACCACAGAAAGAGTAGCACCGACACAACAGCAATGGTAATGGTGGCAGGAACTTTCACTTCGTGTTGGCGGCGGCGGTGGTGTTGGCCCCTATTTTTGCAATTTAACTCTGCTCCATAATTTATTGCGCTTTAAATTGCAAAACGCAGAAAATCTGCCGCACGGCGCCGCCGCTTCGCCACAGCCACTGCGGTGTGTTTGTGTGTATTGTTTTGTAATTATGTGCACGTGTGCCTTGTGCGCGTTTTCCGGTAAACCTCATGTGCCCATGTAGTGGTGTGGTTGTTTATTTTTTCCGCTCGCTGTTCACAATTTATTCCTACGGGGTCGCCGGCATTGAAGAGCAAACAAGAAAAAAAAAGCCGCATTCCCCTTGAATGTGTGGTGGTGCCGATGCGGTATTTGCCGCCAGTTGGTTGCCGCTGCAGGTACCATTTAACGAAGGCAGGAGGTTATTTGTGTTTATATTTTTTGTTTTTTAAATTTATTTTTTGATTTGGTACGAACACTGGCGGAATTTTTTGATTTTAATATAAAATTAAGTTGTCCATTATTAACGCGCGGCAATATTTTAATTGAAGTTCTCATATTAAGCCAGTGATTAATGCAAATTAACTTGGGGCGGGTAAATGTGAGATCAAATATTAATATGAAGCCGCAGGCAAGCTAGGAAGGAGTATGACATTAGCATGGCTGAATTGTGTGACAAACTATTCTATCCGATGATAATTTACAGAGTATAGAGTCAAGGATCTTTCCCCGGAAGAGAAAACAAAAAACAAAAGAAACAACTAAGAAAAATTTGCTATGTGGAAAAAAGTCCACGAAATATCGAAAAAACGCTCCAAAAAATGTTTAGCTGGGCTGTTTGTTATTTTATTTTTGGGAGATTTTTTAATAACATCAGTCTAAGTGTTATAAAATACTTTGCTCTAAGATCATAAAAGTGAGTATTTAACAATATTTCGACTTGAATTCAAAGCGAAAGGGGTTACAAAAATATTTTGGCATACACTGCGTATGAGTAACATTTATTTATTTATTTTTTGTATGTTCATCCTAATGTTACAGGAATACAATATCCTAAATAAAATTAACACTAGTCACTGCATGGATGAATGCTTTATATTGTTGAAAAACATTTGATCCTCTATAAACTTAATCAGGTCATCATCCAACAGCTCTGTGTGATGGCCTGGGCTGCCTTTTCAATGGAAGGAAACTTCACTCTTCACTGTAAATATAAAGAAAAACTTGGAATTGTATTTTTTTTCTTCTTAAAAACTCCATACAAAAATCAATAAAACACACCACTTCAGAGCTCAAAATGACCACGCATGGTGTAGAATTATTTTATTTCTTCAATCGAAAGTAATGCCTATTAAAATCACAGTTAGGACATGAAACTATTTTGAAATATAAAGCAACAAAAAATCACCACTAAAGTATTCAGTCGAGTGCAGTACAAGAGCAAAATTTAAAATATATCCAAAAGTACAAAAAATAATATCGTATACAAACCAAGTTTTAACTGCACGTACGATCAAATGACTGCCAACAGTGAAACGTATGAGCATGTAGCATTTCGGATAATGCAAAAATTCGATTTCAAATCAAGCGCGCACTGGGTCGTATGAGTAACGTAATCAAAAATTCAAATCGCATTGTACATTGGCAAGCGCAGCAGGCAGCGGGGCGAATGCATTTTCATAAATAGTATAATACTAAGTTGGTATGCATATATTGCAAGCGTATGAGAGATTCGAACTTGCCGAGACCTCACTTGGCTTTCTGCATATAAAGGACATTTTGAGAATACATGAAAATAAAAACCAAATTCCAAGTGCATCTGCTTAATAGGGAGTCGTTGCGAAGGACGCATGCGGTAGGTACGTTTGGATTTGCCCAAAGTACATACGCTCTGTTTGCGGTCCGGGCATATGAACATCTGCACTTGCACTCAAGTCGAAATATCGCTCTGCTGGAAATTTGTGTGTGGGCTTTATTTTAAATTAACATAACTATCCTGGACATCTCCAGACTGAAATTCCAAGCTCACATTGCAAATAGTTATTGGATTAAATTTGCAGTTGCTCTAAATTTAATTCAATCATTGGATGCGGTGGGCCAGTGCTATGGCCCACATTCAATTTGTTGAAGTGATATTTGCTGCTTGTTTTCCGGTCAACAATGCGGCAGCGTGTGCTTGCTTGCTTGCTGTAAAAGCGGCCTAAGTTGTTATTGTTGTACGTACGCATAAATTCATAAATTAAAGAAAAACAAAGGAGCGAGCCGAGTCCTACTTAAGATGCACTTTCTCACGTGGAATACTCTGTCCACAGTTGAAGTGTGCAGACCGAAAGCAGAATTGAGTTTACTCTACCTTATCAGGCCAAGAAGAACGTCTTCGTTGGTTTCTTGGTCGGCCGGTCGGTCGGCTGCTTGGTTGTTTGTCATTCTTTGTGTAACTATGCAGAATGATGAATTTCCCTGCTACTTGGGGACAATCCTTCATTGCACTGAGAGAATAGAAGGCATGTTGGTAAATCATTTTTGTGATTAATATATGGTCAGAGGAATTGAGCTGAATTTAGAAGATATTTACTATGAACATAGTAAAATCAAATACAAATTCAAAATGAAAAGGAAAATCTTGTCCATCTTTGACTTTTCTCTCACTTTCGCCTTAAATATGTACTGGCACCGGTACCAACATAGCGTTTCATTACAAAGAATTACAGTTATGACTTGGTAAACCAACGAAGCCAAGGAGTATACAATTTTTCTTCGCCTTCTTCGTCTTGTTTGTGATAAGAATTTAATTTGCATTTTAATTGTGTTTAAAGTAAAATGTTATATGGCATTAGTGGCGTTGCTGTCGCTGTCATTGCGCACTGAGGTAGTGCGAGTAGTTCATCATTTTGTTGGCTTAATGCACAGTGAAAAAAAAATATTTGCAATAGTTGCTCTCTCGTTGGCAGTACAACAGTTCTTTGTTTGTGTGTGTGTGTGTGTGTGTGGGCGGTTGTTGGTGTGACTGTTGTCAGCTTGATTATGCCAAGAATGCAAATAATTTTGATTTGCATATTTTATGTGTGGTTAATTAGCATTTGAGGATTACAAGAATAGCTCGGACCATTCTGAGTTGAGTTGTCCACCGGCTGAGCTGACAACAGTGTAATGAGATTACTACACTCTCCGTCTTATACAATAGAATATTTAATTTCATAATTTGTACGGAATACAATAGTTGTGTGGCTACACCGAATGTCAGAGGTTAACAATAACAAGCAAAAGGGGGAAAAATGAATATGAAAGAGAAAATTATAATGTTTTATTTGAAGCTTTAAAGTTACAAGCATATGACCCACTAATGTTTCAATAAGGATTGAAATATTTATTTCAAATTGAGTTTTTCTAATTCAAGCATTTACTAAGAAAGTCTAGCATTTAAGGTTCCACATCACTCTTCAAAATGCCAAAGCAAATGAGTTGAACAAATTTCCCAAATCGAACTTCAATCAACATAAATTGTATATTCTTTCCAATTTTATAATTTTACCTAAAAATATATATATTTTGCGGAAATAATTACCAGCATCATGCCAACATTGAGAGATTTTTATGAACCCAAGAAGACAGTTTCCGAAGTAAAGTTGGATTTGCCCAAAACCCAAAAGCATTTACAGCGAATATCTGTCCGACCGGCCAAGAAACCATCACAGGTTGTTAATAACTGTGGCTCACCAATTACAGATGAGACAGTTTCGGCTACAATCTCGATTCAAAACTTGGAATTTCCCAATGTCCTCATCAAGAAGACTGCAATGAACGTACTTCACACCAGCGGCAAAACCGCAAAGTCAACGTCCGTTGCAAAGCGCAACTATGCCTCCACCAGTTCTACCAAATCACATTCGGAATGTAGGGCTCTTGCCGGCCCAAGCAAATGCCCTATTTCATCATCAACTTCTTCACCGATAACGTCTAGTTTAAAAACGTCCATGTCCAACGAAACGAATTCTACAGCAAATGTAACTTCACTCGAAATGATAAACTCCGCTCATGGTGCCTCATCGAAACATCTCAATTTCAATGGCGCCGAATGGAAGAGACCCTGCAAGGAGAGCTTCGTTGCGGGGGCCTCGCGCACCTACATTGGCACTTGCCCGCCGCGCTATGAAGATTTGGCGAAAATGTCCCCGGCTCGACAAAAGTTCTTCCTCACACAGGATCCACGGAAAAAATATTGCCTCAGAAATCCCGAGGTGCTGTGCCAGAAACCTTATCCAGAGAAGAAAGAATTCAGTGCCTTGACGAAAATGGTAAAGCATGCCGACAATTTGTGTGGCGATGCCGCAACGCAAAGTTCGGAATCATTCATATGCGAAATGATCGATTTGGAGAATCCGCTGCAATTGGATTTCCAGGGTATGGACTACAAGAACACCTACGAAAAGGATGAACAGGACGTGCAGAATCAGCGAGTGTACCAGGGCATGGTCCGATACATGGATCGAAAGCGCATCAAAGCTCAGACTCAGTCGAATGTCGAAGAGGAGCAACAGCGTGAACGTTCAGCAGTGCCCGCATGTTTCGATGTAACGAATCGCAATGATGATAGGATCTCAACTTCGACTGAGGAGTCAGTGCGTTATGCGAAATTGTACCGTTCGGGGGTTAAGCCCTACAATAAGCAAATCATCGCTGAAGAAAGTAAGCGTAGACGTGATCGCTACAAGGAATTGTATATACGTAAGCAAATACGAGATGAAGAGAAGGAAAAGCACCAACAAAAGGTGAAGCAAATGGACAAGCAAAATTTTGCCACTACACTCGCTGTGAAGAACTTCAATGCGGTGGTGGATAATATCGATAAAGCGATCCTGCATAGCTTCAAGAATGAACGTATGCTGCGGCGGAACGAAATCCAAAGACGCATCTTTCCTCAAACGCTGCGCGAAACGCAACTGTTCAAGAAGTCGCTGAAAATTCAAAATCGTGTTAAACGCGACGAGGCCAAAGTGAATCAAGAGTTTTTCAAGGATCGTTTGGGCGTGGAGAAGGCTTATCCGGAAGCTGCGCTCGAAATCAGCAGCGACACGCCCAAGCACAGCACCGACAGCCGTCCGCTCAGCGAACAGTCCAGCGACGATGAGGATGCGTTGGAGGTGGGCAAGAAGGGTGAACTTTTTAAGTTGCGAGGATTTCACTTTAAACTGGGCGATGGCCTGCGCGGCAAGCGCCATCAACGTGAGCTGATCCAGGGCACACGGCAGCGGGGTTGCAAAACGCGAGAGCAGTGGCTGAGTGAGCTGGCGCCAAAAAAAGAACCAGTCAAATTGGACTTAGAAGTGGGCATAGAGAAGATTAAAAGTCCCGACGATCCTCAGCTGGTCATATTTCATCCGAAATTCGGTTTCAAAAAGCCCAAAGTGGAAACCAGTGCCGTCAAGGAGTTCGTACAGCGACGCCTGGGACGGCACTACGAGCGCACGATAAGGAAAAACTTGAAATTGGTTAAGCCGCGATTGCGCTATTCCGTCAAGAAGTTTAATTTGATCAGTTTTCTATACGGAGAAACGGAAAAGCAACTGCGTGACATTCGACGGCAGGCACAGGAAAAGGTCACTCAGACAGCCAAGACTAAGACCACACTGGAGTACATGCAAACCAAGGATAATGAGAAGAAGCAACACCGGCAGACTATCAGGCGGGAACGTTTGAAATTGCTTGGTATCCCGTGTGGGGAGGTAAAGAAGTCACGCCTGCAAACCCTGTGCGAGAACTCGGAAAGCGATTCGGACTCAGCTTGGGCACCCGATCCTGAACCAGATGTGGTTAAAGCGGCTGAGGATTTCGACCAAAATAAAATGGACAAGTTGGTGACCGTCTCGCAACGCATGCGTGGTAATATGCCAGCGCCGAAATACCGAGAGTCGACTTTGCGTCGTAACCCTCGCCACCCGCGCGATTATCAAAATGAGCGAGTGCCCTCGCTGCTGTTCGACGAAGCAGTCAAAACCACCGGCATACCGCACTTACAAAAGTTGCCCGAGGATTTGTTGCAATATGCAAATGTCCACTTGAAAAAGCGTACGTACACGAATCTGTTCGACGCACGCCACCACCACGACCACTTGAATCCCACACAACGAAAGCCATTGAATGTGCACTACCAGGTCAACATTGTCAAACCGGAAGTGACCAAAGTAAAGAGAAAGAGCAACCAGATAGCAATGGAACATTTTCATATGGCCAACCCACCGTGCAACGCTTACGTCGATATGGACCTCACCATGTCCAAATGGGACACAGACGCAATGATAGCTGATTATCTGAAGAAATCAGAACAATTTTCTGGTGATACGGACAAGGTGCGAACAAAGGATATTTGCAATACGCGCGATTTCGTATATCGAAGTCGTTCCGGTGAAGATTTAGATGCGTTGGATTATCCCGGACATCGAGAGTATTTGAACTTTCTGAAAGAAATACGCGATGAGCTGAGTGTGTCGAAAGTCAAGGAGAATGACCACGACGAGCTACTCGTTGACAGGGCTGCCTTGGTTAAGGAACTCGAGGACGATTTGAAGAGTATCGAATCATGTCTGACATCGCTGGACAGTTCGGTGTGCACCAACCTCACCAACGACAGTGGCAGCTTCCTGCTAATGGATGGCAAAACAAAAGTACCGCTGGACTATATACGCAAATCGCTGATACCATTTGAGGAACTACAACGTTCACGTTTCCAAGTCGTGCCCATCGATTTGGATGCCGAAGATGCCGATCCCTTCAAGATGGTTCCATTTTCCGGACAAAAGAAAGCTCAGCTACAGTTAAAGACTGCCAAAGATAGTTTCTTCACGTTCAATACGCGTCTGCAGAATGGTCTGCGTCTGCGCTTGGAGGTGCCCATAGAGGATGTTCGGCAAAAGCTATTGGGTCGCGGTGTTCTCAAATTTCCGGGCCTCGTTAGCACCGACATCGATGAGAATTATGTGAACGAACTGAAGAATCGTCCATCGGTGAAGTTGTTCAAGTTCCAAACTGGCCGATGGTTCATTAAAGCTGCCCAGCGACTAAAGTTCGAATCCATGTTGATACAGGGTCAGATTGTGCGTACGAAAATCTACGACCGCCTGAATGAGCAGCACTGGGAAAGTATGCAGAAGTGCAAGTTGTTGTATGAGAAGCTATTCGCCAAGTGGGAGAAACACGACTATGAGGCAGCTATGTCCATTGTGCATCAGGTACGTATGAGTTCGCAGCAGTAGAACCAATTGAAATGATTGTGACACTCACTTGCAGGTAAAATCCTACTACGAAATTACAGATATTCTGAAAAAGCAGTCTTGTTCGATGGATCGAAAACTCATGGAACTGAACATGGACATTGTCTTCATCGAAGGCCATTGGATTCGACTTATAGTGCTGCAGAAATTCCACTACCTTCTCGGCCAGGTGTGGCGCTACCAAAACGATTGGAAGCATCGTAGCGATGACAGCGACGAAATGGGGGGCTCTGAGAACTCAATGAAAAAACGATATATTGTGAACACACGCCAAGGCGGCAAGGACGATGCTTGGGCAATAAAAACGTTTTACGAAGAAGTCTACCTGCAGAACAGGCATCCGATATTGATAGTTTTTCCGGATGCGGAAAGTTTCCTGAAGGGTATCGAGAATCTGAAAGTGAAGACATTCGTTTCCCTATTGGAGTTGCACTTCATGCTATCCATACACACGGAGTTGCAAGCACGTCTGGAGACGTTTGTCCAGTGGTGCATTCAAGAGCTCAAGGAGAAGGAAGAGTATGTGGAACGCAAGTGCTCCAAGAAGTACTTTATGGAAAAACGTGCCTCGGATTTGAAGAGACGCACTACCAACTTTTTAGATTATCCCATTGAGGAGTCATTCAACGATGATACCTTCAACCGGGATCGTGCAGTGATTGCTGAGGTGTGGCGTGAAATTGTGCCATCGAGTATGCAAGGATCCAGTGATCAAGAGCGTGAGCCAATCGACATGGTGGCAATGATGTCGGATGTGGTCGTGGAACTATTAGGTGAGCCAAGAAAGAGTAAACTCATTGCTGCAATGTTTAGTATATTTTCCTTTTCCCTTGTCAATTTATGAAGGCAAATTCGAATTGATTCCCATGAATGTGAGCCACAAAATCGAACAGGAATTGCGTCGACGTATAGCCTATTTGCAAAAGCTTTCACGCGAAGCCTACCAAGTGGAGAAACGCATCGAAATTGAAATGAAGAATGTGCGCCACAATCTTGAGCCACCCTTCCAGAAACCAAGGCGCAAAGGCAAATTGCCACGCTCTTACCTCAAGAAGAAGACTGAGCCGTTGGTCGTCCAAGAGAAGCACATTTCCGACCATGCAAAATTCTTCTTTAGCGCCTTCCGCTCCGAGGGCGATGTCATGCAGCAGAGCGATGCACGCGAGAGTGTCCTCTTGATCGACACCATTCAAGAGCAGTTTGTGCCCTTCTATTTCGATCATTTCCTACAGCTGAACGGCTACACGCCAGACTACAACTTCAAAACAAAAATCGAGCTGCGTGATGGTCCAGAATTGGATCGGCTGCGGGTGCGCGAACTAGTGCCAGAAGTTGAGGATAGAGTCGAAAAATGGGAGGCGATGCGTAAGCGACAAATGGATGACAACATTGCACGTAATCCGAAAATGTACGAGAATGTCATGCTTTGAGGTGGAATGGACGTTTTTGCATTGGAAATACGAAAATTGTATTAGAAATCTTAGGAGCTTTTTAGCAAACAAAACAATATATTTTACAATTTTTTAACTAAACACGCATTGTAACGGCTAGGGTTTAAATTCTTTTTAAGATCCATTCAAACTCTCAGATCCGCGATAGATAGAATTCTTCAACGTCCCGAAAATCAAAGGTTGTGTTTGGACATTTTTGGCAGACCTCCAAGGGGTCAAATGCATAGGGACCGTAGTGCATACAACGGAAATGCATTGTAATTGCAATTGAGAACTGTTGACTTTAAGGATTGACTACATCGCGTTGTTTGAAAAATATACATTCACCGTTTTATTTGTGGCAGATATTTCGTTGATAGATGACACCATCTCAGTACGAATCCTTAAACCAATAAAACAAGTTTCCATTTATTTCATACAAAATTTAATATTGCAACATATTCCACAAAAA
Source organism: Heteromyza rotundicornis (assembly GCA_951394025.1). Classification (NCBI taxonomy): domain Eukaryota; kingdom Metazoa; phylum Arthropoda; class Insecta; order Diptera; family Heleomyzidae; genus Heteromyza; species Heteromyza rotundicornis. The sequence continues at coordinate 50,458,540 of OX596013.1, read as the reverse complement.
GTTTTACCACAGTTATCTTGTCAATTGCCATCCTTGCCCTCATCGACGAAACTCTTTAGAAAAGTCATCACGTTTGTTGTGTAAGTATTTCTTGTTGTGAATTGCATCGTGTTTCTTACCAAAACATTGATGTAGAAGCTATGCTCCCAGGTTTGAATTGGTACTAGAGAGCTTTCGTATGCACTGCAAAACCAATGCCAGCATACGCCCTGAAGCTTTCGAACATCGTTCACAAATACATTCAAGCTGCAAGTAAAGCTTGGCCATCAATGTTCCAAAGCATTCATAATGAAACAGAGACGAGCGGAAGTTTTGCCCATAACAACCACAACAACATTACAACTATGCACTTGAAACTTTTGCTGCACACAAACTTCAATTACAGATGCTAATACTGTAGTAGCTAGCAACGAAACACCCAATAAACCATTGATTGTATTGAATTTATTCAATAAAAACCTTTGGCTTTTGCACGGAATCGTGAATAACTTGTATTATTCATAGTTTTCGTATATTTTCAACAATTTCGCCAAAAAAGTAAATGAAACTCGCTCGAAATTGAATGGAAAAAAGTGTTTTATCCAATTTTTAATCAATTTTCCCCTTGACGAACTTCATTTTGCAATAAGCTTTCTGCAATTGTATCGAAAATATTCACAATACGAACCACAAAAAGGTTGGCTGCACACACAGAGCGACTCTTTGCACAGAGAGGCCACACAGTCGTAAAGAAAATTTGAAATATTCGATCAACGATGGCATTTCCGCTACCGCATCCGTTTCCGCAGCAATTGTAGCTGCAGATAAACAACCAATCGACAGCGATGCCAACGAAGCCGCACTTTAATTAGCGCGCCTTTGAGTGGAAACTTTCGTCCACTTTAGAAACTTTTCGTCCTTGAAGTTGGCCTCTACCGACGTTTTGCGCCAATAATCCGCTTCACCAACGCCGATGCCGACGTCGACGCCATCAGCATGACGATTTTTGAGTTTCTCCCGTGCAGCGGCAATCGTTAGTCAACATTTGTAGTTGAATTTATGTGGGCGTTGCAAAAATGTAGTTACATCAATTGCCACGCGAATTGTATGCTGTGAAATGCTTTCGTAACGCATTTATCCAACGAAATTTCAGCAACAACGCCCAGTTGACAATTGCATTAGCTGAAAATTATGCTGGTAAAGTGTGTTGCCCGCTGATTTATGCACGAGCAATTTATGTGTACACGGCATTGGCGCGAAGCGCATTTAGCACTTCCGGTAGCGATTCTGTTCAAAATCAAGCGGATCAAGTGGTTGTTGTCAGTGTTGCCTTGTGGTTGGTGTGCTTTGAAATTTTACGCATTTATTCGTACATACCGTACCGTACGTTGGCCCATAAATGTCATGGCAGACCTTCGACGTACAGGTTTTTGTGGAATGGCAAATTTATTGTATGCCACGAATGCTTTTACTGCATACTTAATTTTTAGTTCATTCGAATTTAATTGTATTCGGTTGCTAATTGGTGAAAATGAGCGAATTCAGTTTATGAACGCTGCGCGCTGTTGTGTACAGTTGTGCAATATTGTGGTCTGCAGCATTTGTCCGGGAATATATCAAAAGCTTGGTTACTTGATGGAACTGGGATACAAGCTAATATAGCGCAAAGGTTTATTACATACATTTTTGTTGAAACCAAAATGAAAAACAAATTGGAAAATTCTACAAAATTGTTCTGGTCTCAATGCACTGTAACACAGAAAAAAAAATACAGCAGCGACTGCATGTCTTTTTTGCCCCCCAATATGAACCCATGTAGGTTGAAACCTCCACCTGGTACTAGTTTAAAGAACCCCATCTCACTCAAATTTCGAAATTGCTAGTACATCAACATATTCGATACCATCGAATACACGAGCGTCACGCACTCTGAAGTTTTGGGGTCAAAACCGATTAGAAAAATGTGTCCAGTCAGCAGTTGTGGAAAGCAGTTTTTGAAATAACATAACGAACGACTGGATCTTCACAATTGAACTTCAAATTGAACGATACATTTTCTGCCAGGCCGCAAAATGTACCACTTATCACAATCACAGAATCACCTCCGACACCGTTGCACCATTGCGCTCCACTTCATTCGCCAAACGGCAAACGGGTAACAATGTGACACTAACATGTGGCGTGCTCAACTTATGTGCATTCGTTAATCCATACCAAGCATTTATAGAGAGGCCATAAAGCATTTTCTATGCCCGCCGCAGAACGCATCGCTCTCAGCTAGCCCACATGTGCTTGTGCCAGCGGACTCGCTGCTACCAAAATAATGTACTATGCAAATTGAATGTTTATCCTTGTGGCAAGGATCCGTTACCAAACAACATATGCCCGGGTGCTGTGAATCTCGTGCTTAGGTGCACCCAAAAATTTTCGTTTACGCCAGCACGGGGCACATCAGCAAATTGCGAACGCACACACGTGCGTGTGTGTGTGTGTGTGCCCATCATCTGCTCATGGTTATTCTTACTATGTGCATGAGGCTGTGTGCCTATGTTGAATAGTTCAACTGGCATGGCCATGGTCTGGAGTGGCCTCGTTGTTATGCTCGTTCCCGTTGTCAACTGTTATCAACGTCAACAGCTCTTTACCAGTGGATGGCAGTAGAGGAGCCAGCCGAGTAGTGCCAATGTCCTTTATTAGCGTACGTGCATGCGTTGGGTTGTCTTCCATTTGCTGGCCGCTTTTGCCTTTCAAATTGCACCGACTCGACGACACCAATTTTCCATTAAATTTTACTCAACTCAACTTAACTCATTCCGTCTCAACTGGGCCCCATCTGAAGCTGGATGTTTTTAGGCAATTGCAAATTCGCACTTGCATTTCCGCTTGTCGGTCGCTTGAGTGGATGTGGTCGTAGTCGCAGAACTTGTACCGAATATGCATACGTTGTTGGTGAATTCCGGCATGGAAAATTGTGAATATTTTAAGAAATTTATGCGTGGCCCCGTTTGAATGGGGAGACGACTGCATGGTAATAAATATGCGTGCGAGTAGTTTGATTTTGGAGTTTTGATTGTGATCTATGAGGCAATGTTTCATGCAAGTAAGTGCAAATGTATGGCCTCACCTTGCAATGCTCCTTGAGGTCAATCGGGTCGAATGGCTTGGATAAATTTCAATTGCATTTTTGAAATATTAATACCCGGCACACAAGTGTCCAAGGGTATATGGTTTCCAGCTGTCTGTCCTTCTGTATGTCTGTCAGTGCGGAACAAAAATTGAGCTGTCGGCTCCAAATTTTGGCATTCGGAAACGAAATGGAAATGTAAGGAAATGGAAATGGACTGGCACAAAAGGAAATTGGAAGAAAAGTGGAACAATGTCACTTGTGTGCAGAGAAATGGAACACAATTTTGAAATGCAACAGGATGAAGTTGAAATGGAAATTATCGAAAAACTAGAGAGTGAACTGTCTTCACTGAACTGAACTGTACCCAACTAGAAGTACCTCGAACATAAATCCACAAAAAAAAAAATTTTCTTAAAACCCTTTTTTGTTGTGAATGGTCCGAGGCATGTCAAAAATCAATTTATTAACATTTCCAATCAAATACAACATTTAAAAATTTGAAAAAGACTTGGAAAATATTCGCTTTTTTTGTCGTATATGGGAGCTTTGCCTAGGTTTTGTCCGATTTGTGTGATTCTCGAACTTGATCTCAGCATTGAAGAGAAAAACATATACCCAAAGTTTAAAGTCGATATCTCCAAAACTGCGACCGCTATCGTGAATTGCAGAAACGCCTCCTTATGGGCGGTGTCAAAGTAAATATACCCTGCAGTGTGTGTATATATAAGTACCATATGGGGTTACACCTATCAATAAAATATCTTAAAATAATCGCAAAATTATCGAAAAATAGCCGAATAAAGTATCGAACCGAAGATAATCCGACTAGTTTTCTATTATTGGTAAATGTCAAAAGGCTAACCATTTTATTCCATTACGAATTCCCACATACAAATACAATCGTATTCCTACGTAACATAACTGATTGTGTTGTTGTGCCATTTAAAAATAAAATAAAAAACACTGTGCTACATGATATTTGGTTTGACACTTAATAATTTCTGCATTTACTACATGTTTACATTTTTAAAAACTCTAATCTTTTCACATGAACTTTAAAAGCACTTCTAGTTGATGTCATGTTCGTATTACAATTTTCAAAACCACAACACGAACCAAATTATTCCATTTTCCGTTGCTTTTCTTTATATTATACTAGCCTGAAGCCACGGCTTTGCTCACGTATAGATTAAGCAAAAGAAAAGCTCACTAACAAAATCTCAATACCGCCCTATGTACATATGAGTCCAGAGATATTCCATTATAAAAATCAGGGTTGTATTTCAGCTATCTCGTCGATTTGATTTCTGGTAATTTTTTAATTACAAAAAGTCAAAATTTTATTTTTTTTTGGTTGATGAGGACGAGTTCCTTATTTGACGTTGAGGAGCTCTACATTTGCTGTTATTTGTTTACTCCCAAAATTAAACTTTTTCTTTTGGATCGCATTTATGTATGTACATTAGAAACATTTGTTTTGTAACACGGTGCAATCAAAGTAAGACATTAAATATTTTAAAACCACAAAACAAAGCCAACAATGGGTAAGTAAATATATTTGATATTTTTATGATGATGTCCACCCATTTAAGACTGTATGGTTGTTTTTGTTGTGGTAACAACAGGCAAAGTGTTAACGCAAATTTTACACAAATATTTTTGCCGGCCAAACAACAAAGAAAATACAAATCACAAAAGAATCAGATTAAATGTTATTTGCATTCTCTTGCAATGAAAACAGAACAGATTCAGTTCGGAATGGCAAGAACCACTCACACACATACACATGGAAAGCAAAAAGCCACAGAAGCCAGATGGAAAACCAAAGTAAACACAGGTAAATGCAACAAAATCAACAGAACAACAAATGTTACAATCAAATATAAACAAATCCAAGAACAATTGCCCAAATGCTTGATTAAAGCATGCACGAGTGTGAATGTACGTAGAATCGTTATGTAGTATTTTATACTCCACCCCGATTTGCTTTTTAGTTATAATTTTCAACAGGAAATAAACAACAACAGCCAGGAAAAGCAAACAACTTTGGCTGCCGTGTTGCCACAACAACAATGTGGGCGCCTACTTTGCAATTGCTCAAAGTTTACCACTCGTCCTACTTGTAGTAACACAGGCATGCTAGGCTCCTCGAATGATTACCGAATACTTAGTTGTTTCGCATTTAATACCCCGCAATAGGCATACGAGTGTATATTGTGCCTGTACCAGTTTGTGTGGGTGTGTGTATTTAATACCATCACATGTAGGCACACTCACCCAGTCCATGCCCCTTGTAACGATTGTGAATTTCCATAATTGTTTTCAATTATGGCACTTGGGAATAGTTTTGATTTCCGGTCTCAAATTGAACTCAATTATTTTCATTTTGCGCTGCGATAGGCATTTCCACATATAGGGCTGGATATGATTTTTATTTTAGCTGTACAGTGGATATAAATCACAAAATTTGTCACCAAATAAGGCTGACGAACGAAAAAACAAAAAAACCCAAATCATAGACCAATACCTTTTCCACGAATTGGTGAAATATTTTTACCATTGCCCGTTCTTTATTGCCGAAGAGTCATAAACACATAAACAACTTGAACATGATCTGATTTGTGAGATTATTTCGTGGCTTTGTTTTAAGTACCTAGACACATTTCCACGAAGTGCAGATTATGTTTCTTAGAAATAGCAGCACCAAATTATTGCATATTGTTATGAAAAGCGGTTTACATGCTGCTTCTAAGTAGAAATTAAGGTGCACCAAATTCATGCATAACATCAACATTTTGCATTCCATTCATATTTTCTATGCCTTCTGGCTACTCTCGATAAAAGTTGATAGTGGTTGGCAGTGGCTTAGGTATGAGGGTATAAATTGGCAGATATGAAAGTGACTACATCATTTTACTTCCTATTTTTTAGTTATTTTGTTTATTATATTAACAAATTTAAATTGCTTTTGGTTCAATAAAATATTTGGTCGGTTCAATGTAGGACAGATTTAATGAATAGAAATTTTTGTAGGAAATGATTATCTTTTTTACCATTTTTATAATCGTTTCAAGGGACAAAAGCAGCTAGCTTTTGCAATGTACATACCAATTACAACTGATTTTTTGAAGAAGGTACCTTTTGAGAAATTTTGTATGAAGAGTGAATGATTGACAAGAATCGCCAAAATATGCAATTTTTTGTCACCGTTTTTTAAAAAATGGCTTTTGGAGCTAATATTTATTTTGTTAGGAGCAACTTTTTGCATCAAAAAAGGGTCGATTAAGTGAGGCTAATCTATTTCACATATTTCCAATTTCTCAATGGATAATTAACGGATTAAGGCGACTGTAGTGTCATTCGAAGGATATTTTCTCTCCAAAATTGTCGATGAGCAAGTGCATTGGAGTGTAAGTACTTGTGCCTTTCAATACTTTTTTGTTGTTCGCCAGAAGCGCAGAAGATGTTTCCGCCCTACGATACTGCTGCTTAGTTTAAGGCATGATAAGTTAGTTTAGTTCCGGGGGAAAAGGATATACTTATCAATTGCCTATCGATCCAAAAGTATTACCAATTGGCAAGAGCCGTCCTTCTATTGATCTTGCTGATGTTGTTTTTGGTGTATTAACACAAAATATACGAAGGTCTTTATGTAAGAATATGCCGAGCCTATGTCCTATTTGTGTCTTTGATCGATTAACGATATTTTCTTGAAGGAAATTTAATGTTAAAATATGTTTTGGAGATATGTAGGAAATGTGTGTAAGCAGTACTTAGTAATAAACATACTACATGTTTTCCATAGACTTTTTTGTTGACTGTACTAACACTTTTTCTTAAACTAACAACTTGCGACTTGGAAAACTAATTCGGAAAATAAATCCTTTTTCCTTGAATTTTTCTAATTTCTTACAAGGAATTTCCGCAAATGCTTCTAAGGGTAATAGCAAATCTAGGATCAAACGCATTTCCCAATACTCAGGACAGTAGAATTTCTGGGAATTACCGCGAATGAAATAACAATTTGTTGACGTGTAGCCGACATAATCTGCGGCCAGGTCAATATTGGTAACCGCAATAAAAGTAACACCTGCGGTCACAGCTAACGCCACCAACAACCAAATGGGTTAAGCCAATCAACACTTAGGTAATAACAACTAATATTGACACACTCGCTAATCCTACGGTGTGCTAATAAATGGCGTCTGTACCAGAGGATCGCGCAGGTACCTGAGGACCACTGTATAAATTCAGAGCCGCCGGCGTCAATGAATCATTCCGAACTCAATCGTTGACCACAACGCATCATTAAGATCAGTAATAGTTTCTTATATTTTCATTAACACTCAATCGACTCTACAATGGTGACCAAAAAGTTTTTGAAATTCTCATACAATGGCAAATTGCGCTACATTTCGTATGACGCCTGCAGCTACGAGGACATCGTCAAAGCAATGATGGAGCGCTATGAGATACCCGATATATACGAAAAGGGCATACGCATAGCGAACAGCAAGGGCGACATTTTCACCAAGGACACCTTCGAGGCGTACATCCAGCTGTATCCCAAGTCGAAGACTGTCTTCAAGGTTCGTTTGGACTACGACGTCTTAATCTGGAGCACCGAGTATGTCCCGTCGAAATTGTATGAGCCCGAAGACTACCAAACATCGTTCACCTATTCCTATGCCTATGCGGAGGAGGACAAGAATAGTTCACTCGAGGAGGACGACTATGCCTTCCAATCGGGGGTGGGCGAAAGCAACGTACTCAGTTTTTCGTTTCCAACCATAACGGCCATTGAAGAGCAAATGGAACCGGTGGCCAAACGTACGCGCAGACAGTCAGCAGCAGCCAAATAATCGAATTTTACATTTCTGAATTTTGTATTTTTTCCCAACAAATATTTGCCAATCATTTAACTTAACGAACATAACTGTAATTAGATTAAGAATCATTCCAATAAAAAAACTAAACGGTATAACATAAAATATTTGAATCTCTTTCAATTCATTACAAGATGAAATATTCTCTGCCAGATACGAAAGTGAACAGCAAGTAGCAGTTTTTTTACACAACTTTTTCCAACTTTTATTCTTCCTTTTTTTCTCTGATTGAAGTATGTTCCGACCTACTGCGAAATGTTGTAGAGAAATTGAAACTCGATGGGACAAACATTCAACCCGATATCCTCTTCTCGAGTGCCACTAATCATATGATATGAAAACTTTCAACGAATCAAATGAATGATGGCTATTAACTTTGTCCAAAAGAACACACAAGAACCGCAAAAAGTTTGTACCACAAAATGGTGAACTTTGTCTTCTACAAGTGCAAGTAAAACAAAATCAAATAAAAAATAAATTTCCAAGGGCGAAATGAATGTTCCAGTTGATACGAATGTACTTTTCCAAAGCAAACCCAACCTGACCACTTTATTCAGTTTTTTTTATTTTGGGAAAACACCCACCGCAAACATCTGATTTTCCTGGGAATTTGTGCCAGTGCCCTGGGCACAGTTTATCAGCTTTAAGATATTTTCAGGTGAGTTAGCCAATGTACATACAACAAAATTTCATTCACTAAAGTGTCTGGCGGTCTCTGTGTGTCATCACTCTTTGCTCACCACTTCAGTGTGGCTTCTACGAGTGTGGGACGAAATTGTACTCTACTACATTTTCTTTATTTTCTGTATTTTCCCTTCGAAAGGTGATAGAGAAACCATTTCCGAGAAGTGTCTTAATAATGTTAACACATGTCAAATATAAATTTGGCAAAAGTTGGAAAATTATACAATATTACACTGTACTTGAGTGGTTTGGCATATAATACCATTGGGTAGGGAAGTCAGGATTAGGATAAATGAGATGTGCTTTTGATACAATAATTTTTTCCTTTTAATTTTGAGACATTTATGGATTTTGTGTTTGTTACGTTATGCCCAAGACGGTTTAAAGTTTATTTATTCACAAAATAAAAGTTATTTTTGGGAATTTCACATTTTGTTCGTTAGCAATTCGTACTAGATTTGGAAGCTTAGACGGGAGGAATTAAGTCTCTATTGTGACTGCAGCCACATGAGGCCCATTGGGACGTATTAATTGAATGAATCTTTTAAAGAATTTATATTCACTGAATTATGAAGAACATCTAGAGAAGTGCATTAATTTATAAAGAAATTATTTTCTTATTAACAAATTTGTTTTTAAAATTAGGAAAGCAAATTCAATTTAAACACCAAAAATTTTGGGAAAAAACCCTATGACTTTAGTCCTGCCGAAGAAGAAAAATTGCGAGAGATGAAAATTGTTTGCGGAAACATAAAATGGAGCAAAATTTAATGACTCAAATTATCAAAATGTGAGTGCAGTACCCCTCATGCTGCTAACTTCGACCGTTCAAAGGAATGCACAAGAGAAGCTCAAAGTGAACCAATCGCAAATCAAGACGAAATCAATGCTGGCCCTGCTGGAGTGCCTTCTTCTCACTACCATTTACTAGTATGGCTGAATGGCATGACGGGAGACATCGGCACATCTGATGGTGCTTTGTCCAACAATTGTCAGCAACAACAATGCAGGCGACATGTGTCTACATTCTCACACACTCAGATCGTATCCAGTGTGCGAATTGCCAAAGTTTAAAGTTTAATGTCAAGCGAATGGCCAATACCAACTGTGGACATGTCAGCCAACAACATGTTGGCATTGAAAACTTCTGCCACTTAGATAGGAAAAGCGACAACAAGTGGCAGGCGTATAGAATCAATTGAACAGAATGTGTTTGAAAACATTACTCAGTGGAACGGAATGGGAAGGAAATCATTACGAAATGGAACTTAATTTGACTATGAATGTGGACCGAGGAGTTTGGGAACCTTTGTAATTCTACTCAAAAGAAGATGGGTGTCGATTTGAATTAAGTAAGCTCATGTATTTTAAAATTAATTAGTACAGTTTTGTAGATACTAGAACGTTTTATAAAACTATCCATTGCACACATTTTCAAAGTATGGTTCCGCTTAATTTGTGCACAAAATTAACTACATACCTATTTTTTGTGCAAAGTTAATTTATGACAATAAATGAATTTCGGGAATTTGCTAAAGGGTGAAAGTTGCAACCTGCACAAGACTGACTACCTGACCCTTTTCTGAGAACATTATGAGCACCAGTGAATTTTTATTAATTTTTAAATGGAAAACCAGATTTGTAATTACGTAAATTAAGAGGAAATTTCAATTTGGTGGGCATTTCCCAAATTCCGTACAATCCTTGCCAAAAGGGTAAAAGGACAGGTAGAGAATCCAGCCGCAAGTTATTTGTTACGATTATAGCGGCTACTTAACAAATCATATAACGTTAACACATTTTATTACCTGTATCAGACTATACCTGTAAATGTCAATGCTATACCCACTTCAATTCAACGGAATGCAATTTAAAATTGTCATAACATTTGTGTAACGAAAGCTGTAATTAAATTGTGGAAAAAATAACAAGTTCCACCTTCAACCAAAGCCAAATCCAACTAAAAATCTATTAAAATAAAATTCCAGCATAAACTTTTCGTCCGCAACCATTAATTAGTTGTTGTTGTTGTTGTGGGGCGGTGAAGTGGTACCCAACTCGAGACTCAAATCAAAACAAAGAACAAAAAGGACAACAACAACAAACAATTGCCACCATAATTAGTCAAACGACGGAACGAAAGGACGGATGAGATGTCAGCGTTGTTGGATGAAAACAATTATGAAATACGAAAAATAAAACGGAACCGGTTCCGTTTCCGTTCCGTCTCTTTCCGCCGTTCCAGAAAACAATTAAAAGTTTTGCCAACGTTGCCGCCCAAATTAGAACGACCACAAAACAATTGGGCGGTTTTCTTTACGCAACTTTGGTTGTTAAATAATAATTACAGTAAAAGCTGACGAGCTGAACTGAAAAATGGAAAAACTATAAACTCAAGTTGAATCTATAAAAGTCACCGCTCACCGTCACTTGCCGTCAAATAGTTTCGTCTTGTTTTACCCGAAAATGTTTGAATTTCTGTCGTCCGATGTGCCCATCGAACGCAGCTTCTTTCGCCTGCCTCGCCTCTCCGCCATCATTGGCGGCTTCTGGCCGCAAAGCCATCGTTCGTGGCTGACAGTGCTGCGCTTTTCGCTGAATAGCCTGGCGGTGGGTTTTGGTGCGTGCGGCGAGAATTTTTACGGTTTTATGTATTTGAACAATTTGGTCGGGGCGCTCGAGGCCTTTTGTCCGGGCGTAACGAAGGCCATTTCGCTGCTGAAGATGATATTGTTTTTCATCTACCACAAGGATTGGTTTCGCATTGTGCAGCGATTGCGAGCGTTGCTGATGGAGGGTGCGAACGAAAAAAATAGAATAAGTGATGGGTTCTGGCTAGGTTCTAACTGAAACGACAACTTTTCATTGACATTTCCAGATACGAATGCTGATAAGCGAAAAATCGCCGAACAGCTCGCCTCCGTGGCGAGCATATTCAGTTTCATTCTGTTGGCCTCGGGCAGTGCGACAAATACGTTTTTCAATATACGCCCGCTGCTGGCGAATGCCTACCGGATGTGGCAGGGTGTGGAGACTGTAAATGAGCTGCCCTTTAATGTTATGTGAGTGGATGCAATTTAAATTTGAGAGTGAAAAATTGGAAAGGCATCTTTCCCAAATGTAAGGACACAAAGCAAAAGCATCTGCAGAAATTTCCACATGAGTATGCAAAAACCATTGACTCTGGAAATGATACACTTTGCCTAAAGACTTGAAAAGTACTGAGAATTTCAAGTGATGATTTGTATTGGAACGTTTTGCATAGCCTTTCTACAGCCTTCTGTGTTTTTTTCAAAGTCAGGAGGTTTACTAATTACATTCAATAAGGAATTCCACAGGATAAATTCAAAAGAATTTTTCATCATTTGTAGTAGAAATTAGACAAAGTTGGTATTTTGCAAGTAAATATGTAGTCTTTTTATTAGCAGAGTGTCAGCTTCTTCTTCTACTTAATTAGTAAAGCTACTCCATTTACTACTTTTTCACTTTCTGCGGTGAATGTGGCATATTTATTTAAAAAAAAAAACGTTCTAGTATTTTTTAAAATAAACTGCGCTCACTTCGCTCTGCTTAAGTACACTTAAGTTAATCACTACTTAAAGATGCTCAGAGATTTACAAGTGCTATTAAGTTAAAGTGGAATTGAAATTTTTTCCGCGATGTCTAGAATATTTTGTGTACATTTGTACTGAATGGTGTGGTGTGCACTTGAGTTGATGAAATGCTTTCTTTTCTATAAAGGTTTCTGAAAAATTTTGGTTTTGTTTTTGTATCATTTAGTAGGTATGTACAATGCTAAGGAAAATGCCAAAAATAAAAATAATGTAGAAACTGCAAATATTTTTAAATTCTATTTCTATTAAATTTCATTAAGAAGAGAAGTTTCAATTTGCACGTAATTAATTTCCGTCAATTGTTTCGTTAGTCTGCTTCTTTCACACTTGCACATGTACTCAGCACTCAGCACATGCCGCTTTTCCATTTCCTTCACTCTCTAATAAAATCTAAGCATAACATTTCGTTGATTAACTTCTGCCTTTGCCCAAAACCTCAAAACGTCATAACCAGCATACCGGATGTTTTCGTAAATTATCCACTATATCCGCTGACATATTGCATCCTGACACTATCCGGCGCCATGACAGTATTCACCTTCAGCGCCGTGGATGGCTTTTTCGTGTGCGCCTGCATGTATACGTGCGGTTTGTTTCGCATGCTGCAGCACGACATACGCCAAGTGTTCGCCGAACTGCAAACGCGTAAGTTACAATTGAGTTGCGGCTCTTTTGGCTGACACCAGGCAATGCCGTTACCAAATGTTTGCGGTTGTTCGTTCGCTTTTTGCTTTCAGTTATTTCTCTAAATCTTTCCGCCCAGGTGAGACATCAACGCGTGCACAGAATACGAAATTTCGCATGCAACTGGCCGGGATCGTGGAGCGTCACAATTTGATTATCGATTTATGCTCCGATTTTACGTCGAATTTTACGCTTATCATTCTGATGCATTTCCTGTCGGCGGCATTTGTGCTGTGCTCGAGTTTATTGGATTTGATGTTGGTGAGTGTAACAACGTCAAGTGGCGGTTTCGCAACCATTTGGTTTTGCGGTGTTTTCGAGATTATGACACGCGCTCAACAAAGATTTGTTGTATGGGAGAGTGCAGTACAGCTGTTTGCGGTAGCAAGAGTTTATAAATGCTTAGATCTTTTGTTTTTTAATTAACACTACTCCCTGCCGCTGTAGGAAGTATGAAAAATTAACTAACAAAAATATTATCCAAAAATAATGAGAATATTCAAAAAATATTGGCAGACGTGCCGCAGTGGCAAAATGCAAACTGCGAGAAACGGGTACGCTCTTTTAACCCCTTCTAACCGAATTAGTCTTCATCAATGGCATTACATATGCCACAATATGGGTCTGCGGTATACCCGGTCACTTGAGATGTTTGTTGTTTGTGCATTTCGTATACCTTATTTTACCTCGTTTGCGAGAAAATTACGGAAAAAGCATTGTCTATTGTCTTTTATAGTACTGTTAAATTTTTGAGGAAGCGAAACGAAATTAATGCTCTTATAATCCATTAATTGTTAAGTAATATGGATTACACAAAGAAACGCAGTATGTATGCGCTCACGAACCTAATACCAATATAATTGCTCCAATTAAATCTTAATATTTACTAATGAATTAACTCATACCCAAGAAGGAAAAAGGATATTTATTATTATTCGAAAGGCTTAAAATGCACTTCGATTGCACTCATTTGTTCATGTACTTGAAAATTCTCAAGTGTCCTTTGAAATCGCCACAAATCGACCAGCTCAAAAAAATACAATTAATTAAGCGTAAGCAATTGCATTGAGTTTAAAAGTAATTATAATTGAATTTCTTGCAGAATTCCGCCTCCCTGGGACTTTTAATTTACATCTTCTACAGTATTGCGGCGCTGACGCAACTCTTCCTCTACTGCATTGGCGGCAGCTATGTCAGCGAAAGTGTCGGTATCAACAATTATCGAAATGCTAAAACATTTCCATTCCATTTTTTTTTTAATTTTTCTAAATGCTTCAAATTTTAATTATCATTTTGTGTTTAATTTATTTTTTTTTGTTGTTTTCTATTGCAGAGTGTGGCCGTGGCGGACACGCTTTACGACATTGAATGGTACAAATGCGATGTGGAAACGAGGAAAATGATTTTAATGATACTCCGGCGCGCGCAAAAGGCGAAGACAATTGCAGTGCCGTTTTTCACGCCATCCTTGTTGGCCTTCACTTCGGTAGGTTTGGGGGAAATAATGATGATGAGAGTTGGTGGTGGTGCGTTGAAAATGAGTGGGTGGACATGATTGTGGCGGATAATGTTGATGAAGTGGATGGCGCTGGGGATAAATGCCGTTGCCATTGTTGTGATTATCATAATAAATGTTGGTTTTTCCATTACTTGTTTCTGTGTTCCATTTTCCATTTTCCATTTTTTGTTTCATTTTTATTTTTATTTTTATGCTTGCAGATAATAAGTACAACTGGTTCCTACATTGCATTGCTGAAGACCTTCTTGTAAGCGGACGCGCGATAAAATTGTTTTGTCAACGGGAGCGTATGATTGATATTGTGAATTTGTGTCAAGTGCCGCTTATACGCACTGGGAAATAAAATATTCGTTACAGTTGATAAAACTGCAAGTATCTGTTTAATTTATTTATCGTAAGCCATTCTAAGGGGCCTCATTGTAGCGATGATTTTTTCTTAGAGCATTGTTTTGTTGGAGTAAACATATTTTTAGTTAAGAAAATACAATTTCCAAATAATTTAAAAATTAAATTCGAAAATATTCAGATGCAGGCATGAACGAAACAACAAGAAAATTTACTCCTGGTGGTCACAACAAGCAAGTAATTGGACCACCAGTAAAGCCACATTGTTCCTTGATATTTTATTTTTTTTGTTTGTCGTTTGACCGCATGTCATATGACCGCAATCTCTTCTGTAGTTTGTAAGCAATTTATCAATATATGTCGAAAATACATACATAGTCGAAAAGTATTCGAAAGTGCGCACTTAATGAACATTCAAAACAAAACAATTTTTTGCAAATAAAAATAAAAATTTACATATTTTAAATCTTGATGCCACAGGAATTTAAAAATGTTTAATAAAAACTATGAAGTGTAAAAATATACCACTGCGAATAGTGTTTTTGTTATGAAATTTTGTGTTTGACTTTCGGATGCCACGTAGTACATGCCGTTGACCTATTGACCAAACATTGTTTACGTCATGGTTAACAACTTTCGCGGGTAAAGTGAAAGGGCATTGAATGTGGCT
The DNA here is from genome assembly GCA_951394025.1 of Heteromyza rotundicornis. NCBI lineage: Eukaryota > Metazoa > Arthropoda > Insecta > Diptera > Heleomyzidae > Heteromyza > Heteromyza rotundicornis. The sequence goes on along the minus strand of OX596013.1, from coordinate 50,443,032 downwards.
GAATAAGGTCAACTCTAATGAGCACAGTTAATCTATAAACAAAAAACAAAAAGCAAAATGTCGCCAATTTTGTTTCATGATTCTATCCTGTTTGCTTTAGTCTCAGAGTAAATATTTGTTCGATAAAAGCACCAAGAAAATTTAATAATTAAGCTGGAAATCAAATTCAAGGTCTAATTTTGGCCAATCATGTTCCATGATTAAGTAGACTCCCAGTGAGCCGGCACATGACCAAGATTCTTCTCATTCTCTGCTCGAGTCATCGAAAATTTGTTTTGTGATTTTGATTTTTTGTTGAAGAGAGGTAAAAAATCGCTAATTAACTGTGACTTAAATATTGTTCCAACTTTAACCTTCCGGGGCTTCATGTCCATATTTTATACTTACATATTGGAGCTTATTTCGTCAATTTCATTCCATTTGTTCCTTTGTCACAAAAAGTTTAAATTAAATTCTTGCACATTAATTTTGAGGTCATGCGAAAAAGCTCAGCTCAACCATGACCAGTAATTACCTTCGCCTTAGGCATTCACATTTACCCAAATTCAAATTCAAATCAAAATAAAATTTACGGCCAACCTTCGATCGTTCAAAGTTTTTGATTGAATATATTTAAGTGCTTTGCATCAAATTTTCATTACGGTCAGCAAATTATTTGTTGCTATTAATTGTAAGGTTCCCAGACGCAATTACCATTTCCATTTCGAATTTAAACACACTGCCAAGTTTGTCGAAAGAATTCATTTATTTCATATTCAGCATTCACATTTTTAGCTTACACCGTAATTAAATTACCTACAATTAGTATGACTATGACTGTAAATTCTGCACAATGTTTCATTGAATATTTTACTTCATTTAATTTAATTTAATTCAATTCATCCCAACTCATCTCATCTTATTTGCACGAATATGCCACTACGAAGAGTCACTAATAAACTTTCAATGGAAATAACAAATTGTTCGCCTCGTGATATTTACAAAGTAGATTTTTTCCCTTTTTGTTTTCATTTTTCTTATTTGATTTAACCAATTTTGCTTACTACTTACTTACTCTCCCAACTGAACAGAAAGGAGCAATGTGATTTTGCTTTTCCGGTTTCCAAAAATAAAAAACAATGTTTACTATCAAATTTTAATGCCCTTCGTTTGTACACAATGAAATGCAAATATTTCCCAAAAAAAAAAAAAACAGGGAGAAAAAATCTGTTTCTCTTCTCATTTTTTGTCTTTTGTTTTGTGGTTTTTTTTTGTTGTTTTTTTTTGCCATGTTTGATTCTATCTCGAGATTATGCTAGCAGCAAATAAAAATGAATAAATTTCCCGCCCCACGACTGCTAGGAAGAGCATAATGTTGATCATGATTACAAGGGCGACATCATAGCCACTTACAGCGCCAACAGCAAGTACAGCACCAAGGACAGCCAGCGTACGGCATGCCGCCACAATAGAGCCAATGACTGTGCTGGCAGCGCTAGCAACGTCACCACCACCACCACCAGCACCACGACCGCCAGTCAACAGTGCCACGTTGTGAACTAGGCTGCAAACAATTGTAACCGCCGCGGCTTGCGACGGAAATACATGCAAAGCCACCGCACTGCTCTTCTGCATAGCGGCAGGGTTTTCATCTGGAAGTTTAGAGCAGAAAAATAATCTATTATATGAAGGATTAAAGTGCTTTAGAATTTAAAGCATAGAAAGGACATGACGAATGGTACGTGTGTGTGTGTGTTTGTTTTTTGTTCAGAATAGCTTCAATGGGTGTATACATGTGCTTTCATATACACACATAGGTATGTGGGTAGTATGCGTGTGTGTTCATTCTTGTAAACAAATTAATTTAATTGTGTTTTCTTTGTGCGGAAAGCAGAAGCCAACGACGACGACGACGACGACGACGCTTGGTTGTTAAATCATACCAGTTGGTAAATTTTACAAATGTTTGCTAATAACATCATTTATCAAAAGCGCGCGCTTAGCTGTGTGCATGTGTGTGAGTGTATTTCCAGTTAGTGTATATGTTATTCTAAAATTTTATTGTGAGTCTAGGATTTGGTGTATAAACATGCGACACTGTACAACAGTGCCACAGTTGATTATTTTTAATTAAAATGATGCACATGTCGTATGAGTAACCACAATTGGCAATTGCCACACCACACAAATTTTACGCTTTCAAATTAGAAATTATTTTAATCAAGATTTGTCACAGTACTCAGCTGCTGATGCGTACAAGCAATTTAATGCATGGCCTTAAGCGCCTGCAGCATGTACACATTCACTTTCAATAGAAAAGCATTGCAAAATGTATTGCCAAAAAGTTGCCTCTGCTGAAAACATCATCGACTTTGTGAAGTGCTTTTCTTCTTGGGAAAACTACTTTCGGAAGTTTGCGCCAAACTACTTTTTAATCTATTTCGCTTGAGTATTAGAAACATATTGGGTTTGAAGATTGCCAAAAGATTGCAAGCTGAGAAGTTTTTCTATTTGGAAATTTTCACAATGACTTTTGTTGCATTCAATTTGATAATACAAAAATAGGAATACTAATACATAATGGGTAATAAGTACTTAGTCGGGTCAAGTCAAGTCGAGTTCTCGCCTCAATCTAACTTAACCCTAATGTGCGTGACGGTATATATGGTGTTATTTTCATGGGTGCAGCTCTACTTGATCAGCTTGGGAGGACATGGCATATCAGTTTTCTGTACGCACTCTCAATAGGGTGACAAGGGTATGATGATACCCGGGTATATGGTAGCTTATCACCCTGGTGAAGAAGATTTTTGTTTATATAAAATCAGTCCACCGGTAATGAGCGTGACTGTCTTTGTTTGTTGTCGTTTACCGTCAACCGAATGTTGAGGTCGAACCAAAATGTGGTTCTCTGTCCGTTCACCTGCAGAAGTTTCATTATTCATTATTTGTAAACTGGTGTAATCATAGTTTCGCCAAAGTCGTTAAGGTGAAACGAAAAGTTGGTTTGATTTTTGGAAATTTCTAAATGTTTGTCTTTCATCAAGAATGTAAAGGCAAACGTTGTTATGCATACAAAATAGATTCGAGGAAATTTGAAGAAATACAAGTAAGTACTTAATATGAGAGAGAAGTCACAAATAATAGAATACATTAAAATTGATTTTAATGCAACTGTAGACTGAACTGAAAAGCAAGTGAATAACATTTCCTGATTGCACTTACTGACTTGACTTGAGAATTAAAAATCACTTGTGAGGATTTTTTGTTGAGACTCGCTTTGAATATTAATTTGGCGAAGCTTTTCATTATTGCTTCGAATCTATTTGAAGTCGTGTAATTCAAAGACTTCAAAGACTGCAATCACTGGAAGTCAATAAAAACTGTGCGCTCATAATGTAAAAAAAGGAATAACTCTGGCCACTCCAACCACATGAATACCAACTAACGAATCAGTCCCTGTTCTTATCCTGACACTCAATTAACCGAAGGACATGGAAAATGTAATTATATCTTTTGTCTAAGCTTGCCTATTGTTTAGCCATACATAAACTGTGAACGAAACACTTGGGCACAATATTTCCTCTATCCACACCACTGTCTGGATCGACCTCAATAAGGTCGCTTTGTGTAAAATCTCAAAACCCGTTGTAAGCCTTGCATAATAAATGAGCTGTATGGTGTTTCTGTTTCTGTTTGGAATGCGCGAACGACAAATGATGACAAAATCATTTCATTTCATTTCACAGAAATTTGAATTTTTTACTATTGCCACTGCGACCATTCCAACTATTCTCAGCTATAGTCCCTAGCACTGCTACACTCCTTCGATTTGAGATGTAGGAAGAACTCACCATTAATCACGTGAACCATAACGCTGGCGCTGCGTGCCGTTGTCGGCTGACAACTGTAATTCCCTGTATCCGTTGTCTGTGCATTCGAGATGCGCAGTCTATGGGATAGAAAACGAAATGGAAATTGTAAAACGAAATGGAAATGACTTAGAAGAAGAGCACAATATTAATTTCCGTGCTGGAAGATGTTGACGATGACGACGATGTCCTTGCTCCACATGCCCGCACACACATACCTTGACTTGAGCGTATCGCCCAGTTGTGATTCCATGGCAATGCGTGCTGCGAAATCTTCCTGTGTCTGTATGTCATTATTTGTTAAGTCGTGCGCGGCAGAGTCCTTCCCCTCCACGTCGTCACTGGCCGCACCAGCAGCTGTGCCGTCATCGTCATCGTCATCATTGTCTCCGTTGTCGAATGGTGTAATCATATATTCGCCACGATACCAGTAAATTGGGCCAATATCTTTGACGGAGGGCTGCTGTACGATGCAATTCAGTATGATGGCGCTGCCAACTTTAAAATGTAGATCAGCTGGTCCACTGATGATGGCTTTGGAGTCGGGGGAGATTTCTGTAATTGAATTGAATCGACTTGTGTTGAATAGTTCGATGGCATGAATGCATTAAATTTAATTTAATTGGAATGGAATGGAAAGGTATTGCCCCACTAGGCGTATGCGTAAGTGTAATTTAATACACGATAAACCAATTGGTATAATCTGAAATTTATATAGATAATATTTCAATTGAGCGTATCGTTGATGAATGTGTGGACAGTTAGATAACAGGTAATCCCAACATGAAACTGGATACGTATTTCTAATCTATTCACAGTTTTTATGTTCCATATGTGACAAGGAGAAAGAAGAACAGTTATATTTACTTAGCACACTTTATTGCTGCTCCTGTGTGGTGAGAATGGGACTAAATGGAAAAAATTTGTCATTTTGAAGGATCTTTTGTTTAATAATTCGGAAAAGCGAATACAAGATTTTCAGTTGGGAATTTAAACAAATAAGAAATTAAAGTTTTTCTGATTTAATCTAACTAGTAAATAGACCACGAGTAAACCCTTGAACTAGCAAATCTAGCAAAATGCTAAAAGGTATTTCTCTAATATTTGAAATTTAAATGTGGATATAAGAAATAAGGACAAAGGAAATTTTTACACACAATTCCTCATTTAAAAACAAAAAATATTTTTCATGTCAGGGATTTATTTATATTTGCGAAGGTAGTCGGGTGCTGCATCAACTTAATTAACTGTTCTATGAAAGTAAGCGATAACTATTCGGTAGGATTTCGAATTAAGCTCTTCCAAACTGAACAAAAAAGGAAAGAATGCAACTGACACATAAGAGGAGTTATTTCATGTATCTAAATTGCCTTTTCTTTACTCTGTTTCACTTGCAATGCCAATTTAAAGAGTTCAATAAAGTCAAAAAGCATTTGAACTATAATGCATTCCAAAAGTTTCCTACACCGTTTTGGCTGAAAGCTTAACATATCCTTAATACACATTCATGTTATGTCTTTTTCATGAAAAGTATTTTTGGTATTTTCGAATTTTAGTATTTTTGGATTCCATTGAAGAAGCTACATCGAATAGGCAATGACAGTTATTGTAAAACAAATAAACAAAACACATAGATTTGAAAAATTCACATCGGTATACAACATGTAATGTAAAAAATCTCATTGATTTTCCATTTCAATGAATGGTCAATAAATACTCATTTTTATAATTTAACCCTCATCCGAATATAATTAATTTAGTTCACACTTTATTAGCTATAATTATTACATACCATAATTATTACATACCTTTAATATATTACTATTATACCACTCAAGGCTTAACTCAACCGTACTTAAACAAAACTGTCACTGGAACCAAATGTGAAAAAAAAATATAATAATGAAAACCCTCATAAATAATAAAATTTGCATATTTCGCACAAAAATATGTTAATTATGTCAAAAAATAAAAAAATTTGTGTGCATTTTATGAAAATTCCACACACTTGGCCAATAATAAAAGCCACAGCATACCGACAGGTGCAAATAGAGACAAGAGTATGAGTGCATATACAAAATATTTACTATGAGTATTCTGTGATCATCATACTAACATAATGGGACTACAAAAAAATGTTGTATAAATTAATATGTAAGTAATATAAAAAAAAAAAGGGAAAAGTGTCTGAAATGCATAATTGTACGGCGTACATACATACACCCACGCACATCCGAAAGGCATATGTTAATATGGCATGTGAGTGGGCGAGTGTGTGGTATGGTGTGTGTCAGTGTGCGTTCAGGCATTCACGTTCGGGGCAATTAACAGAGGCGAGAACACACCCGGAACCCGAACCGAAAGAATGTGGCATATTTGCATTTAAATTCCGGCACAAAAAGTGGCCTTCGGCGTTTATTTTTTGTGCCATAACAGAGGAGGCAGAGTGCCACATATGCTCGGTGCCCCTGTGAAGTTGAGTGTATGGTTGGGTGCGTTTTCGATGTTGGGTTATTGGGGTCCATGGCTTTATTTAATTAACACGCTTTTGACGCCTTTTAGTTGCACTTTTGTTGAAACAATTCAGACCGAAAAGGCGTCGCCCACAAAAAACCGTTCAATTTGCAAATAAGTCGAAACACGCACCCCAGCCGCACACATTCATATGTATGAGTGGGCACTCAAACACATTCCACTAACACACACACACACGCCCACACAAAGAAGTGTTAAACGCAATTAAAATTTATGCGCCAATTAACTACTTCCGGTTACACAATTTGAATGAACTGCTCGCTCCCCGAAGGAATGCTCGAAGACCATCACAGCAATTGTCCGCCACGCAATTTATATAATGTGACTATTTAATTAAACAGGGGGCAAATGGGATGTGGCGACCATTAAAAGTTTAATTTGGCTGAAATTATAAATAAATAAATAAATTCGGCAATTTGTAGTGGATTTTCTTGTTTTTTTTTTGTGTGGCGCAAATTTAAATTGGAAAAATGCCGGAAAAGCATACAAATTGGTGTGTGTGCGTGCAGCTCTTCAGTGTGAGTGCTTGTTTATTTGAGCTGCATCTTGTTAAAACGCAATTATGCTGCAATCGTTGTGTGAATAACAAATACAAATACCAGCAGCAGAAGTAGCGGCAATTCCGACAACTACAGCTGTTGCTCTGACTGTTTTCGTGGTGGAATTGGTGGTGATGCCTTGCATATAAATCAGTTCGAATCCTTTAAGTACTGGGCAATTCAATGCGTACACGGTGACTTGTAGCTCATAATAATGAAGCAATATTGAAATTAAATTAAATTGCCTGCGTCAATATATGCAGGAAATACACACACAACATATTTCATGGCATGGCGTACGAAAATAAATTGCTGCTTACCATGTTAATGGCATGACAATGTGTTATATTACAATTAACCTACAAATGAGAGAGTATTGTTAAATGGAAGCATGTAATTGGAGCAAAAACCTTAACCAACTCTTTGGAGTCGTTCTATTATAAAAGGGAATAATTAGGCTCAAAGTTGAAAAATACAATTAAAATGGTATGTGGGATGGATGGCTGCCGCCCAACCAAGAACTCTTCCATCACTGAAAACGACTTTTGATTAATTGAAATAAAATAAAGAATTTCTGTTCCATTTTTATAGTTCACAAGTTCTCCAAACCTTGGAGTAATATTATTGGGCATTTTTAAATGAAAATGTAATACTCTTTGCAATTCGTCAATGATTTTGAATTCATCCATATTTTAAAAGAACACTACCCACTCTAATTGAATTCGTTTTATATTTCCATGCACCTGCAATAGCAAATTTTTTTCCAAACGCAAATTAATTTTTGCGAATTTAATTTATGTTCCATTTGCATACACACTCACGCAAAGCTTCCTCCCCTCCACTCGCCACTCACCGATTATATTGAGCTGGAAGGCCATCGAAATTTTTGGCTCGGTATTAACTTGACATTCATAAATGCCACTGTCGCGCGGTTGAGGTGCTTTCACATGTAGCGTCCATTCGCGCGAATCCTTCGCATCCGTAACCTGCGGGATGGATACATTGAAACTATGAGAGTCCACGAGGATTTTGGCATTTTGTAAAATGTATGTAAAAGTATATTCTCGGGGAAAAGTGCAATTATCCAATTCACTGTCAAACTCAATTGCAAGTGAAGCGCACGCATGCCAGTACGTTTTTTTTTTGTTTCGTTTCATTATTTTGTATGGTTCGCCCCGCCCTTAAGCCAATTAATTAAATTGAATAAATTGAATCTCCGTTCAAAGTCTCCGACAGAAAGCGGTGAGCGAGCCAGCTACTGGCTGGCTGGCTGGCTGGATGAATGACGGCATGGATGAATGGGCAAAACTTACCTCAAAGCGTTTATCGGATGTGTAAGTTGCCGTGCCAACAGTCAGTATATGCAGATCACGTTTACGTATCCAGGATACCTGTTGGATGTGAGGTTTGAGTTTCAATTTCATTTTCAGTTTCAGTGTGAATAAACAAACGGAAAGGGAAATTGATTAATGCGCCCCATCGTCAATGACGAGCGCCCACAGCTCAAACGTAAAAGTGTTGCCAACAACTTTGCCAGTTAATTCATTTCCGTTTCCTTTCACTTTACGTTCCTTTGGTTTTATTTATGATCACAAATGCTACCACTTCTACCTACACCCCCTCCCCCCTTCAGCTTACCGATTTATCATTCAGTCTATCCACGCGGCATTTAAGAATGGCCTCGGCCTGCCCCGTCCGACCCGTTATGTTGCGCGGCATGCCAAAGTCAAAAATTGGCTGAGGATCCACTTCCATGGCCACTTCCGTTTCCGCTGTTAAGCCGTCAATGATGGATAAGCTCTTAAAGGTGTGATTCGCGGTCTCAAGTGGGATTTTAAGCGGCAACGAGAGGTGTTGACTGCTGTAGTCGTTTTTATTGTTGCCATTGTGCTGTTGTGGTTCTGGCGACATTTGCAAGCTTTGGTCTGTTAGCGGTGGCACAATTGCTGCCGCGCTAATTTGAAGAGCTGCAAGTGAAGAGAAAGAATGAAAATTATTTCAAATTGTGATTAGCCAGCAGGTAAATGAGAAGCAATAGTAAAAATTCGCATTAATTAAGTATTAATGAATGACCGAAATGGACTATTTTTGTGGTCCGTCCCTCGTTTCTGGTCACCTCATTCATTAAAACCACAAATTCCATTACGCGGTCACTAACCATGATTCAATATTATGCTGGCCATGTTTAAATACTCGTGTCCGCAGCGTTGGAGCTAAATAAAACAGAGAACAGATGATTTCAATTACCACCACAAATAAATTCGGGCGCCAACGCATACATTGATTTAATCAGCAGAGGGTATTTTGTGGCTTCCACTCCACATGGCCACCCAACAACCGATGCGCTGACATTTAGTCAATAATACGCTACTCGTAGACACTCAGAAACAGAATTCCTTGTTCAAACAATTGATAGAACTTCATGTTTTCGACCACAAAATCCGAAACGGTGGCCAAACTAAAACCAAAAGGTAGAAATTAAAAATGTCTGCGACTAGCAAATGTCATCCATTCCATTCGTTACCGTTCGCAAACGACATTCATTATTGGTTGGTGGTTGGACAACTTTACCATTGTCGTGCGAATGGCAAACGCGCTCTTAATTTTCGGGTCACTAAATTCGAAAAGCAAGCAAAAGGTCGGTGCTGTCGACAGAGTTTTTTTGATAAATGGCCATTGAAACCATGAACTGGGTCATGGGTGTTTTGATAATGATTTTTCAAAAATTTATTTTACAAGCATGCGAAATTATTTGGTTCCGTTCACACCTGAGACAGTCAGATCCATTATAGATCTAGATAATATTAAGGGTTATTTATGTATGAAAAACTTTTCTTAAAACTTTTTCTTCGCAACATTTCCAAAGTTAGTGTCGCGAACTCTGACTTCACTGATTTATAGTTTTTATTTGAGAAAACAGCGTATATATATTTGGGATGCGACTGAGCACCCGCATGACATCCGCAGAATAGAAGAGCCTTACCAAGAGTACCGGTCTCTTTAAAAGAGTACGTCTGGTAAGCCTAATTCCAGCAAACATTGATTGCAATTTGTTGACAACTTGATATCGATGGGCGTTTTCATTATTGATGTAACTAATAACTTATTAGTATTGCTTTCAAATTGAAAACAATAGCCTTATCACCAAAAAGAACACAATTGTTAACAAGCCCTGATTGGAACTTGAAAATAAGCATGTTAACAAATTGATATCAAAACGACAGAATGTAATGAATTGCTATCAGCCAGCAAATTGAAATCACAACTTGACATCAAACATAAAATAGTAAAAACTTTCAAGTACTTGCTACAATGTTTGGTGGGATATGATAGTCAAAATAATATATTTTTCGAATTTGATATGGTGTATCGTTTGAAAGCGAATGCAAATATAATAGGGGTATTCACAAATTGTCAAATTTGTTTATATTGCTTTCGACTAAGGAATTTTTGAGACCAGAAAATCAGCAGATAAGACACAATAAAGGCTATTTTGCAAACTTCCACCTGCTGTTTTTTCTATACCAAAAGAGAGAGAACATTTCTTACTTTAAATTTATTATTCGTTAAAGTATATGAAGGCTGTAAACTTCATTTAATCCCATATGTCTTTAATTTCTTATACCTGATACTAAAAATGTTTCAGCTAGTATAAACATTTTACTTGTATATGAGCCAGAAAGTAGATTAAATAAATATTTGAATCCAGAAGAAACAACAGGAGCATGAAGCCAAAGTGTTTCCCTGCAAGCCTTCGTCTTCTATTGATTATCCCTTGTCCGGCAACTAGTTGCAAATTGTTTCAATAAATTGATTATTTTTAAAATCCATTTCCGAATAAATGAAATTGAATGAATGCAAATCGATTTGTTTTCCCGGCAATTGGTTTTATGTTTTCCTCGCACCTCCTACATTTGTGTGCAAACAAGTCTGCATATGTGCAGCCATATTAGTGACATTTATTGATATTTACACTTGCCAATTCAATTGTTTCTGCTGCGCTGCAATGTGTGGGACATTCGGACATAACAAAAATATATTTACACACATTTTTTTCCCTGTTGCATCAAGGCGGGCATGTAGGGGTTATAAAAATTGCAAAATTATGTTTTTTTTCTGAAATTAAATTTGTTGCCCAGAATTTCTTTAAAATTTAAAACTTGTTGGATAGGAGATATAGAAGCGACAAACCCACACTCATTAAAAAAGCAAAAATAAATCTGTTAAGCCGATTCTCTTTAAATATTTGCTATACATAAATCCCCCCTTCCACTTACCCATTCAATTGTTTTAAATTTTTTCAACTTTATGAGGCTTAAAAGTTTTTATTTTTAAATGAAATTCAATAAAAGCAAAAATGTGGAAATTCAATAAAGTAGCAAATATTTTTTTGTTTTCAAAGTCCTACAAATCCACACTAAATGATTTTTTTGACATGTTTTTCCCACTTTTTTATATTACTTTTTTGATTTTTCCTACTTTTTTTTTTGTTTCACTATTGCCTTTCATTTTTTGCGGAGTGCAGGACATGTATAACAGTTATTATTGTTGTTGTTTCTGCTTGTTCGGGTTTCGGGTTTCAGTGTTGTTGTCGATGCCGTTTGGGGGGTGGCTGTGGCTGGCGTGAAAGTGTTGTCAATTGCACTTTCGCACGCCGTTGGCCAATATCCACGCGGCAATGTTGTGCACCAATAGTGCCAACAAACGTGCACTAAATAAACACACGCGACGGTGCACATATAAACGCACCAATACGCCAAGCACAAACAAACGAGAAACTTTTGACGTAAAATCGCGGAAAAGCGAATTAAAGTAGTTTTGCTCGTGTGCAGTGTACACTTGAGTGTTGTCAAAGGAATCGCTGAAGTGGCACATTTTAAAGCTTGACACAACTTTAGCCCCAAAATACTTTGGAAATTTTTTTTCCAACGCAATGACAGTAAATATTTTAAAGGCGCACTTGGTGTTTGTTGTTGCTTTTTTATTTATTTATTTGCTGTTGACGTCGATTTTGATAGGGAATTTATGGCATTTACTTTTTAATTAAATGCAAAACAATTCAAATCGCTCATACGCCCCCCGCACTCCAGACCATGGCCTAACATTGTCGCGCTCGCAATTTGCATACAAATTCGCTGGCGTCTACAGCAGAGACAATAAAATGGGAATTACTGGCCTTGTTTGCTCATCAAATAGTACTGCCGAAAAATAACTGCCATTTTATTGCGAATACTCGGGTATAGCATTTTTCAAACGAAAAACGCCACGAAAAGAAAAGGAAATGAAATAAAAAATGCGCCGATTTGAAATTTTTCACTGATTTTGGCAGATTTGAAAAATTATTTTTTGTATTTTGCTGGCTGTTGTCTTTTATTTTATTTCGTGCTCGCTTTTGTGTCATGCTATGCCGTAGTTGTAATTTATGCATTACGCCGCCATTTTTCTTGTTGTTCTTGTTAAGTTCGAATTGAAATTTTGGCGGGCGCGTGTCATGTTGGGGGTCTGTGAATTTACTTTCGCCGCCATTCAAGTGATTATGCAAATTTAATAATATGAATACATTATTAAAAAGGCACTTAATATTGACGTCGTCGTGCTATTTACGATCCTGACGCAAACAAATTTTTGAAAACAATTTTGTGTTGGAAATTCTGTTCCTTATTTTTGCATAACCGAAGTTGGCATCCTTTTCTGAAGGAATTCTCATGCACACACTCTTTTCAGTGAATTTCAAGAATCATGGCAGATATTGAGATGGCATTTTGGCACGTCCGAATGCAATACTCTCGGCTCATTGGCAGGGCAGGAATGCTAGCAAAAATGCTGTCACCAAGAGGTAAATTATGCCGCTGAAATATTTCCATAATCAAATAGGGAATTATTATTAATTTGAAATTAATATTTACTAATAATATAATAGGCCCTATCACCATTGTGTGAAAATTCGAATGTTCTTCGGAACACTCATGAAGTGCTCCATTTCAATTTGTTTCGGTTAGAGCTTTCATGCGATTAAATTTGTGCATCTACCACAACTTTAGATCGAATGGTCACTCCAAGTCAATGTTCAGTTTAAATGTGTTTGCTCTTATTGCCGATTAGCGATTGCTTCAAATACAAAAGACAATTTAGCTTTGGGCAACAATAATACATTTTTCACTGTCACAGTAACTTGTTTTTTTTCTGGCACTAATACTGCATTAAGGTAAGGGGTATTTCCTATTTCACTGGTTGGATGTAGCTCATTATTCACTGAATTGTATCAACACCGGCGGAAGCTAGGGATAGATTAAGTGCATGGCTGTAGGAAACTATCCAAATATTTTATTAACCTATTTTTCCACAAAATATCGGAAAATCTCTGCGAATGGACCTCGGTTGGTAGTTTGATACAATTTTGTTGTCAAAGAATTTCCTCTTTCCACACTTCTTTGCAGTTTTCAACTAAATCGAATATCATTGCATGCTGAATATTTTTTCATTGCTTCAATGAAGTGGATACGTTTATCGAATGCAATCAATTATTCTCTTAGCATTGAATGCAAAAAAAAATTCAGCAAATTCCCACACATCCTAATACATTTGAAAGAACCGAATTTGAGTATTTTAATATTCACTTTACAGATATTATTCTTATATCCATTTACATATTAATATTAAAAAGATACTAAAACAAGAAGAGAGAGTCAGACAGGCTTGTGGTTATTTTTATGGCATTTTTCATATGCAAAAGAAACTAAGCGAATCCGAAACCTAGCAGCTTTTAGGAGCTACAACTACAACAACAAATATCTCCCCTTCTAGATTTCGGATTGCCTTAGTTTCTTTTGCATATGAAAGGTGGGACAAAAATCTAGCTACATGTGCAATTTGGAACCCCTCCGAAGTGTTCTTGTTATGTTTTGAAGGTATTTCAGAACCAAAAAATTTTTGATTTTTTTGCCTACTTTCACTATGCTGCGGGCCTTAGTTTAGGAGTTACAGCACTTTTAAGATTTTCTAGATTCAACTGCAAATATCTCCGCTTCTTGGTTTCGGATTGCCTTAGTCTCTTTTGCATATGAAAGGTGGGACAAAAATCTAGCTACATGTGCAATTTGGAACCCCTACGAAGTGTTCTTGTTATGTTTTGAAGGTATTTCAGTACCAAAAAATTTTTGATTTTTTTGCCTACTTTCACTATGCTGCGGGCCTTAGTTTAGGAGTTACAGCACTTTTAAGATTTTCTAGATTCAACTGCAAATATCTCCGCTTCTTGGTTTCGGATTGCCTTAGTCTCTTTTGCATATGAAAGGTGGGACAAAAATCTAGCTACATGTGCAATTTGGAACCCCTACGAAGTGTTCTTGTTATGTTTTGAAGGTATTTCAGTACCAAAAAATTTTTGATGTTTTTGCCTACTTTCACTATGCTGCGGGCCTTAGTTTAGGAGTTACAGCACTTTTAAGATTTTCTAGATTCAACTGCAAATATCTCCGCTTCTTGGTTTCGGATTGCCTTAGTCTCTTTTGCATATGAAAGGTGGGACAAAAATCTAGCTACATGTGCAATTTGGAACCCCTACGAAGTGTTCTTGTTATGTTTTGAAGGTATTTCAGTACCAAAAAATTTTTGATTTTTTTGCCTACTTTCACTATGCTGCGGGCCTTAGTTTAGGAGTTACAGCACTTTTAAGATTTTCTAGATTCAACTGCAAATATCTCCGCTTCTTGGTTTCGGATTGCCTTAGTCTCTTTTGCATATGAAAGGTGGGACAAAAATCTAGCTACATGTGCAATTTGGAACCCCTACGAAGTGTTCTTGTTATGTTTTGAAGGTATTTCAGTACCAAAAAATTTTTGATTTTTTTGCCTACTTTCACTATGCTGCGGGCCTTAGTTTAGGAGTTACAGCACTTTTAAGATTTTCTAGATTCAACTGCAAATATCTCCGCTTCTTGGTTTCGGATTGCCTTAGTCTCTTTTGCATATGAAAGGTGGGACAAAACTCTAGCTACATGTGCAATTTGGAACCCCTACGAAGTGTTCTTGTTATGTTTTGAAGGTATTTCAGTACCAAAAAATTTTTGATGTTTTTGCCTACTTTCACTATGCTGCGGGCCTTAGTTTAGGAGTTACAGCACTTTTAAGATTTTCTAGATTCAACTGCAAATATCTCCGCTTCTTGGTTTCGGATTGCCTTAGTCTCTTTTGCATATGAAAGGTGGGACAAAAATCTAGCTACATGTGCAATTTGGAACCCCTACGAAGTGTTCTTGTTATGTTTTGAAGGTATTTCAGTACCAAAAAATTTTTGATTTTTTTGCCTACTTTCACTATGCTGCGGGCCTTAGTTTAGGAGTTACAGCACTTTTAAGATTTTCTAGATTCAACTGCAAATATCTCCGCTTCTTGGTTTCGGATTGCCTTAGTCTCTTTTGCATATGAAAGGTGGGACAAAAATCCAGCTACATGTGCAATTTGGAACCCCTACGAAGTGTTCTTGTATTGTTTTGAAGGTATTTCAGTACCAAAAAATTTTTGATTTTTTGCCAACTTTCACTATGCTGCGGGCCTTAGTTTAGGAGTTACAGCACTTTTAAGGTTTTCTAGATTCAACTGCAAATATCTCCGCTTCTTGGTTTCGGATGGCCTTAGTTTCTTTTGCATATGAAAGGTGGGACAAAAATCTAGCTACATGTGCAATTTGGAGCCCCTACGAAGTGTTCTTGTATTGTTTTGAAGGTATTTCAGTACCAAAAAATGTTTGATTTTTTGCCAACTTTCACTATGCTGCGGGCCTTAGTTTAGGAGTTACAGCACTTTTAAGATTTTCTAGATTCAACTGCAAATATCTCCGCTTCTTGGTTTCGGATTGCCTTAGTTTCTTTTGCATATGAAAGGTGGGACAAAAATCTAGCTACATGTGCAATTTGGAGCCCCTACGAAGTGTTCTTGTATTGTTTTGAAGGTATTTCAGTACCAAAAAATTTTTGATTTTTTTGCCAACTTTCACTATGCTGCGGGCCTTAGTTTAGGAGTTACAGCACTTTTAAGATTTTCTAGATTCAACTGCAAATATCTCCGCTTCTTGGTTTCGGATTGCCTTAGTTTCTTTTGCATATGAAAGGTGGGACAAAAATCTAGCTACATGAGCAATTTGGAGCCCCTACGAAGTGTTCTTGTATTGTTTTGAAGGTATTTCAGTACCAACAAATTTTTGATTTTTTTTGCCAACTTTCACTATGCTGCGGGCCTTAGTTTAGGAGTTACAGCACTTTTAAGATTTTCTAGATTCAACTGCAAATATCTCCGCTTCTTGGTTTCGGATTGCCTTAGTTTCTTTTGCATATGAAAGGTGGGACAAAAATCTAGCTACATGTGCAATTTGGAGCCCCTACGAAGTGTTCTTGTATTGTTTTGAAGGTATTTCAGTACCAAAAAATTTTTGATTTTTTGCCAACTTTCACTATGCTGCGGGCCTTAGTTTAGGAGTTACAGCACTTTTAAGATTTTCTAGATTCAACTGCAAATATCTCCGCTTCTTGGTTTCGGATTGCCTTAGTTTCTTTTGCATATGAAAGGTGGGACAAAAATCTAGCTACATGAGCAATTTGGAGCCCCTACGAAGTGTTCTTGTATTGTTTTGAAGGTATTTCAGTACCAACAAATTTTTGATTTTTTTGCCAACTTTCACTATGCTGCGGGCCTTAGTTTAGGAGTTACAGCACTTTTAAGATTTTCTAGATTCAACTGCAAATATCTCCGCTTCTTGGTTTCGGATTGCCTTAGTTTCTTTTGCATATGAAAGGTGGGACAAAATTCTAGCTACATGTGCAATTTGGAGCCCCTACGAAGTGTTCTTGTATTGTTTTGAAGGTATTTCAGTACCAAAAAATTTTTGATTTTTTGCCAACTTTCACTATGCTGCGGACCTTAGTTTAGGAGTTACAGCACTTTTAAGATTTTCTAGATTCAACTGCAAATATCTCCGCTTCTTGGTTTCGGATTGCCTTAGTTTCTTTTGCATATGAAAGGTGGGACAAAAATCTAGCTACATGTGCAATTTGGAGCCCCTACGAAGTGTTCTTGTATTGTTTTGAAGGTATTTCAGTACCAAAAAATTTTTGATTTTTTTGCCAACTTTCACTATGCTGCGGGCCTTAGTTTAGGAGTTACAGCACTTTTAAGATTTTCTAGATTCAACTGCAAATATCTCCGCTTCTTGGTTTCGGATTGCCTTAGTTTCTTTTGCATATGAAAGGTGGGACAAAAATCTAGCTACATGAGCAATTTGGAGCCCCTACGAAGTGTTCTTGTATTGTTTTGAAGGTATTTCAGTACCAAAAAATTTTTGATTTTTTTGCCAACTTTCACTATGCTGCGGGCCTTAGTTTAGGAGTTACAGCACTTTTAAGATTTTCTAGATTCAACTGCAAATATCTCCGCTTCTTGGTTTCGGATTGCCTTAGTTTCTTTTGCATATGAAAGGTGGGACAAAAATCTAGCTACATGTGCAATTTGGAACCCCTACGAAGTGTTCTTGTATTGTTTTGAAGGTATTTCAGTACCAAAAAATTTTTGATTTTTTGCCAACTTTCACTATGCTGCGGGCCTTAGTTTAGGAGTTACAGCACTTTTAAGATTTTCTAGATTCAACTGCAAATATCTCCGCTTCTTGGTTTCGGATTGCCTTAGTTTCTTTTGCATATGAAAGGTGGGACAAAAATCTAGCTACATGAGCAATTTGGAGCCCCTACGAAGTGTTCTTGTATTGTTTTGAAAGTATTTCAGTACCAACAAATTTTTGATTTTTTTGCCAACTTTCACTATGCTGCGGGCCTTAGTTTAGGAGTTACAGCACTTTAAAGATTTTCTAGATTCAACTGCAAATATCTCCGCTTCTTGGTTTCGGATTGCCTTAGTTTCTTTTGCATATGAAAGGTGGGACAAAAATCTAGCTACATGTGCAATTTGGAGCCCCTACGAAGTGTTCTTGTATTGTTTTGAAGGTATTTCAGTACCAAAAAATTTTTGATTTTTTGCCAACTTTCACTATGCTGCGGGCCTTAGTTTAGGAGTTACAGCACTTTTAAGATTTTCTAGACTAAACTGCAAATATCTCCGCTTCTTGGTTTCGGATTGCCTTAGTTTCTTTTGCATATGAAAGGTGGGACAAAAATCTAGCTACATGTGCAATTTGGAGCCCCTACGAAGTGTTCTTGTATTGTTTTGAAGGTATTTCAGTACCAAAAAATTTTTGATTTTTTGCCAACTTTCACTATGCTGCGGGCCTTAGTTTAGGAGTTACAGCACTTTTAAGATTTTCTAGACTAAACTGCAAATATCTCCGCTTCTTGGTTTCGGATTGCCTTAGTTTCTTTTGCATATGAAAGGTGGGACAAAAATCTAGCTACATGTGCAATTTGGAACCCCTACGAATTGTTCTTGTATTGTTTTGAAGGTATTTCAGTACCAAAAAATTTTTGATTTTTTTGCCAACTTTCACTATGCTGCGGGCCTTAGTTTGGGAGTTACAGCACTTTTAAGATTTTCTAGATTCAACTGCAAATATCTCCGCTTCTTGGTTTCGGATGGCCTTAATTTCTTTTGCATATGAAAGGTGGGACAAAAATCTAGCTACATGTGCAATTTGGAGCCCCTACGAAGTGTTCTTGTATTGTTTTGAAGGTATTTCAGTACCAACAAATTTTTGATTTTTTTGCCAACTTTCACTATGCTGCGGGCCTTAGTTTAGGAGTTACAGCACTTTTAAGATTTTCTAGATTCAACTGCAAATATCTCCGCTTCTTGGTTTCGGATTGCCTTAGTTTCTTTTGCATATGAAAGGTGGGACAAAAATCTAGCTACATGTGCAATTTGGAACCCCTACGAATTGTTCTTGTATTGTTTTGAAGGTATTTCAGTACCAAAAAATTTTTGATTTTTTTGCCAACTTTCACTATGCTGCGGGCCTTAGTTTGGGAGTTACAGCACTTTTAAGATTTTCTAGATTCAACTGCAAATATCTCCGCTTCTTGGTTTCGGATGGCCTTAATTTCTTTTGCATATGAAAGGTGGGACAAAAATCTAGCTACATGTGCAATTTGGAGCCCCTACGAAGTGTTCTTGTATTGTTTTGAAGGTATTTCAGTACCAACAAATTTTTGATTTTTTTGCCAACTTTCACTATGCTGCGGGCCTTAGTTTAGGAGTTACAGCACTTTTAAGATTTTCTAGATTCAACTGCAAATATCTCCGCTTCTTGGTTTCGGATTGCCTTAGTTTCTTTTGCATATGAAAGGTGGGACAAAAATCTAGCTACATGTGCAATTTGGAACCCCTACGAATTGTTCTTGTATTGTTTTGAAGGTATTTCAGTACCAAAAAATTTTTGATTTTTTTGCCAACTTTCACTATGCTGCGGGCCTTAGCTTAGGAGTTACAGCACTTTTAAGATTTTCTAGATTCAACTGCAAATATCTCCGCTTCTTGGTTTCGGATTGCCTTAGTTTCTTTTGCATATGAAAGGTGGGACAAAAATCTAGCTACATGTGCAATTTGGAGCCCCTACGAAGTGTTCTTGTATTGTTTTGAAGGTAATTCAGTACCAACAAATTTTTGATTTTTTGCCAACTTTCACTATGCTGCGGGCCTTAGTTTAGGAGTTACAGCACTTTTAAGATTTTCTAGATTCAACTGCAAATATCTCCGCTTCTTGGTTTCGGATTGCCTTAGTTTCTTTTGCATATGAAAGGTGGGACAAAAATCTAGCTACATGTGCAATTTGGAACCCCTACGAATTGTTCTTGTATTGTTTTGAAGGTATTTCAGTACCAAAAAATTTTTGATTTTTTTGCCAACTTTTACTATGCTGCGGGCCTTAGCTTAGGAGTTACAGCACTTTTAAGATTTTCTAGATTCAACTGCAAAAATCTCCGCTTCTTGGTTTCGGATTGCCTTAGTTTCTTTTGCATATGAAAGGTGGGACAAAAATCTAGCTACATGTGCAATTTGGAGCCCCTACGAAGTGTTCTTGTATTGTTTTGAAGGTATTTCAGTACCAACAAATTTTTGATTTTTTTGCCAACTTTCACTATGCTGCGGGCCTTAGTTTGGGAGTTACAGCACTTTTAAGATTTTCTAGATTCAACTGCAAATATCTCCGCTTCTTGGTTTCGGATTGCCTTAGTTTCTTTTGCATATGAAAGGTGGGACAAAAATCTAGCTACATGTGCAATTTGGAGCCCCTACGAAGTGTTCTTGTATTGCTTTGAAGGTATTTCAGTACCAAAAAATTTTTGATTTTTTTGCCAACTTTCACTATGCGGCGGGCCTTAGTTTAGGAGTTACAGCACTTTTAAGATTTTCTAGATTCAACTGCAAATATCTCCGCTTCTTGGTTTCGGATTGCCTTAGTTTCTTTTGCATATGAAAGGTGGGACAAAAATCTAGCTACATGTGCAATTTGGAGCCCCTACGAAGTGTTCTTGTATTGTTTTGAAGGTATTTCAGTACCAAAAAATTTTTGATTTTTTTGCCAACTTTCACTATGCTGCGGGCCTTAGTTTAGGAGTTACAGCACTTGTAAGATTTTCTAGATTCAACTGCAAATATCTCCGCTTCTTGGTTTCGGATTGCCTTAGTTTCTTTTGCATATGAAAGGTGGGACAAAAATCTAGCTACATGAGCAATTTGGAGCCCCTACGAAGTGTTCTTGTATTGTTTTGAAGGTATTTCAGTACCAACAAATTTTTGATTTTTTTGCCAACTTTCACTATGCTGCGGGCCTTAGTTTAGGAATTACAGCACTTTTAAGATTTTCTAGATTCAACTGCAAATATCTCCGCTTCTTGGTTTCGGATTGCCTTAGTTTCTTTTGCATATGAAAGGTGGGACAAAAATCTAGCTACATGTGCAATTTGGAGCCCCTACGAAGTGTTCTTGTATTGTTTTGAAGGTATTTCAGTACCAAAAAATTTTTGATTTTTTTGCCAACTTTCACTATGCTGCGGGCCTTAGTTTAGGAGTTACAGCACTTTTAAGATTTTCTAGATTCAACTGCAAATATCTCCGCTTCTTGGTTTCGGATTGCCTTAGTTTCTTTTGCATATGAAAGGTGGGACAAAAATCTAGCTACATGTGCAATTTGGAGCCCCTACGAAGTGTTCTTGTATTGTTTTGAAGGTATTTCAGTACCAAAAAATTTTTGATTTTTTTGCCAACTTTCACTATGTTGCGGGCCTTAGTTTAGGAGTTACAGCACTTTTAAGATTTTCTAGATTCAACTGCAAATATCTCCGCTTCTTGGTTTCGGATTGCCTTAGTTTCTTTTGCATATGAAAGGTGGGACAAAAATCTAGCTACATGTGCAATTTGGAGCCCCTACGAAGTGTTCTTGTATTGTTTTGAAGGTATTTCAGTACCAAAAAATTTTTGATTTTTTTGCCAACTTTCACTATGCTGCGGGCCTTAGTTTAGGAGTTACAGCACTTTTAAGATTTTCTAGATTCAACTGCAAATATCTCCGCTTCTTGGTTTCGGATTGCCTTAGTTTCTTTTGCATATGAAAGGTGGGACAAAAATCTAGCTACATGTGCAATTTGGAGCCCCTACGAAGTGTTCTTGTATTGTTTTGAAGGTATTTCAGTACCAACAAATTTTTGATTTTTTTGCCAACTTTCACTATGCTGCGGGCCTTAGTTTAGGAGTTACAGCACTTTTAAGATTTTCTAGATTCAACTGCAAATATCTCCGCTTCTTGGTTTCGGATTGCCTTAGTTTCTTTTGCATATGAAAGGTGGGACAAAAATCTAGCTACATGTGCAATTTGGAGCCCCTACGAAGTGTTCTTGTATTGTTTTGAAGGTATTTCAGTACCAACAAATTTTTGATTTTTTTGCCAACTTTCACTATGCTGCGGGCCTTAGTTTGGGAGTTACAGCACTTTTAAGATTTTCTAGATTCAACTGCAAATATCTCCGCTTCTTGGTTTCGGATTGCCTTAGTTTCTTTTGCATATGAAAGGTGGGACAAAAATCTAGCTACATGTGCAATTTGGAGCCCCTACGAAGTGTTCTTGTATTGTTTTGAAGGTATTTCAGTACCAAAAAATTTTTGATTTTTTGCCAACTTTCACTATGCTGCGGGCCTTAGTTTAGGAGTTACAGCACTTTTAAGATTTTCTAGATTCAACTGCAAATATCTCCGCTTCTTGGTTTCGGATTGCCTTAGTTTCTTTTGCATATGAAAGGTGGGACAAAAATCAAGCTACATGTGCAATTTGGAGCCCCTACGAAGTGTTCTTGTATTGTTTTGAAGGTATTTCAGTACCAAAACAATTTTTGATTTTTTTGCCAACTTTCACTATGCTGCGGTCCTTAGTTTAGGAGTTACAGCACTTTTAAGATTTTCTAGATTCAACTGCAAATATCTCCGCTTCTTGGTTTCGGATTGCCTTAGTTTCTTTTGCATATGAAAGGTGGGACAAAAATCTAGCTACATGTGCAATTTGGAGCACCTACGAAGTGTTCTTGTATTGTTTTGAAGGTATTTCAGTACCAAAAAATTTTTGATTTTTTTGCCAACTTTCACTATGCTGCGGGCCTTAGTTTAGGAGTTACAGCACTTTTAAGATTTTCTAGATTCAACTGCAAATATCTCCGCTTCTTGGTTTCGGATTGCCTTAGTTTCTTTTGCATATGAAAGGTGGGACAAAAATCTAGCTACATGTGCAATTTGGAGCCCCTACGAAGTGTTCTTGTATTGTTTTGAAGGTATTTCAGTACCAAAAAATTTTTGATTTTTTTGCCAACTTTCACTATGCTGCGGGCCTTAGTTTTGGAGTTACAGCACTTTTAAGATTTTCTAGATTCAACTGCAAATATCTCCGCTTCTTGGTTTCGGATTGCCTTAGTTTCTTTTGCATATGAAAGGTGGGACAAAAATCTAGCTACATGTGCAATTTGGAGCCCCTACGAAGTGTTCTTGTATTGTTTTGAAGGTATTTCAGTACCGAAAAATTTTTGATTTTTTTTGCCAACTTTCACTATGCTGCGGGCCTTAGTTTAGGAGTTACAGCACTTTTAAGATTTTCTAGATTCAACTGCAAATATCTCCGCTTCTTGGTTTCGGATTGCCTTAGTTTCTTTTGCATATGAAAGGTGGGACAAAAATCTAGCTACATGTGCAATTTGGAGCCCCTACGAAGTGTTCTTGTATTGTTTTGAAGGTATTTCAGTACCAAAAAATTTTTGATTTTTTTGCCAACTTTCACTATGCTGCGGGCCTTAGTTTAGGAGTTACAGCACTTTTAAGATTTTCTAGATTCAACTGCAAATATCTCCGCTTCTTGGTTTCGGATTGCCTTAGTTTCTTTTGCATATGAAAGGTGGGACAAAAATCTAGCTACATGTGCAATTTGGAGCCCCTACGAAGTGTTCTTGTATTGCTTTGAAGGTATTTCAGTACCAAAAAATTTTTGATTTTTTTGCCAACTTTCACTATGCTGCGGGCCTTAGTTTAGGAGTTACAGCACTTTTAAGATTTTCTAGATTCAACTGCAAATATCTCCGCTTCTTGGTTTCGGATTGCCTTAGTTTCTTTTGCATATGAAAGGTGGGACAAAAATCTAGCTACATGTGCAATTTGGAGCCCCTACGAAGTGTTCTTGTATTGTTTTGAAGGTATTTCAGTACCAAAAAATTTTTGATTTTTTTGCCAACTTTCACTATGCTGCGGGCCTTAGTTTAGGAGTTACAGCACTTGTAAGATTTTCTAGATTCAACTGCAAATATCTCCGCTTCTTGGTTTCGGATTGCCTTAGTTTCTTTTGCATATGAAAGGCTACATGTGCAATTTGGAGCCCCTACGAAGTGTTCTTGTATTGTTTTGAAGGTATTTCAGTACCAACAAATTTTTGATTTTTTTGCCAACTTTCACTATGCTGCGGGCCTTAGTTTAGGAATTACAGCACTTTTAAGATTTTCTAGATTCAACTGCAAATATCTCCGCTTCTTGGTTTCGGATTGCCTTAGTTTCTTTTGCATATGAAAGGTGGGACAAAAATCTAGCTACATGTGCAATTTGGAGCCCCTACGAAGTGTTCTTGTATTGTTTTGAAGGTATTTCAGTACCAAAAAATTTTTGATTTTTTTGCCAACTTTCACTATGCTGCGGGCCTTAGTTTAGGAGTTACAGCACTTTTAAGATTTTCTAGATTCAACTGCAAATATCTCCGCTTCTTGGTTTCGGATTGCCTTAGTTTCTTTTGCATATGAAAGGTGGGACAAAAATCTAGCTACATGTGCAATTTGGAGCCCCTACGAAGTGTTCTTGTATTGTTTTGAAGGTATTTCAGTACCAAAAAATTTTTGATTTTTTTGCCAACTTTCACTATG
Source organism: Heteromyza rotundicornis (assembly GCA_951394025.1). NCBI lineage: Eukaryota > Metazoa > Arthropoda > Insecta > Diptera > Heleomyzidae > Heteromyza > Heteromyza rotundicornis. The sequence continues at coordinate 50,418,730 of OX596013.1, read as the reverse complement.
CTGCGGGCCTTAGTTTAGGAGTTACAGCACTTTTAAGATTTTCTAGATTCAACTGCAAATATCTCCGCTTCTTGGTTTCGGATTGCCTTAGTTTCTTTTGCATATGAAAGGTGGGACAAAAATCTAGCTACATGTGCAATTTGGAGCCCCTACGAAGTGTTCTTGTATTGTTTTGAAGGTATTTCAGTACCAACAAATTTTTGATTTTTTTGCCAACTTTCACTATGCTGCGGGCCTTAGTTTAGGAGTTACAGCACTTTTAAGATTTTCTAGATTCAACTGCAAATATCTCCGCTTCTTGGTTTCGGATTGCCTTAGTTTCTTTTGCATATGAAAGGTGGGACAAAAATCTAGCTACATGTGCAATTTGGAGCCCCTACGAAGTGTTCTTGTATTGTTTTGAAGGTATTTCAGTACCAAAAAATTTTTGATTTTTTTGCCAACTTTCACTATGCTGCGGGCCTTAGTTTGGGAGTTACAGCACTTTTAAGATTTTCTAGATTCAACTGCAAATATCTCCGCTTCTTGGTTTCGGATTGCCTTAGTTTCTTTTGCATATGAAAGGTGGGACAAAAATCTAGCTACATGTGCAATTTGGAGCCCCTACGAAGTGTTCTTGTATTGTTTTGAAGGTATTTCAGTACCAAAAAATTTTTGATTTTTTTGCCAACTTTCACTATGCTGCGGGCCTTAGTTTAGGAGTTACAGCACTTTTAAGATTTTCTAGATTCAACTGCAAATATCTCCGCTTCTTGGTTTCGGATTGCCTTAGTTTCTTTTGCATATGAAAGGTGGGACAAAAATCTAGCTACATGTGCAATTTGGAGCCCCTACGAAGTGTTCTTGTATTGTTTTGAAGGTATTTCAGTACCAAAAAATTTTTGATTTTTTTTGCCAACTTTCACTATGCTGCGGGCCTTAGTTTAGGAGTTACAGCACTTTTAAGATTTTCTAGATTCAACTGCAAAAATCTCCGCTTCTTGGTTTCGGATTGCCTTAGTTTCTTTTGCATATGAAAGGTGAAACAAAAATCTAGCTACATGTGCAATTTGGAGCCCCTACGAAGTGTTCTTGTATTGTTTTGAAGGTATTTCAGTACCAAAAAATTTTTGATTTTTTTGCCAACTTTCACTATGCTGCGGGCCTTAGTTTAGGAGTTACAGCACTTTTAAGATTTTCTATATTCAACTGCAAATATCTCCGCTTCTTGGTTTCGGATTGCCTTAGTTTCTTTTGCATATGAAAGGTGAAACAAAAATCTAGCTACATGTGCAATTTGGAGCCCCTACGAAGTGTTCTTGTATTGTTTTGAAGGTATTTCAGTACCAAAAAATTTTTGATTTTTTTGCCAACTTTCACTATGCTGCGGGCCTTAGTTTAGGAGTTACAGCACTTGTAAGATTTTCTAGATTCAACTGCAAATATCTCCGCTTCTTGGTTTCGGATTGCCTTAGTTTCTTTTGCATATGAAAGGTGGGACAACAATCTAGCTACATGTGCAATTTGGAGCCCCTACGAAGTGTTCTTGTATTGTTTTGAAGGTATTTCAGTACCAAAAAATTTTTGATTTTTTTGCCTACTTTCACTATGCTGCGGGCCTTAGTTTAGGAGTTACAGCACTTGTAAGATTTTCTAGATTCAACTGCAAATATCTCCGCTTCTTGGTTTCGGATTGCAATAGTTTCTTTTGCATATGAAAGGTGGGACAAAAATCTAGCTACATGTGCAATTTGGAGCCCCTACGAAGTGTTCTTGTATTGTTTTGAAGGTATTTCAGTACCAACAAATTTTTGATTTTTTTGCCTACTTTCACTATGCTGCGGGCCTTAGTTTAGGAGTTACAGCACTTTTAAGATTTTCTAGATTCAACTGCAAATATCTCCGCTTCTTGGTTTCGGATTGCCTTAGTTTCTTTTGCATATGAAAGGTGGGACAACAATCTAGCTACATGTGCAATTTGGAGCCCCTACGAAGTGTTCTTGTATTGTTTTGAAAGTATTTCAGTACCAAAAAATTTTTGATTTTTTGCCAACTTTCACTATGCTGCGGGCCTTAGTTTAGGAGTTACAGCACTTTTAAGATTTTCTAGATTCAACTGCAAATATCTCCGCTTCTTGGTTTCGGATTGCCTTAGTTTCTTTTGCATATGAAAGGTGGGACAACAATCTAGCTACATGTGCAATTTGGAGCCCCTACGAAGTGTTCTTGTATTGTTTTGAAGGTATTTCAATACCAAAAAAATTTTTGATTTTTTTGCCTACTTTTTTGATCTTTTTGACTACTTTCACTATGCTGCGGGCCTTAGTTAGAGCACTTTTAGGATTTTCAAGAATGTTTAGCTAATTTGGGGACTAAACTCTAAAATAGTATTATGGGCATTGGGTCAGAGAAACAGTTAACAATTCCTGATATATTTTTTTTACAGGCCTGATTGAAATATTTCGCCTATGAGATTCTCTTTTTTTCTTGCTGTGTGTTTGTGCTGTGTGTTTGATGTTGGTGTGTATGTACATTTTTGCCACAGATTTTACTAATTTATTCACATGCCGAAAATGTATTCAAATTGCCATTTATGACATGTTTCACAAATGGCCGGAATATCTGTTAAATGGAATTTCAAATGATAAATCTGAATGCGAATGGGGACAGTCAGCATTTTGCCACATTTGTGCTTTGAGAATTTTCTCAATTTTTTCCACAGCATACACGATATTTTAGTTTGCCAATTATAAATTTCAAATGAATCTAGTCGTAGTTGATGATGTTGCTATGTTTCTCTTCTCTCCTCTAAGCTCTTCTATGTATGATAGCGAAGTTTTGATTTGCAAAAAGTTACCACAAAATTTATATATGACGTTTGCATCGGAAGTGCACCTTTGTTTCGGGTGTAGAATATTACATTTTAGGAAAATTTCACCGACAGCCACAATTTGACAAAAGTACACTTAATGACATTCGACAAAAAAGATATGTACACTGAAAGAACAATTTGAAATGATGCAACATGATTTTCGTTGTTGACCTGTAAGCACAGCTGAGGCGAACGTTTGATCACTTCTAGCCCAAATGAGATTGCGATCTAATAAACATTCTAAAAATCCACGATATGGTCAGCCGGGCTTAGCAATATTGACCAGAGGCACTGACTGAAATAAGTTTCTAGGCATCATATTTTTCAAATCCTTACAATCTTTCAGCTCTTCTTGGAACTCAGTCGCTTATTCCAATTGACCAATTGAGACCAGCAATATTCAAAATTCGACCAATTTCACAAGTTAAAATTTGTACAGCATTTTTTTCTTCAAGTGTATTTGTACGAAATAAGTTAGAGTAGTGTTATAAAAAAAGTACCGCAATAATAATAGCAACAACAAACGGAAATGAAGTACCAAATGTCAACATCACTTCAGACGATAATACTTCAATTGCTTGACGCAAATGACAAAAGTTGTCGAAGGAATTGAAAATGAAATTGCAGTGAAAGCGGAAACGAATGTGGAGTAGCATTTTAGATTTCCAAGGACTGCAACAACAACAACTACTACCACTACTATTTTATACACAATTTACTACTGTTTTTTCCTGTCTCTTTTACTATTTTCTCCCCCTCCTTCCCACACCGCAATTCTACTGCTTCGTTGCATTTTTTTCATTTATTCATTTTTTTGTTTATTTTTTTCATACAAAGTGCGGTCAGAGTGTGTGGGTGTGTCGGTGAAACTGAAAATTGCTACATTCAACAGATACAAATGGTGTTTCACATACAACATGGGTGTTTTAGAGGGTGTGTTGGCTGGGCGTTTGTTTGTGTTAGTGACTAGTTTTCAGTTTCAATTACTCAGCTGACAATGAGCATGGAAAATCCAAGTACAAAACCATAAAAAGAACAACAACAACACCAGCAACATGCGCTACAGTACAAACAAAAATGGAAAGCTAAAATTGAAAATAAAATGCTGGCAACCATTTTTCTTCCATGCATTTTCAGCATTTTACAACTTTTGTACACTCAAACGATAAGCAAAATACATTTTAAGAAAATAAGTCTACCGTCACTTTGAATTTTATGCATTTTTAATGATTTTTTAAGTACAAAAGGAAGCAGCTACTACCGAATCAAAAGTTTAAAAGCTTGACTCTGACATGGACAAAAATGTTGTTATTTTCATAAACTTTTTACTCAGGCTGTAATCGTTTTAAAATATTTGCTACATTCTTCCATGACAGAACACATCTTTGTATAAATGTATGATCCCTCACACATATGTACATGCACGAGTGGAAGTATGTGTGGTTTCCCATGTGTCCATGTGTGTGTGTGTGTGTGTTAAGCGCGCTATATGGCCCAAAATGCTCCTATGTACCTTTCATATTTTTTTGCGAAAATTTTTAAGGATTTTGGAGAATGTCAGAAAACAATTCATTTGTGGCACAATCTTTCCATGGCATATGTGTGTGCTTTGTCCATGCTCGTGTGTCTATGCTGGCTCCTGCAAATGTGTGAAATATGCACACGCATTAACCTGAAAAATGCTTTCTATGATATTTTCATAAAAAGTTATAAAATAATCCTCCCGTATGCATAGAGCTTGGGTTTGTCGGTTGGTTTTTAATTTTAAGGTCATACGTTTTTTTTTCTCTCCGTTCTACTCTTCTCGTTTTTTGATAATAAATATTTGAAATACTGATTGATAATTCTGGAGCGTAGAATGTGTGCTTGGTATGGCTGGTGGGTGCTTTCAAAATATTGGGATGCATGGTAATAAATACAAAATGAACAAAGTCAAACAAAAGTGTAAATTGCCAAACAAATTTTAATTTGATTTGAAATGTTTGTCAAAGGTGATTCTTGATTGCAGGAATTTACAATAATGAATAGTAATAATTTGAATACACTCAATTGGCTCATGTGTTATGTGTACGTCTGTATTATAATACAAATTAAACAAAAAAAAAACAAAGGGATTGGAGTAAGGTAAAGCTTTGAAATTAGTTTCTAAAAATAAAATCAGCCCATGGCAACGATATACATACCGATTCTATAAACGCTCGTTTTATGCAATATACAAGTAAACAAAATAGCAGAATTACTCAACTCCTTTCCTTTGTGAAATCACAAAGTGAAATCACTATGCATCCAAATTCAGTCTAAGTGGATGACAAATTTTAATTGTCAATATTCTGCAGAATATACAATTTTCTGTGAAGCAAATACATTTGCGTACACACGGAGCATACACAGTTTGAGAATCGACAATTTCTCAAGAATCCCATCAACTGATTTCAAAAACGTTGCAAATCCTGTCAACAAAAGAATACTTAACCAACTGACGGCAATATGTTGCATGAGTGTTTGATGCGAATAGGAGTTTGTGAAAAGTATACCGGAATGAGAAAAATACAAGATAAAAACAAAATGGTTGGCTACCCCCGCTCAATCTGAATTCAAAATGATTTTAGTCCGTTTTGGCCAAGTTTGTATTTTGGGCGCACCCATTAAAGGTTTTTTGATTTTGTCATGGTTTTTTTTTAGGCTAAAAGAAAACATATTCTGCCAAACATATTTTTAGTGGCCAGTCTAATGCTCATGAATATTAAGAAATTTATACGGATGCAGACTACTAGGCGTATACGCAACAACAATGGGTATTATCAGTGATGCACCTGACATTTTCTATTTAAGTTTTTCAGTAAAATATATTGCAGTCCTGAGGGAAATTCTTCCAAAATAGCTTGTAAACATGTACGACTCTTTCGACCGTGTTTTGAATAACATTACTTTGAAACTGCATGAAATTTTCATATTACCTATACATATTGGCAACGAAATAAACTTACATTCACGATATGCTTGCAATTCCATTCCAGCACAATCAACGCAGGTCAGAGGCACAAACAGTAAGGAGATAATGAATTTTATTTCTTTATGCGAGTGAAATGGAATTTCCCGAAAGCCACAAAAGTAACAGAAACTATCAAACCGATTCCGGCAATGGCTTTAATCTTTTGCAATTTTTTTGTCAATGCATTCCGTGAATTTGCAGCATTAAATCAGCTCGTAAACGCCGAACAAAACCAATTCGGCGAAAATCAGTCAACAAAAACCTCAAAAGACAACAACAAACAGTGAATAGATGTGTGCAAAAAGGCCACACTTCACCATTCCCATCCCTGTATATGCACAAAAACACACGAGTGCAGAGGGTGTAGAGTCAAAAATTCAAAGCAGCAGGGGGCTAAAGCAGAGCGAAGAGCCCAATGCTACATTTGCTGCATGTGTGTCGGCAGCTGCAAATAAAGCACTCACTGCAAACATTAAAGACACATCATCAAGCGCCTGTGGCTGCGACGTGTGGTGATGGCGGCGGCGATGACGACGACGACGGTGGCACCCCTCGGTGCTATGCTGCGCTTTGTTTTCGCATGACTTGACTTTGGTTTTTGCGTGGGAATTCACCGCAGCATCGTTTGAAGTTTCGATATTTGTGTGTATTCGACTGAGTGCATCGGTATGAGTGTTTCTCTATGAGATTGTGTGTATGTGTGTGTATGAGTGTTGGCGGCTTCCAATTAGAAATTAATTGCACTCGTTTTTCTCAGCACGAAATGTTGTCTTGTGAAAGGCAATGCAGTGGAATTGTGACGAGCGCCGTTTGCTCGTTTTTTGTGTGTTTTTCTTCTTTCTATTTTCCGGACGCGTCCGCTCATCAATGTGTTGAATGTCCCCACCAAATACACAGTGGGCAACTGAAACTTCTGCCATTTCCATCAATTTGCAATTCTATCAAGTGTTTGTATTTGCATTGTACGCTTGCTTTTGGATTAAAAGGCGTTAAAGGTTTCGTTCGTTTTCGGGAAATATTTTGACACAATTTGAAATTGTGAATTTTCCACTTGTTACCAAACAGTGTAAAAGTAGCGGGTAAAGTTGAAATTTATTGTTATTGAAATTCCCTTTTCGTTTAATTTATGGCATTCAATTTACGTTTTCGTGTCACAGCCACACTTTTAACGGTTTCATTTTATTAATTCAACAGAGAATAAAAATGTAATTGACCACTAAAAAATCGAACACTATTTTCGGCCATTAATTTTATGCCAACTCATGAGCATCTTGTGAAAGTTTCCGGCAGCAAAATTTCACCGAAGAAATGGATAATACGCGATTTAAACTTGATTTAACTGCATTTTTAGGAAGCAAACAAGCAAAAGAGCGATAAAAAAATAATTTTAAAATTTCTTTTGAGCCACTTTTTTTCTCTTTTATTTTCCCATTTTTCTTTTAAGTACTCCAGCTACCCTAATGCCTATTCAAAGAGTTTTCGTTATCCACTTAGCTTCTTATCCATTTTATATATATTTTTTTTTAACAATTTGTGTGTGCGAAACGCACTTGGCCAAAATATGAACCGTGTTGAATATTTTTGTTGGAAAAATGTACATTATCAAGTGGCTTAGTTTCGCTGGCTGGGTCCGTCCTACAACTTTTCTTCATCATAATGCTTCCAACTGACCTTAAAAAACAATATTCAATTATAATTGCTGTCTAAGATCTTCTGGGAAGTATTCCATTTGCAAATATGTACATTCAAAAGCAAATACACGCACATACTTAAGCGGAAATATGCATAGCGAAATAAAGAGAAAAATGCGAAAAACGTTACTAGTTGTGTGATAAATGTCCTGGGAAATATTAAAGAATTTCAAAGGATATGCAGTGAAATTGTTAAGTAAATATTTGCTTCAAGTAAACATAGATAAGAAATACTTTGAATGTTAAGGACTCAAAAGTAGTTACTTTTTCGTTCGTAACAAATATGCATTAAGACTTCCAAACAATGAATAATGATTACTAAATTTAATAGAAATCAGCTCAAAACTAAATTCATCGTATTTTTGTAAAATATTCTAAAAGCATGTGTGGGTGTCCTTAATGTGAGAAAATCTGATTTTGATTGAAGACAAATGTGTAAAAATCTAAAAATCACAAAAAGAAAGGAAAAAGCTTTCTCAAAAAGTCTATTGTACATGTAGCTCAACAGTGTATGTATAAGTTATCTTCAAAACGCGATTTGCACATATGCTTGGCAGCAAAAGCGACCAAATTCAAGTATTTTCTTCTCTTTTTCTGTTTTTCTTGCAATTTTTTTCTGGTTTTCATTGAACATTGAATGGTAAGTGTAAAAAAAAAACTCCAAGCGATTACAGTTTTTTTTGCCATGTAAGAGTGTTTGCATTCATGTGACAGGCAAACAGAAAAAACTCAAAAGATTAGTTTTCTACAAATTGTCTTTTTTTTTGTGTGTAACAATGTCATTTGCATAATGATCTTCTTTGAAGTTTATTGTGAAGGAATTTAATGTGAAGAGGCGTTTTGAAGGCAAGGTTAATTTTAAATAAATGTATGTGGGAAGAGGACAAAAAGCATATTCTTGCAATTTGTCGTAATTTATTTTTCCATTGAGTCTTTCAGTTCAATAATTCAGTTAAGGAGATTTCCGCCGCCTGCTGTTCCTCAGAAATTAGGTAAAAATAATGAAGCAACAACTAGAAAGGGTAAGGGTTGGTTCACATTAGAGTGCATATCTGCCCTTAAAAAGATGTCAGTATATACAATTGAACACTTAAGTATCATATTGCAACATTTTAAGATCCCTGTGGAATTGGCTCGAAATATTTGTATCCTTTCGTAAACTAATTGCTTTTTTTTGAGAAAAACTCAATTAACTCATCAAGACAATCTCATGACTAAATATTTATTTAGGTCCCAAGTTTAAATGTTTTTAGTAAGAACGGAGCTTCTTTTCATTCCTTATACACACGACAGCCCCAAAGAAATTCAATTAAACGAAGCAGCAACTTTCAATTAAAGAATACATTGCTCCAATTAAAATACATGATGACCTAAAAAAATATAAAGGAATACATTTTGAAATGAACAAGAAATGTGTTTGATAAAAGCGGATAATCGAGTTGGCTTTGAAAGTTCAAAACAATTTCCTACGCAAAGTGCATCGAATTTAATCCAAAAAAGGACTTTAGGCAAAAACAAATCTCTTTCGAAAAATAACTTTTACGTAAGTAAATACTTCTTAATGCCAAGTCATATGTACTTCTGAAATAAATCAATGAGATTGTATTGCAAAGAAATTAGTCAGAAATTTGCAAATTAATGCAGAACTCGTATGTGAATTTAAGGAATTAAATGCATAGTCTAGTATAACTTAGGCCATTTCGCCGCATTACTTGCGACTCGTGATCAGACACTGCCTCGGAACCATTTTCGCTGCATATTTAATATCGTGTACAAAATTAGTTGCGTATACGCCCAGTAGTACGTTACCTTTACAAGTCGCTGCTGGCATTTGTTCTAACCACAATCTATATCTGCCACTGGCCTTATAATTACTTAAACAATTATTCAAACTATCCTTTTGCCAATCAATAAACAATTTAATGGTCAAAGTTCATTTGAATACTTTTCAATTTAAATTTGTATTGAATCTCAATTAATTTCAAAATCAATGGTCGAATGAAATTTAACTAGTCCCCACGTATAATGTCATTTAACTATGTACATGCGGAGTGTATGGAGTGCATGAGTAGCTCATGAATTTATATTTTCAATCCAATGTATGCCATCTATGATAAATCGTGGAGATTAGATTTTTCTATTTGTGGCCAGTTTAGTTTTTGTAGTGACACTGTGCAATATTTGATGCTTCGGCACGTTTTCACAGTGGAACTGATACACATTCAACTCCGTTCAGCCGAGTAAATCAAATGGATTTCACATTGATCAATCACCCGGATGCCGTGCGTCATTACAGTCGTGCAAATACAACTCGACAGCCTAAGGTCACTTACGGACAAAGAGCCATACATAGAGTTGATTTTCTCGTTTTGGCAAAATTTTAATTAAAAAACTGCCGCGTGCACTCAATCGTTTCGTTGTTTTACACTTCAAATAACTCAAGCGGGTGGATTTTTCGCATCAAAAGAACAAAGATAGCCGCAGTTACATGCAACAAGAAAAACAATCAGAGCAATACTCAACCAAAAATATGTTTTAATAACAAGCAACACCTGCTGTTGCCGTGGCCGTGGCTGTTGCCGTTTTCGGTTTGCTATTATTACAAAATAATTGTAATTCACTATAGGAGCATGTGGGAAAAATACGCACTGCAAAAAATTGCAAAAAACGGCAAATATAAATAAAAATTACTACACTTGCTGGTCGTTGTTGTTGCTGTTATTGTTTTTGTTTTTATTTCTATTTTTAGCACTACCTTATTGTAAATTGTTATTGTGCTGTAGTGCATACTTTACACCATAAATTCGCATGGCAAACAAAATAAATGATTTTTTGTTGTTGTATGCCACAAACCAAGTAAGACAAAAAAAACCATACATTGCATGTACAAGCGTAGTAATAACAGTAAAAATGTATAAAAATGTACTTACAAAAATGTAATATTTGAATTTTTGTGGAAATTTTGACCTGCACACACTCGGTCCAATTTCGGCAGTCAGAAAAATAATAATATCAACAACACACAAACAAAAAATGAATTGAAAGAGCAATTGCTGCGGCACATGCTGCCAGCAGTGTATGTGTGTGTGTGTGCGCACATTTGGCCTAATTGCGTTTTCTGTTTAAATTTTTAATTTTTATACTTGCGAATGTTGGGTTTTTTATTTTTGTTTTCGTTTATATGCCTTAACGCCACTCCACTGTTATGCCTAGCAATGCCTCGGGCTCAACAAATGCAAATTTTTCGTGTGAAAATTCTAAATAAAATTTCGTGAAGTGCACTTGTCCACATCTGCACCAGAAACACCATGAAAGAGTAAATTTGAATTTAAAATTTTAACACTCTCAACTTTTATGTGCAAATGGGTGTTTTAATGAGTAAGTTTTGAGTTTCGACTATAACCGGATTCTGTGAATTTTCTGTTAAATTCTTAGGTTTAAAATTTGCATTTGGCAAGTTCACTCCGAGCAAAGGAAAATAAAATTTACCATTTAAAAGAGAAAATGCATTTCTTGGCCTATTTGATATTATCAAACTGACTTCCATTATAAACAATAAAACTTTTGTTAAGAGAAATTTTTAATTTTTTGAGTTCGTGCCCATTTCAGTTGAATTTAAATGGAATCAATGACTGTGCTTATAGCTTCTACCATATTTTAGTTTTGCTTATCCAAAATATGAATTCACTAAAGTCGATTGGAGAGTAGAAACTTATAGTCGGTGTAGATTTGATCAACAATTTTGGGAGCTAACGAAGAATCGTAGAAGCTGCTGACTTTTGACTTAAACCAATTAATGTGTTAGCCAGCGCTTCACATAACTAAGTGAACATCTAATTATTCGTTGTGCTTTCATCAAGAAGAGAATAAAATTTTCTTGCTCGACTTCATCAGGTTAAACCAGTCAAATAAATTATGCCACCTGCATTCATAATTGGGCTCTCTGTTACTGCTAATTGTTTCCAATTATGAGGAAAACAAAGAAGCGAAGCCAAAGACAGACAAAGAGAATAATTTTGAAACATTCCATTATCTTAAAATGTACACAAGTAGAATTTATGGGAGATATGAAGAGCTTGAAAATGCAATATGGAAAAAGTAAATTTACTCCAGTAATTTTACTTGTGTAGTACTTTGCCGTGTGGTGGCCGTAGCTCACTGAGTATGACGCCTGACTTACCAACGGCATATGTCGAGTTCAACTCCAGCCTGGTGCGAAAAACACGGGACTAGCTCTCCGCAAGTAATGGCAAACTGACGAGAGTATAATCTGCCTTGAAGAAACTCCACGGCCCCAAAATGTAGAGATGATTTTGTGTCTGTGAATTACAGTCTCTGTGAGAAGCTGTAGCTGGAAGTTGACTAGAACCATCTCTATTTCATTGTGACTCCACGTATCCACTCCGAAAGTTAGGCCATACAAATGATATTTATTCAGTTTTAATAGAGTTGGGAACATTTTAATTTTGAAAAGGATGTAATTAGTGCAAGGATAACATTAATTAATCTGTCAGCTAGCCAGAAAAGCTGTAATTTGCAGATTACTTTGTCATTATGGCCACACTGTTAATGTGTCAATTATCAGGCATTCCTTTATGCCTTCGTATCTGCTATATGCACGTCAGTAATTTACATTTATTTACCCAAATATACAATCTAACATCGAGTATGGCATAAACGTGCACTGAAATATCAACCCCGCCTGCAGAATAACCAATTGCCACCCTAACCGACTCTAATTTTTGCAATGGTCGCTCATGGCATCAGTATAAATATGTTTGTTGACCGTATTATAATTTAATTTAACCAAATAAGAGCTCACCGAATATGCAGGCTTTAAATTGTCAATCTGCAACTGTGCTGGTACATAAATGTCACTTGAGATACTTAGAATAGTTACTCACATTTAAATATTTATCAAACTTTGCACCGTTGAACTTCTTCGGAAAATTCAAAACTACAGTCTTCCGAGATAACAATACATTTTCACAGAAATTAGAGACAAAAGACTTGCTCCCAGGATATTCAATTGCATTCTCTTTCGCATTATCTAAACTATTCATTGTCGCCCGAAAAGAGCTCGCAAGATGCTATCATAATAGTGTGACTTTGAAACTGCAGCCAACACTGCCTCGTGAAAGTTTCATTTAATATTTGCTCCATTCTTCCACAGAGTTTCCGCAACTTCTGAGCAGGAAGGCGGTGGTGGCATCGACGGCGGCTGCTTTCATGCTGCTAATAACTTACCCGAATTAAACCCACAACTCATGCGGCCCAAAACACACAGCAATCAATTTCATCCGCAGACACATTGGCCCACTAACGCCACCATGTCGGATAATAAGCGTGCAACCTCGGAGAGTGCACTCTCCACTCCGTACTCAGCTGTTAATTATGATTTATGCAGCCAGACAAGCAAATGTCGAGGGCGTTAACGCGAACGCGTACTTAAGGCGGACGGGCAGGAGCACACTTCAAAGGTGGGTCGAAATATAAATTAAACACGGAAAGGACATACAGTAATTACACAATGTGCAATAAGCATCCACGCACACACACACATACTAATGCACTTATACACTTGGCACAGCGACACAACGAAAGCTGGACCAGAAAGGATTACATTGGCATAGGACAAAAAGCAAAACGCATTCTACAACAACGCAATCTTAAACGAAAGTAATCATTTGGAAATTGTGCAGTTGAGTTGGCATTTAATGCGGTCGATTTGGCATCGCAGCCGCCGCTGACATTAATTAAGACTAAAATGTTGCGGAGCAACGATTCGGCGCAGCTGCCGTTGACAGCGTTTCCTTGGGCATTGGGCCGAGCGAGTCGAGTCGAGTCGAGTTGAGTTGAGCGAGCACGTCGTCAAGCGGCATTATTAATCACGTTGGCCGCGGACATTAGCGGCGAGTTTAATTTGCACTTAATTAGTAAACGCTCGATTAGGCCTCGGCGAGCGGGTTGTGATGTTGACATGGTGTCTTGAATTTTTGTGTGGCACTGTGGCCTGCCAGTGCGGTGGCGGCACTAAGCAAAGGCAACCAAAGTGATGAGTTAAATGTCGTTCCACAAATTGAATTGATGGCCGAGCCGGAAATGGGAATGGAAATGGGCATGGAGCGGCAATAATGGAATGAGTCAGTCGCTCGGGTGAAATTAATTTCTGAGTCAAGGACGGAGTAATTTCATTACATACTTTGGCTGATTGAATTAAATTTCATTTTAATTAAATTTTTGCATTTTCCCGTAGGGCAAATTCCATTTCAATCGAACGCGAAATCAATCTTAATCTAAAAGGAAAAAGCTCTGCATAATATCGGAAGAAGAGAAGAGATTATTTCAGAATTTAGAATAATTTGTGCGAATAGAGATATGAGGCACTGGTGTTTCCTAATGGCAAAAATAAAACTGTTGGCAACTTTCGGCATATGACATCTAAGAAGTTAATGCATTTGGTTCGCTTTACTGCCAGCAAAATTTAATTATTTAATTGTGAATTGCTTGCAAGCAGGGACATTAGTGGGATTTTTTTTTATAACATTTTCATAATAAATTTTTAATTATTGACAGCATCAATTTCCCAGTTCGTTGCGCCACTAATTGATTGGCCGTGGTGCATAATTAAACCGTTTTTTTTAACTTGGTTTTGCAATAAAAATCTTTCTCTGAAATCATGTTTAATTAAATTAAATACAAATTATTTTACAAAGTTTTTGCGGCATTGCATTTTATTTCATTTTTTATATCGCTTTTCCGAACTACTTTTGTATGCTTGTAGGGTAATAATGGATAACAAATTGAGTAAAAAACCAAATGAAATCTATAGAAATTATATAATGGGAACGTGTTTGTAATCGGCTGTATGTGCTTGTAGATTACACAGAGTAAACAGTTTCACTTTTTCTCACTCATGAATGCAATAATAAAGTAACACAATGCAAAGGTTTGCAACATTTTAAAACATTTTTTCATCCGATAGTCATTTTATATGTTAACATTATTGCAGAAGTAGCCGATGTACCCGGCTTTGCTCGAGTATGTTTTAGACATACATATTACCACGGCCACTGAACCATGGTCCAATCCTTGATACTTAATAGGGGAATTCACGAGTTGGTGCAAATGGCCTTGCAGAAGTGCATAGGGAATGCTACACGAAATGTCTAGTATCCAAATAAAAAACAAACTAATTTTGTACAATTTCATTGTCAAAAAATCATTGTTATGTTGCGATAGACGAAATACATTTCTTCGAAATAAATGCTGTGTGTGAAAGAGTCGGCGTTGGCTTTCATATGAAATGAAACACTTTACATCAAATGACTCTGGTACAGTTGCAGACAGGATATCAGTTGAGACAAGTACAAGTGTATTTGGTCCAAAGTATTAAACGCTACCCGCAAATGCTTCCCAAGCACAGGAGTTCTTGGAGTATATAAGCAGGAATGTGAAAAACTGTGCTTTGAGTAGATTAAGTACTTACTATGGATTATTCGATTTAATTTGGAAATTTTTCATTTTACTGAAATGTAAATGTTTTTCAATCAAAATATCTTCTAAAGACATAAGAAATCAGCATTTCAAAACACTTGTCAAATCTAAGGCACCAAAAAGAGATTTAAGTTGTGCGCAAAAAATAAAATCTTTCTGACCAGAAAGAAATATATCAAACATTTGTTCCAGTAGATAGCTTAAAGCACAAAATATTGGCTCTAGTTTCTGCAAATTGTGTTCCAAGGAGATATGTATTGAGTTTAATATGAATTTTGCTTTGTCAAAAGGAAACAAATCAATTGTCATGAGAAAATGCTGAGAATATTCTGAAATATTCCACAGTTTGATTTTGTTTCCGCTGTCATGGTACATGAGATAACTTAAATTGTCCCCGTTCTTACATGGACTGACGTAAATGGGACCTGCACTCTGAACACAATGTACATGTACTTATAGCCAAAGTATTTGTCTATGTAATACATCATTTGTAGATTTTCTAAAAATTGTTGTTTTTTTCCGACATCCTATTACTTGTAAGTATGACTGCTTGTTTCGTATCATTCCCATATGGCTGAAATAGGAGAAAGATTACAAAAACCAAACAATAGGCCAAACATTTCAATTCTGTAACTTTAGCCAACGCCCAAGATTGATGGTGTTTTTGATTAAATGTTGGCAGCCAAACAACATCTTCCGCAAATAATACGTACATTTTATACCCAAAAAAGGCACATAATTCATGCATGAGCAGCAGAACAAGCGCCAAAAGGGAGTACAAAATGGAAAATTACTACCAACAAAAAAAAAAGTGTACAAAGTCCAAGAAATAAAATAAAATAAATAAATATGAGCAGACAAAGTATAAATCTTCAACGATATCCGCTGCTAATCTATGTAAGCCATCATACGTCAGGCATTTAAAACGTAATCTCACAACATTCGTGCAACGCCATCCCATCCAATGGCAATATCAGCAACAGTAGCAGCAACAAATCGTTGCAGCTCCACACAAAAAACGACAACACACACTCACACACACACACACACACATAGGCGAAATCCTCAGCAAACAGAATCCTTCGCAAAAGTCAAAAGTGACCCAAAAAAAAATCCATAAAATATTCCAAATAGAAAATAATAAATAGACTTGAGCCAAGCAACAACAACAATAACAACAACAGTGACGCAGCATCGGCAACAATGGCAAAACTTAAAAATCACACAATTTTGAAGCTGTTCTGCTGCTGTTGTGTTGCTGCCATTGCTGTTGCTGTTGTGTTGCTCGGATATGACGTGACATGGACAGAGGAATACACAAACAGACAAACAAACAAACAGACAGCCAGAGAGCCACAGCCAGTCATGGCATAGTTGCAAATGGAGAGGAAGACGGTAGACGAAAACTGACAACCACCAAATCACGTGATTCGTTTTTCGGTGTTTTTCTCGCATTTGGTATGCAAAATTAAGTTTTGATGGCAACATCCTGCAACATCCGCGCGCTTCACCCATTTGTGGTCTAATGGCCACTTGTGTACAGTTGGAAAAAAGCATTTATATTGAAGAGAAGAAATATTTTCTTCAACTATCCGAAGCCATCGAGGCTATGTGGCAAAGCTGGAGGTACAAGAACAATTACAAATTCAATTTAAGCTTCTCAAAGTTTATTCCGCATAATTCAAATGTTCCAAATTCTGTTCCAACTAAATAGCTTCATTCTCTAAAAACATAATTCCGTATTATCCATTCGAAGTTGTGTTGCCTAATCCCACCCTAAACCTGCAACAATTTAATTTTTTTTTTCCAAGTGTACAATTTGTTGTTTGACTCCCAGAACTTTGGTCATTGCACCAAAATAAAATAAGCATTTCAATTCAAAGCATAGATTTACTTTCGGTAACAATTCAAATAAATAATTTCGCCTACGTTCTAGGGTATCTTTCATAAATTTATTGCTCTCGCAGTTTAGGTTGGCCTTTTTTGTTCTTATCGTTGCTGTTATTGATGTTGTTTTTGTTGTAAGGTTGGATTCCATGAACCTGCAATTGTGTGTTATTTCTGAAATTGAGCCAAATTATGTCGGCAAGGTGCTTCTCTTGCAGTTGCAGCGATGCCCGATTTTAGCATAAATCATTTCGGAAGTTTTCAAAGTACAATTTATGTTTAAGTGTATCTTCATTAAATGACAGACTAACATTTTGATCTTTTGAGATTATCTTTGTGGGTGAATTGGGTATTTTTGTATTGTTGTTATTTGGTTTAAGGTTGGACTGTGAAATGGGAAAGAGTTTCAGATTTTAGATTTGGAATTCAATGAAAAGTGATTGATTTGTTTGAAAGGCATACAGTGTATGCTATGGGTGGTCCTTTTGTTATTTCTATATTTCAAATAAATAAGAAATCAATCAGTGTTGGTGCCCTATAAAGAGTGATTTTTTGATTAACCCTTTAAATTTTCATTCTGTTCTGCACGGGGCACTCTTGACTTTTAAAGGGGCGCATTTGACAATCATATTTTGAACACTTATTTTTTGTGAAGGACGACGGAAAGAGCGTTTCAATTGTTAATTTTTCAAATACATATTACTTAAAACAAAGATCACAATTGTAATCAAAAAAAGTGTTTCTTCGAATTCAATTTTTTGTAAAATAAGGCACACCTTAATATGCACAAACTGTTGCGTCTCACAATCGGATGGTATCTGGTTCAGCACAAATTGAATTGAAGTGAAAGCTCACTGGTAGCCTCTCTATTCCCAGTATTTATGGCAAAAGCATTACCGTAGCGAAATTGTATCGAAATCGAATAGCTGCTATTAGCTGAAAACTGTTTTGAATATTTGAATTCCTTTGTCCAACTTGCGTGCAATTTGGACAAAGGAATTCAACGCATTTGAGGCCTTTAATGACTTAAAAGTTATGCAAAATTTAAATAGCAAAGCAACTATTTGCAATAAAACTATACTTGATATTTACTGAAGTCGACTCAAGACTCGTGGGTGGAGAATCATCGATTTTTTTCCCAATTCCATTCAAGCCCGAAGATAAAGTAAAGTCTGGCAAGTTAACCAAATTAGAACCAAGTAAAACCAGCCAACCTTGGCAGTAAATACGTGGTCCTTCACGCCAATACGAAAATCCCCCTTTAGGTGTCAGTAAAGTAAATGAATTTTATAGAGTCTGCAGAGCGAGTACATACAACATCGACCTCAATCAATCAAAGTTGAAGTATAAAAAAAAGCAAAACAAAAAACCAACGAAATGAAATGAAAAAAGTATCTACGGTATATAAATTTCGAAAGATGGCAGCTCTGCGACGATAACTCTTTTTTCGCTGCCATTAATTTCCGAGAGAAAAATTATCGCCTTTATAAATGGCCGTTATCTCAATTTTCAAATGACTTGCGATACTTTGCGACTTTTGCTTTTGCAATGTTTGCAGCAAATTAGCTGCACCAGTAGCACCAATACCAAAAACTCAAACAACAACAATAACACAAAAGAAAAACATTTCATGTGTGTGTGTCCGTGTGTGTGTGTGTTTGTTTTTGGGTGGGAATTCGTGTAAGTGTGAGTTATGTCCGTGTGTGTGTGTGTGTGTATGGTGTGAAAGTAAGCAAACTTAGGTGAAAGCCACATTGGGCAAACACAAAGGCAACAAAATGAGCATGAAGAGGATTACGCTGGCATAAAAAAGAATCAACAACAAGACCATTCACAAAAAAACACACACACACGCAGCCACAAGCCCGGACAGTGTTGCCATATTTGCAGCAACGAAAAGTATGTTTGCGCCTTAATTAAAACCGATTTTGGCACAGGCCACAGGACACGGGGCAAGCAGCAAACGCCAATGTAAAGTAGGAGAAAACAAGCACACATTTTGCTGGCCCGAAATCATGCGAATGCTACCAGTAGTAAATCCTCAAAGCATACAAAGAAAAGGTTTACATTGGTTCGTGTACGAGTTCGGGCTGGAGTGGAGTGGCCATATTCCATTGCAGTGTGGTCAACACTGGCCGCACTGAGGCTAAATTATGGCCCCGAATCAAGACAGGAAAGATTGCCGTCATTGCACATTTTTAGCCAGGCTTGAAGTGCTTGCCACATGCAGCTACCACCACTACACTAACTACCTTAATACTTTAATACTTAAGTACTATAATTTTTTCTGTTTGTTTATTTAATAGGTAATACTATAAAATGGCTGCATGCGCTTAACTGGAGAACGCTCTCAATCGCTCGCTCCATCTCTCCCTGGCGAAGGATTGATGACCCCATTATGTGTGGAAGCCAAATGCGGTGGGGCACGTTCTAACAACTATGCCACTGCCTTTGGCGGCCAAGTGGAAGTTCAAGTAAAGAGGAGAAAAACAATTCTGCAGCATAATATCATATCGTATGAAAGGAGCAGCAGCAAATAAAATGGCACAAAATTTCACGTAAAGCGATTTTTCACTCTGCCTGAAAAGAAATGTCAAACGGTAGTTAACCCGAGTACGAGAAATTCCACAAAAATATTATTAATACAAACAAAAAAAACACGAAACGACAAACTGGCAACAAAGGACAGCTCTGGAGAAAATGAGGCGCAAAGTTGTGCGGAAGTACAGTGAAACGAATAGAAGAAGAGGAAGAAAAAATGCCAGAATTCGTGAGTTTAAAGCGGAAAAGTGTTTGAAAGAAAATGTCAACTGCATTTTCTTTATTTCGTATTTGTGTTCTTTTATTTTCAGCACCAAAGAAGGAAGTATATAACAGCCCAACATTCAATGAACCATTTGCATTCTGTGCATAATTTTTCCACACAAAAACCATTTCTGGGCCCTTTTTTCGGTTGAACTTTGCTGCCTCGAAAACTTTGCTCTTAACGTTTACTAAGTATGTGTGTGTGTATGTGTGTGTGTGTATGTACTTTCTAGCAACAATTCCCGTTCATAATTTATCAATGGAGTGCCGGTTGCGCAACTATTTCGGCTGAGGTGCCATCGCGCAAAACTTTTTTAACTCTAATTCAAGCACTTAATTCATTCTATATTGTTTTTGTTGATAGTGTTGTAGTAGTGCTGGCTGTTTTTTGTTATTGTTATTGTAATTGTTTCTTTATTCGTATTTTGTTGTTGTTCCAGGGGTTATTTTTTTCGCTAAACCACCTCACAAATGAGAAATAATTGCGAAATTCCATTTGCTCAAAGTTTTGTGCGCGCGTGTACATTATTTTGCTTTTATTTTGTTTGTATTTTGGTGCTACTTTCGCTTCACTGCGCCTCGATTGTGTTTCGCTTCCGGTTTTTTGTTACAAAATTTACTTGTAAAAAGGTTCACACAGGATGAACATAAAGCTTCGGAAACATTTAATTGCATTTATTTGTTGTTGCATGTGAATGACATTAAACAAAACGAAACAAAACAAAACAAAACGAAACAAAAACCAAACCAAAATCTCTCTCAAAAAAAACAAACAAAGTATTTCCCAATTGCTGGCATAATGATAAAACAACAGTATTTTTTGTGAAAGACCAAATTTATCTACTTCGGTTTGCTTTTTCATTTTTTGTTTACATTTGTGAAGTGTCACAAAAATATTTGCCAAGTATTTCACAATTAAAACAATTACAAAAATAACAATTTCCAATAATAGCTGGATAATTGAAAAAACCACAATTGTTAATCAGAAATTTTTTACGGCAATATTTACATTGAAAATGAAAAGTTTATTATGTTTGTATTTTCTTGTATTTTCCATGTGCATTTATTTTGAAAGTGAAACTAAAATATTCTCATAAAGTATTTTGATTTGAACTACATATGAACAAGTTTTGTTTGCGTAGAAAAAGCAACGAAATATTTGCAAATGCAGAGTGTCAGTCACATAATGCGCATAGCACAAAATGGAATTAAATCAAAGTTGAAAATATTTTAGGAAATAGAATTCTGCGATAAAAAAAATCGTCCTAAAACCCATTTTTTTTTCATTTTATAAAAATGTATTTTGAAAAATATAGAAAATGTTTACTTGTAGGCATACTTCACTGTAAACGTTAACACGTACTTTACAAAATAAATGAAAAAAGAACCAAATTGTCTAATTTTCAAAAAAAAAAAAATATTGATTTGTTGAGGCGCTTGTAAAGCCCCAAAGTTTGGAACAACGGGGTATAGTTAGAAGTACTCTATTAACCTCTGTGCTACTCTCACTTTCATCCCGAATGTACTACTTCTTAAGTACTCTTTTTCTTATTGCTGGGCAAGCTGACAATTTCAAAAAACTCTTTTAAAAACCCACCAAAAATTTTAAATATATGAATGATGGTGAGGTTTGTTAGTTTTAACTATCTTTCATCGCATTGCATTGAAACCGTTACAAAAATACTTAAAAAGTACTGCATTTTCCTAAATCAAATGTTTTCTATTGAAAATTACTCATACGCCATGTATACCATACAACTAAATACAACTGGCATAGCGATGGTCATGCATTGACAGAACTTTTTTTCTTTGAGTTATCTACGTCACAAACTGTTAGTTACGAGGTGTCAACGTATGACCATCGATATCATGTCTTAATTAATATGAAAACGCTTCAAATATATGGTAGCCAACACTCTGTAATTGTAAATAGTTGGATTTAAATTCAAGTCAAAAAAGAAAATATATTGGCATACACGGCGTATGAGTAATAAAATATCATTAATATTTCGCAAACGTAAACGATTTGATCTTGAAAAATTGACAACGAGCGATTGTTTCTACAGAATATAAAGGAGTCTTTGTGGCAATCGCGACGTATTTTTATTCACTTTTTATTGAAAATTGTTTTCTTATTTAATCCACTTAGAACAAAATGTTTGTTCAGTAATGCCGTCAGAAATAGGTAATTTAAATTTTTTCTTGTATTGTATTATTTTTATTTTAAAAAGTATTTTCAATTAATTAATTTTTTTTTCGTACTGACTCTGCCGCAATTTTCTAAAATGAAGCTCGAACTGAAGATACATTTTCTCTTTACTGTATTACTTTCTCACTTTTAAGCGCTTTAAATCTTTTTTAAATATTTATTGAACTTTCTCGAAATTGACTTGGCACTGAACAAACCATCATATCATCATTTAACGACATTTATTGAATATTACATCTTTGGCTGAATTATACAAAATGTAAAAGTGAAGTTCAATTTCTTCTGTAATGGCTGATGGCCAACTTTTTACATGAATAGAATTTTTGGCCACAGCAGTGTCTTATTGCTTATGACCTAGACTTTCCATTTATTATTTATTATTACTAAACAAACTCTATTATTTCTATTTAAATAAAATATTTTCTTTAATTTAAATTTATTTTCTTATGTGTACATGTTTCATTTCATTGTGGCTGTCACTAGGCATTTTAGTCAAACAAGGAAGAACAATTCCGAAAATATTTACATTTTAAATATGTAAATATATGTATGTGTGTGTGTGTATAAAAAATATTTTAAGTACCAAAACAAGCAAAGTCTAATTCCTTACTTTCACATGAAGGTGACTTAAATATATAACAATGACATAGTTCGGTCCTTCTTCGTATGCAAATAGCTGCCCTGTCGTATTGATACTGGCCAAACACACACACAAAACAACAAGATTTGCCTCTCCAAAGGACAGTTGGTAGCGTCCCACACAACGATTGCTGCATATTTAATTAAAGTTTAGGGCATATTCCGGTGGAAGAGCATTACGCACATGCGACATACACACGGATGTATGTATGTAGGTATATTTTCTTTTTGCTTCGCTTTCATCAACGATATTTCCCTAGCGTCATACTAAAACAACATCAAGAAAAAATTACAATTTCGTATACAAGACAGATACGTTTATCCTTTCGAAAGTGACTTGGAACAACAACGGGAAAATGTTCAAATTTAAATTCTCAAGGCTTGAGCAATATTTACATAAATATCTGCTAAAAAATCTTCGAAAAAATATTAATAAAATTTTTACCATTCATTGGCAAAGAGAGTTTATTTTTATTTTCTATTCTGTTTTCAGCCAGCTTGAAAAACTGTTCCATTCTCAAGCCATTGCCGATGCAGACCCAGTAGCGCAAATATTTACAACCTAAAGGGGGGTAAGAAATCAAACTGTTCTAACATTTGCGCACAAAAGGCTATACCTACCGATTTTTTTGTTGATGTTTCTCAGAAATGTTCTCCTCTAACTACGGAAATTGAAATTGTTTGGATAATGTTCCTTGCTCTCTCTGTCCAGTAAGTATAAGTACGGCAAAAAATGCTGAAAAATTGAGAAAAATTCCATTTCAAAGGATGGTAATTTTATGTTCATATATGTTGCCTTTTACCAGCTCGGGTAGTTCATTCGCATATTTTAGCAAACTTCATGAAATATGCCAGGCGAAAAAATAATGCAATTCAAAGGGAGTGGGTTGTTGTGTGTTAAGGGTAAATGTTTATCACATTTCATAAGAATCCATCAAAATGAGAGTAGAAATGAAATTATTAGAAATTGGTTCAGCATTTCTAACATACTTCCCGTACAAACACTCCATGCAGTTAAGTGCCCTGGGCCATAGAAATAATTAACCTAATTGTCAATTTGATGATTTTGTGAAGGGTAGGAAGTTTCGAATGTATTAATGTGAAAAAAAGCAATCTGCCACACAATTTTGTTTAAAAATTAATATTCAAAAGCACTCGAATGGCATTTTTTCCATTTTACCCTCATTATTATGGCTTTATAAACTCAACTCAACTCAAACACAAGCACACACACACACACACACATGTACGGAACGAAAAACAGCATCAAATTCCAAACAACATAGCACTCTTTCGAGTAGGCAACACTGAAAGTACTTAAATGCCTTTTAAGCGAAAGCACACAGCCCAGAGCCCACAACAACGACATCAAACAGCAACATAACTGCGCCGTATTGGCCATGCTGTGTATAGCCATCCGATTGCAATATTAAAATAAACCATGTACAATAATGCTTCGGCCCTTAACGCCACTATACATACCAACTATAATACTAAACTACTAAACTACATTTTCTACTACTATTGCACATTTGTGAGCCGTTTGTACCTATTATGGATTTCGAAGAGTGCATAACGGCAGTCAGAAACTTTTAAGTAAGTCATTTATAATAATACGAAATCGTTATTGTGCGCGAATGCACGAGAATATATCCTTGAGCTGCTACCGCATGCGTTCGAGTTCTTGTTGTGGTTGTTGTTGCGAATTTAGAACTTAGATTGGATGCTTCGAAATAAAAGAATCATACCAACTGGTATGGGTGAGTCGCAAAAACAATGAAATAAAAGAAACCAAGATACGGGCTTTTTTTTTCGTGCTCCCCAAGTGAGCATAAAAACGCTTTCAACTGCCGAGGAAGGCTGGCGAAAAGTTGCAAAAGGCAGCCGCATAAACACTTGCATTTGTAGCACAAGGACGCTTGCGGTTTTTCCAGCCTTTTTCTACGCCGTCTCCATTATTTAAGTTCACTTTATATGCTACAAATTTTTTCATCTATATACAAAAAAAAAAAAGAAAGGAGAAATTTTCCAGCCCAAAAAACAACTGACATTTTTAAAAGTTTATTTTTGGCGAAAATTTGTTAAGCCAAAATACACCGAAAATTCGAAAACTTTTATAAACATCTTAAATCTCTCCGACGTCAGTAACCCAAAAACTCTAGAAGGGTTACAAAATATTTGGAAATAGTACGAAATGTTCCCAGTTGCCATGACAATACAAAGAAAAAACTTTTTGTGTACACAATGTCTAAATTGGAAATCTGCAAGAGAAACTTTTGTGACGGTATGAAGAATTTGCACTGGAATAATCTTGTGCGAAAGAGCATCTTTAAAATATAAGAAAAACAAAGAAAAATGCTACGTAAAAGAAACAACAAACTGCCTTCGGCTAAGACAGTGGTTCCCAAAACAATCAGATGCTACTAAAGTGCATGCTGGAATGTCGAAAGCTTAAAGTTGTTGCATCTCTGATACCTGACCAGATTAACCTCAGGAAAATCGCTCAAGGTCTTTTCGGTTGGACTTGGAGACCCAAGCCTATCAAATGTTGGTAATGCGATCAGTATTAGTGGAATTTTTAAGGAATTTATGTGCTTCCCATATATTTTCATTTACAAAACATAAGTAATCGATATTGCAAAAAGTAAAAAACGTATGGATCGTTCTAGGCCAACTTTCATATCTTATTATGGCTTGTACAGTAAAACAAAAATAAAAGTGTCATTTTTTTATTTCAAACATTTGATTTTAAACCGGTTTGAGTGGAAATTGTGAAAAAATTACACTTAAGGTTAACTTATCTTCTTGTTAACTTGTCTTGTTTGTTTTTTAATAGTATTTTTTATAGAAATGTTTTGAAAAAAGGGCCTCCATTTTTATGAAAACTAGAGAGTGGACTATCTTCGGCTATAACGAAGCTGAAATACCCCCACACAGTAGGAAGAAGTACCTCGAACATAAAATTATATGGTCTCAAGACCCCATTTTGAGCCACCTATAAATAGTTTTGGAGCCCGGACCATGTCCAAAATCCGTTTCTAAAAATTTCCAATCAAATCGGCAAAAAAAAGTTGGTCTCAAGACCCCATTTTGACCCTTATATATGTGGTTTCGGAACCTCGGACCATGTCAAAAATACGCTTCTAAACATTTCCAATCGAATGCAGCAATAAAAAAGACTTGAAAAATATTGGCCTTTTTTTCCGGTGTATGGGAGCCACGCCCAGTTTTTATCTGATTTGGCTGATTCTCGAACTTGATCTCAGTATTCACGAGAAAAACATGTACCCAAAGTTTCAAGTCGATACTGCGACAAAACTGCGACCGCTATCGGGCGGACGGACAGACGGACATCGCTAAATCGACTCAGGAGGTGACGTTGTGACAAAGTAAGTATACCCTGCCACAGTGAGTGTGGGGGTATAATTACAATAAGTTTTTAAGTAACAAATTTATATTGTCCTCAAGGCATAGTTCTATTACCAAACTAAAGTTTCATATGGAAAAAAGGTTGTGTTACCTCCTCTTCGAAAAATCTTCGTAAGTATGATCAAGAACCTTCATACAATTTCGAACAAAAATATACAAAGTTCATAAAGTTCCTAGAACAGAACAGAACCCACACAGCATTTCATTACCTGGGAGAATATCTAAAATATTTACCATCGATTAGCTTTTCATTCCATTCAAACGTTCATTAAATTATCTAAAAACACAATTTATTTATAATTATGAAGTTTTGAACAATTCAATTTTAATTCAATTAAATGTACACAAGAGCTCACTGAGTGGATTTAATAAATCCTGTTGATTTCTGAAGTTGAAATTAAACCCTTTGAAAGTGCGTTCGGCTTTGTAGAATTTAGGGTATTTTCAATTGAGGCATTTTTTATTTCATTCAATTTTTCTGCTTTGATGTTTGGGTGCTCATGTCACACCATTCACACACACACACACATACAATGTGTCTATACACTACAAGGCCTCCTTTCGTATAAATTAATTAAATAGAAATAAATATTAAGTTAGATTCAATAGAAATGTCCTTCGGACAGCCAGTATCGTATGTACGGAAAGCCCTTTTGCTACAACACATACAAATAAACACGAGACAGTTACAAGCGCAGACACGTAAATAGTATCTGCAAAATGTCAATGTGCCATTGTGCCAGTTTAATGGTGACTATTGCATTCTTTTTTTTTTGCCTGCCAATATCACTGTTTACTACTGCCGCTTTCCATGTCTGCGTCCTATTCCCCCTGTTGGCAACCAATACTCTACCGTCAAGTGTGGTGCGGCATTAGTAACTCAACACTTTTGCCCAACACGCTCGAATTCGGGTGTGCGTCGTGTTCGCTTGGCTCCTTATCATGGTTGTTGTTGGTGTTGTTGTTGTTGTTGTTTTTTTTTTGTTTGATTCACTCGCAGTCCTTGTAAGCCTTTACGGAGACACACAGGCACACAACACACATACATCCATTCGTTTCAATTTTAGCTTCTTGTGTTTCGTTTCGTTTCGTTTCGCTTCGCTTCGGTTTTCCTTTCTTTTTCGCCTCAATTCTTTCTTTTATTTTGATGCAAATCTTTTTTCCTACTTATATTATCACATTCTTATTGGATGAAGTCCAAAGAAATTTCGCAACAACAACGGAAAAAATGACTTAACACAATGTGAAGGAACATTTTCATACATAAAACATAGTGAGCAATTCTCATTCCTTAGGGTTTATTACAGGATGTTGTTGTGGAAGAATTTAAATGCGAATAAAATTTAAATGGGATTTTATGGAAAAATGCATCAGCAGCCAGTTGACTTGGCATTGATGTCGACATTTTAAAGAGTACAGCAAATAAATAATGTCCAGAAAACTTTGAATACATTCTTCCCCTTTCAGCACTAATTTTGACAAGTTATTTACTTTGCTTCTTGGCATTCATCAAGTTGTTGACAAAATCACAGGGAATTGTTGTATTAAAGTTGTGTACTCTTACCTAGCCTCGTTAAAAACTATCTCTCTTCGTAATAATAATAACATTTTCCAAGGTAGTGAAAATAAATACAGCTGCAAATTTCCATAAATTAAAGTTCGCTGGAAATTTTTAAAACCATTTAATATTTTTATTAAATTTCCGCATAAGACTCGCAACAAATTAAATATTTCATAAAAAGTGTTTGACAAATTTAAGAGAAGAGCTCCTAGTTGACAATTTCAATTAGAGTTCGCCAACTGGCCATTTTCCATTTTCTTATAATTTTCACACATAAGTAGGTGGAATACTTAATTTGAGGCAATTGCTAGCCAAATATTATTATTACCATATTATTGCTCCCCATTGTCAGTGCTGGCAACGGCTGCAACCAAATAAATTCCGCACTGAATTAACTGAATTTGCAATGGAACATTTTTCTTTAAGAATTTTCACTCGCAAATTAATTAAGTTTTTTTTCGCATTAAAACGACAAGTTTTCATTCCATTCCATTTATGCGAAGAAAAATGCGCCTGCAGTTTTGTGTTTTTTTTTTCTTCATTTCTTTGTTGCTTGTTTGCTCCTGTTTTTCTTCCACTTCTGCTCTTACTGCGTAAACTTCGTTTTCTGCCTCGGCTACGAGTTGTGTGCTTGTTTAACTTCCGCTTTTAATTGCGTTGGCGCTTTTGTGCTGTGCTGCATAGCTTTCCCCTAATTATACGCTACAGTGGGAGAGTGAGGCTGTTTGGTTAATAGAAAAAGGCGCGACGAAAGCCTGCAGTAAGTCTCAATGCTAATTATATGAATGAAAATAGCTAAGAACATATCTGAGCCTTTCCCAATTTTGGATTCCTTACAATACTACCAGCGAAAATTGCCACATGAGTCTCAATACTCAGTATGGTGGTATTTTCGAATGTAGCACTCAAAGTGCGAGTGTTAAATTAAATCTATGTGAAGAAATTAAAGTGGATTATATCGAAGTAAGCGGAATTAAAAATAATAAACTACAACAAATGTTATGAACAGTTTTTTGAAACTTTTTTTAGAGGAACTTCAGAGGAAATATTTTTTACTAAATAGAGAATCTGAATTTTTGTACTTTAGTTACTTTAACATGTTGGCACAGAAATAAACAACTGAGTTCATGAAACTTTACCTGCTAGCTGAGCATGTGAAAAACAACTGCTACCTGAAAAGCATAGCAAAGCAGCGAAGGCAAACTCAAAAAAGAACACACAGCAAACAAAGTTGGAGAGGCACAACAATATTTAGGAATGTTGAAATTAACAAATTTATGTTAAGTGCTGCAGTAGGCCCTCAATGATTGACTATTCCCTATATAAATTTTTTGTAGTATTTAAGTTCAGCATGGCATCATTTCTCGCCAAGCAATGGTAAATTTACGAGTGTATAATTAGTCATTCGGATCGGTAGAGTCACTGCAACTCACATATTATGTGTCTGTGAACAGGACAGGAACAAAGTCGCCTCAAAGCCAAAAATTTCTCTATTTTTTTAAGACAAAAATATTTTTGTATTATACGTGGAATACCATGAACAGCCTAACTCAATCCGCGCTTAAGTCGACTTAAGCAGATGTTTCATTGACAGTCTAAATGTTTTTCTGGTAATATCCCTTTAGAGTTACATAATTAAAAACATAAGTTGCACAGTGTATCCAGTCAGTATAAAAAGTTGTAATAAATTCTAGGAATCTCAGAAAGGTGTACTGAACTAGTGGTTTCCTCGGTATTTGATTACGAATTGGATATTAGACATTCAAATTATGCGGAGTATCCCGGAGTCAATTAACAGGGGGTGAAAACAAAACACAAATCGTATCCTTATTACATTGTAGACTTGCGGACCTCTCTCCCGTACTAAACTGGTTTTAAGCTCATTAGGGTAAAATTATGTAAGCAGTAAGAGAATGTCTTTTGTGCCTAATTCACTGAGATATGTGACACCAAGTAAGCTAAATATACAGTTTCTACCTCCATTAACACAGTCATATCAATTAACACCGCATAATCTAACGAAAATCGAAATATATAAATTTATGAAAATAACTTTTCAATATCGAACGTGATTTAAATGAAAACTAATTTCCGGATGAGAAATGCCTGCTCCCTTAAGCGCCCATATACAGAGTATCGATGAGTCCCTAAAGACCGACTGAAGCACATTTTTTTCTCTATTTTTTTTTTGGGGGGAGGGGGGATTATTTTAATTCGCTCTTTTCAACAAAATAACAAATTTTCTCGTTTAACTGTAAATTATATGCAAAGTTCAGGCGGAGGAGACCGAATTAAACTTAACCGAAAAACGGAAGGGAAACTTTTCCATTTTCGCCATTCTGTCGGACCGACAATGCGATGATGGCGAGCACACAGTATATATCTGCAGTGTGGCTGAGAATAGACAGGGCAGCTCGTATGTTGTGTGCGCCCGTGTGCTGGTGCGATGACTACGGTCATGGGGTTGCGGTCGCTGCCGCATTATATGTGTGGCCTTTAAGTGTGCATTGGGGGCCAGGTCATCTGACTGCACACGCGCAACTGACCTAATTTCGGTTGTTCTTGGGTTTTTTGTGTTTATCACTCTGAAACTTTCTCAACTTGGTTGTTTTTTTTTTGTTCACTTCCCTGATAAAGGTTTGCGCTTTTATTTCGGTGCCTTTCTTCTGCACCACTTTTATTTAACTTTTCACTTTAGTTAATATTTCGTAAATCGCTTTTGTGACTCACAGCAAGCACAACTCAGTCAGACGGTCTGCGAGGACATGGTCATGTGCGCTAGGTGCTATTAAGAGGGTTGCCATTAAGAGAGTCGACGGTGTGTGTGGACGCGCTGTGGTCGTGGTAAGTTTTTTAATTCAAAATCACTAAATTAAATTGAAACTTTTTCGTTGGCAAATTTCTTCCGGTTTTTTTTCTTTCTTCTTTTTTTTCGTTTAACAAAACATGTGTTCTGCTGCTCTGTACGAGCAGTTGGTGCAGTTTGTACATAGTTTATGCAATTTCGGAACATTTCTCCCCATTTGCTTCGAGCAAGTTTGTTGCGTTGATTAACATCAGTTTGCTAATTTATGTTTATTTATTTTAGTACAAAAGTTTGAACAAGTTGCTGAACAAAAATTATCCAGTATCAAAATTGAAATCTTTATAATTGCGAAATTTTTACCTTCACTTTGGCAGCATTGGCCATTAGAAACTTTTGGGTTTGGGGAATTTGCGTCTGAGGGCACTTGTGAAATGAAAGCGAATGCGTAAATGTTCGAGCATTTCTGGCGAATTATGCTCCATTTCGCCAACGATTGCAGAAGATAATTGAAAATTTCCACCTCTGGCTACTGGCAATTTGGAGTAGTGTGTAATGAAATGCATGTAGCCTGTCGGCCAGTTGGCATTATTCCCTTACCAAAATAATTATGCTTCAGAATTCAATCAGAAATGTGAAATGTTCTCTCAAATTTTTGATACTTAATTTGGCGAAAAAAAAGTATACATTACAGGTAACCAAGACATTAGTCATTAACTTCAAAGTGATGGGAGAAGCGAGGCACTTCAATCAACTGCCATCAACTTCATATTGTACTTAATTTGAAATGTTTGTGCAGCAAAAGTTTTCTGGTTTAAGATTTCATCTTGAGCATAATTTCAAGCAGTTCCCAGAGATAACAAAGGATATACTATACTATACTAGAGAAATGAAGTAACTTAAAACGGAAGGGAAAAAGAAAATGAAAAAGAAAACGAAAATCAAAGTCAAGATTGAATCTCCCTGATTGTTGTTGGCGAACTTCAGCCAGTGAATATAGACCATTGGGCATTTGGAGTGGCCTCCAGTGTCAATGGAAATGTGTCAATTGCTTACAATTTCAATGAGAATTAAACAAATGAATTAATTCCCACAATTTCCCAGGCAAGTAATGTATTTCTATTATCCACAATTGAGGCCTATTTCTGTTTAGCTTAAATGGCACGTGTTCGGCCGATCAAATTTGCCGAAAATATTTATTTAAAGGCATGATTAGCCAAAATGCGGGGGCCATACAGGTGTACGTGTGTAAATCGTTCTATTTATTTTTCATTTTATTTGGAGAAACCAGCCAAGTAATGGAACCTTATCTTGAGAAATTGTTTGCTTTTCATTCATTTCTTCTGCTCAGAAAATATCGCCTTACCGTTTACCTTCACTCAATGAGTGGCAAATTCACAAAGTTTAAGGGGCATTTTGGTATTTTTTTTTTGGTTGTTTTGTTGTAAATCATAAAATCTCCTTTCAAAAATTTCAATAATCTTGAAATGAGACATGCAAATAATTTATGATGCTTGCTTAAGGCAATATTTACGATTGCAGGTCTTCATATTGACATTGAACCAAGACACACACACGCACACTGAAATGGAATCGAAAATCACCCAAGGAATAAACAAGCTCACATAAATAAGCCACCGACGCCGCGCAACTACAGAGGAAAAAATTAAAAAAAATAAAAAAAAACATTTCCAAACAACAAATATAAATCAATTGAAAAATATTAATGAATTATTTATGAAACGAAGCGAAAAGCAAAGAGCGTACGAAACCCGCACAAAATCGAACAGCAATAAAAGTGAAAAAATACATACCGCAAGCGACTAATAAAACATGATTATTTCTGAGAGCACAGCCAAAAAAATACTCACACACATGTTGGCACACAAGCATACGTACATACATAGACTTTCAATACTTAACGTTGGTGGCCAGAGCAGAAAAATAAATCACACTGCCACGCACACAAACACACACGGAGACCAGAGACCCAACCCAATATACACAAAACACACAATCAACCATGATTACTTGTAGTGGTAAAATGGGGATGTGCCCTGCCCCTTCAACCGGTAATAATGATGAAACAAATATGCTAAAATTGCACATAAAACATTTCACCTACACCAACTCACGTGTACACTCCCCACACAAATGTTTTTTTTTTGTTGTTTTGCAAATTGCCATGGTTGCGGTCAAAGTGTTGATAAACCATGTGCGAATTGCCAATGGCAATTGTAAATTTTACAGCACACACGCGAGTTTGGCCAAAAAAAATACACTAGGCAAGAACGTTCATAAATTTTGTGGTAAATTTCCTGTCAAATCGATAAAGAGCGCAATATACATTCGCTATAATGATTATCTTCTGATGAATTTGCATATTTACTTTTGATTTTAACCACAAACGTGATCTTCTGTAAGCCATGCCTATCTCTTGTTCTGGAATATGCAAGCAAATTTGCCCAAAAATTACTGGAAAACGAGTGATTCTCCATCACCAATTTGGCTTTCAAGCCAGTACAGTTTTCCTCAATATCACACAGGAAAATATGATATACTGGCCGTGCTCTCATGCCCCTGTTGACTATTCTCTATACTGCAGATATGCCCAAAAGTGATAGAACTCTCATATCGATCTCCAATCCAGTTCGTTGTCAATATCTCAAAATGATTTAACTCCTATTCATTACAACAGAAGTTACGATGTGGATTGAACCACTTTGCTTCTCAACTCTAGGGTACTAGCACCCCAGAATTCGGATATGTTTACTTTCTTTTCGAATTCACAAATTCAACTGTTAAATCCCAAGTCAAGTGAATTCTTTTTATTAATATTGCCTAAATAAATACTGAGAACATTCAACTATTTCCCCCACTCAATAACAGTTATGATTTCTTTTGGAAAACTTTTTCCCTTGAGTATATTAGCTGAAAGCATATCACGGAAAATTTAAATATTACACACACTTACTCACAGGGCACAAACACTAGGGCGCACTTACCGTGGTTGTGGCATATGCTAAGCACAAGCATTAAAATGGCGAACAGTGTCAGTGATGGTGGCGATGGCGACGGCAGCAGTAGCAGAGGCGGCAATGCGCAATCATTTAAATTGTAACGCTTCCGGTTCAGTTGGTTCTCTTGTTGGTGCTGTTGTTGCTGTAGTGTATTTGACGGTGACGATGGCGTCACTGTGCCACAGCGTCGTCGGCGTCGTCGTTGCTTTTGGTGTTGTTGTTGTTGCTGTTGTTTCAGTTTATCTGATTCCGCTGCTGCTGGGGCTGCTGATTGTGATGGCATCCAGTAGTTAATAATAATAATATTTGTTGGTATTTTATTGTTGTTGTTGTTGTTAGTTTTATTTGTGTTACGTTGATTTTGCCTGCTTTTGCTGCCTTGCCCCTTCCGCCGCCGCCACCTTGTCGTCGTCGTTGTTGTCGTACTGATGCTGCTTTTCCTGCTGTTGTTGTTGTTGTTGTTGCTGCTGATATTGTTGTTTCTGTTGCTGTTCCTGTTGTTGAAAATGTTGGTCGCCAGCACTGCCAGCGGCAGCAGTAGCAACTCTACAACAACCACATCCACTATTAGTGTTGTTATTTGTACGTTGTTGTTCTTGTTCTTGTTGTTGCTTTTGTTGTTGCTTTTGTCGTATTTTTTGTTGTCTTTTTTGGTCACTATAATCTACTGCACAACTACTTCCCGAGAAATCGTTCAGTAGCATCGCAGCCGTCACAGATTCAAGCTATTATCCTTTCGCTTCCGTTGCTACGTGTTTGCGAGTGTATGGCTGTGTGTGTGTGTGTTCCTTTTTTTGTGGTAGAATTACAAGTCCTTTATTCTGTTATTTTATTGTTATTTTATTTTTAGCTTTCCACTTGCACACACACGTTCATTTTTTATTCGATTTTGTTTGAATTAATTGTGTTTTGTGTTTGGGGTTACGTATACGCCCCAATGTGCTAGTGTATTGGTGGTTGGTTTCATTTTCCTTTTTTTTTTTTTGTTCTTTTTCGATTACCTAACGTGTTCACTTGGCTTTTATATGAACGTCCTTGCAGGTTTGTTTGTTAGTTTACTTCTTTGTTGTTGGTTTGTTTGTTTTCGTTATCGGCGATGCTC
Source organism: Heteromyza rotundicornis (assembly GCA_951394025.1). Classification (NCBI taxonomy): domain Eukaryota; kingdom Metazoa; phylum Arthropoda; class Insecta; order Diptera; family Heleomyzidae; genus Heteromyza; species Heteromyza rotundicornis. The sequence continues at coordinate 50,384,244 of OX596013.1, read as the reverse complement.
AATGATGGTTATTCTTTTATTTCGGTTTTTTTTCCTTTTTTCGTTGAACTTAATTTCGGAGTTTCTGCACCTGGTTGGTTTTTGCAATTGTGTTAGTATTCCATTGTAGTTTAAATTGGGTAGTCTTTTAAAAATGTTTACACAACTGTGATTGGGGATTTTTAATTAAAGAAATGAATGGATTAATAGGATGAATATACCGTGGATTGTACGTATGTGGAACTAGTTTTGATCAATTATTTGATATTTATGTATTTTTGCAAGAATGCAAGTTATTAAATTATGATCAGCACTGCGCTGTAATTTAAGCCGAAATGGATAACATTTTTTACTATATCATGTCCATGTTCCACGTATCAACAACAAAGAGTGTGGCTAAAATAAAATTTAATGAAAACATGAAATTTAAAATTTTATTTATAGAACGCTCTATGGTAAGGCTACATTATTTGAATATGGAAAATATGTAATTTGAGTTGATTTTCGGAGTAACCAGCACTGACGTAAACGTTCGCATGTGATTATAAATGCTATTTGATATTACATATATGAAATTCATTTTTGTTTTTCTCTGAATACAAATTCCATAATCGAACCGACGAATTTTAATAAGTCTCTGAACGACAACAATATCAAAAATTCGGTAAGTGGCATTCATCGATTTGACTGCTGAATCCCTCAATTAATAAAATAATAAATACCTGCATTCTTAATTTTTTTTTAAATTAAAGCGGTTTATCTAGTTGTGCGGTAGAGAAGAACTCAGGAATGTGTTTCTGAAAGCAAAGATTTGCCTTTAAAAACTGCGTTTTGATGCTTAAAATCAGTTGGTCAATTGATGCAATACTACTGCATTGATAAATTTATGGCAGTCCAAACTTTCATCAATTTCGCTTTTTTGTAATTTTTCTTTAGTTTCCTTGGGTTTACTTTTCAGTCGTCTTCTTTTGTTTTACAAACTTTTCGCCATAGTAACAATGACAAACAAATCTGAAAACTATTTCATTTTTAATAAATGCATTGTTTCGACATTTTCGAATTGTTAACAAAAAAGATAGATATAATTGATAAAATTATTTTGTTGATCGTTTATTGAAAACTTTATCAATGGGATAAATGGTTTTGTGTGTGTTTTACTTTTGAATGGACACTAATTTCAAAAGTTTTGAACAACTTTCAACATTGGTGTATCCGTTCCCGTTATAATCTCAAAACTACTGAAAATGAGTTTTTCGTGTTTAGCATGAAATGGAGATGGAATTTTATGTAATAACAATGACTTTATTTATTTTAAATATTTATTGTTTTGTTTAATGTAACATTGATTAAATATTATTTCTTTGTTGAAGTAAAATGAAATTTAACTTAAAAGTTCACAATTTTACCCTTGCACTGGTGTTATTGATCAAACATTTTTGGTCAATTTATTAACAGTTTTGCTGTCAATTTTTCACTTTTTCCCTACAAAACCTCACAATCGCTTTCAATTGATTTTTTTAAAAATAAACAAAATTGTTATCTTCTCTTCAATTGTGTGCAAAATTTCCCAGTGTTGTTCTTCCATAGAAGAAATACAAATACGTTCTTATGATGAAGTTTTTCAAAGCTTTTGTAGTGTTTTTGAGAAACCACAAAGTGCAAAAGGAAACAATCAACCAACAGAGAAAGTAATTTGTACAGCTTAAGAGAAGTTCAACAATTATGCAACAATGCAAGACAAGAGAAAAACACTCTCAGAGAAATCTATCTAATTTGTTTCTTAAAGATTTACAAAATTTGATTTGATAGAAGTTGAGTTTTCAATTTCCGTTGATTAAACAATGAAAATCCTTCCAATAGGCATACCGTAATTTATTGCAAAAATTTGATTGCTAGCAAATTGTTCAGTACCTGCCATTTAAAAAGTTCCAGCAACTTCAGAAACTAAAATTTGAATTCCTTTTTATTTCACGCATTTGCATTAAGTTTTTGGTGTGTGTGTGTGTGTTGGTGTATGTGTGTGTGTCTGTGTGCATCTTGGCAAAACGCTTCCTGTGCTTACGCTTAACTTTGGCAAAGTTTTCATTGTTATTTTTACGATTGAGTTCCAGTGCAAAGTCAAAATTTGTTTCCTCCTCTTATACGTCTACTACCACTTATTTGTATGCTTCTTCTACTCCGATTTCGTGTTGTGTTCTTCTTCTTCTTCTCTTCTATTCCTACCTCCGGCAAGACTTTACGATATTCAATTTCAAATTGCGCAGTACTTTATGGTAAAGAAGTTTTCATATTTCAGAATTTCAGCACCTTTGAGTGTTTCTTCTTCCATACGACGAACTCGCATCTCGCATCTGGCTTGTGACTTGACGCTTCTTCAACTTGGCCGTTTTTTGTTGTATTTTTGCCCTTGTTTCGCTTTTTTTTGGGTTTTTTTTCTTCTTGGTTCACGTGAAGAAGCATACCATTGTCAGTTTAGTTGAAAATTTTCTTCGTCTCCATTTCTCGACTATCACGAACACAAACACACGCACGACGCAAGACATGCTCTAAACAAATTTTTGCAAGTGTAATGAAAATAATATGAAGAAAAGTTTCGTTGCGTTTGCGAGTTGATGTTTTAGAGCTCAGTGACTGCCTGCCTGCAGTTTTCCGCAAGGCCAGAGTCTTCTCGATACCGACATGACTTCCAGCGAAACAAGTTCATTAAAGTTATGATGCAAAAAAGCGTTTCATGCACAGTCACGAGACATGAATGGCACGTGGAGGCAACTTTTGTCTGATTCATTCCATTAAATTGAAATTTCAAATTCAATTGTGTACGAGGGGAGTAGTCGTGTCGTACGGCATTGGCAATATTCGCTTTTATTGTTCAAATCGAGAATGGAAAGTGATTAAAAGCATAAAGGCCAAAAAGTATTCACGAACTCACTTGCGCAATAAAATTGAATATCGTTGAACGAGTTTAGCAAGTGTCAAAACCACACACTGTTACGAAAATAACACGAAAAAAATAATAACTTTGGCGAAAGTAAATATGAGAGAGAGAGTATTTAATGAAATTGAGGTCAGGGTTGTGGTTCAATTAAAGCCCTTCACCACACGGGTTGTTGTGATCGAAAAGGAAATCAATTTTCTGGCAATCGGATTCATAAAGGATTTCTATTTACTCGTGATAATTTGGAATTAATTTGATGCACACAAAGCGAAACAATGATTTTCCTTGAAATCCCATAATAGAAAATCACACACACACCACACACAGCACACACACACACACGCACACACAAGTATTTAATCATGGGTTTGCAATTGTTTTGTTAAATTGATGATTTATTGTATAATAGTTTAAATAGGAGCCTCAAGCACAACACAATGGCAAGCGCACACACACACACACACACACGAACATACGAAATTAATTTCCACTTTCAAATGCAAAACGCAAAACGCTCCCCAAATGCTATTTAAGCAACACCACCACCAACAATAACAACAAAAGCAGCCACCGCAACGACCACAACAAAAATTATACAACAAAGCACCGTCTGCTCAAAATATGTTTGCATACTTTATGGCGCACACGCTCTGACCACGCTGCATACTAATGAGTGCCTAATTGAAGTGTTATCGCTGCACGCTGTACGACGACTACTCAATTCAACCGTTGGCGAAGAAGGCGTAGGAGTACTCCGGCCAGTTGTTGATTAGAGATCAAATTTAATTATTAATTTAGTAAGTTAAACACAAAGCGACGGGCTAGGCGATTACGAGGAAAGTGCACGATTCAAAGAAAGCAAACTAATCCATGATCTATCAAAAGTTTCGATTCAACCACAGTTCAACAACAAAATGATTACAGCAAATGTATATTGATAAATGGCCAGAAACGCCTACTGTGCCATTCGCTCTGTGTGTGTGTGTGTGTGTGTGTGCAAGCAATAATACAAACGCAAAATGAATTGATTGCGGATTCAAGATTCATTGGCCGAAAGTGGGTGTAATAATGGTTTAACTATTTAATAGATTGGTTAATGGGGCCCAAAATATTAAGTATCATTAGTATGAAGGAGTGGCAGAGCACTACTGAGGAAGGAAGTGTCTATTTTCGAGTATTTTCGAGCATATTCGAGTGAAATGTGGTAATGATAATCATCAGTTCACTCCTGCCAGACTCGTCATGTGTGTGTGTGTATTTGCTGATAGCAGCCAATCATTTATATTCATTGCACGCAATCATGTGTGGGCAATGATTAGTAAAGGAGATTGTCTTCCGAAACAACCGCCTGAAGAGGTTCAAGTAAATAAAGCTGGGACACTGTTATCAAGATTGAAGTGCAAAGTTAATATATTCACTGGAGAGTTGAAGTCGGCATTTTGTTAGAGAGAAAATTAACAGAATTTTGTTAAAAAAAAATAAACGAAAATTCCAAGTTTGTTGACTTCAGAGTATAAAATACTTGGCACGTGTAACCTGCATATTAGGGTGACAATAAAAAAAAACTAAAGTTGAATATAGAAAAAAAGTAACTAGAAACCCTCTGGAGTAGTTCTTTTAGCTATTTTTTAACTGAAAAATGTGGTAGTCTACAACAATGGGCGTGGTAGATATTGTAGGCTCTCCTGAAGTCGCCAGTGGACCTAGGAAGCTGAAATCGCACATACATATTCTGTGAGACCATAGAGAGAGATTCTTGAGTAGGATTTTTGATTTTTTCAAAAGGCGACTGGGCAAGTATTAGGTGGAGTGTGGAAAGTAGTTTTTCTTGAAGCCACCAAAGAGATTTGAGAGCTGCAATTTCACATTTATATTATGTGAGACCATGACTACCGGATTTGTTGTTTTACCAGTTCAAAACGTGAGCGTGTCAATTATAATGTGAAGAGGCCGTGCCGTGGCAGTTCATAATATGAACATGACAGTGAAATTTGGTCCGCAAATGGTTCAATGGGGGTCCAAGGGAGGCTAAATGGGTCCCCATTATTTTTACTTATTTATACTTGAGTAATCAAAAAGAAAACAACAAATTTATTTATATTTGATAAATCAATTAATATAAACATTAATCGACATGAGATATTTAATAGTGACAAAATGGACAATTAGGTGGGTGTCTCCAAAGAAAAAAGCACATAACTATTTGTCCACCTACAAAATTGTCACCCTACCGCACAAGTATTTTTTCTACATTAAAAGTGGTTTTTTATAAGTATTCATAATAGTTTTGATGGCCAACAAAAAATTTTTTTTTTAAATTTAGTAAATAAAAAATTCCAAATTTTTAATTGTTTTAAAACATAGTATATCATATGAAATGTTCCTTCATCAAATTCCATTCAGCCTCACTCCCCTCACTCGTATTTATTCCTCCACATAAACTAAAGTTCAATAGTTCTTTGGAAAACTTCTATCCTCATCCTTCCATTAATTTAGTAATTTCATTGCGGTAAGGCAAAACGCTTATTAGTAAGCACTCTAAAGAGATTCTCTGAATTTTGATACATTTTTCTGGTTGTACAAACACATAACGCGTAATAGTGTAAGCCAACAACATCTAATAATTCAATTCCCCAAAAAAAATACCACTCTTCCGTTTTAATTAGTACGTAAGTATCAACAGCAAATTCCTCTGGGAATATTTACACGAAAATCAATTTGAATAAATGTTATTTAATTTCATTTAATACATGTTATTAATTATTATGATTTTAAGCCCATAGTCCGATTACAATAAGCCACATTTCAATGCTTTCAACAATTCAAGTGTAATTTACATTATTAACACTTTTTGTGAATATTTTATTACGTGGGTTTTTTGTGTAATTCAACTTCGGCAACAATTTCTCAGTTAGTCAGAATGTGATGTGACTGTCATCGGGCGGAAACTTTTTTTGTTGTTGTTTCAAATCCATTAAAATTCCAATTAAATCCGGCTTATGTGCAAGCGCATTTGCTCTCAGAGGCATTTTAAAAGCCATTAGTGTGAGATTCATTGAATTTTCACATAATTTTATTATTACTTTTGCTTGTTTGTTTTGGTTTGTTTGTTTTTGTTGCTTCAATTCCTTTTTGTATTTGCTCGCCTAGAAGTAAGCTTTTGTTTTTATTTTTATTTTGTTCGCCATAAATTACGCACTTTCAGCTGGGGACACACTAAATTCGACATAAAAACCAATAAATCGTCCACAACTCATGTCACTGATATCTTCACGCGCGTATGAGTTTGAGTGCGCGTGTGTATTTGTGCCTGTGGTTATTTTCCGGTTATTTATTTCAACACTCGAGCACGTTCCCTACACACACTCACAGCTATAAGCACTCATACTCACACCAGCGTCGCACATGATAACACAATAGCCGCTTTTGATGGCACTGTTAAGCCGATAGTGTCAACTGTCAAGTGCTCAGCTATATTTAAACGAATCCGCACCAGTACCAAGTACTTTGCCGCAGCACAAAAACGCAGAACAAAATAATTGCACTAACCACTACACAATTAGTGCAACCACTAATTGCTCTCGCGTGTTTATATTCCAAATCGTTGTCTGTTTGTGTTTTGAAATATTCAAAATCCTTTATGAAATCCAAAATTGACAATTAATCTGCGACATTTGACACGGTTTTGTTGGCGTGAGGCGGCGTGCGGCAATTATTGCGAAGGGAACTCGTAAATTATGAAAAGCTTTTTGTTGTCTTTGCAACATTTACCGAGCCAAGAGCTGACTTCCATTTCCGTCTTTTATTTGCTTTGTTGTGTTTGCGATTGTACAATGTTCAGCGAGCAATTTGGACTAAAGCACTTCCGTACATAGTGAACGACGACATTGTACTGTTGTTGGCCGCAGCCACACAATTTCCATACCAACAACAGCCATCCCACATTGTCATCGTCCTTTGGCAATCACTCCGAATAGCTTTTTCGCCGCGCAGTCTGCATTGTAATGTTAACTGTTAACAGTATACTGTTAGAAGTGTTCTCGTTCGTATACAGGGGTAGTGGCTTAGCATAGAGGGGTGTGCCATGTTACTATAGCTTAGCAGCGTCCCAAAAATATTTAACACAAAGTTTTCAGATTTTAACAGAAAGTTGTGAGTCCTTCATGAAAGCTTCACTGTTGTTAGTACAATTTTCATATTATCACATCAAAGCTTGTGTTCAGCAGAAGTGTCTGTCTGCAATTGGTTTACGGGGGGGAAAAGTACAAAAAGTATTCATTCGTTGTGCTGTTCGTATGCGAACATATACGAGGGCAATATTTTTTATTAACTGTCTCATATGGAAATTATCAAGTTACTGTTAAAGTTGAAGTCGAGCGAGGAACGAGAATACCATTGGCAACGATAAAAGGATTGTCTCCGAACATAATAGCGAAAAGTGGAAAGACTCGAATTTTACCGCGTTTTTTATGCTTACGGTTGGCCATATAAGTCTCATTTTGAGAGTATGATGAAGGACATGATGAAATTGTCCATAGAATTTAAATGGAACTCAAGCAAAGGTGACCTAAATTTGAAATGCTCATATCATTTTGTTAGAACCCTAATTGTTAAGCCATAAAGTCAAGCCAATTGGCTTATTTTGATTAGAGCCAGGAGTGCGCAGGGTCATTTCGTTTTAAAAACAAGTAACCGGATTATAAAATACACCGAAACGAAAATACACTTCAATTACTTGTGGGGAAAAACAATATTTTCGAAAATTAGCATTTACTTGTGGATTATTCACACCACTCAAATGTATCTTAAGCAATTTCAAGCAGTTTTTCTTCTTTACCAATCGATCCTTTCAATTCCCCCATAAATTATACTTTCTCTTGAAATTGTTCGTTAGTTCAATACGATTTCATGCACAAGTCCTTTCTCCAACATCTACAATATACCAGAAAGACCTAATAACCTATTACAGAACAACAACAAAATAATCCCATTTAAAGGTAATATGTACTTACTGAAGTATGTTAGTATGTATGTTTATTGTAATATTATTAAAAATGAAGAAAAACTTCCGAGGATTTTCCATGTTGACATTTTGCAGCATTACTTTCATTGCATTGTCGCAGCGAATATGCACATTTGCACATAAAGTCTTCAAGAGCCTGAAGTCTCGCAATTTTTACAACAATTACAAAAGAATATTCGCCAGAATTCCGCAAATCACTCAGGCGAAATTCACAGTGGCGCACATGAGCGGCCCCAACTAGCAACTACAAACCTGTGTACAACGACGATGACGACAACGACAAGCGATGCAATTTAATTGTGGCAAAAAGAACAGACGAAAGATGCACGAAAAAAAAAATGAGGGCACTGAAATCATGGCAAAAAAATCAACGAAATGAAAAATCGAATCAAAGGATCTCGAGTTCAACGCGGGCGGCATTGAAACGAAACATACAAAAGTATGAAATTCCAAAGGAGGCAGGGGTCAGGTGGAATGTGGAATGTGGGGGGCTTACAAGTGAAAAAGTAGATTAAAAAAAAAGAACGGAAAATAACTATCAAGCAGGAGATAAAATATCGAGAAAAAATATCGCTCGCCTGCATCTTGACGCGCAGTTGGCGCGAAATTTGAATTTGCGCGCCAAAATTACGCTACATCGAAATTTATTTAGTTAAAGTCGAAGTTCATTTGGCTGTCATAAATCAGTTGGTTCGGTTCGAATGAGTTTCTATGGGTAAGAATACGTGAGTGTGTGTGTGTGTGTGGGTTGCACTTTTACAAAAATATACACGCCCACACACACACACACGCATAGACCAACAGCCACACATAAACTTCGCAACCACAGATTGTGATTGCTCTGGTCGTGTTCATCGCACTAAGCGAAAAAGCCAAAGAAGTGGGCGAATTTCTGGTCTGGGGTCTGAGGTCTGTTGGTGGAAGTGGAGTGCTTACCAGAGGAAAACAAATAAAAATGAAAGGAATTGTCGTAAAAGTAAAAAGTTTTTCTTTCTTTCTTTCAAGTTCATAATTTTTCGCTTTTCACATTAAATCAATACAAACTATTTGAGTGCCGTGTACACCTAGGAAAAAATATTATTCAAAATCGATTGCGAAATCGTTGTTGAATATCTTCAGATCAGTCTACACTTAAAAGCTCTATCACTGAATACTGGGGCATGATACGAAACAGTTATTAAGCAGAGGCTTAAAAAATAGAACAATTTCACAAGTTCGAATTAGATAGTTGCAGCTCCATCCAATTCGTCCTTACCCAAACAACACAGCAAACTGGGAAATGTCATTAAAGTCATGTAGAACCTTAACTTGATGCATGTCATCTTTTACGATACATTAAAGGCTCACAACTGTCAAAGCTCTTTACAGCCGGTAAACCAAGTCTTTTCAAAAGTTTCTTAAATTTTTCAAATGGTTGGTATAGTACAGAAGGAGGCTCTTGAGTCAATATGTAGATATGTCCGTCCATCATTACATGATAGCCCCCTAATTATTGAGCTTTTATAAATTATGACAATTATGAGTTATGGCGCATGGATGGTAAGTTTCCCCTGGTTACTTGGGTAATATAAATTGTAAATTTCGTTGCACTCGTAGATTCAGGCTATCTTAGCTTCGATCTGACCGAATTCTCTCACTAGTCCACATTACTACTATCACCAAATCATTGAAGCGTTTTGAGTTCTGTATTTAGCATTCGGTTATTTTGAGACGTATGAATTATGTCTTGTTCCGAATTTGATAGAATTTGATTGCAAAGCTTATTTCACGCTTGAAATAACATCGAAGGATGCCTGACAAAACATAATGAATTTCGCAAATAACAAGCTTGACTGAAGGTCCTGGAACAAATACTTGTCGCCTTCAAATGCCAACGACAATTTCGAAATTTAACCAAGTTTCAAGGCAGCAGTGAGATATTATACATATGTAATGTCACACAATCGACTACTAATGCGACGCTGACGACGACAAAGACGACTACTGCGACTACAAGGAAGCATGTGAATGCTGAAAGAGAGCTGAGCACTGCCAGACGCGTGGCAGCAAGTGGCAGAATGTCAGAATGTCACAACCGCCCAAATGACATGCGAAATACTTGGGGTTTTCTATGATTTATCAGCGCATAAATCAATTTCAATTTTGTTGCTGTTAACTCGAAGCATAAAAACAAAAAAAAGCAAAAAATAAAATAAAATAAAATAAAAACAAAAGAGATTTATTATTCAAATCGAAATGTTGCAAAGCAGTGAAGCATTCCGAAACAATTGAATGAGAAAATTTCCAATTAAATTATTCCTGATGCAAAATGGCATTTCCGCAACGGAATTGAAGTCCTGCCTCACTTTGTTGATTTCGCTTCTATCAAGGTGAGGAGTGACTGCATTTTTCACGGGCTCAAGTAAACAAACGGAAAAAAGAAAAGGGAAAAGGGAAATCGAATCGGATTTAACTTCTGCTCGCCCACATCGAACAACTTTTGCAATCTTACAAATAATAAAGTGCATTGCTGAGCTGATTCGGTTTCTTCTTCGTTTTCGTTTTCTACTTTTGCTTTTACTTCAGCTTCCTCTACTTATTCATGCTCTTGGGCAACATGTTTGGTATTTTTCTTTATATTTGTGAAATTTTGTGGATTTATTCGACATAAACGCCATTTCATTCTGGCATATATACGCACCCACCCTCCCACACACACGCACACAATCGCATTCGCATCGAAACACTCATGCTACATTTTCCGTCAGTTGGTTATGTCGTCTATTGTTGACAGGAACGCCAGCATTTTTGAGATTAGTTGATGGGATTCTTGAGAAATTGGCTCTGGAAATAGAATTGAGCATGTGTGTGCGTTTCTTTGCAAATGCAATTGCTTCATAGAAACTAGGTAAGTACATTACATTGTGAAGAACGTTGACAATTAAAATTTGTCATCCACTTAGACTGTATTTGGATGCATTGTGATTTCATTCCAGTACTTGTACATTGTGACATCTACACTATAACTGACTATGGAAACAACTGGGGAGGAAAGGCGTGGAGCAATTATACTGTCTGTCATCTGTTACTAATATGGGTAATGTTTTTTTTTCAAATTGTCCAATGCAGTGATATTGATATAGATCCCAAAGGGATGTATTGAGTCATTCACTTTGAATGGACTTTTGTTCTCGAGAAGGCAGTCAAACGTTAGCAATACTAGATTTTTATTATGTTAAATTTGAATCATGTGTCATTCACGAACCATAAAACCAAGAAACCCTAAATTCCTAAGGAATTTCAGGACTAGTAAGGGGCCGATTTTGACCAATCACGGTATGGCACTAAATAGTCTTCCAGTAAGCATTTTCTTGTGTAAATGATTGCTTCACAAGAATCTAGTAAATGTCCCGGAATTTTTTCATCCTTGTTGCAGAATCTGCAGAAACTGAATTTCTTAAAAGTCGTCTAGAGTCAAAACAGGGCTTCGTGTCATAGGCAAACTTACATAAAATTTGAAAATATGTTGGTATGGAAATATCTTTTTAACCGAATAAATCTACTTCGTAGAAGTATGCAGCCACCCCAATCTACAATTTGTTATGTTTGCACTAAAAAATCAACACGAACTAGAAAGAGTTTCATAAAAAAAAACAACATTTAATTGCCTCTCTACCGGTCCTTGACACTTAACACATATTCTTGCATCCATCATAAAAGACAAACAGTCCTTCACAGCTCACCTTCATATGTGAATATTGAAATATTGAAGAGACATCAAAAATAGATCAAAATTGACACAAAAATCCACTTCGTTCATGTATGGAATGCATAAATTATTAAAACACTGTCAACGCACATACTGAAAATGACATAACCACCAAAGTCATGTAAGTAGACCATGTTTTAACCACCATCACCAACCAGCCATACAAACTCACACACAAACACACATACACCCTTAAAGTGGAGACTCACCTGTATCACTTATCATGTATCCCCAGGGGAAAAATCAGAACAACAACAATCTTTTTCCAAACATAAAATTCATTAAGTCCGCAGGGATCATTCCAAAAACAGCTAACCAGAATGAAATGAATAGAAGAAGAGAAAGGAAAGGAAAGTCAAAACAACTACAGTGCCTTTCTGAAGCATGAAAGGGTAGCACACCAACCCCTCCGCCATCCATCTTCTACCATCATCATGTGGAGGAATTTTCGGCATACGTGTATTTCCCATAAGGAATTCCACGCTTAATTTGTACAGATACAAAGCTTAAATAATGAACGATGAAATGTTGCTAATGACAGACAAGCAAGGATTCACATTTTGTGGATAGAAAAAAAAGAAAAGAAAAATGTAATAGAATAATTTAGGGAATGTATGGTTGTATGAGTGCAAGGAATATATGTGCAATAAAAATACTTTACACGGAGGGAAATGCTTGCTGAAATCATGCCTTATAGGAATCAATTAAGTAAAAATTAGTAACGATATTGATCCATTAATTAGAAGTCAATAATCAAGAATTTAAGAATAATAAGAACTGTTAAAAGTGAAAATCATAGTTTGTGATTTTTGTTTGCTTGATTTGTTCCACTTAAACATGAATTATTATTTTCCCTTTTGACATAATCAATGACCAGATGGAATAAATTGTGCAAACAAAAATCATAAATTATGATTAAAAATTCATAATTTTAGGCTTAAGTGAGAATAAATAAATCATTCGTAATAATAATTTGAGCACATATTTACAATTAAATAAATTAAAATTTTTTTTATTTGCTAATTTTTTACTTAATCATTTATTTAATTTTACTTTTTTATTTGCTAACTTGCTTAGAATAATTTATAAAAACTTTTTCACAAATTCAGTTTTCCCGGAATTCGAATCGACATCATCCTCTCCAGTCCGGACGCCTAACCGATTCGGCTACCCTGGCATTATTGTAAAAGCGTCTAAATGTATTGTATATTGCTCAACAATTCATGACAATCAACCCAGTTACTCATAATTCATGATAACACGTGCAGTTTCATGACCTAGTTAATCATAAATTATTTTTCAAGAATAATAAAATAAATCACGAAATTCATAGACCCTTATCATAATGTATTCACAATCCATATGCATAGTTTATGTACGAATTTGCATAATTTGTGACTAATATTCACAATTAATGATTATAGTTAGAAATTAAGTAACAATAATTTTATGTACTCCATAATCGTAAATCATGAGCCAACATTTCTCTCCGTGTAAAGTCAGTTGAAGTGCATGATGAAGGGGGGGATGTTATATTTAAAAAAATTAACAGTAACTTACAGTAACTTATTACTAGCAAAACGTAGCGTATGAGTAATATAAAAAAGTCCACAGATGGCTTTGAAGAACCTACCTTCCACACTTCACCTGTAACTGACATGTCCTCCTTTTGGAAAAAAGGAGGATAATCTCTTGGTCATGGTCGCACGGAATATATATGCGCAATTGCAGCTTCCTAAGGAGAGCCTACGATACCCTCTTCATGAAAATTGCTATTAATATTTTCCTTATTATTTTCTCAAAAAACCTATGTGAAATGTTCCACAGTGCATTGATTATAATCAGTCAAAAGGTCACCGAAATAAGAACTTTGATGGATGATATTGGTTAGTTGCTACTATTACTACTACTTCATAGTTACTGCTTCGTGACTGATCGCAAAAGAGATGCGTTGCTGCTTGGATGCTTGGCAAACTAATCTCGGAGACTTCAAGTGGAAACACGTACATTGATGGCAGGCCACACACGAAATCACAAAAGAAAACTACTCAAAAAGGGTGGGAGACAAAACTATTGTTCTACTCCAGTGCCATGTAGACCATAGCCCCACGAGGCTATGCACACATAATATTTTTGTGTGCGTGCGTTTGGTTTTGTCTGACATTGTTCTACTCCAAAATGACTTAAATATTTTAAACTTTTATTTCAAGTGTATAGCACCGGAAAAACACTCTGTACTCGACTATCAATTTTAATCACTTGCATTTTGTTTTTCATTATGATTGATACACAAAAACGTATACGTGCAAGGAAATTCAATAGCAAACATTTTCAATTATGTGCGGAGATTGACTAGTTTCGGCATAACGGCTTACTTGGGATACATTTTCGAATTTCCAGTGACACTAGAAATTAAAATCTTAATGCATTTAATCCAAGCAAAACAAACTTTATATTTCCATCTCAGCAGCGCTTCCAATGGAGCATAAGGACCAAATCACCTAGAATTGTTCGGGTAAATACTCACTCAAATTGATGACAATACGGGACGCAACATAAATCCGCTTAAATGATAAACTCCTTTTCTTCATGCCGATGTCGACCAGAAATGAAATAAGCACCCAACATGCTGAGCCCACGAAAATTATGATGACGTACAAATCTGAGCGATGTTCTCCACATCAATTCAAGCACACCAAGCCGCAATCACGCTGCTACTCTCCGTGGCGGCCCACCAACATATTCAACTTATTAATGCCCAAATATAAAGGCAACTTAATCAAGTGCCCTATTAATGCCTCTGGTAGTTGGAGCATTTACAGAGCAAGAAAATATGAATCATTGATGGGGAATTTGTAGGCAAACTTAAGATTGAATAAACATAAGCGATAGACGATTAGGGGGATGAATGAATTCATAATTTACGAAAGACTTTTTGGCTATGATTTATGAAAGGTTTTTCTTTCTTTATAGTCATGATGCTTTGCACTTATGAACATAGACGAACGAAATGCTTGCATAACGCCTGGAAAATTATTATTTGATGAGAGCTTTTTTAAATTATATTCATTACATAAATGAAAACTCGAATGGCTTAAAATTCCTCATCATCCGCGTATAGATTCATTTGCAGATTGTGGTAATAATTCATACAAATTTTTTCCTGTGTACAAAATCATTCTTTGCCGCTGTTTGATTGTGAATTATTTTTGCGCACAGTCGTCATATTTGCATGCCCTTGTGAATACGTGTTCACTCCCCTCCACCCACTCGTCTGCCTGTTAGCCAACCTACCAGCCAGCCTTCGTGCGATCCTGAAATGAATGAGCGTGTATTTGGCAACTTTTCCATTTTTCGGCACATTAAGCCCAGCGCAGTAGCAGCACGTTCGTGGCCAACAATTGAAGATTATTAAAAGCGAGCTTGCATCATCAAGCACCACAAATAAATGCCGGACGGACAGATGGACGAACTGAACAATAATTGGCAATTTGGCAATTTCGTTATTTCCACAAAGGCAAGGTTTCGTTCTCGTGCTCGTTTGCGTTTCATTCTGTTGACTATGCAGAATTGCTGTTGTTGTTAAATGAGTTGTGATTATCATTCAGAAGAACATTTTTTTTTCGCTTTCAAAAGGAACGATGTCATAGTACGGAAATTGGCAGGTGATTGGGTTTTGATTTATTCCAGATTTTAGACATTGTGGGAAATTTAGTAAACATTTTTTTTGTATATGGCATGAGGATAATATTATCCCAATGAATTTAAAGGCTCAAAAAATGATGGGCAACATTTATTAAAAGCAGCCTTATGTGCGCGTGGACATTCATCTCATTTGCAATCTTACAAACGTCCATTTAAGAAGCTAAACAAAAGAATTTTGTATCTATGAACGTTATTGTGCTGAATTGTGTCCATACAAAATGATCAGAATTAATAAAACATTAATTAGTGTACTTAATGAAGCTCCCGCTCACCATTGAGACTAATTAGCAACATTAAACTGAATACCTTTCATATGCACCATCAGTTTTTAATTACAAAAGGCAATAGCCGCATTGGCTATATCCACTAGAAGCAACCAAAACATTTTTATACCCCCACACTCACTGTGGCAGGGTATACTCACTTTGTCACAACGTTTGTAACGCCCATAAGGAGGCGTGTCCGGTATGGAAAAGTATATATATTCTTGATCAGCATCACCTCCTGAGTCGATTTAGCGATGTCCGTCTGTCTGTCCGTCTGTCCGTCTGTCCGTCTGTCCGTCTGTCCGTCTGTCCGTCTGTCCGTCCGCACGATAGAGGTCGCAGTTTTGGAGATATCGACTTGAAACTTTGGGTACATGTTTTTCTCGTGAATACTGAGATCAAGTTCGAGAATCAGCTAAATCGGACAAAAACTGGGCGTGGCTCCCATACACCGAAAAAAAAGGTAAAAATTGTTCAAGTCTTTTTTATTGTTGTATTCGATTGGAAATGTTAAGAAACGTATTTTTACCAAGGTCCGAGGTTCCGAAGCCACATATATAAGGGTCTGAATGGGGTCTTGAGACCAAAATTTTTTTTTTGGTGGATTTGATTGGAAATTTTTAGAAATGGATTTTGGACATGTTCCGGGCTCCAAAACCACCTATAATTGGGTCAAAATAGGGTCTTGAGACCACATTTTTTTATATTCGAGGTACTTCTTCCTACAGTGTGGGGGTATTTCAGCTTCGGTATAGCCGAAGATAGTCCACTCTCTAGTTTTTGTTAATATTAAAGCTGAAAAAAATAGAAAAAAAACTCAACAAAAATTGGAGAGACAAATCATGGGAGAAGATGAGAGAAATATTTGCCATTTTGTTTCATTTTAAAAAAACAATTTGCCCTAACAATGAACAAAGTTGACATGTAAAATAATTGCAACTTTTTGACACTGAATTTAATTGAAAATATGTCAATAAAATTTATATTATTTGCAAGTTCGGATCTGTTTTTGTATAATAAATATGAAGAGACTCGCATGGGACAATTTATTGTGTCTTCTGTTTAATAAATTGAAAATTGAGGCAGGACAAAGCAAAATCTCTGAAATGAGATATTTTTGGTATTTATCAATTGTTTAGTTGTCATGGTTACTTTAAAATGACATGGCAGACTTTTAATTTAATTTTGAAATTCAAGCACAATAGATTACTTAAAGCTCAATTGTGAAATTACAGAGTGACTTGGGCTTGTTTTATAATATTTTCCATTCATTTTCCATAGATTTGCCTTTTCTTCTTTAATGTTTTGTTTTAGGGCTGTCTAGGTTTGATCACATAAATCAATGCAAGGCAAACCCGAACGCAAGCACACAAAATATGAGGTGCTTGTATGCGGTCAAGCTGAGTCTGACTGCAATTAAAGTATGCTTTGATCAAACAGCTTTCGCGTGCATGTGAATTGCCGAACTGTGTGAAAAATACGATTACCTTCGGCCTCGCGAGGCTATGCAGTGCCGACCACTGACATAAATACTTCCAATAACACCGAAAAAATAACTCTAAAGCAGTCAAATCGGGTAATCTTGAATATTTACGACCGAATTCAAAAAAATTAAATTTTGAGCGCATTCATTGGTCCCGTTTTTTTGTTTTCATTTTAGGCCAAAAGCAAACATAATCCACCCTTCAGTTTAAACTCTTTTTTTAGTGGTCAGTTTAATATGTTGGACATTTAAGCTTCGGTCTGACCGAAGATAATCCTCTTACTATGTAGTTTAAAATACAATATTGTTGTAATAACATCACTAATTTTTTCTGTGATTATAATAAATGTTTTCTGAAAAGAACAAAAATGTGTACACTATGGCGAATGAGTAACATTTATTGAATAATGAAATTAAATTACTCATACGCCATGATGAGTAATTTCAGTGATGTCACCTAAAATGCCATTTTTTCGGAAGCTTTCCGCTCAAAATTTTTTGTTGTTATTCGAAATAAAAAATCACCCTGCGTTATGTTGCTGTTAATGCAATGAACAAAATTTTTTCAATATATAAAAATTAATTTAAAATTTCGCATACGCAATATATTAAGTGTCACACTCTGATTTTAATCCTTGTATTTAAGGATATTTGTAACTTTTTTAATGTAAGGTAAGGGTAATACACATAACCAACCGTCCCTATCATAACTTGTGGATTTTATTACATTTCTGATACACAATACAAATTGGAGTTGCCACATTACTGATCCGATGCCTTCAATTAGGCTATTACCTTTTAACCTAAGGAAATATTCCAAGAGCCGCTTTCTCGGAAACCAACTGCATTAGGATTTCTCTGTCTTGATACTCATAAGCTACTTAATTTTCCTTCTATCCAACATATTTGCCATCCTTTATTATCTACAGACTAGTCAGAGCGGGATTCCAAAATTTAGTTGCATTTTTGTTAAAAAAAAACTTTGTGTGTCCCAAGTTCAATAAACAATTACCATTACCTTGGAAATTACAAACATTTTCCTCTGTCCTTAAAACAGATAAGATCTTTGACAAATATGTCCACGTTAATTGGCACTTTGAGATTAAACATTAAATTACACTAATGCAGTGCGCGCCATTCAATTGTCGCTGCTCAATTGTGGAAATTAAAAGATTAGTCAAAAATTTAATTGGAAAATGGGAATATCGCGCAAAACAATTAATCAACAGGATTGCTGGATATCTGAATGGAAGGACAATGAGTTTAACTTGACACAAGCACCTTCGAATAGAATAGAATAAAATTGAAATGATTTGTTCGTCTACAATTGGTAAATAGTAGGTAGTTACCATTTAAATTTATAAAATGACTAGAATTTAATATTTATTTATACACTCAGAAAAACACACCATCGTATGTATTTCACAATTGTTTCGGTTTCGTGAAACAAACTTTTCTAATCTAAGATTTTCTTTTCTTTTTTCTGTGCATAGGTGTGCTACTTTACAGCTCGTGTTACAGGAAATACAACAAATTTCGATGATGCCCCCATTTTGGGCATGGAGCATGCCACGTGAATATTTCGCACTCAAAATACTTGGAAAAGTACCCAAGGGAGCTGCTTAAAAAATGTAAAAATGAAGAAACACATTTACACATCCTTACCATGCACATCCTTACCAACGGATGTCGGTGCGATGTTGATGTGAATGTAAAGCATGCAAGCTCCGGCTCATAACGGATATGAAAATGATTTCCGCAAACAGACATTTTTGTTTGCTATTCTAACTAGCGGCATAATTATATGGCGTACGCCAAAAATACCAGCAACAGTAACGACAACAACAATACACACTGTCTGCAGTTACTAGTCTCTACTCTCATGTCTGTCAGTCTGTGTTGCGAGCAGTTAGTCAGTGTTGACTGTGCGATTGTCGAGTAATGTCAGCACACATAAACACACACACACACACACACACACACACACACACACACACACACACACACACACTCACACACACACAGAGACTCACGAATAACACAGCGCTCTGTTTAAACGAATTTTTAATAGAATTCCTACAGCACACGAATGTGTAAGTGTATTTTTGTTTTTATGTGTGGGCGGTTAGGTTTAGGCAAATGCAAAGATTTTTTTTAGAGGAAATGTTGCGCTAAACTGAAAGGAAAAACGTAAAAAGGTGGTTTTGGGCAATGTACGCCAATGGTGCTTGTGGCTTTTGTTGTTTTTTTCTCTTTTGAGCGAAGACGATTTTTTACTTCTTCTTCTCCCTATATTTTCTTTTCTCTTATTTTTTAGTATTACTTTGATTTGCTTTACTTTGCCGGAAAATGGCAATAATCACAACAATAATGCAAATGCGGATTCACACATTCGAAGGAGATGTGCTACTGCTCGTTTACACTTTATCGCACATTGTGTTTGGCTGCCGTGTGGATTGCCAGTATGTGTGTGTCTAAATGTTGGTTCAGTTTTTATTATCACCATTAGTAATGCCAAGCGGAAAAGTGTGTATTTTCACACGTTTCATCCGTTTCTACCTTCGCCCTTGCAGCCACTAAAAAAAAACATACAAATTGTGCTTTGGGCTACAAATTTCGGTTGGGATTTAAGCACCGAAATCCGGGGTGGCCCCTTAACAAGTAACTTATAGAATCTGTATTGAGAAGTTTTTTTTTTTATAGAATCTTCTTCTTCTTCTGAAGGTTTTCGGGGAAATATTTAAATTATTGATTATGCCAAGCGTAGGAGTAGAGTAGAGGGCAATAATATTAAAATTCGTTTGAAATCTCCAAAAGCAACCCTGGAACAAACAAGTCATATTATAATGAGGATGATGTTAAGCCAACCACCCCACGGCCGCTCTGTGCATAGCATATACCTACTTATGTTTGGTTGATTATTTATGTGAGCAAACATTTTAAAAATTCTCGGTCAATTCAATGGCTTCCGAAATCTTAACGAGCCGTTCATTCTGGAGAGCACACAACGGCAGTTCTTTTGCAGAATTTAAAAAAAAAATCACCTAAAAAAAATATAGTATATTTAATGTGGAGGAAGGAAGGAACAAATCACAGCAGAAACTTTTCATACGCATTTGTTTCCTTTTTTTTTTGCTAACTTTTATAAAATGTTTTTTTTTTCTTTACATCAAAAAATCCAATTAGCACACTTTTGCCGGATAACGACCACTTGTAAGCATTCAGCCACATACACATACTCACTGTCATGTTCACATTGAACATAGTGCTGCTCTACCATTTGCACACGTCTCTCTTCTCGTTGAGTCGTCACTTCATTCACAAAAAGGCCACACTTTAACCCATTTTACCGTTACACTTTTCACACGTTTGTCTTTCATAATAAAAAATAATAAAAAAAAATAGCAAAAAGCAACAACAGAAAATACTAAATAAAACGAAAGCTCCCCTTAAATTCCAATTAAGTTAAAATTTTTTTTTTATTCATTTTAATGTTTCATAGTGTTGCATTAGAGAGGAGTGTAGTGCAGCGACAGACGTGTTTTTGATTTTTTTTTTTTACTGCCACACTTGAGAGTCTTTCATGTTTTTTTGTGCTGGTGAATTTATGAAATGTGTTATATCATTTCTTTTTTTTTAATAACTAATTGTGGCAGAGTATAGTAGTAGTGAAATGCACCTCAAGTTGTTTTAAGCTTTATTATAAAATAATAAATTAAATTAAATAAACCTAAAAAATTTAAGATTTAATTTATTTGCTAATTGAAGCTATGCGGTATATAAATTTGAATTAAAGTGATAACGGGGGGATTTGCATTAAATTAAATATGAATCGAACAGTTCTTACACTAAATTATTCTATAATTAGCCATCATTATTTGGATCCAATTAATTAGCTTTACGATGATTTCCAGTCGGGGAAAGTGTAGTTCGGAGGGAGGTTTCAGCTTCGGTACAATCCAGTGTCCAACATCTGGGCAGATCTTGTGTCCAAAAACTGACCAGCTCTGCTATTCAGACATAATATTGCAAAATGAACCGCAAACCATACAATGGAATACAATTTTTAACGTACGAACATTGTGGTTATGTGTCTGAACAATCACTGTCCAACCGCTGGACAGGCTCCCTTACCTACTAAATTAAGTGTTACTAATTTTTTATAAATGAATTGTGCAATCTAGACGAAAAACGGTGACTGCCATCGTATTCAGCAATATAAAGAACATACATCAAACCTCTTTAACATTTTTTGCCGTTGCATAGTGTAATAAATCGACCACAATTCAAATGAAAAAAGTCACATAAATTTGAAATATAATTTTTGGGGCCATTTTTTATATGGAATTTTTAGGGCCATTTTTCCGTTTTTTGCTAGCAATTTCTCGCAGTTTTGCCACAACATCTGAAAATGAAACTATCGACTTTGTGAAAAAAATTCCACTCAACCAAGTTATTTATTGCCAACGACATTTTTTTATTAATTTTTGTTGGGGTTTTTCAATAAATAAAAAAAAACCTTCACAGTAGATTTTGGCACATAACTGAAGAGACACCAGCGTTTGTATCTGTTGCTTCTGTTGCTGAATGAACGAAAATTAGCTGTGTGGAAATGTTTTATTCTTTTTCAAACCCTACCAAACGTCACTCACAATCTTAAGAATCACTCCAAATGAAAAGAATACATTTTGGTTCAATGAATGATGTCCAAGGACTGGCTGCCCGCAGGTCTATTGTCTACTTAATTTCAATTTTCCTTGCCAAACATTCAGTTTCAAAGCTCTAATGTGCAGGTACTCAAATCTCTTGAAAACGAACCCAATACTGGTCCAAACCAAACAAGGACTTATCCCACTCGTGTCCTTGCAAAATGAACCATTCAACTCTTGCCTCATTCAACGACGACAAATACCTTGCAAATGGCTCACAAAAATACCAAATATGTTCGAGCAGAAATTAATGGCCAAATAGAAGAACGAAAAAAAAAACGAAGAAGAAGAAGAATTGAAACAATTGTGCTACAATTACCAGTTGAGGCATGTGAAATTCTAACAACAACAGTTGCCAGCAAAAATGTCCATTGTTGTTGTGCACCTATGCTTGAATGTGTTTTATTGCGGCACAAACACAATCAGCACACAACAATCCATACACAACACACACACACACAGACATGTACAATCAAATCAGTTAATTACGTTGTTGTTGTTGTTGTTGTTGCAAATTTTGTGCTAAATTAAGCAATTTCCATGCAGCAAACGAACTGTGCGAGTATTTCGTGGAGAAAATGACGACGACGATGACGATGGAGATGAAGGTGGAGACAAAGAGGAAGAAGAAAGAACAGCAACAGCAAACAACAACAGGCCATGGTAACGTTAACATTAACAACATCGACCTTTTGTGCCTGACCAGAAGAGTGGCTCGTGTGCGGGCGTGTACGAAGAGATGTGCGATTTGATGAATGAAGCTTTTAGGGAAATTACCTGTGCGATGCTGCAAAATACTTTAAAAGTGTATAGCACAAAAGCTAATTTCAAAAAGTTTATTTTAAATTCTCCTCAGTTTCGAAACAAGGAGGCTGCCTTAATAATTTCTTATAATACATATGAAATTTTTCTATAAATATTGGGAATTCCGTGACATATCAAATGCACTTTCGAGCACATTCTGGCACTTTCAAGGTCTCCCCCCACTGCAAAATTATTGCAAAAATTGCGCTATTTATAATTTTTCTATACGCTCATATCTCAACTCTACTATGGACATACGGTGCGGAGAGGCGCAAAAACAGCGTATATTTTCAATGAGAAAATTTCTGGAATTTATTGCCTCTAACGATTTCACTTGGTACACTTTCGGGGTGTTCAAATGCCATTAAAACTTAGAGCCAAGCGAAAACGTCTTTATGTTTGTTTTTGTATGAGCTCGTGTCGGTGTTTGTGTGTGTGTTTTGCGAATAAAGTGTGAAAAGCGTTTTTTTTTTATTTATAATCGGAATTTTGCTAGCATTTCCTTGAAGCAATCGAAGAGACAAAGGAAAAAAATAGCCTTAAGGTGGTTCGATATTAAATGGTTGAGTGCTTTTGCTCGTGGAAACCACCAAGAAAAATGCTTTAACACTTTTTCTTCTCTGGCAAAAAGAATTCAATTACACTGGGCATTCAATTTAATACACTCATTCACCTTTCATTTCGATCAATTCCGTAATAATAATTGAAAAATATATTGGTTGCATTTAAAGTGGCTCACAAGTGACTCTTATTAATTCCTCTATTTCCCTCTCTTCCAGTACCCACTTAAGCCGTATTGCAGCCTCTTGGCAATTCTCACCTTTAAAATCAGTTTCGAAAACTTTTCGCCTGGCTTTTATGCGGTGGAAAGTTTTCATCGCTCTAAATTAACTTCCGTGAAATGTATGCAAGTAGCTCCTTCACTCAACCGCTAAGCCTTATTTGCCGCAACTACTTTAAATAGTTTTGATCTCAATGATTAACCAACTTTTTGCCAGCTACTACTAACTTTTCGTAATAATCTCAACCGAAACAAATAAACCTATAACCAAAAACTGGTACTTATTTTCAAGAGTAAGTATTTATTGGAATATTTCGCCTCGGAGTTGCTTCCTCCACCCGAGCACTGCGCACTGCTCTGTCTACAGAACACTTTAGCCATCTCCGAAAAAAAAGAAGGAAATTTATGGCAACAAGACATCCTTTATGTTAGCTAATTTGGTACGATGGTAGAATTTTGCACCTTCTGGGCAATTTATGTCATGACGATAAGCGCGATTATCCTTTAATAGGACAAACGGAGAATAAAAGTGTACATCAAGCAAGTAGAAGTGATTTATGCGGTGCAGCAGTTAATGGACAGGATGGGATGGGACAAGAGCTATAGGCTATGGCACTGGCTAGGTACTTGTTAGTATAAGTTTTGTCGATGCAGCAAGGTCGTCGTCGTCGTTCTTTTGTGAAGCAAAAGAACACGAAAATTAAATTTATGGTTATTCCGAAAGTTAAGCCCCAATTGACAAGGTTATTTTGTACTCAGACTTAATTGAATTGAACATGTTTAAAATTGAGATAAGCTTAAACGTAGGTAACATGTACGAACTTCGAAGAAAATTCAAGCAACAATGAAACCATGAATCAATGAGTAACCTCATGGAAAATGCAGGAAAATAGTAACTGACAAAATTGAAATAGAAAGGGTAAGGCGATTTATCAGAGCTGGGGGTTTGATGGTTTATAAAATCAAGCACTTCCCCTTCTTTCTACTTCTATTTGGATGAGAACCACGTCTATCTTGAGAAATACTGACTGGACAGTCGAGTTCACACATCATAAGCTGCTATACAATGAAAATTCTTTGGAAGGCCGACTGTTAATTAAAGTCTACAAACACTTTTCTTTGAGTGTTATTTAGCAAATGTGCTTACGTAGTTAGTAGCAATTGGCACACGAACCAACCCAACTGAATAACATGTGTGCCTCTCCGAATAATGCACAACAGATTAGGAGCAACATAGGCATAACGCAGGAAATGGAAAGGCACAAGATGTGACTTTTGTTGTGTTTTGTGAGTACCTCAGTTTATAGGATCAAGACTTAAAATGCCGTTGGGCATTGTGTAATGCTCAGGTTATTTTGCGAAATTAGCCTGGGAAAATTTGTGGATTACGATAAACCGATTTCAATTGTCCATTCTGTTCAGGGGAGGGGAAGAGGAGGAAGTGTGTGCATGTAAGTCGTTGGAGAATATGGTCGTATAATTAATTAAATGCATTTCAATCAGCGCCCACAGCGCCTTAAATTGTTGAAGAAGCCACACGGAAAATGGTTGGATTCACCTATTTGATAAATTGTTAACGTTGATATCGATTCTTTTCTGAAATTCAAGCTGAAAAAAATTACTTTTTATGCAATTGAAATAAATTTACCTCAGTTCACTTTCTACAATTTATCAAATTAATTTCATCAAATTGTGACCTTAGCATATTCCTAGTTGATATAGAAGAGAAGAAAAAGATGTCATCACCATTACGTTTTGTGGCGAAATGCATACAAAGGCAAAATCTTGCACGAATCCTCAAATTATTGACCGCTTCAATAACCACCACAGCGCCAAGCTGCAATGAAAAACCCACAATGGTGGACATTGATATGAGCACCGGGGAAATGATGTATGAAGATAATTTCAATAGACCAAACTACAGTTTTGAGGAGAAAACCATCACCGCAACAGGCATCGATGGCATACCGATAGCTCCTGTTGACATAAACCCCTGGGCGGATGAGGAAGAGTCCGACTAAGTCACGATGGAGTTGGAGCAAGTCGAACATGGAAACAATTGACGATTGATTTGTACAATAATTTCAATTATATTTTATTGATAATTTTCACAAATTAATTCATTTTATGAAATATAAATTTTATGCATTAAAATTGCATAATAACAAAAAATTGATTAATAAAAAAAACTCTTTTTTTTACGATGAGCAATGTTTCTTCGGTGATGCTCCTTTGGAACTGGTGTCCTTGACTTTTCGCTTGCCAATTGCCTCCTCATTATCCGCTTTGCCCGTCTTCACCTCTCTATTTACTTTACTGCACTCATTCGTTTTATATTTTCCTTATGCACCGTTTCATGTACGACAATTCGTTGCGGATAGTCCATACCCAGGACGCAGCCATACTCGCGTTGGGCACTCAGCGTTGCCTTCCAGGGTTCGTAGATGCAGCCTGCCGGATATTTGGCCAATTCGGGTACATATTTTCGTACATACGCTCCCGTGGAGTCGGTTTTCTTGCCAAACGCCACCGGACTGTAGACACGGAAATATTGATGGAAAAACGCAGAGGCCGACAACCACATCCAGTTGCCGGCATTCAAGGCCCAATCTGCGTCCAGCAAAAGTTCCTCGAACACGTTTTGGCCCTCCTCCCAGCTAATCCATAAATCGCCACGCGTTAAGAAGCACGCCACCGCATGTCTGGCCAAATGATGAATCCAACCCTCTTGACGCAATTGCCGCATTATGGCGTCGATAAACGGATAGCCGGTACGGCCCCAAGACCATGCTTCCAAATGATCCGCATTGGTTTGCCAGGGAATTTGCATGCAGAAAGCATTGCCCAGCATTCGATTGAAGTTGGGTTCGGACGCTGCTGCTGTATAGTAGAATTCCCGCCACAACAATTGACCCATCAGGGAGACGGGTGGCTGAGAGTGCTTTGGATGTCGCTTGAGGCAGGCCTTGAGACGCTGGTGGAAGAGGCGTGCACTCAGACAGCCAAATTTCAGATATGGACTCAGTACTGTAGTGCTCGGTTCAAGTGAGTTAGGAGCGGTTTTGGGCTTCTCGAAGGTAGCCACCCAGGACTCGTTAGCAAGAACAGCGTCTAGTCGGCGTAAAGCTTCTGATTCTCCTGGATTCAATAGAAAGTTTTCATTTGATGTCTTCAAATTATAAAAATAAATTCATGTTTACCACCAGGAAACTTGTTCTCTCCCAACTCTCCCGGATGCTTGACCATCTCTTCCATACTTGGGACGTCATAGCATTTTGGATTCTGTTTTTCCTTTTCATCTAAAACCAGTTTAATGTGTGATGCTAGCTTCTCGGGCGTGTCCAACGGCTGCGCCACTTTCAGCTTTTCCACAATTCCTAAAAACTTCTGGTAAGTCAGCGGAGCTTTGCCGAAGTTCTTCTGAATTACCACTTCGGGATTGTATATTGTGTGAGAGCAGAAAGTGTCAACCTTAACCTGTGCCGCTTTGGCCAATTTTGTGATCTCTGCATCGCGTTTGATAGCATATGGTTCTATGTCTGATTCAAAGGTCAACAAATGAGTATGCCATTCGCTGAAGAGGCGGGGGAATACATCGACTGGCGTCCCACGCACTACATACAATCGAGTGTTGAGTAGCTTCAGTTGGTTGTCAAGATCCGCGAGAGATTGTTGAAGGAAGCGCCAGCGATTTGCACCTACGCGCAGCCATTCCAGAATGCCCGGATCAAGTATGAAAATAGGACGAACGCAGCACCTTGAGTGGGCGGAATTGGCTTCCGAAAAAACCTGTTGCGAAAAACGGTAAAGATTTATAACCAAAACCCGAAACTGAAGCATTTACCTTACACAATGCAGGATTATCGTGGACACGCAAACCTTTTCGAAACCAGTGAATCAGAGTGAATTTCGTATCCATTTTATTTAAATTTTATTTGAATTTACAAATTTTCTAAAATGTGCATTTAAAGAACAATAACAATTCAAGTAAATAATGGAATGCAACGATGAAGACAATCAGCTGTCGTTAAATCGATAATTTCATTTCATTTGCATTTCTTTAATCGAAATGCAAAATGCAACCCTGTTTGCCATTTTCTGTTTTGTTGTGTTCTCTGCTTTATGCAATTTCGTAAAGCACACGTCAGAAAAAAACTCCCTCTCTTTTTCTGTCAGAATTTTGACGTTTTGATATGTGAGAATTTTTTTATTTGTCGGTCGTTTCTCGAGCGGGCAGAACGATTGAATTTTAACAAATGTATTTCAATAAATTAGCAACAATTACAGCCACCATTAGTTTGAAATCCAAGTGAGGAGCGATAGTGCAAAAATAAAAGTTCAAGAAATAGTGTATGAAGAAAAAAACGTGCCAAAGAAAACGTGAAAATGTGCAGTGAAAGCAAAGCAAAAGAAAATTGAGAAAAAAAATTAAATCAAATTGAAATTGTTTAACAAACGCAACAAATGCAATTTCCCGTGAAATAGTCGAGTGAGTGTGTGAGCGGAAAGGAAAATGCGTTTTAATTTGCATTTAACTTATTGGAGCCTGCTTTCGATTACGTTCATTTCAAGGTAAGGAGCACTATTGCGAAATTCGAAACAAATAAAATTAAAATTTAATGAAATTTTCACTTGCAGCTGCTGCTTGTTCTTCGTCGTTGCCTCGGAAAATGCAAAGTATGTGCCAGCGACCACTGGCGCCACACTCGTTGCCCCCGCCGCTGCACCCTCGGACGCAGGTGCTGCCGCCCAGCAAAGTCTGCCAATTTATAAAAAAGTGAAAAAGCCAATCGAGACCCCAAATCCGATCGAAGCTACCTTCCTCCCTGCGGCTCCAACCGTCGTTCCGGTGCCACCATTAGCTGACGAAGTCAAGTCTTCGGAGCAGCAAAGTATCGCAAACGACAATATAGAACCGATTAAATTGAAAGCAGACGCTCATGTTCCGCCCTCTTCGCGTCCCCCTACCGCGAATAAAATTAGTGATGCCTTAGTGATACCCATCAATGGCGAAAATGGCGGTGTGATTAGTGAAGTGCCTAAGGCAGAGGACGAGCCGAATGTAGTGCATAAGCATGACGTGTCGAAAGGTGCGGAAAAACAGCAGGTGAAGAAGCATTCCGATGCCGCTGAACCGAACGATAAACGCGACGAAAGGTAATTTTTTGTTGTTGAGATCTCTGTCCATTCATATATCTAATATTAGCAAACATCTCATATCGCGTAGTTTATGAGGTTACTAGTTATATGGGAAAATGCATGTATCTCTCTTAATCTGGTTTCATTTCATACAAAAGTACATTCTTTCTCAATGCATTTCCGCTGCTTTGTGCAGGCATCGTGAAAATCTTTGTACATAACAAGTTGTGCGTGTGTAGTTGTAGATTAAAGGCAACTGCATGAAGAAGACATGGTGAATGAATGAATTTAATTGAGTTAAGCGGGTTTCCCATTAAAAATACATTTGAGGAATGCAACCACCACCCTCGCCATCAGTAGCGGGGAAAATTGTTCAATTCAATTTGAACTTGAACCGCAGCGACCGCCGCATTTCTTGTTACTTGCTGGCGGCATTCGTCTGTACTTCTGCACGCGTACAATAGCTTCCTAATGCAAGTCTATGCGATTGTTGAAATTTTCGTTTATTTTTAGTGTTTATAGAAGAGAACAACTATTTTCCGGACCACATTTCCGTAATGGTTTCTAAAAGTAAATAAAAAAAATAAATGCAATTGAATGAAATTTTACAATTTTGACTACATGTTTAAAAGAAGAAGAAGAATGTTACACATTTTTTTGTCAGTTAATAAAACAATTTAGAATGATATCTACCCTAAAAAAATATCTCTGGAGGATTAGGTAGTTTCATACATACTAACACGCATTTTTCAAATTTCACAGAAGAAGCAATATTAAATATTATTTAAAAAACAAATGACTCTGCACAAATCACTTTTCATTAAATAAACAACTATTTGTTTTCTATTTCCATATTTAAATTTACGCATTTCTTTGCAAAAAAATGTCGCATTAAAACTTAAAAAAAAAAGTGCAAAATTTGTATTTTTTCTATTCTCTGTACACATTTGGCCTGGCACGTGTGTAGTTCGTTTGTTAGTCGTCATCATCGTCTCTAACACGGACGCTCTAGCACTTCCTCTGCCCTTGTAATGTAAACAAATTCAATGCCCATGCGAGTGAACTATTTTTTTGGTAGTGTGTGCGCTCGCTATTCCAACTACTTATTTACTTAATGGCTTCATTCAGTTCTTATCTTGCATTTGACAGCTGAAAACTGTGACTAGCTCGCCTTTTCGCCTCAATTCAAAGTTCTTACTTAAGTGTGGTTTGTTTATTGATTGTGTGAGTTCAATTTGGTTTTGATGGTTGTAATTTTGGTCGTTATTTGTTGTGAATTAAAAATAATGTATTGTTTGCTTTCACAACAGTTAGTTTCATTGCTCTACTGCCGCGAATTTCAATAAGTTCAAGGTTGCTTCATGTATTTTTAATTCTGTTTGGAGGGCAAATAACAATTGCGGGTGAGTTGTTTTCGTGCGCTCCCCTTTGTGTAATTTGATACTCTTTTGTCACTGACGATTTGTCAAATATTAACATTTATTTATTTATTTTTTTGACAACTTTTTGCGTATTCATTTATATGTTTGACATGTCCACAAAAATTAATTTTAATTTAAAAAAAAAATACATTGACTTTTGAGACTTTTGCGGAAATAAAAATTTTACTAAGCCGAAGGCAAATAGCGAAAGTACTTAACCTCTCTTTTCACTAATTTTACCGCCCAATGTCTTGATTGTGTGTGTTTATACGATTTATTTTATGGTTGCCTCGGTAAATGATTACCTTTTAACGTTTTAACTTTTATTATCTAACTATATTATACAAATCAAATAATAATTGGAAGAATAAGTGAATGAAAAAAAATTATTTCGGTAAAATGAGTTGCAAAACTTTTCACTTTACTTTCTTCAGTGCATTTCGCCTTTATCCCTTCTGAATCTCCGATTCTATCATAAATTTTTATATTGCGAAGGAACTTCTAAGCAAGAGAGGAACATAGCACCCTTATTTTTTGACTAGACTGGCATTTGGGTGCTACTCCTTATTTTATGTATATTTTTCTTTGTCTTTGGTAATCTCTCTAGACAAATTGGCACCGGTGCACTACGAATGAATTGTACATTAGTTACAATCTAGTTAATTAGTTACTTGTGTCTTTACTTTTTTCGCCTTTTCTTGTGTTTGTGTCACCCGCTCTGAGCCACTCCAATGACATCCGTGCAATTGGCATGACAATTGTGCTTTCCTTGGCTACTTAATGGACATCGTGGCAGCCAGAGAAGTCAATTTGACATCTCGACCAGTCACCCCCAAGGGAAAATGCATAACCATGATATATTATTATCATAAATAATTTCAATATAAATCTAATTTTTATGGCACATACCCACGGCGCGCGTCTCGCCCGTGACGTATGTATGTACTTTTGCTTAGTTTCAAGTTTTTAGTTTTCATTTTGCTATTAAAATTTCTTTTGGTCGTAGTAGTTAGTTTTACTTTCTAATTTCTAACCATTGGCGCAATCGGTGGGCACTTCATTGAGCATTTCGTCTGAACAAGACCGCCGTCAAACGCCAACACCAACGCAGTCGAACATCCTTTAAAGGCTTTTTTGAATAACTCAGTGCGCAGCCGCCGCCGCCATCACCATCATCATCATCATGGCTAATGGAAAGTCAAGTCGAACGCCAACGTTCGAAATGTTCACAATATATTGAAAACATGTTCAAAAGCGACAATTGGCGTACACAGGAGAAAGGACATAAAGTTTTTGTCCAGTTGCTTTGTCATGTAACTAGTCGGCTGATGTGTGCACAGTTGAGCACTTTATGCCCAAAATTAATTACAAGACTCGCAGGCGCAGTTTTTGGTCTTTGAAGATTGTGAAATATGAAATCTTTGCCAAAGCCTCATTTATAACACACTTTTATTATATTAATCATCATCTCGCCGATAAATCCTTTTAATTGCCACAAATCAAAAGCCGACGTAGTTAGTAGTTAACTGAGTGCGCCTGCAAGCTTGTCCATCATCATAATTCCATAGTTATGAACGAGCTTTCATTCATCTTACTTTCGTGGATCGTCCATTAATCCTAATTGGTAATGTTATTAAAAGTTTACAGTTGCGTAGCGTAAAAGTTCGTTGTAACTACATGCATACATACATACATAACTGTCTGGCAAACAATCTTCCTTAATTACCTGGCCAAAATTTATTATACATATGAGCCTTTCTTTGCGACACGACTGACCTTTGATTTATCACCACGAAAATGGCTTTATTTAACGCATTGAGCCGCGAGTCAACATCCACGTTTCCCCAAACAATTCAAACATTTCCAAATGATGTCAATTAAACAAACCGAAAAAAAAAAGGAAAGAAAGAAAACTCAAACGAATCTTGTATCCTAAACGCCAAGTGAATTTTTATTATTTTTCACACATACACTTGCGGTACTTTCACTTTCTTCATTATCAACGCAAGTCAAACACTTTATTTACACACAATTTACGAAACTAACGTTTTTTTCTTTCCTTTTATCATTATATATTATATTTTAACCAACTTAACTGCATGATCTTGTTTTTGTTGTTGCTGTTGGTGTTATTATGTGAAAATCATGATGCATGATCATGCGTTGCGTGATCATCATCTTGAGCTTTAAGTGCAATCATTCAAAATACAATTATTTGAATTGAACTTTTTTGCTTCTATCGCCACACTCACACTCTCACACACACACACACACACCGCATTTGATATTCACAACTTTGCGCTTAATGCAAATGATCTTCGCAATCAACTGCGATCACTGGATCAAGTCTGGATGTGGTTGCATTTCTTTTGCATGATCGTTGGCGATTATCCGAACGATCTGAACGATTCAGCCGTTGATGATTGGCGATTGTAATTGATTCGAAATGAGACGATTAAGTGTAATCGCTTGACTAGCTGATGGGCTGTTTGCGTTTTTGATCCGTTCATTCAGCAGCAGCAGCAGCAGCAGCAGTTTTTTGGCTTGACAATGTTTGACATACAATTTAACTTGATAGGAGGGGAGGGGGGGGGGGGATATATAAATGATGGATCACTTGACAGCTGACGATCAATAATTTTGTACGTAACATAAATTACAAAAGTGAAGTACCCAATTTGAAATTTTTGTTTAGAAATTATCCATTAAAAAATAAAGCCCAAAACGAAAAAAAAAACGTATCCCCACATGTAGCTTGAGAAATAGTTTCTTCTATTTAATTTAATTTTGTTTTTCTTTATTTTTCCTTTTTTTTTTTTTTTTCGTTTGCCACAACATATTTTCCAACAATGTTTCATTCATTTGCCAGCGATTGCAACAAATCTCTTTTGTCAGCCAAAACTGAATGAACTGTCGGCTGATGAAGCCGGTTTCGTTGTTTATACATTACCGGCTTTTTTTGCAGCCGGCATCTGATTAGGTTTTTTTTTTCTAGCCGCTACACGGCAATGGCAGACAATATGAATGTGCACCGTAGGCAGTTTACAGTAAATAAAAATACAACAACAACAGCAGCGGAGAAAAAAAAAACCGCACAGGTTATAGTTATGCTCTCGACGTACAAAAATTCACTTTTATTATTTTTTCAAGCTGCTGCCCACTTTAAAACAAAAGTGAACCCAACGCCACCGCCACTCGATCGAACGATCGATCGGCCAAGCCGACTGAAGAGCGGTCGATTCACCATACACAAACACTTGTGTTGTTGCTTTTGGGTGCTCTTAGTTGTGTGTGTGTGTGTGTGTGTGTGCGTTTGTGTGTCCGAAGCAGCTTGGCGCTATTGCTAACCTTTTGCCATGCAATCTCGGGTACAATTCGACAAATTAGTTTGTTGCTATTTTATTTGTTTAACGTTTGCCGATAAATGTACGTACATATTTGCCAGCGACAACAACAGTTTCACTTTTGTTGCCACATCCAGCCAACAACAACAACAACAACCACCTCAACGACAACAACAATGCATAACAATGACAATATTACTTGGCGGTGGCAATTCTTGAGACAACTGCACTCAGTGACACCGACAATGTATCGTTAAATCGTAAATTTGTTATTTCTGAACTTAGGCGTTTGCCTTCGGAAACGCCGTTATATAAGTTTATTGAAGAGTTTTTCCCAAATATTTCTTTTGTGCAGCAGGAAGTGTGCTTGTGATGCGAGTATATCAGTCAGTCATGTTAAATAAGACACTTATGACTTATGACACTTATGTGTATAAATTAAAAATACCCACAAAATCTGTATTTCATTATGTAATCTGTTTAAGTGCATTAGCCGAGGCGGATGCGATATTCACTCGTTCCCATCGAAACGAATATGAAAATATCAATTGAAGACTTCAATCATTGAAAATGGTCTCTGCAAATGACTCATTTCGTTTAAAGTCTAAAGTCTAGACGCGAGACTCTTTTTTAGTGCCTATTTAATTGAATCAATTGAATGAGTGATTCTGCTCGCTGAATGACACGTTGTGACTTTTCATTTATCAAATAGTTAATAGGAATTAATAGATTTGATAAATAAATAAATAACTAGGCGCAATTTAATCAAGTGCCTCATGCTTCGTTCGTTGATTTTCGAACACGAATGTGTCTTGATTATTCTTAGATATGAAGAAAATTAGGAACTGTGATACGCTGTGACTTTTTCTCTGATTAAATTCGATTTGGTGGGCGTATACTTAATTTGTGGAACAATTTGTCGATAGTCATAGACACTGAATTGGTTATGTTTATGTTATCTGATTCTGGTTATACAGTAGTCCCTTCTTCACTCGGCACATTAAACCAATGACAGCAGTTTCGTAAAACAGAGTACCATTCGATGATTTTTACTATGGACCCGTAGCTACTCCGTAGTTATGAGGAATTTCTACACTCTAAAAACGCCTTTCCTACAGCAAAATTATGTCAGAAATGAGTTTGATGAACAATGATCCTATTGCCAAACGTTTAACTTTGCGACTTCATGTAGAGCTCGTAATCCAGCGGCCTCAACCAATGTACTCCTTCCTCTCTAAAATGCCTAGGTTAGTCCCAACTACGAATCACTGACAACCAAACTTCTACAGATGAGTGGAGCATTTGCCTTGATTTTTCCTCAGAAAGATCTCTTCTGCAACTACTAAGTTGCGGTTTGGTTTTGCCTATGTCTACCCACACAAAGCCAAGAACGGAAATTTTTGAGAGGGAAGGAAGTTGGAGAGGAAGCTCTACAAATAAGGAAAGTGTCAGTTCGGCTTTGGTGATGGCTGAGCCTCTGATACATGGAGCGGCTTCCAAAAATTATCTTCGAGTGGATTGGTTCGGATAGTTAACCTATGCACAGAAGTTGAAGAATCACGGGAAAGCTACGAAGGAGTATCATTGGTCATTATGAGTAAAAGTAACTATAAAAGAAAGTCTTAGAAACTCTGAGGGAACCAAAGTTGATCAGACATCAAGGAAGGATGATCGATTGATCGACGATCAATGATGTCATTTCGGAAGCATCAATTTGTATGCTGAATTGTACTCATATGCATATGAGTATAAAATAAAAACACATGCTCAACTAACATTCAACCCACAAAGGCACTATTTTTCATTGCTTTGACATTCCATTTCCTCTGCCATAGTTAGTCTGCGTTTGCGCGTCTGGCGTTTTCTTTCAATTATACCCAAATGAGCCTTTTTTGTACTCCTCTCACTCCAACCAACCAACCAACCAGCCAGCCAACCAGCCAGCCAGCCGTCTGCAGTCAGCCGAAAGACCGCTGGGCACTAGTGACTGGCAGACTGCAGCCATGCAGCAATGCAATGCAACCCACCAGCATTTCTGCAACGGCGTGATTATACTAGGCCGCCACACTGATGCGTAGTAATTCGTTCGTTTGGCGGAAAAAAAACGTCGTATTTCCACCAAAAACGAAAACAAAAACGCAAAACGTTTTATTTTTGTTGTTTCTTTCGCTTTGTGTGTTAATGTTTTCAGCTGCTTTTTCGCATTTTCTTTTCGATTTTCATCAACGTCGCAACATCATCGTTGTCGTTGTCGTTTTCGTCGTCACAGACGGCGCTTTTCTCGCTTTGGCAGTTGTCGTTTATTTACCGACTGCACCAACAACAGCAACAATAACCTACACCACAACAGCTTTTGTTGGTAGTTGGTGCTTTGGCTGCTGCTGCTGCTGTCTTTGCTTTTGCTGAGGCGGCGATTGTGTGCTCCGCAATCGCATTTTGCACACTTGGACCGCAATTATTTCATTTTTCAGCGTTCAGTTCTCATTCAGATTTCCGTCCGTACGTGCGTTCGTTCGTTACCCAACGGGTGCACGCGCGCCCCACTCCTGTGTGAAACGTGTCGACTCGAAAGTCCTTTTTTCAGTGTGCCCACCCACATCCCACATACAAACAGTTGGCTTGGGATACAATCAATTGCTTATAAACTGATTTCATAAGACGAAAGTGTAGAGGATATTATCCTGCGAAAGGATTTATCCTTGAGTGTGGAGTGTCGTTGTTGTGTGTGTGTGTATAAAAAGTGCCAGCAGTGCACCAGCGTACAAATCGTAAATAATTTCATTATCCTTGCGCAAGCAACCAACCGATGTATCCTTGCATATCCTTTTTTTTTAAAACAGTTTCCATTGCATAAATGTGACTTCAACCAAATTGCAAATCGATTCTCCCTTGTTTGGCTCCGTTCACGGCAAGTCGTATTGTCAACATATGTCAACACTTGTTGCATCTTCACTTCGTTGTTGCTGCTGCTGCTGCTGTTGTAGTTGTTGTTTGTTGTTGTTGGTTTCTGTGTTTTCTTCACACTCCTCGCTGCGGTGGTGAATGTGTTAAACGTTAAGCCCCAACATCGCACGACACTTATCTGCTTTGTGTGTACGCCGGTGTCAATTTATGTCGTTTATAAACGGCCTCCGTCCGTCCGTCCGTCTGTCCGCCTGACTCCTTTCTTTTGCCTGCCTGATGTTATTAATCAAATTTAATCAGTAATGCGAGTACCTTGTTCGGCACTTCAAGTTGTCGCACGTTTCGTTAAATGTTGTCTATTTATCGTTTATCAAATGGCAGCATTGGCTTGGTTGTTGGAGTGTTTTGTGTTGTGCTTTTGCCTCGAGTGGTTTTGCATGTTTCTATTTTTTAATATTATCAAATCACATGTGGTTAGTTTATTGAACAAACTAATCAAAATATTTGATTTAAAGCATGTCCAGTGTCGTTATTAAATTGCGATTTAAAAAAACAGTTTTTCTTGCTCACTGAATGAGTCGCACAGATACGTAAAATACATAGTTATGTGTGGTTGGTATGCAATATCAATTCAATAATAAATATATGAATGCACTCTTAATAAATTCAAAATTAGCTATAATTAGTTACAGTTAAATGTGGAATTTATTGATAAGATTTGCTTTAATTGTCTAACAAACTGATTAAGCCTCACCACACAGAGAGAAATGTTTGCAGGAATTGTGTATTATAGTCATAATATTGATCCATGAATAAAAAAAACATTATTTCAAATTTTTTGCCATGAGTCATGAGTACTGATTTTGATTTTATATTCAGCCTTTGCAGTTATGACTACAATCAATTCAATTATGATTTTTGAATTATTAATCAATATTATGACTATAACACACAGATCCTGCAAACAGTTCTCAGCGTGCAGTATTACTTGATTTTATAAAGAGATTTTTGATATGCTACGTCTTAGAACATACTCTCAAAGTTTCAAGAAAAGCCGATAAGTTTTAGGCGTGTTACAGTGGGGTCAAATTTGGGCAAATCGGTTAAAATTTTGTATGGGGTCAAAAAAATAAAATCAATAAAAATACGTTTCAAAATCAGAAAAATAAAAGAAAAAAAAGAAAATAATTTTTTTCTGAATGTTGACGGATGGTAATTTGTTCGGTTTTTTTCCTTTTTTGGAATTTTTGAAATAACTTTTTTATGAAAACAATGAGTTAATTTTTTTTTACTTTTTAATGTTTAATTCACATAATTGCTATATATAAAATCCCATTGTTTGTCTGTCCGGATGTCCAGATGTCCGGATAGTGGACTTAGAAACCTGACATTTTACGCATATGTCCTATGCACCCATTGCTTGAGACTCTCGAACACGATTTTTGATTTTCCAAAAGAGAGCGTGAAAAATGTGCGTATCAGATATAGTAGCTTTCCTGAATCCGCCAGTAGACCCATGAAGCTGCAATTGCGTATAGATTTTGTGTGACTAAAGATTCCAGAGCCCGATTTTTCTATTTTTCCAAAAGGGGACGTGGCAATTCGAAATGTGACCGTGTCGACTGTGGAAAATAAGCTCTCTTGAAACAACCAGAGCACTTTCAGAGCTGAAATTTCACACATATATTCAGTGAAATTACCCCCTCCCCTCCCTTCCTCACCCTGGCGTGGCAGTAGGCGTAATACCTGCGAAGTCGCGGGCATTTCACTAGTATAGAATATTATTCTAACATGTGGAAAGATGCTAAAGATTCGTTTGGATACAACAAACCTTTTTTGAAGAAATTTAAATTTTTACTAGCATTAAAAACGTTTGTAAAAATAATTATAAATACTAAAAACTTGGGTAATTCATTACGTATAATTACTTACTTACGTATACTTAAAACATAAATTCGAAATGCCTTTAATTACGACAATGGTGACGAGGAATTTGGCGAAAGTGAGGTCGTCAACCTTAAAGAGTCTTCTGTCAATAATCTAATAATAATCTTTAAATCTGAGACTTCCTTTGCTTAATGCATACAGGGATTCATGCAATCAGTATGTAACCTCCATGCTATGATATATACTTTCATAACCATTACATATTCCACATTCCTATCACTTTTACTGGTAGTTATTTGGTTCCTACTTTTTACAGTGAAATGAACCCGAATTAAACTGAATGCAATTTCCTAATGAATGTTAATGTGTGCGCGGCACCCAAAGGTGGCATGACCGTTAAGGAGAAACAATTTCAATCATACTAAGCGTCACCTCCTGCAACGGAGTAACTATGAACTAAGTCAACGTTCAGCGGGCGCTCAATCATGTCTTGTCGTCGACCATATGGGACCATATGAGACGTACCAAAACGCACTTCACCATTCAACATTTTTCAACATAATTTACATTTTTACGATAGTTGCCGTTTTACTTTCAATTTTCCTTCTTTTTTCTTTTTTTTTTTTTTAATAATAATTTCCAACCATTTCACGTTAGTAGTTACGAGATAATGGTGGAAAATGTTACCGCTTTTACAAAGTAAAATGTGATGAAGTGGCTTAAATTAAAAATCTTTCAATCATGTGGTTTTATAGCGTTTTTGTGCACCCAACAGCCATTCTAGTGTTGAGCCCAAGGGAAACGGGCTAATTTTTTTTTACTTATTTTCGAAAACTTTCGTTTGCCGTTTAATGTTTATTAGAAGGCATTTTCCTTGCCGAAACTTCCTTAAGTATTTTCTGAACTGATGTGTGTTTCTTTTTTTTATTATGCAATTTCGTTAAATTTTTATACGTTTCCAGCGTCTCTCATTCATGCAAAACGAGTTAACCGCAAAACATTAATGGTTGACCCAATTGTTATCAGTGGAGTAGTGCTTTACATGTCTCGTCGACAAACTTCCTCACACGCAGTAAATCATGCGTTTGACGCGTCACGTGACGCTGCCCGACCGCGACAACGCACTTCCCCCATTTCGCAGCGTTCACATTGCGCCCATCTGGTTTTTAGCCTAAACGTATTTTCACTTTTGCCATTAAATATGGCAGGTTTCATTTTTGTTAAATTTTTCTCTTTTTCAAATTTTCCATCAATATGCATTTGTGTACGTGCGGTTCGTTTTTTACCTTGCGGCATTCGGTTCAATCTTTGCGAGACAAGCCTGAAATTCCTGCAAAACTTGTGGGCTGCACATTTTTGTCGTTGATCCAAATTATTTGCAAAGGCAAACATTTGTTTCGTGTGTGTAGCGTGTGGCGGTGTGTGAAACGTTGGTGTATTGTTTTACGACGACGTAATGCTACTATTTTATTTTTTTATATTTGTTCATGCATTAATTGTGGCACTTTAAATTATGTTCAGCATGTGGCCAGTTGGAACCCACGGAATATATATAAGTCCACAAATTAACTTGTCAGCCAATTCCAAAAAAATATTAAGCGATTAATAGAAAAGTCGCCTGGAAAATATACGACGTGCCTACTGCATTCCTTCAAATAAATACATTTTAACTTTATGACACTTTAGTTAAAAGTTTCCTGGGTCTATTTCAATGTTTTTTACAAGTTCTTCTACACGCCGCTCACACTTTTGCCATTACCCTATATTTACTTTGTTTGGTTTAATTGGTTTTCCGCTATTTTTTCTTTTTTTCGTTTTAAATTAGCAAACACTTGAAACTTTAACAATTAATACCTCCAGTCGCCACGTAACTTGCCTCAGCTTGTGTTTAGTGGCTTGGTATTATTTTTTATTTACTCACTGCACTTTTGCAATTGTTTCGACGTACGGGTGTATTGTTTTCAGTTGTTCGCCAAATCAGATCAAATTTCACAATTGGCGCTCTACAAAGTTTGCCACAAATAAAATGTTGTCGTTTTGACATAACATTTTCAAGAAGTTTGTACCATTTTATAGCTTGCATTTGTCCAATGTTCAGTTGACATTTTACAATAATTTTAATATAATAGTTTAGTAATAAAAGGTCAGGTATTATCAAATGTAATTGAACCGAAAAAAGGTGTAACAATTTCCTTGTCTGGACTGGGATTTATAGAAGTAATTGAACAGAGTCTGATTTACCCGATTTTTTCCAAATTTTTTCCAATACTCGAATATTAAATTACCACCCTAGATTTGAACTGATAACCATCTACAGTCGAATCTGAAGTATTTTGTTTGATAATATTCAAATACTTCATCACACATTCAATATCAGAGAAATTTAATTTATAAAAGCTGTCAACTGTCAACTGTCAAGAACTTCTTACTGTAGTCATAAAATGAAATTTAAATTCCTTTTGTGTTATATTCAAATTCCAGATAACTGTCCCCCTACGCATGCTTTAATGTACGTGTCATGGTGTTTTTCTTTTTTTAATTTATTAATTAACAAAAACTGACGT
Source organism: Heteromyza rotundicornis (assembly GCA_951394025.1). NCBI lineage: Eukaryota > Metazoa > Arthropoda > Insecta > Diptera > Heleomyzidae > Heteromyza > Heteromyza rotundicornis. Next base: position 50,343,552 of record OX596013.1, on the reverse strand, counting down.
GTCCATACAGAGAACTTTCAGCTGATTAAGGCTTATCTATACGGCCCGGCTCACACACTCTACTACTACGTGCATTGCGAATTTTATTGAACTTTTAATAGTTTATTTGTTCAAGTGTTTTTTCACACAAACACCTCAAGAAGGTATTTCATTGATAATTTCCTCAAACAATACATACCACCTGCATTGTAACACTTTGAAGAAGCGCGCCCACAATCAAAAATTAGTATTGCATAACATAATACACACATTTTAATAAATCAAACAAATCGCGTGAGAAAGAAAACAATAAACACAATGCAAACACAATTTGTCATTTTTTGGGGTGGGTCATTGACCAAACTGAAAACTCGCCAAGTTTGTTTTGATTCAAAATTGCAAATCAACAAAAATAAAAAAAATACTTGCATCTAAAAATAAACAGGGACAATAAAATGTGCTATTAAAACGTTAAATTGTAAGCGTCCAACTGCAGCGAGTTCGTTTAGTTGCTGTCAATGGCATTGCAAGTTCGACTTTGTAGCTTAGTATAAAATGTAGCGCTAAACCGAAAGAATTTCAAATTGATAAGGTCCATTGATAAGCAGTACTCTCGTACACTTGTCTGTCAATAAAAATACCATTTAATTAAAATTTAAATCTTCTGAGCATATCAATCATTGAGCGGTAAGGTCAAAAGAAAATTTGTCATAAACAAATTTTTGCAAATTCCATCAAAAGCATAACAAAATATCCACCCACATTTTCCTAATACAATTTATTTTGTTTTCATTGCAATTTTATAATTGGTCCAAAAGCGTTCGTGACACAATTTCAACATTTCAATGTTTCCACCACCATGCAATGTGCGCGGGCATGACTCAACAAAGTCTTTGACATGGTCATTTTGCATTTCAGTGACATTTCATTCCACCCTGTAAATATTTCAAAAGTGCAAGAATGCAAACATTTTTTTTTCGTCAGTCTCTCAGCACTTTTCATTTACCTGGCAGCTGTACAAGCAACAATATTTCATAATTACACCATTTGCAAAATATTTTACAATTGATAACAATTTGTTTAGTGTCATTCTATTATTTTATCTCAATTTATTTTTTTATTTGTGAGATAAAATCTTTTGTAGTGAAAAAATTCCACTGTTCCTGTTTAGCAACTGTTCTACTATATTAGGAGGTAGGAATGTTGTTAACAGAATATGGTTCTGTAGAGTAAAAATTTTCAATTTAGTAAATGACTAATTTATTGTTTTGACTAGTAAACTTTGTGTCATGATAAGCACAATTTTCAATCGCACTTTGGTCTGAAATGAAAGTAGGGTTATGCATTCAAGATTATTAAGTCTACGAAGAAGTAAGAACTGGGCGATGATGAATTTGTTTACAACTCTTGTACTTCTTAAAGTTAAAGAAGTTACTAGCAACATTTCCACATTTCATCGTAACAATTTAAAATTTAAAAGAAATTCAATTCGTATTTTAAGCAATTAGAATTTAGATATTCTATAGGATCTAATATTTTTTGGTTTGTAATAGAATGAACAACCCTGATCCAAAATAACAAATGCACCCGTAATTAGTTAGTCATTACTTCTTGCATCGCCAACGCCATTCACTGGCATGCAACTTGTAGGAAATTCGAAATTATGTTAACTGTCACCCACTACAGTCAAGACTCTTGAAAAGGCAACAAAAGTTATGTCGTTATAGGAAAAAAAAATAGGAAATCAGCAACAATCGCTGCTTCTTTGCACCGAAGTCTTAATCAGGGCTTTCATCACGTAACTTTCAAACGAGCGTCCACCAAATGATATCTAATTTCAAATCGCATCGAACCTGTCGCCAAAACGATATCACGATGGCCATTGGCTAATGCAATTGACTAATCTCGCCGACATATTTCGAATGTTTTCCGCTCTTGGCACAATTTGTCTCTCGCACAAATTTCTTAGACTTTCAAATAAGAGCCGATGTGCAAGCATAAAGATATCTTTTATTTAGAGATATAAATGTAACCTCGTTAAATCGCTTTCAACTGATTTGTGCTCCAAAATGGCCCACTTCACTATTTAAATTGTGAAGTGTTAATTAACAACCTTAACATATTTTAACAATTCAACAATGCAATTCTTAAGCCAACTGCAAGCTTTGTTTTTACATTAAAGCGAAAATTACTATTGTTGATTTTTCGCAAGCCAAGTGAAATATTTTATTTCGGCGCAATTGTTGATATCATTTTGCTGACGACGAATTTCAAGGCATCTGTTTCGTCAGTTGTCCACATAAATGGTATTGATTTTGGATTTTCGGTACGTTTACAGAATGAACAAGTGCTTATTATGAATATTTAAATCATTGTAGAATATATACAGAATTATCTGAATGCACTCAATTCATTCGCCTTCGTGTATTCGCTTAAGTTCAGCTTGTTTTGTTATTGCAAAAACATGGCTAAAACCAACAGTGATTATATTTAATTTACAGTAACTAAATTGTTTTTAGTTTGGAATTTCGTGACTTATCAGTGAACTGACGTGGCTCAGCCAAACACTGTTCGCTGCTGGGGGTGTTCTCCATTTAATAGACCAAACGCGCTTGTTGTGATCGTGTTAATTTTGATTTGGTTCCCGTTCGCATTTCTTTGCTGTTATCGTTGCTGATGTTGACTTTTCGATGTTCGAGTGCTCACAGTAATCGATTCTGTTCAATTTGGTTTAAATTGGTTTCACCCTGAAATCTGTCACATTTATTTGCAATTTGCTGGCTGGTACTTAATTGAATATCGTCACTCCCCAAAATACCAGTGTACCCACGAGTTGTAAATATTTTCAATTTGCAAAATAAAATCTGCCCAAATGTTGCTGCAAATCTTGTCCAACTTCATTTACTGCGAGTTCAAGAAGATCAAAACCAACTTGACCATGTTCTTGGTTTTCTTCTGGGTCATTTGGTTCTCGCAAATTATTGCCATATCAACAATGTTCATGAGGTAACTTTGAATCGAATTGTAGCTCTAAAAATATTCACAAATAATTCCATTTAGCTTAGAGATTAGCTTGTACTGAACTTCAAAATGTTCCGCCTTTTTCAGTTTGCCCGACATCAGCGACATCCCAACCGTCACGGTCATCGACTTGCCGCTGGATATGTTGCAGGCAGCGCCCACTGGCATTGATGCGCTCGTAATCGATGCTTCGCACGATTCCGGGCATCAGCCCGAAAATCGCACAGTGGACATTTTAGAAAACAGCAACGAGGCTATGCAAAAAGGTACATTCACCGCCATTTCACAGAATATTTGTTTACCAGTAGATGACACAACTAAACATATCTTTCCTTTCTCCCACCCAGATGAACAAATCATCAAGATCAACGACTCCGGCGGAGGAGAGCGAGTCGCTGTTGCTAGTGGAGCCGGGGAAATTCCAAGTAAGAGTGAAGAAAACATTCCAGTTGAAAATGGCGCTAGCAACACCACCACAACGCCTGGTCCGCAAAATGCGAGTAGCAGCAGTAGTTCCGGTGACAGTAGTGGCGCCAGTGCCTCCACAGTCAACCTAACCGCCGCTGCCGCCGAAGAGGTGCCCATACCCGTCTTCTCCGAATGGGCACAAAAGCAAATGGAGGCTGCCGAAAAGCAAGAAGCCATGGAGCAGGAGGTGGTCAACACCTCAGCGCAGAAAAAGAATCACACCAATGGCGGGCCAAAGAAACTTCCGCCGTTGAAAATACGCGCCAAGAACTATGCCTCACCCGATTGTGGAGCCAAAATCATTGCCTCCAATTCGGATGCCACAAATACTGGCGCCGTGCTCAGCTCCTCCAAGGACGAGTACATGCTCAGTCCATGCGGCAATCGAATCTGGTTCGTGGTGGAGCTGTGCGAGGCAATACAAGCGCAAAAAATTGACTTGGCCAATTTCGAGTTGTTCTCGTCGTCACCGAAAAACTTCACCGTGGCCGTTTCGAATCGATTTCCCACACGCGACTGGTCCAATGTGGGTCGCTTCATTGCCGAAGATAAACGAAATGTGCAGGGCTTCGAGCTGCATCCGCACTTGTTTGGCAAATTTGTGCGCGTCGACATTTATTCGCACTACTCCAAGGAGCACTTCTGTCCGGTGTCGCTGTTTCGTGTCTTTGGCACGTCGGAATTCGAAGCCTTCGAGACGGAAAATCAGCCCAACGACGATTTGGACGACTTCGACGACGAATTCGCTACGCTTGAGCAGGCTCACGCTAAGAACTCCGAACCCAATCTCTTCAAGTCGGCCTCGGATGCAGTGCTCTCGATCGTAAAGAAGGCGGCCGAAGTGCTTGTGAAGCCGTCCAGCAATCAGAACCAATCGCTGGTGGGCCAAGCACAGAGGCATGTCTGTCATACACCCGCTTTTGGGCAATTCAGCTGTGCTGAATGCAATCGCACACTAGTGGAACGCATCAATAATGCGCTATCGTGTGAATTTTCACAGCTGACCAGCCTGCTGAGTGTGCCGCGTCTGCGCAAAGACCTCCAGCAGACGCACGTGTGTGCCAAACGCTATGGCATCGAAACGAGAGTAGAAGAAGAAGACTGCAACGCCAAACCACTCCAGAATCCATTCGAAATGGATGTAAAACACAGTTATTACATTAATTTATTACCCGCGGAATATGTGGGGGCTCTGTGCCAGCTGTTGGCGGCCGAGCACCCACGAAAATCGCACAACGACTCAGTGCCGGATGCCAGTGAACGAGAGGATGCCGCCGAATTGGCTTTAAACCTCACCATAGATAAGAAAACGAAAAATAATAATTTCAAGATTATTGCACCAACGGAAAAGCAAATACTGAAAGCCGATCCCGCATTTACCATGTCGCCCGACGGTGTTGAAACGAAGCCGAAAACCGATGCTGCTGACATACAGCCAACCACAACGACTGAACGCAATCCCACAACGGAGGACGATCAAATGCCGCGTCCACCCGCAGCTGAAAGTGTGCCTGAATCTTCAGCAACACCGGCGCCCGAAATTCCCAAGGAGACCGCACCCGATGTTAACATTTTCAATGTTTCGCCGGAAGACGCTGAGAACCCCGAACTGGTAGAGTCTTCGTCTACGGAAGTGCCAGTCGAAGGCAGCGGTGACCTAGGGGCTGCAACAACAACTACTGAGGCTAACATTGCAGCTACTCCCAAGAGTGAGGAAGATGCGGGCGCTTGGGACAGTCTGGACAACTTACTGGTGCCCACGGCCGCATCGATAACCACCCCGCCCACCATCTCCAATGGCATCAATTTACAGCAGAAAATCCCAAGTGGCCCACAATCCGAGAGTGTCTTCATACGACTGTCCAATCGCATTAAGGTTCGTTCAAATTTCGAATTCTAATTACAATTTTTGGTTGGAATTCTTTTCAAGGGAGTTTCCTTAAATCATAGAAATTCCAAAATCTTTCAAATCGATATGGGAAAATTAAATTTTTCCCTATTTCCCATCGCCATGACACACTTTCCGAGAATCACCCATAGCCTTTGCTTGACTTTTGATATCTTGCGGCTGGCGTAACTACCCCCGCTGGTGAAAAATTCACCTTCAACATTTTTAGGCGAGTTTTAATGGCAAATTTGCGTGTTTGCCGCGGATTTAGACTTTAGGCAGGCAGGTTGCCTTTGTTCGTTCTTCAAGAAGGTTTGGTTTATTTTCTATGTTGTAGGCTTCACTTCCGCCTTAAGCATGCTATTTGATAAATTTGTTCGAGAGCGAAAATGTTGGCAATACAGTGGGCACATTTAACGAAAAACCCCTTAGGTTACTTTAAGATGTCAGTTGTATAAGACTCACATAGCCCACAGGCTGGGATCATATCAATACCAGAACCTCTACTGTTCCTGTTTGGTTCTAGTCCCAAGGTGGACTTCATAATTATCTCAGTCACCCCTTAGATTAATAAAGTTTCGATTACCACATTTTGCTCCACTGTCCACCCGCTCTGAACCCACAATCACTTGCGACTTTGCGGCCGCAATTTCTGCTTTCATTCTTTAAGGCCATCTCGAACGCATTGCTTGTAAGCGCTCAGTAATCGTTTAGCTCACTTTCGATTCACACTGAAGATATTTTCCCTACTCCGACAGGCACTCGAACGCAACATGTCGCTGTCAGGGCAATACCTGGAAGAGCTATCGCGTCGGTACAAGAAGCAAGTGGAGGAACTCCAGCAAACGCTGACGCAACAAACGCAAACGGTGCGCTCGCTGGAAGATCACAATCGTCGCCACAGCGAACTGGAACAATTACTGGCGCAACGCAATTCCCAGCTCAAAGACGAACTGGACGACCTGTCGTTGCAGGTGCATGCCTGCATTGTGGTCATCATATTCGTGGGTGCGTTCGTCTTCCTTGTCCTGATGGTGGGCATTCTCTTCTATCGCTCCATGCGTCGAGAGACCAAAGAACTACTTTCACTGCACACAAACGGTGGCAAGCGGAACGCCAAGACGACAACAGTCTCCTCGAATCAAAGGAAACTGAATCGTCGCAAATCCTTCGAGGATTTCTCCGATCACCAGCAGACGCTGAGTAAGGGCGGCGAAAAACAACGCCGGCCAAGCGAAGAGGCTGCCTTACTCATTCTTAAGGAATGTGGCGATATTGAGACGATTGTGGGCGACACAACGCAGTCAGATGCGGTCGCTTCCAAGCGGGGCCCACAACCACGACAGCGCAAGGTATCAGTTTATGGCGGCAGCGGCAGTAACTTAAATTCGGGCCAACAGAATAACAACAGCAGAGCAAACAAGCGCAAAGGTGAGAAGCACTCGTGGCCGAATACGGAACAAGCACAGCAGCAGGCGTGGCAACATTTGGAAGAGCTGCAAGCAGACGATTGTGATAAGTTCGTCGATGCAGGTAAGAGGGAATTCCAACTTCATTTAACACTAATTTCATGGACATTATATTTTCCGTAGAGACGCTCTCGCGCCAGCAAAGCCTTCGTGACATCCGACTAAAGCCGAAAACGAGTCACTTGGCCATCAATGGCCAGCATATGGATCACCACAAAAGCGGCAAATTGAAAAAGAAGACCCAAAACTTCAAACGACAAGAATCTGCTCCGAGCGAATTCCACTCCGCGTATGAGCCACGCTTAAATGTCACCGCCCCAGGCCAACTCAACGCGGCCGGTGACTATGAGGAAAATCTAATACTAGACGAGGATGATTTGGACAACTTCATACCGAACGCCGATTTGGTATACAATGAATTCATGCCCGATGGTCCGTCGGGCTATCAAATTGTTGGCGCTGGTTCGGCGGCTGCCGCAGCAGCAGCGGCTAAAAAGTCCGAAAAAGCCACAACAAAAAAGACGCGACGCCTCTCGTCGCCTGCCTTCTTCAAGTCACCGTTCAGCAAGAGTCTGAAGACAAAAGCCTCAACCGCAGCCACATCAAAGGCAAATCCGTCGCATGAGTCCACTTCGTGGGAATGGTATCGCTCGAAGAAGTCCGAGGCGCAACAGCAAAAGAACCTGCGCACTTCCATATCGGCGGGTGCGGGTGGTTTCCTGTGTCGTGCCACATCGCCGGCGGTCAGCCTGGATTCGTCTTCGTTGTCGGAAATCAATTTCCCCACAAATTCCACAGAGAATTCTTTTCGCATTTTGGAAGAGGCCATACTGTCGTCGGGCGAAAGTGCCACCACAACGAACGGTAATGGCGGCCAGAGTGCCAGCAGTGGCGGTAGTAGCAATCGTAGTTCCACCTCGACCTCATCGTCGAAAAAGAAAAATCGCAGTTTCAATAAGATCTTTCGCAAGGTCTTCTAATTGCACACGCAAACGTGTATGTAGCTAGCGGCAGCGCGCGCTCGCCAAGACAAATTTGAATGTTGAATTATTTTTGTAGAAATCACGAGGCAACTGTATGAAAGTTTAGATATGCTCTTGCTTGCGATAGGCGTTTAGGTAGTTTAATGGCGAAAGAGGAATGCTCTGATTGTTATTGTTGTTAAAAGTATAGGGATTTACCCTTTTTGTTGAAATGAAAATTGAAAAAGCGCGGATTGGAACGAATGAATGGGAAATTGAAAACGCTTCGAGAAATTTGGTATCGGAGAAAAGTGGAGCGTTAAAGCAGATTTTGTTCAGGGTCTAGGGCTGCATCTTTTTTTAAACACTTTTGTATTCCAGGCTACTGATTTTAGTATTATTTCTGCCCATTCGATGACATGACCTCTGTGTAAATAAGGGAGTGTTGGGTAGGTTGGGAAACTTTTGGTTTTTTTTGAGATTGTATAGGCAACAAATTGTATAGAAAATTTAGTTTGGGACAGCATCTGAAAGTTCTAGAATTCAATTAAAAATTTTGGCGAAAACAGTTCAGCAGGGTTTTCACTTGTTTGCCACGATGAATGTAGAAGATATTCGATTTAAGGGGAGTAGATATCATTTCTTGCGTAGAGTAGTGGAAATTTCTGTCAGGGTAGTACATTTGTAAAAGCAGTACAAATCGTATGACTGGCATAAAATCTTGAGGAGTAGATTTCTTACAATAGTAGTAGAAAATACCCTTGAGGGGAGTAGAAAATTTACTACCGAAGTAGAGAAGTAGAAATTTAAAAATCAACGCGAGAGTAGTAGAAATAATCCTTATTTAAATTTAATTTGTCAAATAAAAAAAACCGTCGGTATTTCAACCTAACCAACAACCCTTACATTTTAAAACTTTTGGAAGTTTTCTCGCTTTTAGGTTTACTAAATTTAATCGTTTTTGATGGAAACTTTTTGACCCTTTTTTCTTCCCAATTTATAATATAATTTTACTGACAATTTGTGTGATTGAGCTTTTGTTATAGTTGAGATTTTTTTCGAAAAAAAAAACTTATGGCTTAGTCAGAGGTGGTAAATAGGATTTTCATTATTGTTGGGAAATCACATTCTATATTGCAAGAAGTCCTTTACAAGCACAAGTTAACGAAATTATTTGTGTATGTTTTTCATTTACAATAAATTTACTTTAATTCCAATTGGTCCTCCCACTGAGCTGGGCGTTATTAAATTTTGCATTCAACATTCAACGTTAAGTTACTGAATTGATAGTACAACTGCTACATGCGATTTTCTTACATTTTACCCTCACAGTGAACTCCAGAAATTGCTATTACTCATTGCCAAGGTATCCTTTATTCAAAATCGTTTTTTTTTGTTTAAGTTTTAATAAGAATATTGGCGTACGCTGTCATTACATTCATTCCCTTTAATTAACATTAATTTCCTTCAAGTAATTTTCATTTGAAATTTGTTCATTTACAATATATATTTTGCATTTAACCTAACTGTAAATAAGAAGATTCATTCATTGTAGTAAATGTTTTTTCATTGCTATTCAAATTAGATTTAAATTTAACTAATTTAAGTTACATCGATCGGTTCATAGATTTGGCATAATTAATTCAATTTAAATTGCATTTTTAAGGCTACATCATTATTTTTTCCTTTTCTCTATTTTATTTTACAATTTTTTATTTTTAGTCAATAAATACGATAAAAGCTGACGAAGTTTGCAAAGTCTTGAGAAATGAGTTAAGAACACTTTTAAAATCATCATGGTTACCCACAAAGAAGTGCTTTAAACCCATTTGTAGTGCATAGTATACAAACAAACAAACAAACAAACAACAACAAGAAAAGTAATTAAATTGTAAAAACCGAAAAATCTGACGTGTGTTTCGAATGGAAATGAATGTAAAGTTGTGAGGTTAGGAAAATGTAATTGCTTTTAGGTAAAAATATTGAAATTGTAAAACAAAGTTTTCGGAAATTGTAAAATTGTACCTTAATAAGTACCCAGCGGCACTAAGTTCGTTTGAGTTGTGCGCAAATGCGTATTTCTTTTTTATATAATAAAACGTATTCTTAGCTGGATAAATTTCAAATTGTTTAATTTTAATTTAAGTCTTTCCTTCAAAGCAACGACTGCAATTGAAAACGGAATTTTTCTTTCTTTTGGATTCTTGTTCTTTTGTTTTGTTTTACTTTATTTTATTTATTCAATTAATTGAAATATTATTTAAAATTGTATTCTCTCTCCCGTTTAGTTTGTAAGTTTATCATTTACGATTTGTTATGTAAACGCGCATACACACCTGTCTGTTTGGCGCCTTAGTTGTATTTATTTTTGAATAATATTAAATCTTAATTTTAATTAAAAGCCACATTCTTATGAAAATACAATAAAGAAATTACATAAATGAAAAAAAAAAGGAATTTGTGGAAATTATTTGACTTGCCTTTTACGTTACAATTTGTTAGTGTAACGTGAAAGGTATGTTTTTAGAATACATCTTGGTGAACAAATCAATCCATTCAACATAAGTTGTAAATCCAGTCCTGAGTCGATAGCCTCAGCATTGCTGCGAATATTTCACTCTCTAGTCACAAGGAGGGATGCCCAATATGGAAGAGTTTATATATTCGTGATCAGTATCGAAAATTGAACCGATCTAGGCATGTCCGTCTGTGTGCGGTCGCAATTTCGGAGATATCGCCTTGAAATACTGTTTACAAGTTTTTCTCCCCCAAACTTCTTCTCTGGAGTCTTTGGACATTTTTTCGGTTCTTTTAAATGTACACCTCCGACCAACGCTGGTATTCAATAAAAATCTACAAAATAGCTTTCTAGAAATACAATCTTTATTTTTTTTTAAATAAAATTTTAAACTTTAAATGGTGGTCTACTAGTGCTCAATATAATATTTAATCGTCTGACACAAAAATATAATTTGTCCTGATAATATCAAATTTGTATATGTATAATATTTCACAACACAATGCACGACACGGACACGACACTGTGCATCGTTAAATTTTCAATTCATTCAAAAACTCGGTGACATCCAACAGTTCTGTATTGGCTAGTTTGTGTTCTTTCGCCAGGGCATTCAAGCTGCGACCCGATGTGCCCAGAACCTTCTTCCAATCATCGACCACTTTGTACTTTTCATCGTTGGAGCAGTAAATCACTTCGTTGATGTCTTCATCCAGTTTGTAGCAGCAAACGGCTGGGAAGACTTGTTGCAAGTCTTTTAAGGCCTGTTCGCGTAGTGTCTCGTCGCGGCAAACTAGATTAAGTATGAACAGGCCCTTAGGGCCGATAACATATTTGACATGAGACAAGACTGTGGGTTCGAGGAAACTTTTCGGTGGGCAACTCATGCCGAGCGTGAGGTCCTTACTGTCCACGTCGAAGAGCACAGCATCGTAATGGATTTCTGAGGAGTGGAAAAGAGTTTAATTAAAGTTAACAGTAATGGAAGGTAGTACGCACCTTCACTGTGACAAGATGCGAGATATTTCAGGCCATCATCGATAATGACGTCGAAACGTTTGCCTTGTTTCAATTCGAAGTATTGTTCGGCCACCTCCAACATTATGGGATCAATTTCCACAGCGGTAATACGTGTCTGACTGCAAATGGAAAAATTTCATCATTTAGTTAGTAACACTGTCCGCCAGATTCATGTTTTTCGAATTTTTTTGTAAATCGATACATTTTTTTTTTTGTTTCTTAATTTTAAATTAAAAAAAATTAAAAAAAAATTTTTTTTTAATATAAACAAAAAATTTTTCTAAAAAGTATTTTTAAAGAAAATTATTTTTAAAATGTTTGTTTTTAAAATATTTTTTAAATTATTATCTGTCAAATAGTGTAGTTGTTTACTTACGGCAAGGCATCGTGCAGAAAACTGCATAAGCCGCCACCACCCAGGCCCACAACCAGTACATCCACATGGGCACTCCTGGGATTGCTTGTGGCCAGTTGTACGCCCACCGACATGAACAAATGGTGCTCGCAAGCCAAATAGCCAACATCAATCTTTTTGCGCTCCTTCTTGCCGCGAGGCTTAACTATTTCGAGAGAGCGAACATTTTCAATTTAATATAACAAAGTGCATTCACAGCGAACCCACTTGTTTTGATTAAAGCCTCCGACTGCACCACAAACTGATTGCTCAGGAATATCAAACGCCGAAAAATTTTGCCATCGATTCCCTCAACTTCTTCCACTCGGAATTCGCCGGAAATTTTCGAGAATCCACTGACCAAAGTTTCGCGTTTGCCCACATCCGAGCCCAGCGACAAGAACGGTATCTGCAAGACGTTGGCAAATGAAAATATATTCCTTCTGGCCCACATAAAGCCCAACAAGTACTTGCTCTGATAGGCCCAACGGCGCCAAGGTTTTCATGCTGTCGGCCAATTCGCTTTTCACATAGTCCAGCGTAAGGTACTCCTGGTCACGATGCAGCGACACAATGGCTAGGCGCTGATATTTGGCGGAGGCTTGTAGCTTCTTGCGTCCGTGCGGTGTGGCGAACAGCCACTCCACTTCCCTGGGGAAATCAAAAAGAAATTCAAGTACTTTTCAATGTTTGTGATGGAGGCATTGCCAACTCACCTGCCCTGGGGCACAATAAAGGCGGCATATTTGCCTATATCGCGTGCGGGCGGTTGATCCAAAATGTGTACGGTGTAACGCGGCTGATCTTCGCCCGGCTTACAGAGGTCCATTGTTACCTCATTGTGGCCTAAAGAGCGAGGGAACTCTTAACCATAATCCTTTGCAGTGTTCCCCAATGACACTCACCTGCTATATTGCCGCGCGACAAACCATTACAAACTAAGGCTGCCTTTTGTACGGACGTCACCGCGGAGATGAGCTCTTCGCTGCTTTTCAGGCGCTTCATTTTGTCATTTCTCAAGCTGAATTCCAAAATCTAAGAACAGCAAGAGAGTTTAATAAATTTCGATTGGAGAAAATTCCACGACATACGGGCAAAGGTAGAGCCCTGAATTTCGTGGCCACAACCAGAAAAACTGGCATCGTCATGGAATCTGGATTGTCCGAGTTTTTCTCCTTATTTGCCTGCTCCGCATCTGGACAGTGCACAATGCGTACCATAAATGAATTGCGTGGGAAAAAGTCCAATACGAATTTCAAGATGTGCTCCTGTAAGAGGGATATGCAAAGGTAGCGGCCTCCATTGCTATAAAAGAGAAAAATGTTCAGCACAAAAGAGAATATCCTGAGAAAGGAAAAACCCACCGCATTGTGCGTGCAATTTCCTTGAAATACCGTTCCACGGTCTCTCGTACCTCGGGCGTATCGTCCACAAACAACGCATCCAATGTACCCTTGTCCAAGGCTACGGAAAAGCTCTCATCCTCGAATGACATGGCCGTGGCGTCCATTTGCAGGAACTGCATATCGGCGCGTGTGCGCGCATTTATCTCGAGCATTTTCTTAATAGCCACCGGAGAAATGTCAATGTTGGTGATGTCGCTGTATTCAAAATAAACAAACATTTGACTAGTTACAACTGTCCAGTTACTCACTTAACTCTCGTTTTTTTTTAAATGTTCAAATGGTTTGCCAGAATTAAGCTATATGGCCAGGATTTTCTTGTTTCCACTTGATTACTTTTGACTAGACTGTACAAAGTACGAGATCCGGCCAGGACGAGAAATTTTGACAAAAACAACTAGTCTCGACCAAAACACGTCCTTACAGCAAGACACGCCTAACGGTAAAGCCCGAAAAACAATAACGCGTCGACAGCAGCTGAATTTAACTCTTACCGAAATCCTGAATCGTACATGTCCATGCTCAGCTTGGAGTTACCACAGCCAACCATCAGAATTTTGTCCTGAGTCTTTACATATTTATGAATTTGGTCGCACAACTCCAAATATTCACCGTACCTAAGGGGCGAAATGGTGGGGGTGGAATTTACAAATTGACAAATTGAAAAATCCAAAATCCATTATTATAGAAATGTACCCACCATTCGAAAGCCTTCTCGCCACGTTTTTTGAAAAAGGCATTCCAATAGTCGGTTTGTGCAAACTCTTCATGTGATTTCGGCAGTAAATTCATTTTAATTCAATTTATAAACGTTTTTGGCAAATCAACTATCGCACCACCAGCCGCTATAAATCAGCTATAGTGATGCGTCAAAAAGTAATCATAGATTAATTTGTATTCATTACTTGACTTTAAAGTACTCATTGAATGATTACTTCTACAGTATTCGATACTTGTTTCGAGTGAGTATTGTCATATAAGGTTTAATTGAGCTTTCAAATAAACAAAATTTTCGCAACACCATTAAAATACGCGCTAAAAAAAATGTTTTCCATACAAATGCTTCAAGTAATCAAAGTAATGAAGTATCGAAAAAAAGTATTGGATACCCAAAAGAATCGACTCAGCCCATCACTAATCAACAATGTCAAAATCAGCTGTTCAAGAGATAACAAAAGCATGGCACAATTATCGATTAAATTTCGGGATTGCTTGTGGCAGTTCACACAAGCCTTGTATTGTATTTTTAATTTATTTTTCCCTTTAGCTCTCAGTGGCCAAATAAACATTTCACTCAAAATGTTAAAGAATTGCACGTGAGACACCATAACAATCAAAAATTCTCACCCTAATTTAATTACACTCGTCTCCACAACTAGCTAAATTGATCCGAGCCTAGTGCTTTTTTAAAGATATTTTTGACGTTAAGAAATGTCACTTTTTCTATAAAATTTCAATGGCAATAAACGAAGTTTTTTTTATCCACAATTAAATGTAATTACAGATAAATATCACCAATAATCTCGCTATACAAAATTGTATACACAGCACAAATTAAGTTCTACACTGAATTGACAGCTATTAGTAGCAACTAAATTTGACTATGGATATGCGCTATTCTAATCGCATAATCTAGTGGATAGAATTTCTCATTTACTAATGAATTCCCAACTTGAACTTGAGATATTTGTTAGCAAAAAAAACCTTACTAGAAATCGAATTCGATATCCAATTGAGAACCGATTACAATCGAATTCGATTAGAGAAACGAACAGACTGAAAGAATTTTCTTACAACAACAAAAAAAAAACATTTGACAGCTCAACAGAGAAAAAATTATTAGCTCAATAAAGGAATTTTGGAGAAATTTGCGTGAATTTTCACAAGACCAAAGAAAGGCTGCTTAAAAACATCAAGTACAGAAAAGGCAATAAGATTGTTAATGTGGACAATTTGCAATATAAAAAGAGTCTACTTGCGGGTACAAAGTGTAATAAAAACTGAAGTGAAAGCAATTTGCAAATTCCAAAAGGGGTGTGATTGGGTGACTGGTTAAAGAGAGGAGGAGGCACAGTACACTTGAAATTGAAATTCAATTATCCCTTCGGACCGTCCACTTCCCAGTATTACGTTAATCCAGCATTTTTACACAATCCGATGCCATCGAACGGGGCTCAGTTGGGGTAAATGCGTGCTACGGTCAGCCTCATGTTGTCGCACGGTGCAGGCGAAACCATAATGTCGCGTCCGGACTACGAGCAAAACGCTCTACACCATGGCTGCCTGTTGGTGCTGTTGCGCGGTGTGGGTCCTTCCAAGCCGCGCTCGCTGCAGAAGGCCTTCGACAAAGTGCGTCGCGTAAGCAGCATCAAAATCAATGGTTAGTATAACTTCGAAGTAAAATCTGCGATTTGTTCCTCTAACCCTTTCACCTGTTCTGTAGATTCATCTGGTGCCACGCGTGAAATCTGGGTACGCTACATACACGATCACCCGGTGGAGAACAACGACTGGGGTGACTTTCAAACGCATCGGCGTCTGTTGGGCCTGATCACCATCGGAAAGTTCGAAAGCCAAACCGAACTGAACGAACTCTGCCGTCAGCACGAATCGCTAAAGGTGCGCTACAGCAGCACACAGTACGATTCGCGTGCTGTTTTCTTCGGGCCGCCAACGACTGCAACAATAGCCGAGAACCATGTAAACGAAGTCGACAATGCCACCACCCAGACGCCCTTGGAAATCATCAAGGAAAACTCAAGCGATGAGAAAACCCTAGCGGTGTCATTACCTCCGAAACGCCTTCAAGATGAATTTACCACGCCATCGAATTTCAAAGCCAGCGCGTACTTCTATCGCGAACACGATACCTGTGCGGACCTAGAGGCGCACGTGGCCGAGTTCGTGAATGCGCTTTTCTGGGTGCTCGAATCGAAGCGCCTGGAACGTTCGCGCGAGAAGGTGGAGAAGGTCAGTCTTCTGTTGGCGCCTTTCGAGAAGCGGGACTTTGTTGGACTGGACCTGGAGTCGCGCAATAATCGCAAACGTTGCGTGGGCCGTGTGACCAAGAACTTGGCCGATTTGTCGCTGCAGACGGGCCTGGTGGAGGACTCGCTGGGCTTGTATCACAGCGCTTGTGAGACCTTACGCGCCATTGGTGACGCCTTGTGGGTGGGCGCAGCCGAGGAAGGTCTCTGTGCGGCCTCGTCCATTTTGCTCTATCCACAATTGCGCGAAAATGAGACTTCCTTGCATAGGAATGCCTCGCTGCAGGAGGGTAGGCTTTGTAATTCGATAAGAATTTGGTAATTTGTGATAATTTTTGAATTTGCTCTCTGCAGGATCTTCACCACTGCGCAACACCCCGGAAAGGTGGCGCGCCAGCGATCTGACTAAAAAAGTTACTCCTCTTCCCGAAACCCAGCACGAAAGCAACGCTCACCACTTGTCAACGGCCGCACCACCGCACATAACATCCGCCTCCTCGTCCTGCTCGTCGGTATCTTCCATACTAACCAACAGCTCGGCATCGGGCACACCCACAACGTCGTCCTCCTCGACATCGACAATATCGGCCGCGGCCCACCAGCAGAGTCAGCGTGGAAGCGACCTGCCCGGCAACATACTCAAGCCGGACGAGATTCCCATTGTCTACCGCAAGGCCATCATCAACTACAGCAAGTACCGGCATGCGGCCATTGTCGAGACCGAGGCCGCCCTCAAGGCAGCTCGAATCTGCATTGAGCAGAACAAACCACTCGAAGTGGCCATGTTCCTCCAGAACATCCTCTACATCAATCTGAGCATGACCGAGCCGGAGCGCGTGAAACGCTTCGAGGTGATCACCGATTTGTACCAGCAAATCGGCTATCGCCGCAAGGCCGCCTTTTTTCAACGTCTGGCCGCTCTCAAGCATGTGCAGCAAGGCAATCAGAGTCCCGACTGGACGCAAACCTATCGCCTCATGTTGGAGAGTTTTCCGGGCTACTTGCTGTCGCTGGATCCGTTGGAAGTGATCGAGAATGCAGCCGGTTGGCCCTCGCTGCAGATCGATTTGCTGCAGAGCTTAATTACGGCAGCGCGTCGCCTGGGTCACTCGGCCTTGGCCACGCGACACATGACGTTCCTGTTGCAGACTCAGTGGGCCAATATGACGCAAACCGAGCAGAGCGAAATGGCCATACAGCTGCAGGTTCAGATGCTTTAACCCTTTCTTTGGAATGCACAATTTCAAAACAGAAAATTTCTTTTTCCAGAACCTTAGTGCTCAATGTGAAGGCTCTCCCGTGCCGCTGGTGCTGGAGAACGGCACTGTTATACCGCCTGCCAATCTCACGGACTTGCCCTTCTGCATAGATCTGGCGGTCAAGGATTTGCCTGCGCATTTGCGGCCGCAGCGCATTAAGATCGTGAAAGCGGACAGCGGCCCGTTCCTCTTCACGCCCATCCATTTCAGCTCCATTGACAGGCGCGAGAAGAAGAAGGACAAAAATAAAATTGGTAAAAGCCTTAAATGAAAAATAACAAAACCAAATGCATTTCCTTCTTCCTCTGCAGCATTTTTCTGGGTACAAAACAACCTCAGCGAAGTCACTGTACGCCTGCGGAATCCCCTACCCTTCGAGTTGACCCTCAGCGATATGCGTTTGCTGACCAACGGCATTGTCTTCGAGTCGCTGCCCCAAACGGTCACACTGCAACCGCTCGTGTCCACCTATGTGACGTTGCACGGCACACCGATCGAGGTGGGCCAACTGGAAATTCAGGGCTACAGCACGCACACGCTGGGCGTCAAGTCCAATTGCCGCATGAAGCATATGCGCTCACGTCAATTCCCACCCAATTACCTGGTGGATGTGATTCCCGCTTTGCCGCGCATTTCGGCCACCACTTCGCTGCCCCAAACGGCCACTTTCAGCAACTTGGCCAGTTCGGACATTGTCATCACATCGGCCAGTCTAACGCTGTACAACGGTGAGTCCTCCACCTGTGTCATTACCATAACGAATGAGAGTAGCCTGCCCGTGGAGCACTTGGAGGTGGCCATAAATTCCAATGTGGACCAGGAAGTGCAAAGGAAGGTGTTCCACATTGACGAACAGGAATTGCAGGTGAGTAGTTGCCCTTTGGATTGGCCTCAAAAAAACTTACTTCATTTCCAAATTCTGTCCCAGTCCAAACTCCCCGTACAACCCAACAGCTCAATTGACTTCAAAGTGCACATATTCGGTGAGGCGGACTTCATTTGCCCGCTTGTGAGCCAGCGTGCTGCATCGATACATTCCAGCAGTACCACGAACGCGTTGCAAAACGATTATGGCGGCACTGGTGGCGGTGGTGCCGGTGGCTCCCAGTCGCTGCAATACTCGACCTTATCCTCATCCGGTCATGCCAGTTTGCCTTCAAGAGTTAGCTCGCCACACACTCAGCCGCACCAGCAACAGCACTATCAGGGCAAACGCAATGATCCAGCCAATCTGAGCTTTCGTTCGTCCACGTCGGCAGCCAGCAGCAGCACTGCGGCCGGACATTCACTGGCTGCCCTGAATTTGCCCCAGCCAGGCGCGAATTCTACGCAATACGCCCAACACATTGAGGCGCAATTTCGCATCAAATACTCGGGCGGCGAGGCCATGCTGGAGGGCTACTGCCGTCAATGTGCAATATCGTTTAACTTAGAGCTGCTGCCCAGTGCGCAGATAACCAGCTGGGATGTGCTGCCCGCTGAAGTGTAAGTAATCCACCTTGAAGGTAATCCCCGCGATATTATTATTTTGATTGCGAAACGTTTTCCAGGCCCTCACAATTCTACTTGGTGCTGGACGTGTCCAACCTAACCGCCCAGGAGATGTCACTCAACTACACCAACACCAAAAGTATTCTCATCGAGGCCAAAGAGAGCTGCCGCGTGCCCATACCGGTCGATCGCTGTTCACTGGAGCAAGTGGGTGCCGCACGGCAAGCTGAACACGCTGAAAATATGGAAAAGGGTAAGTACTAGTTACGCTGCTTCGTTCGATTTTTGACACATTTTTCCTTCTTCGCAGAACTCTGCTTTCGCACCCAGATGCTCTCCTTCAGCGATTCGATTAGCAAACTTTGCTCGGAACACATTGCCGAGCGTGTGGAAATCAATTGGATGCTCACCGGCACCGATATACAGGGTATTGCCTCGTTGCGTGGCATTGTGCTGACGCCCGCCATGATCGACTTGACCACCGTGTCGCCATTGCAATGGAGTAGGTGTGGTTCACTTTGTTGTTGTAACGGAATAATTGTTGTTGTTTTTTCCATTTCACAGCTGTTACCTTTGAAAACACGCCCATGCAACCGCAATCGGAAATAGTCTGCACTGCCGGCCAGAGCGCCGTGCTCGGTGTGACTGTGTGCAACCAATCAGCGCAACCGCTCAAGAATCTAATGCTCACTGTGAAATTCTACCAGGACTACTTGAATGGCATGGAAAATTACAATTTGGAGACACGTGTGGCCATCTCGGGCCCGAACAGGTGAGGACACATACAGTTGCACTCGCGCACTCACTCATTACCCACTTTTGCCTTAGAATTTCCATACCACTGCTGCAAAAGAACGAGGAGGCACACCACGAATGCTCCGTGATATTCTTCACACCGGGACGCTTTAAGACCAGCATACAGTGCTGTTCCAAACCGCAGCCGTCTAGCGCCACAAATCCACTACTCTCTCGTTCGTGTCCCGCACCCGAATCGGGCAGTCAATCGGAGGCCGCGCAGATCCTGAATGACATTTGCGGAGCGACCAGCTATCACGAACAGCAGGAGCATGTCTGGAAGTTCATACCGCCCATCGAGGTGACCGTCGAGCAATAAACACAAAAACCAATTAAACAAACAAACGCTATCATAGACAGATTTGCCCTTAGTTCGCAAGCGAGTGTGGCATCGTCTGCTCATCAACCGTTAACTCCGATATTATATAAATAGTCTATCTTCCTTCCGCCTCTGATCATTGTGTTTGATTATGTTTTTTTTTTTTAGTTAATTTATAGAAGCCGCTGTAAATATAATAACTAACTGTAAATTCAAATTGCACTAGTTATTGTAGTAAAGATTTTTGTTATTGTAATTACTAACCTACTATTAAATAGAGAAAAAGTCGCAAACGAAGTTAACAATTATGTTTACCGTTTCGAATTAACTTTCGTTGATTTTTTTTTTTAGTTTCATATATGCGAAATTGAGTTGTGACATTTAACGTAAACCATTATTATTTCAAAAATAAAACAAACAAAAATTATACAATAAATTCTAAAAGCAATTGTTACTAAAAGCATAAAAGTGAATAGAACTTTAAAAATTCTTGAACATTATTTTTAAACAAGTATGCATACAATTTATATATATATAAAGCAATTAAATATATAAATACATATATAATAAAGATACATACTCTTTTGAAATCCAAAAGCATTTACATTCGAAAGTCCCTTAGTTATTTTTTTATATATATTTAAAGCTCATAGACTTTGACATTGCTTACCCTTAACATTCACACTAGCAAATTTAGTAAATTAATACCTACTATTTTCATTTATTTTGAGAATAATAGCAGACAAAATATTCTACATATCGCCAACCAACCATATTTTGCCAAAATTTAATTCAATTAAAGTCAAAATTTGAAATATTTGATATTTTCATTTATCCACTGCGTATTAAATAAAATATATTTCCAAAGATTTTCGTTTTCCTTTAATTCAACAGTCAATAGATTCTTTATATACGCGATCCCGAATTCCCCGGGAAAATTGGCAGGCCTGATTAGCATACAATCGACTCAGGAGGTGACGCTGATCAAGAAAAATTTTTACAAAAATTTCATTTCATTTTCATTTTGTATTTATTTAATAATCCAAAGCCAAATGTATATGAATTATTTTTTTATCTTTATAAATTCGCACTACATGGGCATCAAACTCCACCAGGAAAAGCGTGTGTGACATGTTTTACTGGAAAGACCGTCACCGGAAGGGATGAGGTTCAATACCTACCCGGGGCAAGATACAGAATTAATTTGTGTGACATGTTTTTCTGTAAAGACCGCCACCTCTCGTAAACATTGGCAAAACTTACGAGAGTATAACTTGTCAAGGAATACTTCAATTTTCCATCCGCCGTTCGGATCCGGCATTAAACTGTAGGTCCCTGCAATTATCATATACTTGCCCATGATAATTGCAGCAAGAAGCATGTGGTATCACAATGGACCTTATTTGGTCTAAGTGTGTCGGTGTTCCGACAGCCACCTTAACCTAAACCTAATCACATGACTTTGGCATTGAGGATCTGTTGAATGCGGCCATGACTGATCATCCTTTGCGTGATTTGGACTGTAAGTGCTGCAGGATCTCGCTTGTTTGTCCTGTGACACTACTTGCGCCATGAAGACAATGGAAAGGTCTAAGGTGCCTAAAATGGCCAATGAATATGCCTCCAATCTGCTCAGTCCTTTGATTACATATGAACTGAGCTCCATAGGGAAATCGGGTATTATGGGCTATTACCGTAAAGATGACTTTCCGCATTCGCCCAGCGCTTGGATGAATCGACAGAATATGGCGATGAGAACTTGTGCGCCGCGTCGTGCTGGTGGCGAACACACCACAAGTACAAAAGAAATGAATTCAGACTCGAAATTAGGTTTTAATCTAGAAATGTCTGCCTTTTTCTGGGGTTTGATCCTTCAACATGCCAGTTTGAATAGGATGTGCCCAGTAAATGAATCAAAGGTTCGAAGGTAAATGGATCAAAGGTCTTTTCTTATTCATATTATTTTTGTCATCACTACTACACATTTTTTTTAATGAAATCGTATTGAATACAAAATTCTTAAAAAATTTGTTAATATTTGTTATTTTGCGACAGAATCATGTGGAGGATTTTTTTGTGATCCGTTGAGGGAAAATTCATATGTGTAAAACAACAACAAAGCGGAGTAAAATCAGTTCTCAAATTGCCATGTTCACTTTGGTCTGATGTTTGTAACATCAAGAAGGAGAAGTGTCCGGTATGGAAAAGTATATATATTCTTGATCAGCGTCACCTCCTGAGTTGATTTAGTCTTATCCGTCTGTCCGTCCTCTTTTCTTGTAAACACGATTGCAGGAGCTAGGAGAAAGGTAGGGATCCCAAATTTTGGATTTATCCTTTTTAGGCCCTAGAAGGAGTTGGTATTGCAAATGGGTGAAATCGGTTGACTGCCACACCTACCTCCCATATAAGTGAAAATCGTGTTTTTACCGAAATTTTAAGATTTCATCAAAACAGTACGAAATTTTGTATAGGGGGGTTTTTGGGGTCGCTGATTTCGAATTTGATGTGGCATTTTCAAAATTCAAGATGGCGGATCCAATATGGCCCAGTAGGTGTAGGGTCTATATAAGTCGGCTTGCCCGACTGAAACTTACTCACTTGTTTTTTATAAAACTGGCGTGTGGTCGATAAATGCCGGATTTTGGGCGTATGATCCTTGAGTAAAATGAAAACAACAGTGCCCAGATCTGTTAGATTGATCTCACATTGAGATTTTATTATGTCTTGTGAGTTGTGAGATTTTTTAATTGCTGTGAGATTTGTTGTAAGATTTTTAAATGCAATGAGATATTTTCTAACATGAAATGTTTTATTTCGTGTGAGACCTGAGATTTTTGTGACATTTTTATACTAGTATGAAATTTTTTGTGAGAATTTTTTTGTTGCTGTAAGATGTTGTCTCACGTGAAATTTTTTTTAATTTTGTGAGATATTTATCTGGTTGTTGTCTGGGCTCGACCCGTTCCCACTTGGTTCTCATCTCGGCTCGCCCCGTTCCCACTTGTTGTTGTCTCGGCTCGCCCTGTTCTCATTTTGCTGGTTAACTTTCTAAGCACTGTTCCCACATGGTTGTTGTACAGAATATTCGGTTGTTGTGTTGGACCTGTCAATTCCCATCAGATTACCTGTCTTAAATTGATATCTTTCAATTTGTTTTTGGTTAAGTTCTATAGAACAACATTGTGGTTTATTGATTGTCGGAAATTGATAATTACGGTTCAGACATGGGCATTTTCAATTACAAATTACAGTTAGTTTTGTTCTACAAATTTGTAGATTTCACAAGTCTAATTAAATCAGGCGTTTTACTCAACGGTTTCGAATTTAAACCGGTAAATATATTTTAGGAATTATCACAAGTCTAGTCAAGTTTGGCGTTCCACTCAACGGTTTCTTCAGAGTCCATTTATTGGTTTCTATATCATACTCCTCTATAGTTGACTGCCATTTCCCATCAGAACCGCCTACAGCCATCAGATTACCGAGAAAAGCGCAGTTGATTTCTTGCCGCGCACTGCCCACAGAACATATCTACAAATTAAATTAAATTAAAACAAGCTAGTTCCAATGGGATTACGCCATTAACAAACCATGGTCCATTTATTCGCAACTGGGTCAAAGCGTTCCACTGTGGAAATACGAGTTGAATCAGTTGTCCGTCCTCCGACAGCATACAAGTGTCCGTTCGCCGCAGCTACCTATAAACGATTAGTAAATGCCAAGTTTAAAAATCTCCCGCCTCTTTCAAATCTCATTAGTATTGTGCAGTACCCCAGGCACAAAACGTGCCGTATTCATTGCTGCCACTGAGGTCCATTTATTCGTATTTGGATCATATCGCTCAACGGAGTTTTCAAACGAGTCTGAGTAACCTCCAACGGCATACAAGTATTTTTCAAGGACAGCTACGCCCACACCATTTCGATTCACGGCCATGGAAGTCATATTAGTCCAAGTTTGAACTTTTGGATCCCAGCTAGAGGAGTACGCATTCCGATTAGATTTGGGAAAATATCACTTTGATGGGCAACTTACCGCTCTACAGTGTTTATGCGGTTGGAACCATCCCAACCACCCACAATGTAGACATAACCATCTAGAACCGCACAGCCCATTTGTCTACGAGGAGTATTCAGCGGTTTTTGTGCTGTCAGTGTTTGGTTCTTGAAATTGTAGTTAGTAACAGTGCCGGGATTGGATGGGCCGCTATATTCTCCGACAATTAATAAACTGTCACCAAGCATAGCACAAACAAAACGCCATTGATCGGGTAACTCAACCTTCCAGTCAGTCCATTCATCCGCTGTGTTATTGTACCGTTGAACGACTATTTTACCCTGGTAATTGGTAATTGGTTCGGCAAAATACAAAATGTTTGTTTTAGTAAATTCAAAAAAAACATCTTATTTTAGAAGCGTTAATTTGTAAATTGTCTTTGGACACTGAACTAGACTATTGAGTCTGGAATTATTGTCAAATCAGTTAACTAATTTGTCATGGGATATTTCCCAAATTCAATATACCGAATTTCATTGGATATCTCACAGCTGATCTAATATTTGATTGACTTAGCACTGTGAATTCGTATCAGTTGCAGAGGAATGTCATTTCTATTAATTCAATCGCACACCGAAATGGCAAAATTAAACACAAAATAGTCAAGAATTCAGTTAGAAAGTGGAAAGCATTTGGTTGACTCAGCAGGCGATCTAAATAGCATTGCTTACTTGTTCGTTTTTAATTGCCACTAAAACGTCATCTGATGATGATCTATCCGTGGTGGTGTTCCGTGGTTGTGTGTTTAACAAGGTTGGTTTTATCGGGCTTAGATGCCACGCCATTGCTTCAATGATGAGTTCTCTGCATTCGCTAGACTTGCAAAGCACATGCGATCTTATCTGTTCGGTTATGAAATGTGGCGGGAGCAGTGGTAGACGCACTACTGCCAACAACTGATGAAAGTACTTCTCACGATCCACACGGTCGACATTAACCCATGAGACGCAACTGCTGAATACGTCCTCCTCCGAATCAACTACGACATCATCACTGGCAATTATTTTGCACAATTGGTCAAAGTTCAATCGCAAGAAGTCTTTAGTCTGGCATACCTAAAGAAGTGAAAAAAGTATTTCCAGAATAAAACTTGTGGTAAAATGTGTACACAGGACTAACCTCCATGAAGTGCTCGTGAGTGAAGGCTTCAGCTTTCCTTTCGACATCTTTGAAACTGTATTTTTCAGCAAATTGCGCCACTTCAAGACTATTGGAGCAATCCAGGTGCTGAACGAGATAATCTTGGCAAGCTTTGTACACTTCATCCATCTGCAGATGGTACGCTGCATCCAAGAGTGTTTTCACGTTGTCTTTTCGAATTCCGACCACTCCAGTGTAACAGTAGTTTATCAAAGCCGTTAAACTGCTTCCACACACTCCTGTTACTGTAACTTCTTGCTCCTCATACTTTTGCATGGAGTTCGTGAATAGGTTCAAGAAATACTTACAGCACGCAGATATCAGAATACGGTTTGCAGAAACTCTGCGAAATTGAAATAAAATTTGTCTTAGGCATAAATTGAAAAAAAAATACTAATTTAAATATTCGATATTCAAAAATTGTACGTTGCACAGTGGCTGAAACCAGCTTTTCAGTGGCCAAAACTGTGTAGGGTTTGAACCAATTGAGATATCTTCGTAATTCCTTGAACTTCCTCTCAGTCAGTTTGTATGTAAATAATAGTCCGACAAGTAAAAAACTTACTTTGTTCCATCGATTCCGGATACAATAACTATGTCGCACATCACCTTCTTTTGGAAGTACACATTTAAAATATTCAGAACCTTTTCCGAATGATTCTCGCGTTTGAAGTAGTCAATGCTGGAATCAGCCTCTGCCATATTGCTAATGTTTCCAAATGATTGATGATTGCTGGACAAATTTTGAATTGGATTTAAACTTTGCTTTGCTCCCAGGTTTACATTTGTGTTAGAGAACTTTCGTGTGCACGGTCTTCTATCCTTTACTTGTGAAGACCAAATTGTCAAATTTTCCAAAAATGTACTGATTTCGAGACGTGCCTGGAAAGTACAAAAATACCTATTTTATTAAAAATGCGTTTTAGTATCAAACACAAGATTCGGCAAAACACGAAATTTAAAAACAAACTAGTCTCGACCATTATCTAAGTGTTGGTGGTCCAGACCCCGATTTATAATTTTGTTTTGGTAGGGTCCCTTCAAAATTTAGGGATCCATCAAAATTTAATGTGAAAAGGTTTTGACGCTCAAAAATCTAGTTTCCGAAATATTGCAATTAAAGCTTTGAAATTTTCCATCGGACAAACTTTTTATGTTACAAAGAATGGGTGTTGTAACGAATTTGTATGTATTTTTTACAACACACATATTACAACAGTACTATACTAAAACAAAATTACACCAACATTTATGTTGTACAAATACAATAATTAATGTTTGTGAAATTTCGTCTGATAACACACCTTTACAAAGTCACCATAACGGCATATCAGTTCAAAAAAAGCGTGCATCAAAAATCAAATACCTCGGCAACTAGATTTTCGCGAGTCAACGTTTTTTCAGATTCCGTTTCAGGATGTCAAAACACATTATATGAGAATATAAAAAGTCCAGGACCTGGACTTCACTTCAGCCTGCTAAATTATGAGACAACGATTGCAAAAGAAATTAAATGAAATACAAAACAACCAGTAAAAAGCAAAAACTCTAACGGCGTCTCAGAAAAATTTCAATCACTTTTTCATTGAACAATTTCACGAATTTCCATTTGAATTTAACTAAATCTTCTACTTTATTACCTTAACTTGAGTTTGCTTATATTTTATTGCGAAATAATTGCGTATTTGTATTCAAATCCTTTTTTGAAATTTTGTAAAACAAAATGCTCTACGGAAACGAATGAAAGTAGTGATGAGTGATTGTACTCATCGAATACATTTAAAAGTAGTCAACAAGTTGCTATTTGTCCTAGCGAGTTAAGGCCCATAATCGCTGTCAAAATATGAAAATACGCCCGTCATGCACACATTTGCGGCGTATGGAAACTACGAATTTTACCTTTTTTTTGAAGTTATAATCAATTTTTTCCATCGCGAAACAATTAAAGACAATTTATTTCCATTTTTGAACTTCAATCATTTGCTTGTATTAGTACATAAACGCTCATATGCCGAACGCAAAATCAGAATTAAATTTAATTGGGCGTACGACGTATTTACGCTTTTTCGCGGAACGCGCCAACTCTGGTCCACTCCATAAGAATACATGAGTTATAATTTTGACAGCATATATACGCCGTACGCTTTTACGCCGAACGCGCCAATTCTGTGCCTAAAAGTCAGAAACATGCGTTTAATCAAAAACATGTCTTGCTCTCCCGAAAGAGAGAGCCGTTCAACCTTATTTTCTTGAGCCATGGTTTCAAGTAACATTTTTGAGCAAGTTCCGCGGCTTCCAGGAAATATGAGAATATCGTCATTGAGAATATCGTCATTGGCCGAGGGCTTCTTAAACCAAGCTGGCCGACGTACCTTGATGTTTGGCGGCACGAGGATGTGGAAGGGCAGATTGTACAGCGTTTCAATCATATTGTATTATTCGTTGTTCGGTTTTGGTAATTTTTTTTGTGTAAATAAAATTTGCCGGCGGATTTGTTTAGTGATGCTAGTGATATTGAATTACCCATCGAATACTTGTTTCCAAAAGTATCCAATACTCGAGAAATTATTTTAAGGAGGAAAAAAACATCATCTGCAAAATGTTTCCGATTCTCAATTACGTTCTCAAGATAAGTTTTTCTCCGATTTTTTTTAGTACGGTTTCCTAAGAATTGTTCAAATAAATTATATAGAAAAGAATGGAATAAAAGTATCGAGTATTCCAAAAAATATCAGGTAGTGAAGTATCATCATCACTAGCAATTTTGGGCGTTATTTTCCGCAAGATGTCGCAGTCGTTGCCATGTACAGGGCTGTACTTGCAACCAAAGATACTTTAACGCAAAGCACAAAAATAGCTCTGAGAGAGGAATGGACGGGCACGGATGCATACAAAATTCGAGAATATAAAGTGAAAAATACAATCCAATTGCAACTCTTCAAAATATTATCGTCTATTGCAATCGATAATGATATATCGGTATACGCTCACCACTAAAAGAAGGGAATCCACCATTATAAACACAACAGACCGTCCCACGACGATTGATTGCGTTTTTTGTCTATTTTAAAATTCGAACAACATCCAGTTTGATGGTCGGCAAATCATCAGTATCGGCGTTGCAGGAATTTTGCGCCAAACACAAATTCCCGCAGCCGGACTACGAGTACATAGACTCGGCAGACGGAAGCTACATTAGTAAGTGTACAATTATGAATGAGGAGGCCCATGGGAATGGACGCTCCAAGCGCGACGCCAAACATCAGGCGGCAGCGAATGTCATCAAGAAGTTGCGACTGTCGTTCCCAGACATCGAAGAAATTCCACAGACGCCATACGAAGAGACACCGACAACGGACATGATCATCAGATTGCGCGACTACTGTGTCCAGCACCAACATCCGTTGCCCATAATCGAAATAATACAACAGGCAGGCACACCAGATGCTCCCGAGTTTACGGCTATGTGCACGCTCGCCACACTGCGACGCTACGGTGTCTCTGAGAAGAAAAAGGATGCCAAGCAAAAGGCCGCATTGGAAATGCTGCGCGTCATTGTTGAGGTATGCCTTTGATGATGATGATTGGTTGCATTCACTGATTATGCTTACACTTTTGCAGGACATCGATCAATTGGAACATCAAATGCAAGTGGCCACATTGGATGCAAAAGCCGAAGACGTGGAGGCGGAACGCTATCACAAATTCAAAACCTATCGTGAACTCACCGAGTCCAAAACCGGCGAAATGCCCGGCATACTGATCTGTGATCGTCACAACTACTTTACGAAATTCTACGATGCGCTGAAGAAAGAAGCTTTTGATATTCTAAAAACTCCGTATGAATCTCATCATGAACAGGCCTTGGATTTACTTCGTGCCTTGAAGATTAGGCCGAAAAACACAATCATGCCAGCGATAAACCGGGCGGAGCGTCTAGTCATGATTGAGTTCAACTGTGATTACGATGCGCTAATTGTGGGACCGGAGACCAAAGTGTACGAAATGGTGGTGGACTACTTCAGGGCTATGCTGTAAATAGGCAAGGTGGCGCTTATTTCTCCATTAATTTGCTGTCAATATTACTTTTGATATTCATTGCTGTACATTTTTTCTGAATTCCAACAACCATTGTGAAATGAATTTATTGTAATCTTGAAGGAAAATAAAATCGGATTAATTAATTATACAAAATAAATGATTTTCTGTGCTAATAAGTTGTGTTACCTTCATTTTTTTTTGTACACCAATACGGCTACACTGAATCATGTACAGTTGAAATTTTTATTGGTTTTCCCGGTGAATCACACTGACCTCGTTAATTTGTTATTCTTTACTTTTTTCATGAGCATTTTTTTTGGAAGATTATGGAACCAAAGGGTGACAAAGCCTGACAATTTTTTAATTAATGGAGTATGAAGCCTAACCGGTGTGAATACCGTTACTACAAATTGGTGATAATAAAATCTATGTCCGATTCACTTGCATCGAAATTCGTGTACTTACCTACGTATCACTCAGTTGAAACACAAATTCCATAATTCGGAAATATTTGACATTAGCTGTATCCAGGGGCGCAATCGTATACCTAGAAAACGAGGTTCTTCACATCGTTTTTGCTTCACGTAAACTAATTCTCGTTCGAAAACGTTTCAATTCTCGATTGCAGCGCACGACATCACTTTACATGTCGATTTCACTTGTTTTAAGAAGTTTCCAAGCCAAAAAAGTGATTGCTCCAAAAAATTCAAGATATAAGTTGTAAATTATATTTATTTTTGAACTTTGACTCAATAAAATTATTTTTTAGGGTTCAACAAAGTAATCAAACGCAAATAAAAGTAATGATCGAGTTCATGGAGAAGCATTCGTGGAATTAAAAAAAAAATGCATTGCAAAACACTGAACATGGGAAAGAACAAAAACAAAAATAATGGAACAAGTTGCCTGCTATGCTAAACAGTAATGGCGCAGTTGGCTGGAGTGCATAATGTTGAACGTTCTGCGCAGGAGCGGTTGTTGAGCCTTCCTGTTCCACTTCGAAGGCAGTATGCTAATGAATGAGCAATTCTTTCGGCCATACTGGATGATAGTACAACATGGACTTGAAGCATCCGTTAGTATCCTTCGCTGCCTGGCAATGCTATCTGCCTCATCGCTTTCGTCGAGAAGGAAATATCTTGTAATCATTGAATTAAAACACACAAAATTTTACAATTTTAATTGTTCACAATCGCGAAGTGTTCGGAAAGTGCTTTTTCACACCGGATAAAATAGCAGAAGGGTTCGGAAAGTGTTTTTGGATAAAAGTAAAACGAGAATCGATAGTAAAGTTACGTGAAGCAAACTTTGAGAATCGAGCCGCTGATCATGTTTTCAACTATCAGCGAAAACGTGAATCGTGGTCGAGTTACACGATTCCACCCCAGCTCTAGTCTATTATGTTTAGGCCTTAATACTTATGGGAAAAGGCCAAGTTTCAAGTGTTTTTTTTAACGTTTCAAGTGTTTTTTCGTTTTGAAAGTCTATCTTCATACAAAAACAAAAGAATCTGAGATAATTTGACTTACCCTAAATAATCCCACTCCTTGACTGTTGGAAAGTGCAAACCATTCTCATTTGATTCCATTTATATATAATCTTTATTTGAAATAATTACATTTTACATCATGTCCTTTCTCAGGATAACTGATTTCCTAACAATACGTATATGAATGTCGTATGATCTTGGAACATTTTAAAAAATATCCTATGAAAACACTAAATGGATTACAAAAAAATGCTAATTGATTTGATAACAGATTCGTAAATACACAACAACAAATTTATTTGCCGTCCATATGCAACTTAGGCTAAATACAAGGTTCATTACTTTTAATTATATTAAATGTTTCCTTTTGAATTACCGGCTACAATAATTTATTACATATTTCAGTTAATAATGCATTTATTATATTTTTGTTTGTACAATTTAAGGCAATTTATATTCTTAATGACAAGTGACATTTGTCGAAGGGCGGGGAGGCAGGGAGGAGGGACGGGTGAAACAACACAACAAATCATTTGATGGAATTCAATTAACAAAAGAAATGTCCTTTAAAAGGCATAAAAACAAAACAAAAAATATTAACAAATGATCTAAAAAATATATATGTATATGAAATGAAATGAAATGAAAGAGGCAAATATATAGTTTGATTGGAAAATAATGCACATGTTTTTCTTTTCGTTTAGTATTCAATAAGTTTTGTTTTTTTGTAAGATTAAAACTACTTTTTCATTACACAATCATTAGACTAATTTATGCTTATATGTTTACGTTTTTTTTTTTATAAATTTAAGGTACTTTTCGTTTAATGTTCTCAACGATATTTTAAGGATATTACAAAAGTTGTGTGTGTGTGTGTGTGTTTATGCTTAATAAATAATAAAAAAAAATGTGCTCATTTAATGAAGCTAATTTTGCACTTATGAACAAGTCTAACGTTTTCATTGTTTTGTTGTTGTTGTTATTTTTCTTATTTTACAAGTACATACATGCATACTTTTTTAATATGCTATTCTGTTGTTTAGTAATGTTTCTTTTTAATTCCTTAAAGTATAACACTGAGCCTAGTCTATAGGTGTCAATAGCATAGAAATTATTTTGGCTGCGAAAATTCCCACTTTTACATTTCTGTGAACTAAAAAGGGATTCTCGCCAAGCAATACTTACTAGAGTATAATTGAAGGCATGGGATCAGTGATATTACAAGAAAAAATGTGACCCGTTATCTGATCCGATGCCTTCAATTTGCCATGGAAAACTTCACAATTCGCTGTTTGGATTCGGCTTTGAACTGCAGGTCGACCCTGCAATTCACTGAGACGTTTACTCACTGATGA
This sequence comes from Heteromyza rotundicornis, assembly GCA_951394025.1. Classification (NCBI taxonomy): domain Eukaryota; kingdom Metazoa; phylum Arthropoda; class Insecta; order Diptera; family Heleomyzidae; genus Heteromyza; species Heteromyza rotundicornis. The sequence continues at coordinate 50,311,495 of OX596013.1, read as the reverse complement.
TTGGTTTCTGTTATAAGGGATATTGAATTCTGTATTGGTTTCTGAACCTTAGGACTCCGCGGCTTAAGCTCTACTATGGGCATTAGTGGTTCTTTAAATTTCATTTCGATATTGCACAATTGTTTCAATTTGAAGCTTTTAAGGTTAGGTTCCATCTCTCAAACACTGCCCAAATTTCATAGAGGAAATGAAAATTTATTGAAATGCAACAGGGCAATACTGCACCAATGGTGATTCATTAAAAAATGTATGTACAATCTTCAGTTCTTTAAACTGGAAACAGGACTTCTTCGATATTTGTGATCAACTGATCAGATTGTTTGCAATAACCAAAACGGTTCATCGGAGGTTCATTTATAAAGTCAACACTGGATCAATGCTAGTAGCGTCAGAAGATTTCTTAAACAAAAAAAAATTCGAAATCTCGCTAAAGTTTATAAGTTGTTCTTGAGTTCAATTCAAAAGAGGTATAAACTTTCCTAAATGGAGAGAAGAATGCCGGATATCAGCCGATAATTCATGAACGACATGAGTTACAGTGATTTCGAAAAGGGAAATCATCAGAACAGATTAATATCAGTTGGAAATTTATGAAAATTTATATGGGCTAAGTACCAAAGACAACAGTAAGATGATTGGATATGACAGATCTCTTTGAACTAATTTGATGTTGCGAATTTAAAATCTGCATTTGCTTTGTATAAAAAAAAATAAATGGAAAATTTTTTTTTTCAAAATCTTTAAATAATTTTTTTTGGTAAAATTTGAAAATATAACAAGACAACAAATTTTTGGAATATCAAAGGTTTTTACTAACTACTTAGTAAAAAAAAAATGTTGCACTAATTACAGTAAATTTTAATTTTACACTAATTACAGAAAAATTTACTTCGCAATGAAACTTTAAGAAGAGATGGAAGATATGAATGGTAAGAAACTTTTTGTGAGTCTGAAGTGATTTATATAAATTTATACAAAACAACGTTGGAGAATTAAATTTAAAATTCGTCAAAGTACTTTTCCCATGAGGGACTATTATGCATAATATTTTCGATACCAATCCGATATAAGTTACTAGAAACGTAAAACAAATAATTTTCCCAAAAGAAATTAAATTATATTTTTTAGTATTCAAAATATACTCATGCTTATTTGCTTAAATTTCGAAAGTAAAAGTTTCAATTTGTACACTACAAAAAAAATAGTACTGGACAAAAAGTAACTTGCGCTCCTACTAACTTCTCAGGAAAAGTATCTATTTTGTAATTGGGGGAGAAAATTTTGTAAAAACCAAAAATTCACTTCACCACTCTTTGCCCAAGACGAGGTAAGGTGAGAAACCAGCGCCAATCACTGTCGTTCGCTTCTAGTAACTTATCTTTTTGCGCAGCTTCAGTGACAGCTGCTGTTGCTGCTGTTCACGTTCGGCAGCCAGGGCGGCTGCTGCTGCATATTTGGCACTGCGCTGCAAATACAAACCGTGACCAGTGGCGGCTGCTGTGGGCGTGGGTATGCCCGATGTGGATGCTGACGATGTGGACGATGATTCGTGTGCGGCGGCACCTGCAATGGGCAGGCGACGCGTCAGTGCTGAACCTTTAAAACTGCCAGTGGATGTAACGATGGCGGCTCCGCTCGTGGTTGTTGTGCTGGCAGATGATGCAACATTATTATTGTTGTTGTTGGTATTGGTGTTGCCCGTTGCATTTGTGGTCTTGCGCAGAAGTTTCGTATTGTACTCGTCGCATTTGTCCTTCTCGATGCGTGTACTGCTCAGCGATCGTTTGTTGCGTTTGATTGTATGGCTGCTTCGGCTGCTGCAAGTGCTGTTGCTGCTGTTGTTGTTGTTGTTGTTGCTGGGTATGCCGGTGGGCGTGGCACTGCCGCGACTACTATTACTACTAAGCCGATTTGTATCTAGGGGCGGTGTGGAACGTATGTTAGCATTTAATTCTATGGAATTGGAAATGGGATTGTGGTTAATGTTGTTGTTGTTGATATTGTTGTTATTATGGCTATTGGATTTGGAGGCTTGTGTACTCGTCGTATGTGGGAGACGCTCTTCCAGCAATTGCTGTCTATTGGCTAAAGTGTCATGCGAGCTGGTGGCGGCGCTTGTGGATAGCAAAGGATTCGAATTCAAATCGAGTGTGGCCGAAGCGGAACGATTCGCTCCGCCAGCAATCGACGTCGTCGACGATATCGTTGGTATGGCCGAGACATCGCGATAATAACGTGCCGTTACGCTGGTGCAGGGCGGCACAGTTTGTTCCACACTCGATGTCACTGCCGGCGTTGCATTGCGATGACGTATGCGCGACCTGCCGCGCAGTGTCATGTGATGATGTGACAAACGTGATGCACTGCGTGATGGCGGTATTGTGGCCGCTGAGCCAACTACACCACGACTGCCGGTTGGGGCGTCCAAATCGATGATAGCGGCCATGGTGCGAACAATGGGAATTTTACTTTCGTTAATGGCTGACATGTTCGATGTGGAACTCAGTAAAGTGTTGTTGTACGTTTTCGTTTGTTTGTTTAGGCTGCTTAGGGTGGGCGTGGTCACATCATGATGTGAGACGCAAGTCGCAGTAGCCGTCGATGTGCTTGTCGCGGAATTGTTGTTGTTGGTCGTATTTGCTGGTTGTTGTTGTGCTTCCGCTTTGCGCAAGTGCATGAGACCCATTCTATGTGAAATAGTTTATAATTTCGCATTGTTGTTGTTGTTGTATTTTTGTTATTAGTAATAGTGCAGTTCCAAAATGTACCAAGAATTTAATTTGTTTAATAGAAAGTGGGAGAGAGTATGGATGAGCGACGAAAGAGAAGAGAATAAAAAATAAATTTTATTTTACAAAAAAAATATATATATGAAAAGATTTAAAACAGTGTTGCATTTCAATAAGAAATATAAAAAATTGTTAAATACTTTTTTTTTTATTCACCAATGAATTAAATCCTTTTTCAGAAAAAACTGAGACTGCAATATAAAAAAAACCATTGCGATCTTTGGTTTCATTACATGACATCTGAAACTCGAAGCAAACATGTTTTCCCTAATCAAACAACGGAACACTATCATGATTACAGCAAGCAAAATTTGACTTTAAATGTGGGCCAATGATATTTTTGATCATCACATATTCAGTGGAGTGAAAGTGAAATTCAATTTGAATCCGGGTAAAATTGATGTTGTGTTCTAGAAACCAAAGAGTATTCATTTTGTTCATTGCCAACTTTCAAACTCATTTCAGTTTCACTTCAAACTGAACTCTCAATCAGCTGACTGCTCTCATACTCAAATGTGGAACCTACATGATGAACGTTTTAGACTATAACTTTTCAATATCTGATATTGCAATCATCATTAAACATTAAGAAGCCCCGCTAGAGATCAAACAATTGACGATGACAACCCTTTTGCGGACAAAACTTGGACGAATGACGTCATCGAAATTGTGAACACCACAGCGAAGAAATTGAAGGCGAAAATATTACATAACTGAATTTATAGCATTATCACATGAAACATTTGAAATACAACACCGTTTCAATCAAATAATGGCAATAATATTTATTTTATGGTAGATAAGTGTAAATAATTCCATAGTCACGGATTACCGAAATTCGGGAGAGGGAAGTGAGAGTGGATACGAGTAGAAAATACCAAAAAAGCAACATCAAAAAAGCTACTGTGAAACAAAAACTAAAACGACAAACAGTAAAGCAAAAAAAATTATAAAAAAATAAAATATATGTAAAGAAACGCAGCAAAAGGAAAACAAAAATAAAGTGAAAGAATAAATAAAAAGCCAAACAAAAATACGTTTTTTTGGGGGGTTGTGAGTAAAATTTTGCTTTTATTTTCATGCAAATTAATGTATATAGTATAAATATATAGTTAAATAGTATTTATGTATAATAGAAATGTTGTTGTTTTTTCTGTACAATCATAATTTGAAAATTGTGTTTGGATGCTTAAAGTATAAATATACAAAAGTTTCATTAACAATAAAAAAAAAACAAACAGAAATTTGGTAAAATAAAGAAGCACATTTCGAAAGGATTTGGTTAAATGATAAATTAGTATTTTCTATTACTAATTAAGTAAAACTAAAAGGGGGCATAACATTACTTCAATTAAGGGGTTTGAAATATAGACATGTGTGTGAACTAAATTCAATAGCGATTTGTATTAAAAAAATTTCATTAAAAACACAGCAATAAACATTTAATTGCTTGATTAAATTTATAAAAACAATAAGTTTTAAATGCTTTAAATTACAGCCCCAACAGTATTACCAATCGCCATCAAATTTAGAAATCACATTTTTCAATGTACATTTAAAGTGTTTAGTAGACAGTTTCAATTCTAAATTTTGGGGTTCAACGTTTGGATTTTCCCCAAAGGCAAAGCTTGTGTAAGCGGACATACAGGCGCTCGAAAAATATAAACAAAGGAATAAAAAATGTGTTTTTTTTTTGTTGATGTGGGTTTGTTTGTGATCAGCTGTAAACCTTTGTTAATAAAAATTAGTTAAATGCTAAAATAGTTTCAAAAATACAAAAACAACTTAAGACAAATTAAAATTTTTAATGCAAAATTCACTTAAGAAACGAACAATAAAAATAATAGCTACGCAAGAAATAGGCTTTTCACGTGATACAGCACAAGAACGCTTCGAAAGCACACACACAAATAAACACACTGAGGTCGTTTGACAAGTCAAGCGTTTCCTTTGAGTTTAAAAGGATATTTGCCACAAACCTCACTACTAATGTCAATGGTAATACAAAACATTTCCACAATGTTCGTACCCAAAGTGCAGAAGAAACAATTTTGATTTGTTACGTTCCAAAATATATAAATTTAAATCGTTTTTATAATTTGCATTATAAAAAATACATTCTCAAATTATAGAAAAAAAATAATATATATGAAATAAAAACTGACAGAGCACTTTGCTAGTTAATTTGAAGAGCGTAAATGGAAAGGAGTTCTTTCGGAAGGGAAATGGATTTAGTGGATGGGGAATTGTGTGATTGTTGCTGAGCACTTACCTTTTGCTGTAGATGGCAAGACTGCGGGCACGCGTTGTAACGGCACCCGAGTTATTCGTTGTTGTGGATGATGATGATGATGAGAATGTTGTAGTTGTTGTTGTTATTTGATTGGTATTAAAATTGTTATTGTTAATATTGTTACTATTGCTGCAATTATTGTTATTGGCTAAAGCTATGGCGGCCGATGTGGCTGCTGTTGTCGCTAGCCCCACATCCACCGCTGACGAATTGACATCTTTCAGTGGTGATGTGGCTGGCGATGATGTTGCTGTCAGCATATTAACAATGTTGCTATTGTTGCGAAATGGCTGCGAACGAGCGCGTGTGTGCCGCAAGGGATTGTCCGCATCGCTATATCAAAGAGGGAGAGAAGAGATGGGAAATATTGTGGAGTTAGTAAATGATAGGCCCTCAAATCGCTCAAACACTCACAGTGGTGCGGCCACATTCGCTGATCGCGAATTATGCTGTCGCCTCATAGCTTTAATCTGATTCAATTTGTCGCCCTGCGTCTGTGCGTTCTTCTTGTCAATGGCGGCCTGCGTCATTTTAACTGTGGAGGCAATTGTGTGGCGTTGAGCTGCCTCGAATATAGAGCCGGGCTGCGGCTGCTTCTTCGGTTTCTTCTCCGAGTACAGCGAATCCACGGCAAGGGGAAGGCGTATGCTGTGCGTATCTGCTGCGGGCAGAGCCTTTCGTTGCGGCGGTGGCGGTGCTTGGTTGCACTCAAGTGTGTGCGCAAACTTTATGGCTGCCGAAGTGGTGGCGATTGTGTTGCTCTGGTGGAAGAGTGTAGGCGATTTGCGTCGCCGCGAGACCACATAGGCCACATTCGAGTCTATCGAATCGTCCTCATCCTCCGGTTCGAGAGTTGGTGTATTCGAATTGGAGGAAGCAATCGTAGGCGATGTACGCCGCCGAGTCATGTAGTAGGAGGCATTGGCATCAACGACATCGGCATCGACTTCATCGGGTGCATTATCATTGTCACTGGCGCTTGCGCTAGCGCTGCTCGAGTTCGCATTGCCATCCACTTTGCTCTTCCGTCGGCCCGACTCGGCAATGGTATCGCGCGTGCGCAGTTTACTGCACATGTTGTTACCATTTAAGGTTGTGGTTGCTTCGCCATCGTCCAGGTGCATAGTGTCTACCTTTTGCGAAATGCCTTTGACGCGTGTCAGGAGAACATCGGCGTTTTCGTTATGCGGTTGAAGCTGCTCTGAGGCAGGTTTGCCCTTCAGTATGAGACTGTAAATACCGTATTTGTGTACGGGCATGGTGGTGTTGTTGCGTTTGCGCATGCGATCACCTTCGGCCCAGAGAGCAGCTTGCTTACTAGGCATGGGAAGAGTGAAGGGAAATAATGAATTTTTATTAAAACATATGAATTTGAATTCCAAAAATTACTCTGTCATCCACTGCTGCTGATGGCCAATCACCGAACCTGGTCTACACAAACGTAGCCAGGCAATAGCTTCCAGCGCTGAAAAGTTGTAGTGCTTCATCATGTAGGCACCAATTAGACTGCCGGTGCGTCCAAGACCAGCTATTAGGGATTATAAGGAAAAGAACAGAAAAAACTTTAATAATTTTGCAAACAAATCCAATTTCGTTCTAACGGCACCTTTGCAATGCACCGCAATAGCGCCCTTTGTTGTTTCACAAATGAACAAGAACTTCTTCAATATCAAATCGCTCGGCGTGCTGCCATCTATGAAGAACAAGTCCTTGTGATCGAAGCCGGCTTCTTCGAAACTCGACGCATGGTAGACCTTGGCATTCAAGCGTATCACAGTCGTTACGTTATTCTCACGGAAATATTCGAAATACGTTTCGGGCGAGTGACAGGGATAGCCGTTCGGCAGCGTTTTCGACTTCTGGTGCGGTCCACAGAAAGCGATGAACTTCTGCGGCACAATCCAATTGAAATCGCCATTCTCGACGCGCTCGAAGTATTCATACTCCTCCGCATCGAAATCGTTGAAATTGAAGAAACCGGCCTTCAGTGCTTTGTGCACAGCATTAATGCAATCGATGAGGGAGATTTTGTAGCCACTCGGACCGTACGAGGCGTCACAGAAGCGTGTGTATGCGGGTATGTCGCCAGCGACCAGTGGACGATACGCTTCCTCGGGTGTTTTATTTAAGTAAATAACCTGTGGGGAGGAGTGTATGAATCGATTAGGAGATTAAAATTTGCAGGCATTTTGTTGTTGTTGTTGTTGTTCACACTTACGGCATACGAACCAATCAGGTAGGCGGCATTCAGCCTTTTGGCCGGACTCATCGATGTGTAGTGGATAATCTTCTTATTCGCATGACATTTGGCGTTCATTTTCGAATTGAGTTTCTGGCAATAGCGATACAGCATGCATATATTCAATGGACCGAAATCATTGTAGAAATTCTCATAAACGAAGTCATCGTCGATGCTGAAGTAGTGGGTGTTCGGTGTGTTCTTCGGCTTGAAGTTCTTTTTAAAGGCAACGAAATACAGCCGATCTGAAAGTGATACGAAGGACAAGGAATCGGTATTTAATGAAAGTATAATTTTAGCTATCAAATAAATTAAGAAAACAAATTTGATTAGGGTTTTTTTTTATCAGGGAGTGGTGTGGATGATGAGAATTTTTATTTGGAACTCTACCTAACAACCATACCTTCTTCAAGATAAAAAGTATTCGCATTATTCGTATGGATTGGCCGACATAAAGAAGGAGTATATGAGGTATGTATGTATATAGTCATCAGGCAAGTGTACCTCGCCAAAAAGAATTTATTCCATTTTAATCGCTTTAGTAGTGTTGCTGTCAATTACGCCAATTACGTTCGAGTTTTAGCAAAAAAAAAGGTGTTATTAGTAAATCATTCAATATGGACACCTTCTTACATAAAAGTTCAACACATTAGGGTTAACTGAAGCCACACATTAGTTGGAACAACAACAACAACAAATGTGGAACCTCAACACTTGAACTTTGGTAAAAGTTTGTATTTCCAATAATAATAACAACAACAAACAACAACCAGAGAGGAAACATTTGCCACACATGCAATCATCAGAAAGCATTAAAATATGTACTAAAAGAAATCGAACGAAGCTACTGAATTGCAAAACCAAACCAAAAAAGCGAAAAAAGCCGTCGTTTTGGTAATAAAATCAGCACAAAGAATGCAGAATTCCAAATAACATTTGGCATTTACGTGCAACGCTAGGCTAGGCGGCGGCAACTCTTTAGCTTGCTTGCTGGCGGGAGGAGTCTTCCAAGCTATTTTGCTCTCCACAACAACAAGCACTTGGCAACTTTATACCGACTTGTAGAAATATGTTGCATGTTTTGTGTAATGAGTATGACTTTTTTGTAGTCTAAAAAAAAATATTGTTAACAAAAACAAAAGGTAACTTTAAATGTCAAAAGGTGGTACAGTACACAACGCGAATGCATTCTATACCATACAAGCCTAGGTTCATATAAGTAAGTGCTAAAAAAAGGATCTCCGCTATAACCGCTGCGGCCAACCGTAATGACAATCGAAATCGGATCCAATCAAACTAAGCGCCGCCATACAGAAATATTTATTATAAATTTATTGCCGTAGTGGAAATGCAGTTGTATGGAGTTGGTGGTTAGAGTCATGAAAGCCCAGCAACAGTTTCGAAATGCAAATTGCAATCGATTGGAGGAACCTCTGCGCCACCTCCTGAAGACCTGCATTGAGAGTGAGCTCAGTTTAGTGCTTAACTTTTACTTGGATGTTTGTGAAGAATTCGCTGTGGTTTTTCGTTTGTGTCGTTTGTGATTTATTGCAAACAATAATAATAGTAACTTGGCAGGTGGCGTGGTGTTTAATTTATTTGCGAAACGTGTATTTTGTTTTATGCTAATTTCGCACACTAGTTCTCGCATCGAAATGTTAAACGTTCACAAAGTATTTTATTAGTAAGTGTGTTACATATTGAGTTAGATACTATTTTATGGGTTTACACATCAAAGCAGCCGCTGAACGATTCAATTCAACGGCAGAATAATAAAAAAATATGTACATATATCAAATGGCAATGCCATGATTATGGTGAGCGCTATTAAATGACAAGCTCTGCACTCTAAATCTTTCAATTTGCATTGAAGACAGCAACGACTGTTCGAATGTCATTTGACGGAGAGCTCATCTCGATGGCAGTGACCAGTGGGAGAATTGCTTTGAGTAATTACATCACAAAATGTACTTGTTGCTAGAGAGCAGTCTTTTCAACGCTTTAAACAGCTTTTCTAATCGCCGACCTATTATTGGTTAGACTAAATTTGTAGACTAATCGAATTTATTTGAATAATAGTTGACCCTAGGAAAGCACTTGAAAATGTTGATTAAGTAATTCACGAGATTCCATTTAAATTCTTTTCAAGACAATTTTAATCATATTTGGCGACTAACGTTCCATAAAGTACGTGTTGGCATCAATCCTTTGATTGAGATCTAGCAAATCTATAGTTTCTGTATGAGTCTAGGGCTGAGAAACCATTAAAAATTCGTAAAAGGAACACAAGGCAAGGAACCATTTTTTGGAGTTTCAACGATATTTTGATAACCGGACATGCCTAGCATTGAATATGAACCATTTCCAAAGTGACAATATTAAAAAAAATTTTTGTAGCTGTATTTTATCATAAAAAAAAGAATATAATATAATTTCTTATTTTACGATTTATACATCATAGCCATTCGTTTACCAATAAACGAAAATCTTTTCAAAATGCAATGTGATAAACACCAAGAAGACAGAGACGAGTACAAAAATCAATAAAGCTAACAAGATTTTCAGGCGTTTTTATTTCCCTGCAAAAATAACAAGAACCAAAACCCAAACCAAAGCAAAAGCAAAAAAGAAGAAATGAAAATATTTTTTTAGTATGCGATTATTTTATATTAAACTAAGGAGGCCTAAAAAGAAAGAACGAACCTTAAACACAAAAATAACAAAAAAAAAACAGGGAACATAATCATAAAATAGGAAAAGAAAACAGTATCAAATATTATCAGCCATACCGACAACTAGAAATGCACCAGTCCCAAAATGGTGAAAGTTTTTTTAAAAGCGACATCTAATATGTATTAATGGGGAGAAAATAGCTAAAACTTTTCAAGAGTCGATGGTTCTACTTATTTTTTTAAATTCCAGATCATGTCTATGGACACTAAATATGTTGAAACGAATTGTCGAATGGAACGGAGAGATTTTTCGGCCTTTTTGAGTTTGTTTTTATTATTTGTTTTTTTTTCGAATCCCAGTGTTAACGTAAGTGTACCGAATTCCGTCATAGTGCCTAATTCCGGCCACTTTACTTATTTGCCTTTATTTACAATTTATCCATCGAAAATGAAATTTCAAATTATTTCTTATGGTAGACCACGCCTTTGCACATCATTCTGCAAAAAAACATTGACAGATTTGTTTTTGATTTCATTACAAGAATTTTCGTTGTCACGAAACGATCGTTTTGAGTGGATTTCAATGTGGAAAATGCTAAAAAGTAGAAAAATTTAAAATCAAGTTTTCCACAAGAAAAAAAAAGGAAACTGTTAGTTTTTTTTATGTAGTGCATACGTGTATTATTGAGCTCACAAAAATACAATACTTTAAGTTGTAAACATAAAATACAATAAATTATTAACAAAATAGAAGTGGCCGGAATTGGGTACCACTAAAAAGTGAAGTGTTCCGAATTCCGTCCAGTGGCCGGAACTTCGGTGTTTTCAAGCTTGTCACAATAATGTTTCTAAACAATATATTTTACTCAATATGATTTTTTTTTCTTTTTTTATTTGATTGTTTACACATTCATGTACACAAGGACCTAAATCCGTCATAGGCTATGTGTTACAGATTTTATGCAATCAGCTTTTCAATTCTAACATACTTATGTAAATTTCCTAAGAAAAGGCAGTTTTGACTCTGTGAAAATTCTATTGTAAATTCGATTTTAATTGATCTTTTACATGAAAAAGCTTAAAAATTTAAGTTCTTTATGCCTTTCATTTAGTTTTTTAAATCGGTAATATAAAGTTAGATAACTTTTAGACAAAATAAAAGTGACCGAAATTGGGTTGCACTACAAAGTGAAAATGAAGTGCTCCGGAATCCGGCCAGTGGCCGGTACTTCGAATTTATAACTTCATCTATTTTTTGACCATTATTTTTGTATGGGTCTTAACTAATTGATTCCAAAAATAATTTGGAAAAAGTGGGCGCAACAACAAGAAAACTCTCAATTGTGGCGGAGGGTGCAGCTGTGTCAGATTTGGCTTAAATGTACTTGAGGGCCCATTCGATTTTTGCCCTTCTTTCATTTTTGTATCATGTATTTTGACGTCCTAAAACCGAATCTGCAAACATATTTGGTCGGAAAAATCTACTGTCCGAGATATAAAGTTTAAAAGTTACGATTTCTCTCATATAAAGTGTTCAATTTGTTCTTCATTTTCCTGTATAATTGGTGACTTTTGAAAAGGTGTCTTCACTAATTTTGGGCACTATTATTTGTTGGTACTTTTTAAACATCACAACAATATCACAACTATTTTAATACAGTTACATGTTGTTGTTGTTGTTGTAATATTTCAATGCTTATTGTAGCTTTGTTGTAATGTTTCGGTGCTTATTGCAGCTTTGTTGTTGTAATGTTTCCAATGACCATTCCAATGATACCAATATAGATTCAATAAAATTTGACTAAGAGCACTGTACATGGAAAAGAATATGCAAAATACTTCTGCTAGTCACTGCATGATTTTTAAAAATCAAATAAATAAACCAAATGTTTAATAATGAATTATTTTTTATTTATTTATTTATTTTTAATATTGTAGTTTAAAAAAATAAATTATTTTGCAAATCAATAGCATTTTATAACCTAATTTGTCTTTGAAAATCTGGTTGGCCGGAATTAGGAGCGCAGGTGGCCGGAATTTGGAACAACTGAAATCAGTGGCCGGAATTAGGAGCATTTTTTTTGTTTCGCTCGAAAGAGTTAAAATTATTTATTTTCATTAGAAACCTCAACCATTTGGAAAAAACACTTATATTTAATAAAAGTTAATACCCGAGACTATGTGATAAAAATATTCGTTCCTGATTTTGAATGTTTTAAATGGATCTTCCAGAGCATTTAATTTGGCCTGGCGACCAGTGTCCGGAATTCGGTACACTTACGTTACAAGAATAAATTCTTAAATATTACTAACACTTGTCACTAGCTTGTCTGGAGCCAATATGCCTAGAAATTTTATTGTATGTGCCAAGTACTTCTAACCACATTTAATATGCACACATACAGAGCGGACTGCATGAAAAATGAAAGGTACAAGCTGACAAGCAGAAGCATAATTCTAATAACTGAAAATATACGGGAAGAGCAAGTGCTCATGTGGAAAAAAAAAACAAATATTGAAATATTTTTATCTTAAAAAATAAATGAAAGAAATAAAATGAAATGAAATTTATACGGCGAAAGGCAGGCATTCAATTGGTATTATTGAACATTTGCGGGGAAAATTGGATGAAAGAATAACTTTTGTTATCTTGTGTGGGCGACAAAAATAACATAAAAAGTATTTCCTATTCTCGGTATGGGTAATTGAATATGGAATGTTTTTGTTGATACGATTTGGTATAATTTGTTCAATTTAATAAATGTAACTCATGCGCTGTGGTAAGTCGTTTTATTGGTTTCCTGCAAGCAAGCGTGCAGCCAATTACCCGGAAGAAAGCCAATAAACCCAGACGATTATTGACGTTCACATTAGTGTTCACAGACAATTTGGGAATTTTTTTTCTTTGGCTAACAATTCTTTTTAGATTAATTTAATTTCAAGTAACATTTAATTGTACAAATTTATTTTGTACTATATTTTTGGTTATGTATGATCAGTGCATACAAAAATTATTAAATTTCGCGCCAATTTGTTCTTGAATATCCTAAGTAGCTTTTTGACACATCGAATGACTTAAACTGATCTGGTTGATAGCGTTGACAGTTCTGTGAAGGAACTTCTTTCAAATGTCGCACAATGGTTTAAATAATTCAGTACCAGCACACATACAAGCTGACGCTACGTAACTCGCTTTTAATTAACGCCCATGTAACATAGTTGCAACCGTGTTACGTATACGCCCAGAGTAGCCACAAAGCAAGCAACTTGGGCAAGTACACACTCGTAATTAATGCAACTGGTTGCTGTGGTGTCTTTTCAAACAGTCTCAACTGTAAGTAACTATGTACTGTACAATGGATATCAGAAAAATGTAAAGTAAAACTTGAATAATTTGAACTTACTTCGTTGCATTTCTGAAGCCGAAGCCAACAAATCACTATTGTCATCGTCTATCATCATGGAGGCGATGTTGGTGGTGGCGGTGATGGTGGAACTGTTCAAAAACGACGACTTCCACACGAGTTGATGCCGATGCACGCGCTCATAGACGGCGACAACGACAACCAAGTAGAAGAAGAAGGGCGACGAGGTGGGCTGCTGCGCTTTTGCAGTCGGTGTTGTGGCTCTTTTTTCGTTTTGTTTTGCGTGCTCTCAAAAACAATTGAAATTCAAATTTACAGCTTCAATAGCTGGCACTGGATGACGTGTCGCTGTACTGCGCTACTGGTTGATTGACACCAGTGGCGGCCACTGCCAACTGACAGTGAGAGTAGCTTTCGATGGTTTCTTTTCCTTTTTCTTTTAATTGATTCCCCTCAATCGATCTATTGATCGATGTCGCTGGCATTAATGATTGCTGGCACCCTTTGTCGTTGCTTGTGGTTCGTTGGCGATGACTCTCGATTCTATTCGATTAAATGACGACTTTCAGTGCGTTTCACTGAGGTCGAGTAGATTCGATTGAACAGTTTAATAATTTTTCAATTGCAATGTTCCCTTTTGATTTTGCACACAAAAGTTCTGTAAGAGGAGAAGAGAAGGATTCAATTAGATTTCAACTTAACACAGACTAGCTAAAAAAATAAATGAATAATTAAAATACTTTTGTTTACTATTGAAATTAAATTGGCGAAAATTCAAGTTCAAGCGTTCAGCGTTGAATTCAAACTGAATGTTTGTTGTACACCTAAGCTGTGGCTCACACAATATTTTCCAATTTGTTGTATTTGCTTCACCACCTACACTAGAACAGCTAAAAGCTGAAAACAATTAAGTAGAATTAAGACAAAGTGATGTGGCGCATTTTAAACTTATAAATGAAGACAGACAGATGGAAAAATGTAAAGTTTTTCTTAAAATCGAAATTAGATAATTAAGTAGCACCACAAATTTTGATCCTCTCACAAAACACAAGTCTTTAATATTTATTAGCGAAATTGTTGAGATGGGCTTTAAAATTCACTTTGGTCAAGGGTCTTGGCTCCAGGGAAGCGTCTCGCTAAAATGTTGCTCATTAATTTAGATTCGCTTACAAAGCAAAGTCTTCTTCCGTTTGGCTGAAAATTCAAAAGGCCCACATCAACAAACATACACTAACTAGTTTAAAAAAAAAAGCAACGAAAACACCCTAACCGCGCTTTTAAAGTGGTTTTTGCCATTTTCGTATATGGCGTAGTTGTACGTATGTACCTCCACTAAAGCTGCAAACATTGTGACTGTGAATTCTAGTAGATTTTTCTAATTTGTTATTTTATTTTAAAGCCGCCACACGAGTAGAGGTGCGAGAAGCGAATAGCGTGAAACGTGAATGATGGCATTTAAATAGAAAAGTAAAAAAGTAACGAAACAAACTCAGCCTAAACTGTCACTTTGTGAGAGGCTGTCCATTATTCGATAAATGCGAACAGAAATAAATTCATTCATTCAAGTGTTTCAACACAAGTACAACAAAAACAAGTTCAATCTTTTGTGTTCCGATTGCTTTTGTTGTTGTCTTTTTGTTCTAACATTCGCTCATTTATGCGCGCGTGTGTGTGTGTGTGTGTGAGCCTCTTTTATAGGTATAAGGAAACAGCAGTTCAGAACCTACACACAATCTGCTGTTCTAGGTTATTTACTGTTAGGTTTGGAGGCGCACCCAAGCATATGGCGTTCTTCCGTGTGGTAATAAAGTGAAACGACTTTTTGCGCTCTTTTGTTGTATTTGTATTCGGATTTCATTTCATTATTTTGTTTTGTAGACTTTTTGTCAGCAGTCAATTTCCTCAACAAGGTCTAATTTCAGCGAACTTGACATTTATTCAATTAAAATCGCATTGCAGGTGGCTTTCATTTTGAATTTCCATAAAATTTAAGGGAAATTGTTAAATTTTTAATTAAAAATGGATTTTTATACTCGGTGTTGCAAGGGAAGTGGAAGCTGTTGATGGTAAATTCCTTCCTTTCAATCATAAATTTTAGTAAAATCGGTCAATGAGGCTTTTTTTTAATATTTTAGGGCTTAGCAGCAAAGGCCGGGCAGAATAGTCCCAAAGTCATTTATTCTGAAAGTTTGCAGAAAATCGCTGTAGTCGTGATGCGGTAACTAAATAACATACCCACAAAAGGTTTTATAATATCCCAGTAAACAGTCAACATTTTTTTAAAATGCTCTAAATCTCAATTTGATATCAAAAGTTGTTTTTTATTGGCGAATAATATTGAAAGAAGGGAGCCAGAGATAACTTGGGAGCCAGAAATAACTTGGGAGCCAGAAATAACTTGGCTTTTTTAAAATAGAAAGTTTGTTTCAAAAGTCCGCTAACTAAAAACTAAGCCTTAACTAACGCTCTAACACTTCTAACACTCCAACTTAATTAATTAATGACAGCAGTTTCAATTCTATGAGTAAATTTTTGGGTAAAATATTTAAAAACTTCCCGTAGTTAACAAAATGAACTTGTAACGTAGTTAATTTTTTGATTAACGATGCCCAGCTATGTTGATGTGCATTCGCTGCAAGGTGTGACCAACATGTTTGTTTAAAAATATTCATTATCCAATATTTATCAACAATAAAAAAAAGGCTGAAAAAGTTATTGATTTTAGAATAATTATACTTTGTAAGGGTTATAACGTTTTCTTAAGAAAGTAAATGTTCACATTTTCCTTGTCCCAGGTAGGTCTTTTGGGATATGAGGCAAGGCAAATTTGACTCTTTTGTGGTAGAAAATTAATTAATACTCTTCCCTCGAATGGAAACTACTGAGGTGCCAATCTGACACCATTTCAACATAAAAACTCAGTTTCATTGCCTGATACTTTTCAAAACAATTCTACTCAAACATGCCGTTAAATACGCATTAATGTATATATTTGTCCAGTTCTATCTGTCTGTCTTTCTGCCTGTCTATCTGTCTGTGGCAAACGTTTTTTTCCCTGCTTTGGGCACGGGCAAAGCTGTGGCCATAATCTAGTTCTTAATATAGTTTCACAACGAACAGAAATAATAGATTGCACTTCATTAAAGATGAAATAACCGCTAAATAATTGAGCAAAAAAAAAATGAAGAAATACAACAAGAGGAAAAACGAAATTGCGAACATTTAGCGGATGTTGTGCTGCGCAAAACAATTTTAACGCAATTTTCCCATTGGACGGAGAGAACAAAAAATTGTGCATAATATAATTACGAGAATAAAAAATGGGAACACAATGGAAAACAAGTTACTACATACAATGGCAGTAGGGCAAGAACGAAACTGGACAGAAGAAGAATTTACATAAATGCTAAGTTGCAGGAGAAAAAAACCAGCCATGAAACTTATTCCTAAGAGTATTCAATAACCGCAAAGTATCACAAAATATTTTCCTTGAGCACATAGGTAAAGCACGCAGTTAGATAAGAAAAAATGATACAAAGTAAATAAAAGTAATCACAGTTGAGAAAAGAAGTGAAAAATACTGTTAGCAGAAGATAAGAGTGGCGGCCACAAACGCAGAAGACGCTCGAGAGTTGAACAACAATAAACTATTCTGGGAAGTGGAAATCTATTTTTGGCAGATGATGTTGTTAGAACGAAGAGTGTTACTTACTTTTGTACTTACCTGTGGCTACACAAGTAGAGAGTGAGTAGATTTGTTTAAACATTTCAAGTAAGTACACAATATTATCTATTTAGTATGAATTGTAGAGTGTAAAGTTGCTTGAAAATATTTATGAAATGTTGAGTCTCGCAATGGCATAAAAACTATATGCCATGCCGCTGAAACACAATTTTCTATTCAAAGGCAAATTGTGTCGCAAATACTCAACGAATCGCAGAAACCAGCAAAATGATTTTTCGTTCCACTTTCCATGTTTGCG
This sequence comes from Heteromyza rotundicornis, assembly GCA_951394025.1. Taxonomy (NCBI): domain Eukaryota; kingdom Metazoa; phylum Arthropoda; class Insecta; order Diptera; family Heleomyzidae; genus Heteromyza; species Heteromyza rotundicornis. The sequence continues at coordinate 50,294,154 of OX596013.1, read as the reverse complement.
CATTTAAGTGAAATTAATCACATTCTTGTTGGCTGCCTTTTCACGCAAATACAGTCATTAATTTGATTATTGCGAATATCAAAGGAGCTCAACTTGATTAATAATGCAAGTTAACCATTTTTTCTGTTTGTTTGTTGCTAACAGCACGTGTCTAAGTTATGTGCCACGGTCGAATGAGTCAATTAACAATTATAATCCCAACCGATTTGGGTTCAAATGGTTCAATACCTACTGAATTCCAAACTAGATTGAATATAAAAATTTGTTGAGAATTTCGTTCGACGATTAGCAGTTCGCGACACGCGTCATTAAGTTCGATCGCAGAGAGAAGAGGTGATTGCGGAGAGGAGATTAATAAAATGATAAGAGAGTTGTATTTCTGAATTGCGCAGTCAAATGCATTTTCTGAACTTTGTACGTTCGTCTCCTTTGTGGAAACGTACTGGATTGGTCTGGACCAATGCCGACATTATTCAAAGTTTCAGTTTTGGGAATTGCTAAGGTAAAGTAGCAATCGTTACCAGACAGACAATCCATGTATGGACTTTTCATAGTGTACGTGTAAAAATTTATTTATATTTTGGGTACTTCCCATTTTATTTGCGCATCGATTTTCATTTTTATAATAGTTACACACAGATGAACTATAAAGCAAAATGAAAAAAAACCATTAGAACTATAAAAAAAAGGTATAAGAATTTGAATACTTACTGTAAAAAGAATGTGGGCAGAATTCTAAAACCTGTTGCAGAAAAAACTTTTCAAATCAATTCAACTAAAATCGACGTCACTAAAACCGGATTTAAAGTTCCTTTAAAGTATATGTTTGTTAAACTATTAAAATGGAATTAACAAAATTTAGTCAACATTTATTTCTGCAAAGATTAAATAAAAAAAAATAATATTTAAACGGAAATCAATAAATCTTTTGGTTAAGTGCAACCTACGCGAAACTCTTCAAGCCATACACGTAGATTTCTACACAAAACCTGCCATCAAGTTAGCAACATTGGTTAACGCAGCTCTACCAAACAATTGAGCAAATAGAATGAAAATACGATAACACAAAAAAGGTATTGTGCGAAAAGGAAAAAAGCCACGAAAAAGCTGAATATTAAAACTTTTGTCTTGCATACACAAATTCCATGCGAAAAGTTTCAAAGTTAAACGCCCCAAAAAAAAAAAGATCCAACAACTAGAACAAAATTCAAACCACTCAGAAAACGTAGCAAATTTTCAATATTGAACTGTGCCAGTCAACGAAGAGCAACAAAAAAGTTCGCGCCAAAATTAACAAATTTTTTGGAAACAAAAAAACTTATCGCCACAGAGCATTCGTGTGGAAAAATAACAACAAACAAGCGAAAAATGAGCGGGCAACAAAAAAAAGACGATAACTAAAAAGCGAAACAATAAAAAAAACAAGTGAGTAAGTTTTAGTCTGTCAAAGCCGAATTATATATACCCTATATTTCAGACCAAAGTGAATATACCCTTATCTCATAAGGTGTAGGGTATACAAATAATCACCAACAATAATCATATCGAATGGCCGACAGACTGACGAACGGATTGGCGCTTTCGTCGACGGCCTTGAAATGAGAATTTAATTGCACGGTCTCGGATTTAGTCGCAGTCAAACGGGCACGATCACTCGTTTGTCGTTTGCCGATTAGCAGTCAAGCACGAGCGGTTGGATGAATTTAACGAGAACCACACTATCAATGCCACCCCCACACCCAAAAGCATTTAGGGTCGAAATCACTTGATTGTTGCTGTTTTGTTTATTTACTTATTATGCAGTGATGATGAAAGCTCAAAGATTTCGTGTAAACAATATTCGAAATGTTTACCTACATTTCAGTGAATTCCATAAATAAATTGCAGATCACACAATTGGTAATTTGTTAGGAATTAGGGATTGAGATGTTTTTTTTTAATTTGATATTTTAAATGTTCCACTTGAATTTCTTTCAGTTTCATTGATTGAGATCGTATACGAATTCTGGTGCGGTATGTGAGAACGCATATGGTCTTCTCGAACCACTTGTAACACAACAAGGCAGATCTGGCCGTTGCTGGATTTGAAGCGTTCAAAGAGACTCTTCGCACTGCCTAGGACCAGCATCTCGATGGTGGTAGGCGTGATCACTGCTTACTGTTTGATAGGACGCCATGCGGTAAGGCTTGGTTTCTTCGTCAACGACTTCTTTAGGAGAAGTATGGATGAGATGGAGGAGGAGACTCTGATGAATCTCCTCTGCTAATGCACAGTGTCGAGCAAGGAGTGTCCTGCTGGGGTCATTCTTTCTGGACAGTGTCTGCGATCTTTCTACGGCTAGCATAACAGGCCTTCATCAGTTTATCTTGAACTCCAATTTGTTTGGGGTATAAGGGCAGGGAATTAGGATCCTGTGGTACCACAATGGACTTATTGAAATTTTAAGTTGACACTTTTGGGATTATGGACTATTGCCCCTTTACGGAGGCAAACGGGGCAACTATTTGCAGTCGATTAGCGAAAAATTTCGTTTTTCGTCTCACTCTAATGTATGTGCAACCTTATTGGACCGAATTTTAAATTAAAACGTACAATTTTTTAATTATGTAAATTTCCTTGCAACACAAAGCTTCGTCATATGCTTTGTTGTTTTTTTTCTTTATCTTGCAACACAACTGAAAACTGAAACTGGTTTCTCAAATATTAAAAATGAAAATACAAAAATTCTCGTCATAAAAGTTGTAACAAAACAGTATTATTTACCCTTTTAGTCACGAAATAGCGCTACGTAGATGAAACTCACGACGACAGAAGAAGCTAAAATCAAGATAAGATCTCAAAAATGTTGAGAGAACAAATCCCTACTGAAAAGCTAGAATCGAGTGAAAAATAACTTTTCAATTAAAAAACAGTTTGTTGCAGTACAAACAACAAGAAATACATGAAGCCACCATTAAAAATCACTTGCAACACGAAAACTTTCGAACTGAGTAGAACAGGACGAACAAGACGACGTGGCAGGATTTGCACGCAAGGCACAAGGGGTTTTTTTTGCAGTCCTTGCCTGCTTGTTAGCAGGGGGAGGACGCAGCTATTGTTAAGGAGAAAAGTGGGCGGTCTGCCATATGTTTCGTATGCGAGTGTTATATTAGGTCAAGGTGTTAACACCAAGTGACTGCGTGTGTGTGAACGGCGTGTGATTTGCATGTTTAACTGAAATAATTTAAATTGCACAATTCACACAAGTGTGCGAGAATGTGTGTGTGTTCCACTCTATTTTGCGAAATATATTTTCTTGAGACAGGTAACTTGGACTTTCAATTTCCTGCATTTTTAGGGCAAGTCGGACGGTTTCTTCGGCGGACGTAATAAATTTGAATACGAATTGCTGGTATTTTGCAAACATTTGTTCAAAGTTCAAAAGTCGATTAGCGGTGGCCAGTTTCTGTATTAGTGTAATTAAATGCAAAATGTTTGCTATAATTAATTGTGCATACAACTCAGAAAAGGGAGCAGTACGGTTTATTATTTTCTTACAGTGCCATATTTATATTGAGTTTTTACAGCTACCGAGGACACTCTTTCAAATTTTCACGTGGTTAAGCTTTGGTTTTGCTTTGCTACCTCAGATTTTTGATATACCCATGCCCTCATAATTTATTCCGCTGGAGGAGTTCTCTGTGAGAACCTATCTTTCAATGTACAACCTAAGTCCATTTCTCTTTACTATTGCAACTCATCTTCCTTTTATTAATCTTTCATTTTGACAATTTGTGCTTTTTCTTGTTCACTTACTGTGGCATTTAAAAAAAGTTATAAATTCGGAACAGTTACTAGAAATGTCCTGATGGATTTAGCTAATTCGGGACGTGGACACGACTACTACTATGAGAGAATTAAAAACGGCGTCCGAAATTCTTAAATCTCATTGCATTTACGATGCTTACTATAGGAGGGTATTCGGGGTTGGTGATTTCGAATTTGAACCAATTTGAATGGAAATTAGCGATGGAAGGTTCACGAGACGCCTTATTATGAATTCCTACTCTGCCCGTAGTCCAATGTCAGCAAAAATCTTCAATTAAAATTATAAACGAACAATTGGTTTATCGACTTTTTCACAAAGCTGGGCACAAAATCATTAAATAGTTAAAAGTAAATTAACGAAGGTAAGATTTTTTATTAACTTTTAAGGTAACTTCGGAGTTCCTCAACTTTTGCATTAACTTTGGTTAAATTTCTTTCGTTAACTTACCGAACTAGTTAAAGGTGCCCATCTATGCTATTGAATATAATTGATCAATTTGCTGGCGCGTTTATGAATTGTTTAGATAATGTTTCTTGTTTATATTTCTATGAACAACTAAACTATACCTGATAAATATTTATATTATTTTATTTATATAAAAATAATCCCATAGAATTTCAAATAGTCATTGCATAAATTGTACTTAAAATCAAAACCGGGAACAAATAAAGGGCACATAATTCGACTCGGAAGCGTTGCAATCCCCACAAACACCACAAACAACTGAAAAATAAATAAACAAAAATTAAACTTTGGCTACCAGAACTTAGATCCGCACAAAAGTCAACAATAAATCCCGTCAACCGCACACAAAACAAACAATGAAAGTTTTAAAAACACCATTTCTGTTGGAACAACAAACGACAAAAGCACAAACTGCAACGCCACCATAGTTGAGTGTATGCTAAATTTATACAAAGCTCCTGCCTCTCCATGCACGGACTGACTTGACTGACTGTTTTGTTTTAATTGTCATTTGAATAACGGGCCATAATCCGCTGGCAATCATCCGTTGAATGGCAGAAGTGCTGCAGCCGCCGCCGCACGCGCTCTAAAGTGGTCAAAAATGTTCAAACGACTTGAACAGGCATTTAGACAAATCGTTTCCAACAATTAGAAGTGTGTCCGTGAGCACGTGTGTGTGATTCAATTGAAAAATGAGTTAGAGAATAACGGACTGCTGGTATTTTGGATGGACGAATTCCAGGAACTTATTTCATGTTGATTGAACCGAATCCACCTAAACCCGAAACAGAAACCGCAACGAAAACCATTGCTGAATTTAAAATATTTCAACGGGACCGTATGCATATTAGACCGACACATTTTTGCATTCGATATGTGTTTTGTATTCAGAGAATTTTTGTAAAATTTTACTATGAAAATTGGTTTGGAATAAAATACTTTATTTGGCCCAAAATAAAACAAACCAAAGTTAATTTTTAGGAGGTGACCACTACTGTTGAGGTGGTCTAATATATTCAATGTAAATAACTTACATGTATTGATTTTCTTGTCCTCAAAGATTTGACAACGAACATTTATTCGAAAAGTCATAAACTGACGATGGATGACATGAAAGTTTTTCTTAAGTTTAGAAAATGGCGCAGACATTATTTACCCGAAAATTGTAGATTCTACATTCCTAGTATTTTACCTGTTGTTTGGCAATCAGGACACAACTGCAAAATCATAAAAATCTTCAATTGACTTTGGCAATAAATTTCTTTCTCAGCCAACCACAAACGGTACGAAGAAACGAAACCTAATTTGATATTGGCTTTCAAATAGGAAAGTTCCGCCCGTAAGTTATTTCCATGGCTAGCAATTTGGCATCAGACAACATCATTGCTTGGTGTCTCTACACACTAATAAGAGAGCGCGATGGAAATCCTTTTTTACGAGCACGAAACGAATGAATACAAAAAGCCGCAATAATAGCGGCAGAAACACTACGACCACGAGAGCAAAAGAAAATGTTAGTAAACATCGGAATTGGGCTTAATTGGAGTGGTAAGGAGGATACAATCTCCACTCAATTCAGTGTCTTATCTGTCAACTAAGTAGAATATTAAACTAAGTTGGAGCTTAATTTGTCTAAAAATATGGGCCACTAATGTCAAATAATAAAACAAAAAAAGACTTCACTAAAATTTACATTTGCATTCCATTTGAAATGATGGTAACTTTTCGCACGAGTGTAACGTTGTGGTGCAAAATATCGAACACACCTCGAACGTTATTATCAACGTGACCTCGTTTTTGCGCCAAATATAATAAAAATAAATTCAATGCTACTCGAAGGAAATAAGGACGACCTCTTTACCATCCACAATTGGTAGGAGGAGGAGTCGACTGGGTTGGATTGAAGAAGCAATTTTGTTTAGAGATACGTAGGATGTATGTGTGGATTCCGATTGAACTTGAAATGTGAAATGTATTATGGAAAACTTACCTTTAAATTTACATTAGCATAGAGTCTTGAAATGTATAGAAGAACTCCGTGGTTTTTAATATAAATTTATTAGAAAATCTGGAAAGATAGAAGAAGAAAAAATGTTAAATTATACAAAATGTAAATTAGCTATGTGGGGCCATAGGGGTTAAACAAATTCAAATTAAGTTGTCATAATTTACAAGTAGAGGCCAAAAAAAAAGCTAAAAGTTTTTGAGTTCGACATTGGTATCAATGCAAAGATCCAAAGATCCATTGAACCTAGCTCGCCTTTGACAGCTTTTTATGTTACTAATATTTTAAGGAGGCATCTTCGCCGAACTTCTAGCTGCAAATCACAGAGGCGACTTTGATTCTGTAATTCACAGACACGAAATCGTTTCTGTGAGTTGCAGGGGCCCAACAGTTTAGTGCCGGTTCCCTACTGCAATTTAAGTATCTTCACGACAAATTATACTCTCGTAAGTTTGCCATTGCTTGATGAGACCAATGCTAATCTTAAAAAAATATTTGCTACCATTTTCGTCATGGCTCAAAATGGGTACCCTAATGACGTAACAATACGTTATGAACGGAAACTTTAATGTAGAATTGTGGCGCAACGTTTTTGTTTCGCTTTCGTCGTTTCGTCTACCAGTCAACGAACGATGGTGCCTGGTGTGAGAGGAAGTTTATCGTTATTAGGTTTTCTTTACTTGGATTTTTATATTTATTCATTTCTTTTTTTTTTCTTCTGCAAACTTTTCAGAACTCGACAGTTCAGCGCTCAGTGAATGAGCGCACATTTAAAGCTTCGCCATTGTCAACCGCAAAATGAGGCAGAAAATATTCGCTTACGTTGTCATCGTTGTAGTTGAAATTGAAATGGGGTTGTACAAAAAAAATGTAAAAGTGTGCAGCGAGGGAAATGGAAAATGCCTAAAAGGCAAAAATGATATTTGCCTTATTGTGTTTTCAGGAGACGTGGGCTTCAGAGAAAAATGCGAAAATGCGAACTTCATGCAACATTTAAACATTAAAATGTATGAGTTTTTGTGTTTGCCGGACCCACACAGCTCATAACGGATGAAAATAATTATAATTCTAAATATGTCACACTAATTGTAGCTTAAAAATTCTGCCAAATGCAGGCATTCCCACTCATAGAAGCATCATAATTCGAAGAAGGATTTTTCAAAAACCGTATTTCTCTTCAATTAAGATCATTTGTGTGATGGAATACGTTTTTAATTGAATTAAGGCCCGAGAACATTGACATTTTCAATCGAATTTCGATACATTTATCATACTCAATTTGACAAGTAATCATACTCAGTCAGGTTGTGTGAAAGGTCTTAAATCGCGTTGCCATCAAGTAAATCACATTGTCAAATTCGGTGCCGAATGCTGATGCAACAATTATATTGCGACAAAGGCAACAACTTCTTGAACAAATGCCAAAATTATTTTGCTGCTTTTCCGACGAACTGGGCACGAAGAAGACTCGTAAGAAATTTGCAACAAGAAAAGTGTAACCAGATAATTCATAAATAGAAAATATGAAAAAGAGAGACGAGTGAAGAGTGAACATCCACACCCGGTACAAGTGAAATGCGCTGGCAGGCAAAGGCACTAATTGCCCAAATCAACAAACGGAATGAACTGAAGCATTTTAATATGAATGAGCCATCAACTGGCTTATGACTAGTTTGGATGGCAAATAAAAATTTGTCAAATAGATGAAAATAAAAGAAAAAAGCAAACACAAAAGTTGCTTCTTTATTGATATGCGCGGCATTCAATTTAAGTAACTAACTACGTATTTATGTTGTTTAGTTTATATCATTGGTTTGGCCAAAAACTGAAACTACTTGACAGACAGACAGGCATTTTGGTTCAGACTTAATTTCAAGAGGGCTAATATCAGCTGAAAAATCTACAAGTTAAATAAGAATAGAGAAAACGAAGACATGGGCAACTCAAAAATAGAAAACAGATATTTCTGCCAAATGCAGGTCAATGACTTGACAATTATGAGTGTGCGTGTCGAAAAAAGAAAAGCAACGTTAAGGAAAAGTGTCACACACACCAAGGTGCACACGAAAATCGAATCAAAGCGCATTGGGGAGGCCCAACTAAGAAAAAGAAACGGACGAATAATTGTTTCAGTTGAGTCTACAACAATTTACACTAACTACATTTTCACTTTTTCCTCTGACAATTTTCCAGTCCGGTGTGTCCCGTGGTGTTTCTCTTTGCACAAAAACGAATTAAAAAAGGTGAAAATGCATTTTTCAAATAAAATCAATTGTTCAATTGACTTCTGTCCATTGCACACACTCAACACAAAACGATTTACAATTTTCCGTTTATTATTAAATATGTATGTCATTTGACAGATTGCACAGCAAATACAAATACAAAATGTATCAAATATGCATTCATTCATGCATGAATGCATACAAATATTGACCGGCAAATGGTTTTTTAAAAATTGATCAAATGAAAAATGAATTAAATGAAATATTAAAGGAAATTGTTAAAGGAAAAGTGTGGACAAAAAAGGGTAAATAAATTTTGAAATTCTCCGAGGAAAATGTTTTACATATAAATTGGAATATATCACCACTTATATTGTAGGTATTATTCCGTATTAGAGTAACACCTTTTGAATTATGGAACAAAGTACATTATTCTTTGCCCAACTAAACACACTAAAGACTCACAGAAATAAAATTGTATTTCTAGTTTTGCACAGACACACACTCACCTCTTTCCCCCCTTACCTACAAAAATGTATTTTCGCATTTTACAATTTACAATTTTACGTGTTTCTTTTTATGATTTGCTTGAAACAATTCTAAATCCACCTGAGGGCACACAGGCACTATTTTTTGTCTGTGGTTCTTGTTTTGTTATTGCTATTGTAAGTTGTAGTTGTAGCGCGCAGCAGCCATTGTTTTATTAGTGATGTTAGAGAGCCAGCCGTGTAGACTTTACTTTGGAGATGTGCTTTTGGCATATTTTGTACAATTTTATGTTATTCCTCCTAAGGAGTTTGTTCGTTCGTTCGTGCTTTTTGTGCACTATTTTCAACGCTCTTGTGGCACACTTTGCTTTTGTACACAAGTCCCCAAAGTGTGCGATATACTCGGTGCTTCAATGGCTTTTCTTTGCATTAGATAGTATTCCGGGTCTTTTCTCTATGTTGTGTTGGAATTTCGTTCCGTTCACATCTAAATTTATGCTTCGGAGATTTCAATTTTTCAGTAAATTTAAAATGCAAAATTATGGTGAAATACAAAAAAAGTTGAAAATTTTGAGTTGGATTTAACAAAATATAATAACGGAAAGAAACACTCGCAGGGAGATTGTTCCACATTTGGACTGTTCGACTGAAGAACGAACTGTCGCGCTAATGCATAGTGCATTGAAACATCATCGAAACATAGAATGGGTGAGCCTCTCTGGATAAACGAGGAGTTCTTGCGAGAAACACATACCATTAAAATAACGGTAGAATAAAGTTACACATCTTACTTTACGACCATGATAAGGAGTTCCCAAAAAGTTTAATCGCACATCACTGAGCACGACCCAAGAGCTCAAGATATGTTCCTGAGGCTCCTGCCCATGCATGCGAATTATACTACATCTTAGGATGGAAATTGGTAGCATGGATAGAGCAGAGATCTTCGGGAGTGAAGGATTTCCCCTTTGGTTCGAAAGCTTATGACGTACTTTGAACTTATTTGAAACAAATATGTGTTGACCATTCAAAGATCCCAATTATTCCGACCTTTCAAAGATTGGACGGCCAAACTCGTAAATTAAACATGTCAACAATAATTAACTTTTAATGACTTTCAAAACGATTTTTTCGAACTCTTCCACATATCAAAACACTTGTTCCACTTTCTAGCAAAATGTGCTTGATCCTTTGACTATTTTCCCTTTCATGTAACTTTTGTTGTGACTGACAACTGTTATGGTCGCCAAGGGTTTTTATTTTAGCATTTAGATTGAATGGAAATAGAAAGAAAAGAACAACACAAATAAGACCCAGAACCCAACTGCCAACTGTTGTCAACTTAAAAGTTTTTCAGGGCTTCATTTTCATATTGAGGAGCTAAGAACTTAGTTTAGTTGAAACAAGCCCCCCCCAACGGCATGCATGTCAATGAGCGGTTGTAGTTCCTACCAACCCACTTGAGTTGTTTTTTCCATATCACTTAGCCACTCTCAACTACCCAATAAAATTGGAGACAATAACTAACCAGCAAACAAAGCGTTCGTCCTACATTTTTTGTTGTTGTTGCTTTCCATGCGATACTACTTTCAGACGAGTAACGGAAATTGATATATCAGTTCGTAGTTGTCATCGCTATTGTCCTCCACCAAGTTAAGTACCCAATCTTCCCCATTTCATTGCTACGCAGCGTAGAACATGAATGTCCTGGTTGCTTGTTTGGAAACTACAATCCTTTTTTTTCTCTCTCTCGTTCCTTCTGCTTCTTATCAAAATCGAACAAGCTAAAACGCCGACACTGGTCGTCCGTCTCTCGGCTTCTTCATTGACTGACGAAGTGAGTCAGTGTGTCAGCGGATGGTGGCGTTGGTGTCGTCGCGACGTGTCCGTCTGCGTTGTCGTCGTTTCGTGGACACAACAAATTTTCAATTCTGTTGTTCTAAATTATGGTAAGAACAACAAGCAAGACTCATCATACGCGTCGTCGTCGTGCTCGTCGTCATGGTGGAGCATGAATAAAAATGGAAAAACTGAACAAATATTTTAACGACTTTAAACGAGGGCAAATTCGAAACGTTGGATAACCACTTACACTTTCCGTTTTATTTGCCTGGAAAACTGGCGCTGCTTAGATTGAAACAAAAAAAAACCATTTAAGTCTGTGAAGTGAGGGGTGTTCATGTACTTAGAGGTCACGTTAAAGTTGGATCTGCTCAAAGGAAATCTTTAAACTTTTTTTCAATGTTTGTTCAGGAAAACCTTCGACCTAGAGTTGATCAGAGTTGAAATTTAAAATGGATTTCAAGGATATAAGTGGAATATTTGTTGAATTCCTTTTGAATCTATCAAATATTTGCTTATAAGAACGAACCTCTACCAATTACCAATCAGAAGGACGGACAGATATACCCTTACCTCAACCTAAAAAACCCTATCAGTTAATGTTCAAATTTGAGTGATAAGGAAAAATGCACACTAGACAGTGGTGAACCATATGTACAAAAAACCTCATAATTAGAAACCAAAAATTATCTTTCATGATAACTAAGAGCAATGCGGTCGAAATGAGAAGATAAAATTCCCCAAATAAAGTGTAACAAGTTGGGCACAGTAAGTACATGCGAATACAAAAATAAATGAAGTACGAGAATGCACAGAAGTCAGCCACAAAAGTCCAAATTAGATTTAATATGTGAAGTGTGTAAATAAACAAATGATAATCCCTTTCGGGCACACATAAAATATGCACAACATTTTCCTCTTTGACCACAACAATTCCCACGTGACTGGTTGGTGCGGTCGAACGAAATTCCCCAAATAATCTTTATCAGTGGGCAGAAACCAAACAGAACCCAAAGCAAAGAACGAAATTAGATTTTACCAAAAATAAAATAGGAGCAATGAAGGAAATGCCAAAGAGAGAATGATATAAATGAGGGAAAAAATACTTTAAAGTGTGATAAGGTACAATAAAAACTATGTTATGCCGTGAGACATGAGAACACACGACGTGTGCAGGACGGAGGAAATGGCCTGGGAACATGTGAGTGCGTAAAAGTCATAAAAGTGGAAATTCAGTTGAGTTCAGCGCATAAACGAAACAAACGAAATGCGCAAAAAAAACATAAATTTACACAAACATTCAAGCATTTGGGAATGACGAAAAAAAATAGTAGCCACCAAAGCAAAAAATGGAGTGCGCGAAAGCCAAAATACATCATCAACTGTGAAACAAACACGCAATAGAAGAGACACGAGCTCGAGTAGGGAAATGAATTATTTATAAACTGCATAAAATATTGAAACGGTTTCGTATTCACTCGAAGAAGTTTTTGTTCCTATTTCGAGTGCGTCTTTGATTTGATTTTAGCGTGGCGCTTGCATAAGAGATTGATTTATTTTTATCCAAAGCCTATTTTGGACACACTTGGGAAAAGATACCACGTTTTTCATATATACATGGGTGCAGACGTACTCAACACATGGCCATCACATAGTATGTAAATGCATTAAAATGTATGTTAACAAAGTAAAACTGGATAGAATTATTTCACCTAACAATGATGTACAAGAATAACCCTTTCAGTAATTCAAAATTGATTTGTTTTGAAGGTTTCCGTTGATGAAAACTATGTTTCCATGTGCACTTAACAGGGACTCAAGTCAAAAATTGTATTTTTTGCAATACTTTTGTAAATTCTTGTCGCGTTCTGCAGCATTTCTTAATTTTGTCGGTATCAAAAAGTTCCATCATCTTCCCTATGTACACTCCGGTTCCAATGTATTCAGTAGTTTGGTCAATAAATGCATTTATGTGCTAATAGATACATTTTCACATTAAATTATATTCCTGGTACAAAGTTCTTAAATCTAACACAAAAATCATATTTTATCATAATAAGATCCACTTTTTTTTTTGCTTCTTCGTGGATTTTTCCAACTTTTAAAAAGTGACCAAGCACACGAACAAAAGGTAAAACTTTGATGAAAAGCAATTTCAGTTGCCAGCGGCCAGAGATGAGTTGAATAAAATATTTAAATTTTTTCGTATTTGCATACTTGAAAAAAGTTTTCCATTGTGCAGGCCGCTGCCTTTTAATATGTTTTTTTTAGGTACATTGTAGCATATTCATAGTCAAATTTAGTAGCTACTAAGCCTTGGTAGCAGCTGTCAATACTGTCTATCAACTTAGTAGAGTACTAAAGTCAGGTTGGAACCTAGTTTGACTATGAATATCATCCCACTTTTCCCTGTCCGCTTTTAATTCGGAAAGTAAGCATTCCATAAGAATCGAAAATTGAGTATGTTTTTGAAATGATTTCTAATTGAACACTTTCTGCGATTATCAATTGAAATTATGTGAAGTCTTGTGCGAAGAAAATCGCGTCATCGAATTTGAATAATAACGCAAAAAAATACAACTAATTTGGAAGCAACTTCACCGAAATTCAATGAGGAAAACGCGAGATTCCACAGAAAAAACCCTATTTATAAATGCATAAACCAAAAATAAATAATAATTTTATTAATTGAAAATTAAGAAAATTGTGCTCAAAGCAAGCGATAAAAACAACAACAAACCGCCGCCTAGTTTTCTCTCTTTCGCACTCGGCCCCTTTTTCGGTTTTTGTTTTACACACACTTCTCAATCAATTCCGATTCCGCACTTAACGCTGCTCCCGCTTCCACTCCCCTTAATCAAAAAAAGAAGAAAAAAAAACAACAACCTGAACAAATTTGAAAATCTGCCTCGTAAACAGTTTTTTTCTTTCGTAAGTTTAATTAAGAGACCCCACTTACCTTTTTTGTTTAATTAATGCTGCTCTGCTTGTAATTTTATTTGTAACTTTTCCTCACTCTGTATTTTTCACTTTTTATTTAATTTTCACTTGCAATTTGTTGTTCTTTAATTTGGTTGCACTTAAATTTAAACTGGTTGTCTATCCACCAAAAATTCTATATTTTAATTTTAGTCTGGGATATCATGGAATCATTTCATTTCCATTACATTTTCCACAAGCTGAATTTTCTTTTAAATTTGTTAAATTTTTATTGAAACGCCGTCCGCGCAAGACATCGTCAACATCCACTTTCGAGCTCCAATTTATAGTAATCTGTACTCGTTGTAAAGGTTTAGAGTACTCGTTTTAAAGTAATCATTTTCCATTTTCGAATAAAGCTCCAATTTTCGAATTCTAAACGTATTTCGAGAATTCCACTTGACAAGTGTTCATTCCATGTCCGAATAAGCACTTCCAATTGGAAGCTACTGGAAGTTGAGCATTTGACGTTTGATTTCAAATTACTGGACAGTGTTGCCAATTTACATATTAAGGGAAATTTCGTATATGGAATTTTTCCAACTTGATTTTATGCTTATTTTTTCATATTGTAAATTAATGCAAAAGAATTTTTGTAATGAAATTCTTGTAATATTGTTACAAAATCGTGTGTGGGAACTTTTTGCGTTTTTATTTTTTACCTTTTTTTACACAAGACTTAAATACAAAATTGATACATTCTTGCTACTTCAATAGGGTTTTTTTTTTCGTCCGTTGAGGGAAAAAATATTTGTGTGTGTTGGAATTTCGGTGCAAAACCAAAGGCAACACTTTACTGGGTGTGTTCCCTTTAGACTGGAAAGTGTTGCCAACTACTCTATTTTTTCTAAATTCAGAGTTGATATTTGTTAATTTGTTATTATTCTGTGGCAAACATTATGAACATATTTTCCTTATTTTAACAAAACAGTTTCCATTTCGGGTAATATTAAATTTTTACCCCTTTCGGCATTTTTTTCATTTAAAATAGAACTCAACTTTTGTATTTTTAATGAAAAACGAAAAACCAAACTATTTCCAGTATTGTAAATGAATTTTTTTAAACATTACTATAAAATTGTATTGTAATAAGTAAAATTGTTCACATTTTAACTTGTCGCACTTCACCGTCTACAGCGCTTCGGCGACATCCATGCTTGGTATTCCTGTTTATTTTATAGCGATTTTTCTTTTGGGAATTTTTTTAAGAATTGCAAAAATGGAGTAAATCTATTTCAAAAATATATACATTTTTAAAAAGAGATTATGTTTTTTTAGTTCCGTCATCGCTACAAATATCTTTTTTATACAGCCATGCTTCGTCGAAATGCAACCATGCGTTTGCTTTCCACCTGTCAAAACTCTACATTAGCTCTATTTGATTTTGTGGCCATTTTCGCAGTTTGTTCATTTCACTTTACACAAAGCTTCCAAAGTTGACGCGTGTTATTGCGGCGGAAATTGAGGCAGAAATTTTTCTTAATTTTCCGTTTATTTCGTGCTCTAGACTGGCAAAAAGTATTATTTTGGGGCGCAATAAACTACCCAGAAAATAATTGATATCTCGAAAGTAAATTCTAAACCAATTGAAGACGGGATATTTGCTGCCAAACGGAAAACGAAAGAAAAATTGATTGTCTCGTGTGAATTTTTTCGTTCGCTTTGTTTTCTGCTTTCGTGGAGCTTGCTGTTATTCTAATTTTTTTGTTGGATCCACTCTACACACGACGAACCTATTTTTTGGGGGAGCAGCAGTCAAAATCCAATAATTTACTTGATTTCTGCACGAAATTTGAATTGAATTGTTGGTTGATGGACGACGTTATTGTGATCAGCAGTGAAAACGAGAACGACGATTCCTCATCGTCCGAAATGGAAATCGTAAAAGAAGCTGAGCCAATCGATGTGGACGAAATTGTGCCCAAGGACAATGAAACGTAAGTGCAATGGAGTATTTCCAAAAATAATTGTTGGTGAAATCGAGGGAAAATAATTATTAAACTTTTAGCTTTTGTAAATGCGCTTTCTCTGCGTGTTATTTATGTAATCGCACTGTGGACGGAGGAGTTCGTTCCAATAAGAATGGAAATGTTTAAGGCAAATCAAATTTTTTAGTAGAGGAAAAGTAATGGCAAATGGCAAATAATGTTTAGCGTTCTCCTGCGTTTATATTTTTTCTTTCTTCTTTTTTTGTTTTGCATTAAAAATTTAAAGGTAAAAGAAAGAAACTGGTTTCGGTCTTCTCTACACATTTTCCCCCCATTACCTGCGCGTGTGGCTGTCCGAATTGAGTTGAAGCACGAAACGGAAATGTACAAATTATACATATTTTCGTCAGAATTGTTGTAATGCAATACCATTTACTGCGCTTCTGCTTTGCAATGCAATCCGTGTAAAATTATTTCGCAAAAAAATTAAGTTTTTCTTATTTATTTTGTTTTTGAAACCTACTCGAAACATTTCAATCAAAGAACAGGGAATTGTATTTTGGACACAAACTAAAAACAGGTTTCATTAGTCACCCCCCTCCATACTCTCTTCGCCACACAACCACGAACTGATTTCCTGAGTGCGTTCTGCGGTCCAACTGGCAAAATTCCTTTATAAATAAAACATTTTGTTTACATACAAAAAATGTTTGAACATCATTTTTGAATGGAATGCAAAGAAACTATTAAATTTTAACTTCAAGAAAAGGTTGCCAATTTTTGCAAACATTTTTTTTTTTCATATTTTTGAAATGTTTTTTTTTTGTAATTACCTATGATCTGTAGTATTATTAGCTGCATTGACGTCAACTAGCTTTATTTTCAGATCCAAATATTATTTAGAGTAAATATCTATTTATATTTGTATTATTGTTTACCTCTGGTTGGATTTATAACCTCAAACCAAACTTTTTTCTTTCATCATCTATTTCGCACTTCTGTTATATTTCATTCATCAACTTTGTATTCCATGAAATATTTATTATTTTTCCATTTTAATATATCTGCCTCATATAGCTCTCAATGCGCTTTGTCTGCTGTCTGTCTCTGCTCGATTGATCGGTCCGGCTGACATTCTCGGCCGGAAATGGCAAATAATGATTCGATTTTCGATTCGATTTTCTTGATCATTGCACATTCGTAGAAGAGGAACTACTTTACTTTGTTTCGATCTTCCGTATTTTAATTGCCCAGACAAAAACAAAATAAATGCATTTCAACATTGATTAAAGTGGAATTGCCATTTGAGTCTAAATCAATTAATTTACCATTTTAAGCAACTGCAGTGGCCGCCACACCACCACATGACAATGAGATACAGAAATTGTAATTTTGCTAATGCACATTCATTTGATATGCGAAAAATGTAAGATTATCATCAACACCTCTTGGCCAGAGCAGGAACGCCCATTGTGTATATGACCATGAAAGAAGTTTCGTTAAGGAATTACTTGTGTATGTAAATAAATAACCAATGGCAATTATACAAAATGTTGCACCCCTTCAATTAATTAAGTGTTTTGCAAATCACATTTTGAGGCGGAAATTGATACTCTCGTATTTTCCTGATTAAAAACATATTTTTGATTAATTTATTTTTGTACTGGACTTTTTCCGATTTTCCAAAATGAAAATTCTTACGCAAATCAGTATTCACATGAAAATCATTTTTTTGTTCGTTGATTAGAATGCAAATACTTATCTTTTGAGCACTATTAAAAGTTGATCGAAGAAAAAAAGGATCTTTTCGCTCCACCCTAATGCATAAGGCCGCCAAATTCTCTTTATTTTCGTATGTCTTGAGAGAAATTAAACGAAATAAAAATAAATTGTATGCGATGAAAATGGACCGGGAGCAAATTGAAAATAGAAAAGGTACTACACCGGAACGGCTGCAACAAATTAATGGAATTTGTTCACCGAAAAAATTTAGGTCTTTCGAGGCTAAAAATATATTTGTTCTGCTCTGAAATTAACATTAATAACGGTGTCTCTCTATTCCCAGCTCTACGGAAAATTTTACGAACTTCCCGATGTAAACTTTGTAGATTTATGTTCTTTTGTAATCATTTATTTTTTAGCATCATTCGCTTTTAAGTCAAACTCATTAGACTGACAATCAGAAGAAAGAAAGAAAGTCCTTTCGGTCTTATGAAAGACGAACGATTGCAGCACTATTGCTAGACAAATTGCTTGACATTTTTTCACCGACAATCTTGATTAGTTCTCGAACATCATCTAGTTGGATTATAAGTGATTTTCGCTGTTTTATTCAATTAACTGACATTTTTTTATCTCTTCTTACGTTTGATTCTGAATAGTGAAATTATTTGCAAATTGATGCATATATCGGTTGCACGAATTTATAATACAAAATGTTTAATTCTACAGAAATTGCTGTGAATAGTATTTCCAACCATTTAATGGTAACAAATAGCGAATATAAATTAATAAATTTAATGATTGGCAAAGTGAGTAGTTCCTCACTTAAGTGTATTCCACATATCTTTTATATCATTTTTAAAAACAAAATTGTAATATTTAATTAAAACTAACTTTAAAAAACTAAATAATTATTGAAATTAGCAAAAACACGAAATTATTTTCGTTCAACGAAACTCGTCAAGGTGTCCTCAGTGCATTCATAACATCGCAAATGTCTACTCTTATCTTTAGCTATTAGAATTAAAATTCGCATATATCTATTTTGTACTTAATAGCAAGTAAATGCATGACTCAAGCCATTTATTCCATGAAATGCGATAATGAGTCTGCGAAATTGAAATTCCGCAGCTTGCCTTTGTTTATTTGGTTGTTTATTTATTTATTTGTTTCTTGTACACCTTCTCCACCTCTCGCTTGTAGCCTTCTAGTCTTCTCTATAAAAATAGTTCATGGTCTTTTTGAAATTCAAATGCAATTAAAATGTAACAGAAAATGCGTCAATCACACATTGATTGCGCTCGTATACGTTTGCATAGACCGAGTTTCATCTGATTGCTGGATACATAGGCTTTTGCCTAATTCCACGTCAATGAACTCCACAGTTCACTTTTGTTTGACGCCCACACACACGTCTCATTTATTAATTATTCATGGTTAGTTCACAAAAACATGCATTACACTCAGCTCAACCTCAGTACGCTTTGCTATTTTATATGTACTAATCAAAAAAGAGCAGCCCACCAGCACAGCACGCAAAGCCACTTTTACTATTTGATTTTTTTTTTAGTTTTTAATTTCTTTGCTCACAAAAAAAAAACCTCGTGCAAGTGAATGAACGCCCGTGACTCACAAGCGAAATTTAACTGAAAAAAAAGCTTATTCAAAACAATAAACCCGGAATAACTTTTGACAATTATATAATTTTTATTTAATTTATGGTCAACTACTTTGAACTTCATTTTTTCGTTAGTATTTCAAGACCACAGCAACCCACTCAAAGTTATTCAATTTTGCAATTGAAAGAAGTTTAGTGGAGGTCTTGGCTGTTTGTGGCTCAACGAGTTAATTAATTTGCTAAACTTGTTTTTGTTTAGAAAATTCTGTTGCTAATTAGAAATGCTTTTTATACCCCCACACTCACTGTGGCAGGGTATACTCACTTTGTCACAACGTTTGTAACGCCCATAAGGAGGCGTGTCCGGTATGGAAAAGTATATATATTCTTGATCAGTATCACCTCCTGAGTCGATTTAGCGATGTCCGTCTGTCTGTCCGTATGTCCGTCTGTCCGTCCGCACGATAGCGGTGGCAGTTTTGGAGATATCGACTTGAAACTTTGGGTACATGTTTTTCTCGTGAATACTGAGATCAAGTTCGAGAATCAGCCAAATCGGACAAAAACTGGGCGTGGCTCCCATACACCGAAAAAGAGGTAACAATTTTTTATTGTTGTATTCGATTGGAAATGTTTAGAAACGTATTTTTGACATGGTCCGAGGTTCCGAAGCCACATATATAAGGGTCTAAATGGGGTCTTGAGACCAATTTTTTTTTTTTGTGGATTTAATTGGAAATTTTTAGAAATGGATTTTGGACATGGTCCGGGCTCCAAAACCACCTATAATTGGCTCAAAATAGGGTCTTGAGACCACATTTTTATATGTTCGAGGTACTTCTTCCTACTGTGTGGGGGTATTTCAACTTCGGTATAGCCGAAGATAGTCCACTCTCTAGTTTTTGTTTATTTTGAAATGCTTTCTTATTTCGATATCAACTTTCACAGTTAGTTTGAATATAAATTTTCCTTTTTAGAAATATATTTTTTCCGTATTAATGTATTTTTTTGCTCTTACCAATTTTGATTAGTCATTTTATAGACTGTGACACCAATCCACTCAAACCATTTGATATTTAATTTTTTTCCCCCGTTTATTTAAGCTCATCTTGACGTGGTCGTTAAAATGTCACTGTATTTGGTCGAAAAAGAAACAAGTTTTATTTTTTTCGTTGTGTTTTGTTCTTTTAATTGTTTAAATCTTCAAAGTTTTTCACCATTCATGACTCATTTGAAGAATACAATTGGCTACACTTTATCTCTTTTAACCTTATTTTTTTGTATACAAGAAATGCTTGTATTCTTAATGGAATAATTCCATAAATGTGAATCTTTTGACCACTTCTTTGTTTTTACAAAGTTAATAAATTAAATTTGCTTTTATTGAGTTTTAAGGTTTTTATTCGATTTTTTTTACATAATTTATTGAAAATGTTGTTTTCAC
The DNA here is from genome assembly GCA_951394025.1 of Heteromyza rotundicornis. Taxonomy (NCBI): domain Eukaryota; kingdom Metazoa; phylum Arthropoda; class Insecta; order Diptera; family Heleomyzidae; genus Heteromyza; species Heteromyza rotundicornis. The sequence goes on along the minus strand of OX596013.1, from coordinate 50,273,629 downwards.
GCTCTCCTCCATGTTTGTTGAGCTGCACAATTGTTTCCTGCTTGTCTGCATCAATATTCTCATTTCGTATTGCATATTCAAGGTTATTTTAGTTTTTTTTAGTTCTCACGTCTGACATTTCAATTTCGCATTATTTTATTTCTTATTCGACTGTATTTGTTATGTATTTTTATTTTCGGTTCAACTTTGAGTACTTCATCGGATGCATTTTACAAATTTAACCTTTAAACTTATGCTGCTGACGTTGCTGGTTGTTTGCTCGCCCACACAGCCATCCTTTTTTGCCCACAGCTTGACATTTGTATTGTATCTGTGTGGGTGTGTGTTAACACATCCTGAATAACTTTACTTTGCATCCTGCCGCTGTCCGATGATTTCCGTTCATTGAATCATTTCGTATGGCTGCCCCTTTACACCGCTTGTTGCTGTTGAATTCATAATAAAATTTTCATATTCGATTTTTTGCAGTGAAAGTGTTGAATATTTATTAGTTGGTTAACAATAAGGGGTTGCATTCAGCGGAGACAACGGTGTCGTGATTTTGGCAGAGCTACCACGTTAACTGAATACGACTTCTTTGCTACTTCGTTACACGTAGCGGTTATCTCCGCTGAAAGCGATGCATGGGCCATGGTCAATTGTCTAAAAATACTCCATTTGATTGTATCAAAGATGGTCCTTGACTGTGTCGAAGCCGTAAACTTTTTACATTAGAACTTAGTTAAGCAGCGCCTGTGTAAAAGAGGATCACAAATCCAAACCATTTGCTTAAATTCATTTAAAGCCTTAAACTGGAAAACATAATACACCAAAAACCCGCATTCCCTCAACATTCAACAAGTATTATTGTAACAAAATTTATTTTTATTTAAAACATATCACCTCTCATAAATTACGTAATTTGAATGAGTTAAAAAAATGCTAAAATTTCCCAAACCCACAACATCCGCCAGCAAAAACAAAATGCAATTCGACTCAAGAATACCTCACGCAAAAGAACGAACAACAAATTAATAACAACAACCACTCGACACAAGTCGTAGGTGATTGGCAACACTTTTGGCATTATTTAATTAACGACGCAACAACAGCAAAGTGCTTAAGTCAAGAGAATATAAATAGTTACTGCAAAATACAAAATAAATAAGAAAAAAAATCAATAATTGACCTACTTAGCTGATTAAATCATAGTAAACATGCATAAAAGCTCAACAAGAGAAACATTTGCTAGTAGAGAGAAGCTGTTAGCGCTGGCAAGAAAATTACATTTGATTGAAGTGGAATGGAAATGAAAATGAAATCACATGCCTGTCGGGGTCAAAGGAAATGAAATAAGGCTTCGCTACTTATTACTATGCACCATTTGTGTGCTAAGGTGCCAAAGTAAGTTTTGGCTTGAAGACAATCATTCAGCATGAAATTAGGTTAATTGGCATTCGCTGCAAATATGTAACTGAAATGGATTCTTAAAAAATGACCTTCGTATTAAAATCTTATAACTTACCATTTAAGACTCTCAGCTTAGCAGCAATAAATGTGACACTTCGCTAGATGATAAAAATAGAAAATGTCTACCCTTTTCCCCAGTTAATGCACAATTGCCGGTGGCTTCAAATGGAACGTACTTCGGTGGCGTGATGTTGGCGCGGTGCTGTTGTGTGTGTGTGGGAGTGGAAACAACTAATAGAAAAACGTGTCTGCTGACGTCAAAGTGAAAAATGTGCAGAAGCTCTTAGACCGACCGCTGTTTTGCTACCCTTCAGGGCACAAAAAGATGACAACTTACATTAATACGCCAAAATTTCAAAAACAGATAGAGCCATTGACGTCATTTGCCTAGACAAAAATATTGTTGGAATATTTCTCACATGTATGCGAATAATTGACTTCAATGGCAATAAATGAGAGTAGTTATGCATTATGTACTTTAAAATGGTTAGAGCGGAAAATAGAGCAAGAACTGAAAATGAAATTTCAATCTCCAACGAAGGACGAATGTCCGTTTTTTTTTCTCAAGTAGGTGCTTTTACTACAAGGTTTCCTTAACTCGGAGTTTACATTAAATGGAAAATCTCTTGTAAATGCACTATGGGAAAATTGAACTCAAGTGAGATGCAAAGTACTTAAGTACTAAAAATATTTTATCGTCTTAGAGTCAAGCGTTTTCCAACATTTTTAATTAATGGCCATTTTGGCAGAGTTGGTTTGTTGGCAATAAGGACCGGTACAGAAAGTTTTGCAAATTTTGAAATTTCTACAAATTTTTTTCTATTCATCAAGTAGGCTTTGACTTTTTTTTTTTTGCTACTGTAATATTTGTCATTTACAAAACTGGTTTGGTTGTTGCGATATCAGTATCACAAGCCACAAAAATGAGCTCCAAAGAAGAACTCCGCAAACAAATTTTGTACATTTGGACTAATAATCCAAATATTACGTACAAAAATTTAGCGAAACTCGCAAAAACTACATATGCGACCGCGCGAAGGACAGTTTTGCGGTTTCAGGAGAATCTCTCGGTTAAGGATAAGCCAAGAAGTGGTCGTCCTAAAGGTTCAACGGACGCAAATCTAGATAAGAAAGTGGTATCCATTGTGAAGAAGAACCGTTCCATGTCAACAAGAGATATTGCAAAAAAAGGGACTACGCATGTGCAAGTCATTCGAATAAAACAGCGAAATGGTATAAAAACATACAAAAAGAAAAAAGTTCCAAAACGCAGCGAAAAACAGACTAAAAAAAGCATTTCTCTTGCACGGAAGTTGTACGAAACGAAACTGGCAAACAAAAACTTCTGCGTAGTTATGGATCACGAAACATACGTGAAAATGGACTTAAGGACTTTGCCTGCTCACCAGTTTTACTCAATGCAGCCTGAGGAAGATATTCCTGAATCGGAGAAAACCATTCGTGTGGAAAAGTTTGGGAAGAAAACATTAATTTGGCAAGCCATTTGCCAATGCGGCAAAAAATCGACCCCGTACTTCACTGTGGGCACAATTAACACGCAAATTTATGTCAAAGAGTGTCTGCAGAAACGTCTGCTGCCCTTCTTACGGAAACACAATGGTCCAACCTTGTTTTGGCCAGATTTGGCTCCAGCACATTATGCTAATGTCACTCAGAAGTGGTTCAGTGACAGCAATATCCATTATGTTACAAAAAACATTAACCCACCAAATGTACCAGAGTTGCGACCAATTGAGCGATTTTGGGCTCTAATGAAATCCAATCTGCAGAAAATGGGTAAATCAACCAATTCTGTAGCGGAAATGAAAGCTATGTGGCAAAAAGCATCCAAAAAAGTGAGTGAATCGGTTGTACAAACCTTGATGGAGGGTATTGCAAGAAAAGTTCGCGCCTATGGACAACAGCGCATAAATTGACTTAACTTTTACTTTTTTTTTTTCTGCAATAACATATTTAAGTATTGGTAAAAAAATAAATTTTAATAAACTGTAGAATAAAACGTATTGAGAATTTTCAATTTTGCAAAACTTTCTGTACCGGTCCTTAATTAAGTTTCAGTGAAAAATCTAGATCATGTAGGGGCAAAAAAAAACTGAATTTGAAAACGTATAATCCTTGTTTCTTTCACCCGTGTCATAAAATGTCAACTGCATATATCTACACAAACACTTTTTTTTCAAATAACCTCAGTAAGAATAGAAGCATACTTTCTGGGATTCCGTATTTTATGGTTATGTATTTATTTTATAGCATATATTTATGGGTTTTTTAGTAAGCGTTACCTTCTGATAGGTTCCCTTCTGATAGAAAACTTTCACAAGACTTTTCATAAATCGACACATCAATAACGTAATTGTACTTTTCAAGCATTTTTCTATCAATTTTGCAATGTAAACAGTTTAGGAAAAAAACAACTTTTTCTTCCAAAGTTTAATTTTTTAAAATTCAAGACAGCTCATCGGCCTTTAGACAATCAATTGATGAAAAAACATCAATCATAAGTAATCAATTTGCCCCACAGTGCTGTTGATCGTCGCTTGTGAGCATCGCTCACGCTACTGTCAACCAATTACATGTCACAACGAAAAAACCACCGCCACTTAATTTAATCTAATCTTGTCTATTGAAATAAAAACTCATGTAGCAGATGTGAAAATCTTCACGCGCTCCCCTCATCTGCATAATTGCCGCGAGTACTTAGTTAGCTACATATCATCTACAGTGACGCGAATCGTTGTCAACTTTCCACAGTTGCTGCCTTGTGGCGGTATTACTTTTTTCGTACCATTTAATTTTGCCGCAAGCAAATTTGTTATTTATGAGCTCAATGAGCGCGCGCCGTGTCGACTGGGGTGCCCGTGTTTTTTTTTTTTTGGCTACTCTACCTTTCAAATGCATTCAAGCTCTTGTGAGTTGTGCCCCGTTTTGCACATAATTTGCATGTTTTTCTTGCTTTCATAGCTGCTGCTGCTGCTGCTGCAGTTTTTCCGCTTTTTTCCTTCATGAAAGCCGCAATTGGCTTTGATTTTCCGCTTGGCGTTGACTGCAATTTTTCACCATTAAGTGGCTACGGTGTATGTTGTGTGTGGTAGCTATGGCTCCCCACTCGCAGTTTTAATAATTGAGTTGTTGTTTGTTTTACTTTACTTTCCTTAGCGGTGCATTGCATTGGAATTTTTAATTTCATTTTATGGCATTTTTGCCACAGTGTTTTTGGCATTTTCTATAAAGAAGTGCTTCCAACTCGATAATTGGAATTCAAATATGGCCAAAGTAGGCGCTATGCATTTTCTTTCTTCTTCTTCCACGCAAATTATAGAGTTTCACTTGTTCATTGCCTAGTAATTTTGTTTAATTTAACATATTTTCTTGCATTTATTTGGCCAAAGAGTTTTTCCTTTGAATTTTACTCTTTTCGCATGGGCAATTCTCTTTCAAGTCTTTGTGCTCTGAAATTGCACCGACTACAAACTCTCTTGTATTCGTGTCGCTCAGTATTTATTTTTAAAGTTCTTCGTTTGAATGCTGAGGCGAGACGAGACACGCCTACATACAAAATTGCATTTAATTATAAATGCTTGTGCATCTGATTGACTTATCAACACCCATACATACACAGTGAAATATTTAAATTGTTGAACCCTTAGTTAGATACACTGTGTGTTAATAGTTGAATTGATATTTAAGAAATGAGATAAGATAAATTGTGTACTTGTGATGTTTGTTGCTGTTCAAAACGAATTGATTCGAACTTCAGTTTCATGTTTACAAAGTCTGTAAGGGTGTGATTGCCTAAGAGGCGACTTGTCACTCGATCAGCTGTTAAACCACGAAATTGGTGGGCTTGGTTCTCGTTATATTTTTATAGTCTTTCAATAGTCTTTCTATATTCATACTCATTTGCTCCAAGGCTTTCTTATCACTTTTATTTACTGATAAAAGTTTCTTGATTGCAAATTCAAACTTTTTTTAGTTAGGGATTTGCCCGAATTTGCCCGTTCATACAATTTGAATGCAAGAAGTTGAAATTTAAAATACATTTCCCATTAAAAACCCCCCACATACATGCACTGGCACCCAAAGCAGCGTTAAGGCAGGCACTTGCAGAAGTAGCAAAAAATAGTGTATTTACATTTATATAAAGCAGGTGTGGCAAACACGCGGCCCCGCTCCTCTCCGATTAATAAAAATTAATAACAATTTTAATTTAACCCTTTAGGGCCCTACACATTTTATTGATTGCATTGAATTTATTGGGGAGAAACACTTTTAAAAATTTGTCTTTATACGAACCACCCATTGTCTCTTGTTATCCCCCGGTTAAATTGGCACAGCAAACATTCGAAAATGTTCGCTTCAAATATGCCAGGGTAATGCCATCTTTGTGAGATTTTACCTTGACTTCCTCTTCCTTTAAACTTTTTTTCCGTAATACTATGAGGTTTGATACTCAATATGGCCCTTGTTCCTAAACGAGTTTGGCATGCCTGACACCATCGCCTGACACCAACGATCATGTGAAATTGAGTATAATTCATTTTCACTCTCGGTACCACAGCTCTTATGGCATTAATTTGTGCGCTCTTTTTTTGTTTTGCTTAGCTTTGTATCGCTCCCTGCTGCAAAATTTCTGTAGATTGCATTTTCCATTCGTCATATTGAATTTCTTCAAAGACGACCACTCGCGCAGCAACAAACAAATAAATATAAAAAATAATAAAATAAAGAAAAAAAAACCTACAACGACGAACGAACAGTTGTGCTCAACGACAGAAGTAGAAGTTCGCGTCTCGCCATTTGGCTGCAGTGCGTTCAGTGCGTTTCTGAGGCTCTCGAGGTTAACTAACGCCAAGTTTCTCCTGCACGGCAAGCAGTATCGGTATCGGGTTAACCGGGTGAAATCACATTTCCAACCGAAGTATACCTACACATGTGTATTTTATACTTTTCCCAGAGGCCAGTCAGTGATTCCGGCTACGACATTGCTGCCCACTAACGTGTTGCTTTTATTTTGTGGAAAAATCACCATTGACATGACGACTTGCTTGATCATTTCACGTTAAGTTGGCGAACTGCAACTTTTTGTTTTCTGTGCACTTTTTTTTTTGCGTGGCCCAAATGTTTTATCGTGTGTGTGTGGTAACGGGTTAACCTCAATTCTTCGGCCTATTTTCGGAATAAATATTTTATTTATTTAGTTCATTCTGTTGTCGCAACTAATCAAGTGTGCAATTTATTTCAAATCCATAAGTGTGTCATTCGCAAAAACCTTTTAAATTATTATCTTAAAAGAAATCGGAATAAAAAGTTCGAAAAAAATATATGAAATAATTATTCTTATGCTGGCAAGCGGCAATTGTTTTTTTTTATTTTTGCCAACATTTATTCTGTGTGACTTTAAGTGTTCCATTCTAATCAGTTCGTCGTACAACACAAACAAAAATGTTTTAGTAAGTTTCTACTTCGTTTTAATTTAGCATTTATTTGCATTTAATTTGTTCTAATGCCGACGTAATCTATCGAAAGGCATTGAGAGACTTTTGACATTTTGAGTGTAACTAACCGCAAAACCTTATTTTTGCATAAAACCGCATTTCTTGAATTGAACTTTTTATAGAATGTTTATTACAATGCATACAACTTATAAAGTATTTAAGAGAGGCCTTGTGGCTTGATTTGTTCTAAAAAATCAAACAACATTCAACAGTGCTTGGAAGTTTTCCACAGATAACAGCACCACTTCACAGATTGTAACCTTTAACTTGAGAAATCTACATTGGAAATCAAAAGATATTTAGTTAAAAAGAAAAAAAATCTGTTCTACTTTTGTAAAAGTTAACTTGACGCTGAAAATAATCTCCATGATCCGATATCTTCTTGAGTGCTCATGTAGGTTTAATGCATTTTTCACACTTGCAAAACTTAAACGGACTGAGTTAGAGTTATTTCAAGTCGTTGTTCACGTTAACGTTCGCCGGTGTCGATTTCTTTTCAATTAAAAATTGCAATTACCGCTTTTTGAACGATTTCGCTCCGTCTACTTTAATAAAACACAAACCATTGGAAAGTTCAATGGCAACATATCAGATTGGTGAAATTGAGGCTCGCGTTTGTTGACCTTCATTCGTGGTCGGTTCTTTTTCTAATTTTTCTGTAGTTGCTTCTTCACAGTGCAGCAGTACATTTTTTACGCTGTGGCAGCCTTTTTAGAGCAAACATTCTACCAATTTTCACAGTTTAGTTTCTTCTTCGTGTTCTTTAATGCCTAGCAGGACATAGAGCATACATATGGCCTTCCAGCACCTCCCAAGTTGATTTGATTCCCCTTCTATCAACCTTATTCACTTTTCACGCAGCCTGCCAGTCGATCTTCCCCCTGCATCTAAGGGGTTACACTTGTTCCGTCGTTTTTGTAGAGAGTGCATCTATCCACTTTGAATACTGCATTCTCATTCACATGTCCAGGAGCTTATGCGTTCTGCAGAGAAATTCCACAGTTTAGTTGGTGGAGTTGGCATTGGTTAGCGAAGACTTGAGAACGCTGACTAATTGCTTTTTTCAGGTGCAGGCGCTATTAGAGTAATTGGGCAGTTGTATTTCGGGAGGAGGTTTGAGGTTCGGTAGAGTCATTCAAATTACAATTGGATACTTGAACTGCGCTATAGCGCCAGTGTCCAACAGCTGGGTAGGCTCCCTTACAATTCAAATTAAATAAACTGAAAAAAATTCCCCAAAGTTCAACGTAACTCAGTGACACTTTCGTCTTATGCGGCGTTCCCATTTCAAAGTAAAAGACTTTGTTTTTGCAAAAATAAATTTAATTGTTTTACGCTATAAATGACAATGGCCGCCCTTCACCCGCTTCGCAACCAGCACTTTATTTTGATGTAGAAAATAAATACAAATTAAGTTCGCCATTTAACCCAAAAAGAGAGCAACGAACGAACATAAAACCGAAAGCATGCTTCATTTGTTTGCTCTTCTCTCGGAATTGCTACAGTCCGTTCTGCTGCTACTCCTTAACGTGGTGTTTTGTTTTGCTTTGTTGACTCAATTTGTTCAATTCAAAAATGTTGTAGAAACAAGAATTTTGTCTTTCGAAGTTTCTTCTTTTAATTTCTCTTTTAAAATACGACGCATTTCTTTTCAGCTGATAGAGAATTAACCCGAATTTGCGTACGCTCTAGCTAAATGCTAATAGCCGCTTGTAAACGCCTCGTAGGCAATACAATTCTTGCAGTGAATTATCATGGTGTTAGCTTTTCTTTGGATCACTTGTTGGTATGCAATTATAGCACCTTATAGTCGGTCATAACGACTACGTCAGATAGGGTCTCTCTGATTAATATTGATCCATAATTTGTTTTCGATTCTCGTTTTTTTCCTTTTCAATATTCATCATCATCAAATTGCGTAGTACACACAGTTGATGCTTTCCATCACATTTAATCAATTTTCAACTCTTTGCTTCGCTATCTCATACAGCCATAAACGTTCACTCGTTTAAATTTTTCAATTACATTTTTTTTGTTGGAGTTCTCTTGTTGAGCGCCATCACCCAAATCAATTATTTTGTCGTCCCCTTCTTTTCAAACCCATTCCAGAGCTTCTGCTGCCACTTCGTCTCTACGCCTTCATCAAAAACACATAAAAAAAAGCGTGCGAAATTGGCGGCAGCAATTGACCCGGTCAATAACTTCACTTCTGCACAATGGACAACGTGCCCAGTAAACCATTTCGAACGCACGCGCTCATTTCTGACTTTGTGCATATGCCAGTGTGATTGCTTTGCTATTCTTTTATTATTAAATTCCACACACACTATCAATGCGCGCGCCATTATTGCAATTCAGCATTTCCGGCTTATTTTTCTTCACACATAAGCTCACACACACACTCACACACACACACATACGTAAACAAACACACTGCCGTTAACTTTGCGGTTGCGGTGGGTCATGTCCACTCTTATGTGCCTCCTTCTTCTTCCACAACGCTTATTTGTTTTGCTGTTGTTGTTGTTTGTTTGCTGATTTTTGTTGTTGTGGTTGTTGTTGCTATTAGTGCTTCTTCTTGTTTGTGCCACATTATATCGAACCCCGAATGCATTTTGCATTCCGCCATGGTCAGACACTGTCGACGTTCTGTCTCGTTTTCATACTGTCTCCCGTCTCTCCCCGCACTTTGGAATATTCTCCACACTACAGCATACTGCTTACTACTCGCTCGGTCGTTCATCCTTTTTGGGATATTGTTGCTGCTATCGCCATGTGCTGCAGTTGCTGTTGAAGTTGCAGCTACGTGCTCTGGCACACAGTCAGTCGCTTCCGATAGTTGCTAGCAGCGAGTTGTGCAAATATTTGGGAGCAATTTTTTAATTCGGCTTTTCCGGAATAACAACAATTTTTCTTTCGATTCTTGTTTATTTTTTGTCCATCGGCCAACGACAGGCATTATTAATTACAATAAAAAAAAAATAACTAAAAGGTTGTACAACTTTACTATTTTTGTATATATATTAAAACAAACAAACGACGTGGTTTTTACTGCTTAATTGTGACGTGTGTGTGTGAGTTTCAAAAACCTCTCCTTTATATGAATTCAGATGAATTCACATTTTTACCACGGTGAGTACTTAGTTGCTGGCGAACATTTTTGAAAATAATTTTTTAAATGCTTTTAATTTTCACTTGAACTTGTAACAAAAGAAACATTTGCACAATTTTCACTTGTCTACTTCCGTTAGTTTTGTTAACCGTTTTTCTTTTCCATTTCTCGATGAATTATTAAATTTTGCAATGACAATTTTCAATTTTAATATGTTTTTCACACCAAATTTCTCTCAGTGCAATTTTTGGTTCACCTGCTCCATGACAGAGTATCTATGTGTGTGCACTACTTGCTCACCTGTGCCCGTTCATATTTGCTCCTCTGTTTGCATTTTCGTTATCGCGGCACATTGAACTTAGCTTTGACCCCTTCACAGTTGTGGGCGCTACTACTGCAGCATGAACTTGTATGTGAAGGTGCGCGTGCGTCTTTGTGTAGTTGCGACCCAGCAGGTGCTAAGAGTTTGTTTGCATTAGCACAAGTTTCACTCGAAGTTTTGCAGCAAATCGTGATCACAAGTAATGAGACACTTTTGGTGCTTTGAGTTCTTGTAATGCAGGTTAGCTTACGGCTGTACATGTCCGGTATTAATAGAAGATGTAATGTTCACCTGTACATATCAAACAGGATTCGTTTGTACTTTAAATGAGTTTAAAAAAAACAGATCACAACATGAACTCCATACACCCTCACTTTACTTTAGTTTATTACATTTGTGTACACTGTACATTTATTGAAATTATCTCTTTGGAAATAAATTAAATAAAATTTTGTTTTTACGTTTAACAATGCTTTGCACAATGATAACAATAAATCATCAGTAACCCAATTTCGCTTGGGTATTTTATGGAAATAGTCACAAAATTCACAAACAAATGCGTACCATTGAACTCACGCCCTCGTGTTCAACATCGTTCAATGGCATTCTTGAACCGAGGTGTGTCCTACCAAAACATATTTATTTTTGTGTTGTTCCATTGAAATTAAATTATAACTTTGAAAGGTTTAGATTGTACTGGTTTTATAGGAATGTGGCCACCTATTGCGACAATCACCTATGTACATTCTATGGCTCTTCTCGGGCTCTAGTTTTCATTCGAAAATCATTCCTAAGCACAGCACTCCGTATTTAACATGGATTCACCTTACAATTCAAGTTACAAACAGCTTGAAGATTTCTATAGCCTCGGGCAAGTCCAACAGCTAAACAGGCTCCCTTACTTATGTATGCAGCGACTTTTTTATGTCAAACTTAACTCAATTTCACACTTGAGATTTTTTTGGAGTGTCTGGGATTGTGGGGTAATTTGGAACAGTGCGTAGGCTGGCCGTTTTTCCACATTTTTCCATTGGTAGCACCATTCTGACTGCTGTCACAGTTTAGTTTCGCTTACAGCGTGCTTTACATGTGTCGGAGTTGACAACACATTTTGTTTATAAGCTATTCTGAACCAAATGGAAACATTTGTTTGCGAATAAACATTGTCTACGGAAATGAAAACGTGTCTCAACCTACCACCCAATCTCTTATTCACTCTGCTTGTTATTTTTTTTATCCATACATTGTACACACTGTACTTTTTTGATTGTTCGCTAAAAGTCAACTCCTAATAGATGGGGTGTAATTATTTTGAAATTTAAAATTAACGATGACATTTATGTTGGCTATCATTTAAAATGAATAGTGGTCAACATGAATTTATGGTTGTTCCATATCGCTCAGTTGCTCTTAATGACGCACAAGAAACTTCAGCTTTTTTGCAAAAATGCCTCATCGCTCATGTGAAATTATTCGTCTCAGTTTACATACAACACGGAAAGGAGAGCAATTCCATTTCTAAAATATGTACAAATCGGTCAGCACTACCACCGCAATATGATAATTTCTTTGCAAATGACTGAACGAAAATGAAACTTTAAAAAAAAAGTGTGCCAAATTCTGCGCCAGTAATATGGCCTCTGTGTGATTGGTATTGGTTAGGGGAAGAAAGGCGATTGTGTTGTGTTGGTTAACAATTTGCTCAACTTTTATGATTATTGCTGTTGTTATTGTTCGTGGAAGTTGGTAACTGCCTGGAGATACATTCGATGATTTTTTTTTGTTAACATTTCTTTCGATTGTGGGGTAGAAGATTGAGATATGGTTTATTTTGAGGATTTTAAAATGTCTTCAGTATTTGCCTAAAATTATGCAACGTTTTCTCTTAATGCAGGATATTTCGACACCATTATGATTTCATTTAATTCACTTCTGTTTTCTATTCCTTTCCAGCATTGCTGAAGAAAAGAAAAATCTGGGCAACGACCAATACAAGGCACAAAACTACCAGGTCGCACTGAAACTCTACTCCGATGCGATCTCGCTATGCCCCGATTCGGCCGCCTACTATGGCAATCGGTCGGCCTGCTACATGATGATGTCGAACTACACAAATGCCCTGAACGATGCCCGCTCCGCAGTCCGTATCGACCCGAAATTCGAGAAGGCCTACGTGCGCATTGCCAAATGTTGCCTGGCCACTGGCGATATCATCGGCACCGAGCAGGCGATCAAGAAAATCGCCGAGCTCGACTCACAGAGCAACGCAGTCAAAAGCGAACAGCAATCGGTGCAGCAGCTGCGCCAACTGGAGACGACCATACAGACCAACTACGAAGCCAAATCGTTTCGCAATGTGATTTATTACTTGGATAGTGCACTCAAATTGGCGCCTGCTTGTTTGAAGTAAGTTGTGTGGCATTGTTATCATTTTTACAAAATTTGTAATTCTCGTTTCCTGTTGCAGTTTCCGCCTGCTCAAAGCCGAATGTCTTGCATTCCTCGGTCGCTGCGATGAGGCAGTCGACATTGCCGTCAGCATCATGAAGCTCGATTCGGCTTCAGCCGATGCCATCTATGTGCGCGGGCTCTGCCTCTACTACACAGACAACCTCGAGAAGGCCATTCTCCATTTCGAGCGCGCCCTCCAACTCGATCCCGACCACAAGAGGGCCAAAGAGATGCGCAACAAAAGTAAGACTCTGAAGGACATGAAGGAGAACGGCAACATGCTGTTCAAGTCGGGCCGCTTCCGCGAGGCACAAACCGTCTATTCGGACGCCCTGAAAGTGGATGAGCTGAACAAGGACATCAACTCAAAGCTGCTCTACAATCGGGCGTTGGTCAATTCCAAAATTGGCGGTCTACGCGACGCCATTGTCGATTGCACACGCGTCCTGGAGATCAACACGCAGTACTTGAAGGCGCTGTTGTTGCGCGCACGCTGCTACAACGATCTGGAGAAATTCGACGAGTGCGTGAACGACTATGAGGCGGCCCTGCAGATGCAGAAGACAACCGAAATCAAGAAATTATTGCGTGATGCTAAATTCGCTTTGAAGAAATCGAAACGAAAGGACTACTACAAGATTCTGGGCATCGGACGCTCCGCCACCGATGACGAGATCAAGAAGGCCTACCGCAAGAAGGCGCTGGTACATCATCCCGATCGGCATGCGAACAGCAGTGCTGAAGAGCGCAAGGAGGAAGAACTCAAATTCAAGGAGATTGGTGAGGCATACGCGATTTTATCCGATCAACGGAAGAAGATGCGCTACGACAGCGGCCAGGACATTGAAGAACAAGAGGCCGGTAAGTGTTGGAAGGGGAAAATATTAGTTAAAAGGGTCTGAGAAGAGTCGTTGGTTCAAATGCCGTTTTGAGCCACTGTGCGATGCGATTTTATTCACGGAGTCTTCTTTGCACTTTCCTACTTTACAGCGTGAGTCGAAATTAATTGTCTTCTTCTTCTTCTTTTAGATTTCGATCCAAACCAAATGTTCCGACACTTCTTCCAATTCAGCGGTGGTCCGGGGTCTGGCGCTTCATTTGGCTACGAGTTCTAAATGTCAGAGAGATACCAAAACCCGCCGTCAACGTAATCTTAATTTGTAATAACAACAACAACAGCAACCACAATAATATAACAACAACAGCAACAGTAAAATGCAATAACAACAACCACAAAATTGAGGACAAAAATGCGCACTGCGCACTGCAAACAAAAAAAACGCTGACAAATAATACAAAAACCGAAAAAAAATTTAGTTTATGAATGAAAAATTACGAAAAACATTTCAAACCAAATGCAAACAGAACAGCAAATCAAATCGTATTGTAGTTGTAATGCAGCCAATAGCAACAAACAAACTAGCCCCGTAATTGTTATTGTTGAGTCAACAACCTGTTCTTCTTCTTCTTACTTTCTTACTATCACAGTTCTCAACTGAACGTCTTCTTGACTAATTAAATGGAAATTAAAAACTCCTAAAGGAAAACCAAAATGCAAAACGTTTGTTAACTAATTCAATCCAATACGAACGAACTGTGTGGAAGAGTATGTGTGCAAATGTGGAACTGTTGAGCAAATAGAAATTGTATTTGTGCAATACCACTCAGCCGCTTCAAATCGTTATTTTAAACGTTTTTATTAAATATTTGCTAATAATATTTTTATACAAAAAATACTAATTCATTTTTGAAAATCTTAAAGTTCTCCAAATAAATTCACTCTTGGATGTATTCGAATTTAAACATGAAACGTAACATTTGCTCAGTTACACTGGCTTGTTTGGTATTAGGTTGAAGGAAGCAACGCATCAGTGCGTATGCACCCGGAAACATACATACGAGTTGGAAGTGTGATCTTCACAAAACAATTAAAGTCTGTTTTCTATCTCTTCTTGTTTATCATGATTTCTTCACTAAACATTTGCTATCGGCATTGCCTGGTCTACGCTGTGCGCGTTTGCCCCAGTTTACACAATGTTCAATTTGGAAATTTTAGGTTTTGTTAAGTCCGTATTGAAATATACAAGTAGCTTGTGCGAAACTTAATTAGTTTAATTGAAAATTTACGCAAAACTTGTAATTTATGTGCTTCTTACTATAAGTACGCATACTTAGAAATACACATATATTCTATTTAACTCTATTGTAATAAATAACCAAAATATATATCACAAATCACATTCAGCAAAATGAATTGAAAATTTGAAGTAAATTTGTAGGCGGTTTGCTGTCGTTTCTCTGAAAGGCGCGCAAACGCAAAAACCAATAACTACCATTTTGACTAGATTAAATACATTGTCGCAATATGCTGCTGTTGATTTCAATCTAAAAACTCAAAAAAATAAATATGTCCACACCTACCAACCAACCAACCAACCTTCTGTATTAAGTAATGGTAACAAAACAGTTATGAAATAAATATGTATTGGGGATAATTGAATTAAAACAAATTAAAAACGATCGTTTCATTTCTACATTTTGTGTGTGAAGTAGGCGTGGACATTTGAAATTATATCGATACCTTAAAGCACAACAACCCCTATTCATGAGAAGAAGCTGCATCAGACAGGCCATAGTGGTTTGTGGGAATCGTAATGAAAGACATTGAAAAATGACAAAATAAAAATCAATTTCCATACAAAACATACCAATTTGAAAACTTGTTTTTCATTTTCTAGAGTTTTGAAAAAATTGGACATAGGATGGTTGTGCTTTGAGGTATCGATATGAGCCTTATCACGCGGGATTTTTTCACTTTTGTTCTTTTTGCCCATGGAATTGTTCATATGTTTGAACTTTGGTGAACATAAAATTCCACGCCCGGAATTGCCTATAACAGTGAATAATTACAAATTCTCTTTAACAATTCCTACGTTGCAAGTGATATGATTTCAGGTGAAGAGGATTCTTATACATCTGACCTAGTATTTAAACCATTGATGGGCAAGCTTTGATCCCAGTTTGAATGTCTTTGTGAATACGAAGAAACAAAAGCTCCAGTGCATTGGTTTTGCATTTCAAACAAAAGCTCATTGCTTAGTTTTATTCAAGTCCTTAAACATGCCGTAATTTGAGTACCGATTGTACGATTTTAAAATATTTGTTATACATAATAAGGGAGTTTACAAAGGTCTCATAAAGTCATATGGCGTATAGTCATATTTGAAAAAATATGACATTTGTGAGCAACCTGTCATATTTCAATGTGTTATTTCTACGGAAAATTAAAGTTAATCGCAAAAATAAAGTAAAGAATTTACAATTTTCCGTGTATAAAAAAAGAAAATAAGTAAATGTGGCAGCTGATTCAATACAACCTTCCAAAACACAGGTTCCAGAGTTGTATTGGTCCTAAAATTTTTCGTATGGAAAAAAGCAACCACATTTTTATGACTTGTATATTTTTACAACAACATGACTTTATGACCAATATGAGACCTTTGTGAACTCCCTTAATATTTCTATAAAAAAGCATAGCTAGTTTCCTAGGCTTAATGCATTTCATTTTGTTTAGTTCAAATCCTTGCAATCTTTTAGTTTAAATATCACTGCATGCAACTAAGGCTAATAAGAACTTAAATTTAAAAAAAAATCAAAGTCACACTTAAAAAAATTTTGACACTAAAAATATGCAATGAAACTTTAATAAAACGCTCACACATGCAAACCAAATAATAATGGCACTAAACCGTACATATCGATACCTTAATACACAATCTTGCTGTCATGCCATTTCATGGAAATTGAGTTGTTGATATTTGTGGATTCCAGAGAAGAAACTGCATCAAAAATAGTATTCGTAAAGAAAATAATTCAAAAATGAGGAAAAAAAAATGCGATAATAAGAAAAATTGCAAATGCATTTTTTTTAGAAAAGACTAGCTGGCGGACCCGCTTTGCTGGGCCTAAAAAACTTTTATAATGTAATAAAACCTTTGCACCTGTGCTATGTTCTGTTGTTCAGTCACAGAAAACAAATGAAAAGCAAAAAATGAAACGGCAGTTAGCGCAATGGTGAAGCTGTGATCTTTTCACCACGCCGGTGCCAGAAACATCTCACCGCGGTGTCACGTGTTGTGTATGCAACAAACATCTACCACGGTGCCACGTATAATCTATGGATCTGATCTATGCTAACTGAAAAAAAAATTATGGTAAACCCAGAAAGTATGCAATGGTGTGCGGCAGTAGTTGCATTAATAACGATGATCCTGAAAGCACGCAAGCTTTTCGCTTACAAATATACGAAGGCGGCCCAGAACTATGCAGTGAATTGGCTATTTTCACGATTTTCACACTTTTCCGGGTGAATTTTACGGGTTTTCTTGACCGACATAGAATCGTACCACCAAGACGAAGGCAACACAAAAGAAATTATCCAAATCGGGTGCTCCGTTGATTTCTGATGCGATGAGTAACACATTTCGCGACTCTGTGTTATATATATAGATTAGCTTACTTGCTACCGAAAGTTTAAAATACTACTTCATAAATAGGGGTTCCTTTTTAATTCCGAGCTATGTAAAATAAATTTTTATTATTTTTAATAGGGTGCGGATGATTGCATACTTTTGGGGTAAAAAAAACAGAAAGTGATATAGCTTCATGTCAATAGTTTAATAATTACATGGTTAATTGTTCCTGTATTTTAGGACTGTCTGGTTTCTTGATTCCAAAAAGTATGCCTCAAATTTTTATTTGTTTAAAAACCCGCACCCTAATTTCTTTACTATTTATAAAATTATAACTCCAATTTCGTTGAAACGGGTAGGAGCAAAAACTAGCCATTTCATATTTTTTCTTTAAAGCATCATGTGTAATACATTGTACATGCCAAAGAAGCAGATAGTATACTTTTTTATTAAAAAGTTTTTTTGAAAAAAATTTAACGCGTTAATGTGTTTGCAAGCAAAGACCAACCCCTTTTCTTGCCTTTTCCTTTCCACTCTCTTCTGTGTTTGTGTTTGAATTTTTTTTGTATGGAGTTTTTGTGCTCTCTGGAATTTTATAACCTTTTGGTTTTTTGCACCAAAAAGTATGCAATAAATTTTGAAATGCCTATACATTCGTTCACTGGCTATCACTATGACGCTCTGAGGACGTCCCATAAGAAGTTAAAGTAGTCAATATGAAATGAAACAATCGAAACCATTTCCACATAAATAGGTACACATTTATTAATTTCAATATTTCAATATTTTCTACTTTAACCTAACTAAAGACATACAAAAATAAGACTAAACAAACAAATATATCTTATGACTAAGATCCTGTTAAACAAGGTACGATATTTTGTTTTTCTTAACGTGTAGTACATATCATTCAATGTTTTGTGATTTATTCCATCTCATTTCTATAATATTTGTATTTTATTATATTTTTTATTTAAAGTACACACATGTATGACCATACTTGAAGTACATTTACTTACTTTAAATACATACATATACTTTCCTTAAACTTTATAATAAAGTCCTTATCGTTTTAGAAACTATCAAATTATGTAAAAACTATTTTTTGTATTGTTGTAAAAAAAAGACGACTGACAAATAAGCGAGGTACATAATTCTTTGAATTCATTTCATATAAAATTAAATACAAAATTGTAAATAACGTACATATGTGAGGTTATGTAAAATGTTTTTGTATTTTTTTGTTGTTGTATTTTCGCGTGAAAAGTAAGAAATGCCTTTTTATTCTTGTGTTGGATGGCGATGACAACGAATGGGAACTGTCAAAGAAGAAGAAGCTGAGTATTTCCGCATCTTCTTCTCAAATGTTTACGCCGCCCGTTTCCGGTAATCTTTTTCTCTCTTCTCTCCCCACCCGAACATACTTAATAACCTTAAAAGCCCTTCCGTAGCTTGGGAAATAACTGTCACTTTGGCTGTATCCGTGCGCTACGCTCCAGTTCATTGAATTGCCCATAAAATAGCACTTCGCTTATCAATTTCTCGGCTATGATGCGTTGCGTGCGATCCATCGATCGCAACTTAAGCGTAACATTCGATCCGATAAAATCGCAATCGTCCTTATTCAGACTTTCAGCATAAATGGCAGCTGCTGCGGCAGCCGCCGACGTGGAGGCCTCCTGTGAGCCACACTTGAGGCCGCTTCCACCGCCACGCCCACTGGCCGTGGCATCATCCGACATGCTCTCGTTCGACAGCAGCGAATTCATTAGCATTTGTCCGGCCGTCGTGGCCGTAGCCGAGGCAGCCGAACTCAACTTGCGCATATTGAGCGGTGAGAATTTCTCATCGATCGAATCCGACGATCGTCGCAGATTGCGCGGCAAAACGAACTGACTGAAGTCCAGTCCCTTGGCCGCTGCAGCGGCGGCGGCGCTCACGCGCAAGTCTTGGGCAAACTCGTCCGAATCATTGCCAATACCGCCGCCCAGGCGATTATCGTCTGTGGAACTGTACGAGCGATGCGAGTCTGGCGGCGCGGGCGGATGGGGCGCATGAAAGTAGTCGACCAGCTCCTGCTTGATGTCCAGCTCGTCTTGATCGCGTGAGTCGTGGCGGTTTTTGTGCGCCTCGTGGGTATTTGTATTGGGTATGGGACTAGAACCGCCTTCACGGGCACCACCGCCCGCATTTGCTCCGGCATCGTGTTGCGCACTGGACGGCGGTGATGTGCGTTCGTGCTTCGCTTCGTCCTTGTCGTCGATGTCCGCCGTGTCCATCGGCTTTTGGGGACTGGCTGTCACCTCGCTGGTGCTGCTGCCGCCGAAAAGGCTGCGCGTCGCCGCACTGGCGGCATTCAGTTCGTTCGGCGAGGCAGAGTAGGTCATGGGCAAAGGCACGCGCAACTGACTTCGTTCGCCGATTGGCGGCGAGAATTGACCGACGCTATTCCACGAGTCCAGCGTTTGGCTGTTCGCTATCAGCATCGGTAGGTTGAGGCCCATCTGCAATGAGAGAATGCCGAATGAAACTTAGTTATGCAAATAAATTAAATATTTTATTTGTTTTGTTCTACATATATTTGAACAAATCCGACGACAGTATCTTCTCAAATACGTATATTCCCAATGCGCAATATGCGAATTTGTGTCGCCGTCGCACTTTGTGCCACGATCAATGGAACAAAGACGTAGTAATACGAAATTCTTGTTTAAATTGTATTCGTTTAATCCACATTTGACTCATAGACTATAAATAACTAGCTAACAGGCAGCAAGTGGAACTGGACGAGGTTTGTTGGTTTGTTTGTTTCAGCACTTCGTGATAAGAGGGTAACATATCAAAGCTGATATGAGCCCTCCTCATCCATATCAACATGAAGTCGTCGACTAATACGATAATGATAATCTTGGACTACGCAATTTTTAATAATAACTACTTTGGGGAATCCAACTATTTGGTAGTGCCCATTACATTGTCTTTTTTTGTGTGGATAACTTATGCCTACTAGTCCTCTAGATGTTAACCCATTTTGTGCCGCTGTTTGAGTTCTTCAACAGCAATAGATAGGGTTACTGTTCGAGTACTCGAAATGGGTAAATTACACAAACTTTACTTTAATTAAGTTCATCCAAAGTGGTAAGACTTTACGTAACTAATTCTCTTTACTAAAATAGTCAAGTGTACTTAAACAGTTAAGATATGATTCCAATGAAACGAATAATCTTATCCATGCCTAAGTAAATGTTTCGGAAGGTTATTTTTCAGAATTTGTCTTTTGGTTGATAACATTTTGCCTGTTTGGGGTGATTCAGCACATTTACAACGGAGACTTAGACTGAGAATGATTATTAAATTAACACTCAAATATTAGAGCTATTTTTGTAAAAGGCATGATCAAATATAGCTGACCAACAAGATCCAAGTAAATCATAAAACTACACCAAATTCGAATATTTTTGAATGTCTTGTAGACTAGACTAGGAAAAGAGTGGCGAAAATGGTAAATAACAGGTCAACGAACCTGATTTAAATGTTTTATTATTGAACGCAATATTATGTTTATTAGAGAAATCGCGATGACAACATGTTTGGATTGAGTTTTTATTTAAAAGAGACATCGCCGATGGTTCATTTGATTCTGACCAGTAAATAATTTAGACATCAACGTACGAATTAGATTGAAAAGATTATCTTCCAAGCTTCGTCTTCATAGAGCATGATCAGGGACGTGTCAAGCGTATACTCAGAAAAAAATCCTAAAATTCGAAAAGTAGGTCCTTTTTTTTAACAGGTTTTTATTGAAGTGAAATTAACGGATTAAGGTACTCATTCGAAAGGTATTGGATAGACCTTTCCATTGATACTAATATCACTAATATAATAATAAAAATGGCGTCAGTGAGCCACTACACATAAAGAAAGGGGAGTACGAATACTTTTGTGAGTCTCGGTACATAATTATCCTAGCTGCACCATTGGAAGTGCTAATCGGAGTGAGAGCTGATCGGTTCTTCAGAAATTCGAAAGTGATATTGCATCAGACATCAGACAAATCAAATTTAAATTCTATAAATAAACCCTGGCAATCTCGGACTGTAGACTTGAAGCAATTAGTAAAGAGGAGCAAACAAAACATATTCAAAAGTAACTACATTCACCTCTCAATGCTCGCTACAATGTTTTGGATTTTGAAATTGTTGTTTTGCATTGAAATAATTAATAATTAAATTAAGTAATTATAATTTACAAATTAATAAATAATTAAAAAAAGGTAAACAAAATTGTCACACTTAAAGAAATCAAACGAAAGAGCATATTATTGAGTACCATGAATTAAGACAGAAAATAATTAAAAAAAAAACACGATCAAAACAAATTAACACTGATAAACACAACCACACACACATACACACATACATGCATTCACTAAAGATACCGCAAAGGCGAGCATCATTGTCAAGTTTTGTTTCGGAAAATTTCAATGAGCCCAATCTCGGGGAAAAAAATATGCACAAGTGAATTGAAAATAAACAATTACTTTTTCCTTCGACAAATTCATGATGGCAACAACAACAACAATAACAACAACGAACGACCACAACAAAAGTAAAACACCACACACTTTAGTCTTTTTATTAGTTGTTTGCTACTTGGAAAAACAAATAAATTTTTGAGTACGAATTTCTTCTGCTTGCAAAAGAAAATGAGTTCGATCCGGCAAAACAAACACTTTCTGTTCAGAACAACAATAAACAACAACAGCAACAACAACAATATCAACTTTCGGAACGGGCGAAACGAACTTTGTGTGCGCGACAACGCGAAATTTTGTTCAAAGTTTCGTTCGAAAGAGTAAATAAAACAAACTAAACTAAATTTCCAACGAGACAGACGACACGAAATGCGCGCTTTAGCTTTACCGATATGTTTTTCTGCCTCCGGTTGGCGCGAATATTTTCGAAAAAATGAACCAACTACGAGGACGGCATCGTGTGTGTGCGAGCGACCGAACATTTTCGAGTTATTGCGTTATTTGCACTGAGCAGAAACTTAATGCGAACGAAAAAAAAAAAATAATAAAAAAAACAACAAAAAAAAGAAGAAGAAAATTAAAAATTCCATATATTCCAAATAACACGCAAATACAGTAAATTGTCGCCAACAACTACAACAACAGAGCGCCAACATATTATTTTGTTTGTTTCTTCCTTCGGTTTTCAAGTTTTTCTCGTACTAGTCGTTGTAGTTGTTGCTGTTTCTCTTGCTGTTGTGGTTGTTGTTGTTGCCATTCGGTTCGAGTTGTGTGTATTATTATTATTATTTTGTTAACGCAAATAAAAATAAAAAGCAAGCGAGCAACTAAAAATGTAAACAAACTGATTATCATCCAATCCAATGAATAAATAACGTATGTTGAAGAACAAAAACAAAATAAAGAAAAATAAAAGAAAAAAAAAATAGAAACACGGTCGAATCGAACTGGCGTGAGTGAGTGAGTGAGCACAAGTACGAGAAGGAATGGTGAGTACGCGTTGCCACATTTTAAAAGTCAATAAAAGATGTTTTCCTAATAAATAGTACAAATTATTACTCGAAATGCGGCTCATGTGGAGGCCAAGATAAGTGTACAATTTGGTCTAAAACATACTCTAACCCCAGTGGCGTTTCCCTTCCATTTTATTGGCTGTTCTTGGTTCATGTGATTCACATCGGGATTTACAATTCCCTAAGTCTTAATTTACATTTACAGTTGGAGAGCGAAAACACAAAAGATGGTTCAACCTATCGCTATCTAACTGCATGATACATATTGACTAACGGAACAGTAATGGTTGGGTTATGATGGGATTATAATCGGTAGAATATCTAAGGAAAATTAGGTTAGGTTTGCTGGTACACAGATGGCGCAATTGGAACCGAAATTCCAATCATACCATCACACTTAGGAGTATAGAAACCCCTTGTGATGCCCTACACTCGTTAAACCACTGACCGGTTCTTCAACCAACCATAAGTTCGAACAAAACAGAGAATATCACATAGGGGTTTTCCAGTTCAAAGAAATATTCCTCCAGGGTCATGCGTCTAAGATGCAAGAATCTTAGACATAGACAGTAGTTTGTCTCCTCCTCTACTTTCTCCTGTCCAAGACTTCTTTCGCGATACTGCACAGGTGGAGATATGTCATCATCCCCGCTTAGTTTGAGCCCTAAACTGTTTTATAGTAGTTCCCTAACGCTATAGAGTGGGATGTTAACCGAGTCAGTTGAATTAATATTTATTGCTGACCCTTTCCTTGCCAATGCATCAGCTGCCTTATTTCCTGGTATATTTTCTGGTGGCTCTGCACCCAACCGAGTCTTTATAAAGACAACTAAAACCATGGTTCCCCCTTAGTTTCCCTTCTGGGTCGGATTGAATTTACCCCAGCCGATCCCGTCAACAGACTGTCTCAAGACAGAGCACCAATTGGAATCAAACATTACCATACCAAATTTATCATGAACGATAGCTAACACGGTGTCGAATGTGTTTCGATAGTGTCATATCTACAATGCACAATGATCTGATTAGCATATAAGAAGGTCTCTGGGGTCTCACTTAACTAATGCTGTTCCCTAGATTGGAACAGATGCCTTTGGACAGACATCCAATCGACTTTGATGAAAATGTCTTGTAGAGGTCTCCAAAAACAGTAGAAAAAGAACTACTAAACGGGAAATAGGGTGGCAACTCTTTAATACTATCCATATTAGAGCAGGCAGAGGGGGGATTCACATATGAAAACAACGACAACAACAACAACAGCAACAATAATAATAATAACGCATGGTGCCGCTTTTACCGCGCGTTTGTTGCTGCTCACTGAAGCACAAGAAAGAAAACAGCTCCAACAACAACAATAGCAGTGACAACTGAATAAAAACAATAACAACAAAAACAACGACTATAACAACGACATAACCACGGCAGCAGAATAAAATATAGGCAACAACAAAAAAAAATACGTACACATAGAAAAACACCTCCATGCCAGAGAAAATACTAAAAACAACGTCGACAATAACAAACAAACGAACAAACAAACAAGCGAACAAACAAGCGGGCAAAGCAGGCGGCCAGGCAGGCAGGCATGTGTGTAGTCAACAACTGTCACACTGGTTGCTAACATGCACCCACACCCCGCACTTGACAGCACCACCACAATACACAATAATAATAACAAACAAGAAGCGCGTCACCTTCAGCGCCCCCCGCAAAAACCCCACTTCGATGCGCTCCTCTACGCATCCACTTTTCCGCATTTAATTTATACAAAAACAATAACAACAAATTTGCTATATTGTTTTGAAAACTCGTCTACGGCCACACTTCAAAATACCCACCCGCCGCCAAAAACCTCCGCACTCCAAACATTCATAAAAATTCTCGAAAATGTTTTGATCGTCAATTGCGAATTTGCTGTCTTTCGAGTGATTGTGTGTGCGTGTGTGTGTGTGTGTGTGAAATGTTTGTTTATGTGTCATACTCACCGCGCCAAAGTATTTCATTTCTTTGCTCTTCATACGCCGATGATGTGATGAACTGGTCGGTGTGGCCGCCACTGCCGCTGCTGCTGCCGCTGCACTTGCTGATGCCTCAAAAGCGGCCAGTCCATTCAGAGCCGCTGCCGCTGCAGTGTGACCATTTGTGCCGCCTCCCGGGTTGCTGCCGCTGCCGCCACCCGCCTCCATAAAATCGAACCTTTTGAACGCATACCACTTGGAGGGATTCGGCTGTATGCCCTGATACAGTTTAACTAACATTTTGTGCTTCTCGCGGCGGTACTGCGTCAACAGAACGTTCATCTTACGCTCGACCTCCGCCTTGCTGCAGCCGAAGCGATCCGCGATTTCCGACCATGCGCGAAAGCGGCACAGTTTGTCTTTGTACTTGGGATCGGCGCGATTCCACAGTTCGGTGTGGCTGCGATATTGTTCGATGAGTTCGAGCGCGTCATCGTTGGTCCACTCCATGACCTTAATGCGATTGCTGTTGTGGGTGATGTAGTGGGTATTGTATTTGATAAGCGTATTCGTTGTGGGATTGAAGTTCATCAGTGGGTCAGTTGCTGCTGGTGGTGGGGTTTTGGTGGAGTCTCGTTGCGAATTTTGTCTGTGGATATGTGTGAGGATATGCCTGCTCGATTTTGGTTGTTTGGTTGATTGAGTCTGCTTCAGGGAATGCTACCAGAAATGCATTTTGTCATTGTTTATTTTAGTTGCCGTAGTTTAGGTCTTTTTTTAGCTTTTTGGTATTAACTAGTTTTTTTTTATTTCCACTTTGGGGTTTAATAATTTTCGAAATTTCACTGAAAGTAATGAGAATCAATTAGTATTTTTCAAACATTTTTGCATATTTTTGCTCTACTATTTTGACAAATGAAAAGTTTTAAATATCCCAAGCAGTGTACCACGCAATTTTTTTATAGAAAATTTGAATGTAATCGAATGAACAGGGCATGTTGGAGTGAAGTTTCTTATGGCCATCCTCTACTATGTGCCATGTCAACATAACCAATATACCATATCTTGATGACACTATCAAGGGTGAAAGCGTGTAACTTAACACTTGACCATCGTCGACGAAACCCAAAACGGTGGCGAACGTATTTCGGTACATTTTGTACGAAGTACTTGGTGAATATCGGCTTGTATTAGATTCATACTTTCCTACATTAACTTCGATACGAGTACTGTTTCTACTTGGTATCTCCTTTACTTGGTATCGGAAAAAAATATGGTGTATCGATTCTATAGGAATTTCAAATGTTTTTATACCCCGATTTTGCCAGAATTTTTACTACTATACGCAGAAAACCATATCTATTACCACTTCTTCAAATCTACTTCACTAAAAACCAATTTCTACCACTTCCGTCGAGACCCGTAAGGCCCTGGTTGAATGTATAACTTGGAATGATTTTTGCTTAATGAACAAAGTGTAGTATTTAGTTAGAACTTTTGTTAAATTGAAGCTATCAAAGTTTACTGGTGGCTTCAGGAGAGATAAAATATACACACCGAAAAATAAATCGAGAATCTCTTGCCTTGGTCTCACAGAATATATATCTGCAATGCAGCTTGCTAGGCCCACAAGTGGGTTCAGGAGAGCATACTACCACAACCATGTTTTGAACTGCCATTCCCCTTTTATGAAAACCAAAAATCCAGCTCGACTGTCTCAAGTCATAGGACATATAAGTGAAATTACAGTTCTCTAGATCCACTGGTGGCTTCTGGAAGCTGAGGCAGACAATCAATGGATATAATGTGATTATGCTGCCTAAATCTGTTTGAAACCAATGAAAACAAGTATGAAGATCGATCCTACCAATGAATTGTCTCGTCTCTATCTCTGAATGTCTTCTTCTTACATTCATAAGTGACTCGAATTAGTTAGAAGGTAGAAGGTATTTCACCATTAACTATTTCACAAATATTTATGGCATGCTCGTCGTAGAATATTTGCTCGACCTTAGCAAGAATGTTGGTATCTAATCGATAACCAAAAGTATAAATAAAGCTCGGTGTTTCTACATCGGTGTTCTACTGCCATGTTTAGAGTGACTCGATAGGTACTCGATTTGATAAATAATTACGTCAATTTAGAACGATTTTTTTTTATTGGAACTAAATGTAGTGAAATTTTCGTAAGATTATTTTTCGTCAGCAATGCTTAGTTTCAGGAAATACCAGTGACAAACGAACATTTCGGGAGAATTTCAAATTAAGCAATTGCATGTGTGTTTGTGTTGTTCTTATGCTTATGCTTTAATGCTGAAAATTAATATTCTGTGTCAATGTTATCTGAATGTTTTAAACTTGTTCTTAACCACTTGTAAAAATTGGTATCATTGATTTTTTTTGGGAATAAATTCGTGGAAACTACCTATGAGTAATTGTTTAGATAGAATCGCCACAAGACTGTTTGTTTCTTAGTATTTAAAAGTATTTCCAATTTAAGTTTCCAAAGTTAAAAGCCACAGAAAAACTTGCAAATGTTAAATTTAATCTAATGTTTGTTATCACCTGCGTCAATAACTTGCAACTGGGATTAGTCCTATTGCACTGGACACTAGTTTACAGATTTTTAAAAAGTTACTGAATGACCTGCAGGAAAGTGAAGTGCTACATGATAGGTTTGTAATAAATATGATTACACTGTATGTGGAATTAGCAAAAATGTTGTATTGTCATCGGTGGAATATGACTTTTCTTATAAAACTTGGTAATTCAACAATTTGTCAAAATTGTCAGGACATCACCCGAGGTGGGAGCCACTGAACCTTTCCTGCGACGAATGTAGTATTATTTACCAGTAGCGTTTCAGGGGTGGGTGTCAGTGCAGTTGTGCAGTCAGAAGATTTTAATTTTTATGGGGTAAAAACATGCGTAAGTCTTCAATGTGTAGTGTAGTAATTTTCTAGTTTTTGCATTCAATGCCATCTATAATTGTCAAACACACTACGATTTAGCTCTTTTGAAACCTTTTATTTGTTTTGGAATTATTTTAATGAATGTTTCATTAATTCTATTAAATTGTCCTTCAATATTTTAGATCATTTTAAGCTAAAATTCCCCATGTCTGAAATATATAAATTTTTTTAAATGGATACCCTAATTATTTTGGCAATTCATTTATTTTAAGTAATTTTTTGTTTTTTAGTTTAACGTAAAATGTATCTTCAGCATGGTGGTAACAACCGAAACTAAAAGGATCTGTGAAAAAGGTGATCTTAGAGCATCTGCCGAAAATATCCGAATTAAGCGTAAGAATTTCTTTTAACATGTTTTTTAAACTTAATATTCTCTTTTGATAGTTAAAACTTTTTGCTGCCAAATGATTTTTTTTTATATATTTTTTAGCAAAAGATTTTTTATTTAACGTTTTTTTTATTATAAAACATTTTTCATGTAATTTTTTTATTAATTAAAAATTATATTTTTATTTTGATTTATTTTTTTTTGTTAAGTTTAGATATTTTCTTATATTTGTAATTTGAATTTAAAAAATAAAAATACACTAAATCACATTTTTACCACGATGACATTTGCCCAAATTGCTAAGTTGTCCGAATTGACAGTTGACAGCAATCACAAATGGCAAATGTGCGTATTCACATGAAAATTTCTGTTAATTTCTTTGAAAAATTTCCCCAATTTCTTGTTTACATTTACACTGTATTTGTTTTTGATTTAACGTCGAAGAAATTATTTATTTATTTTGTTTGTTGCTTTATTTTTTTTTGTTCGACCCATAGAGTATATTTCGCCTCTGTCGCACACACACTGCAACACGCCTACGCGCCCGCCGCGTCACGAGTTGTCTCTTTCGCGCACCGAATGTACAACTAAATTTTTTTCCGCTTCGGAAATTTTTTGTTTTCGACAAACACCGTAAAACACTTCCAAACCTTACGAAATCGATTTGTAACTAAAATGCTCCGCAGCAGTATTGAAATGAAATTTCTCAACTGAAACGACAACGACGACGACGACGACGGCTGTATGAATGTGCGAATGTGTGTGCAGTGAGAGAGACAGAGAGTGAGTGAGAGCGGCCGCAGTCGACGCTGCAGTGGGCAGCGACGGTTGTTTTGAAAAAATACTTAATTATGATGTTTTGTTGTGAAATTGTTGTTGCTTGTTTTTGTCTTGTGTGCTCTCGTACAAACATACGTTCGTCTCGTTGGATTTCAAAAATAAATCGACAACAACTCGGCAGCAGCAACACCACTACCACAACAAGCCGTCAACTGAGAGTCAAACAAACAAATGAAATGGGCAAAGGAATAGCAGAAAATATGCAAACAACAACACACAGGAGCGTTTCAATGCGCTACGAGGGACGGCCGCCAAGGAGGTGAACGAACAATGGCAAGTAGCGCGACCATGCATCGTGCAAAGTGCGAATGCGGAGCGCGCCAAAAGCATTTTTACTACGAAAATACAAAATACTATGCAAATAAATCAAAAAATAGAAACGAAACGAATGCGATTCGGTGAAGTGGGTTGGAATGGGGTTGGATGGAGGGGGTGGTTGGGTGAATTTGTGTTTGTTCTTCGTTTGTTGAGTTCGTTTTTCTTTTTTGTACTGCGAATGTTTCGTTCTGTTGTGGTGGTATTTGCTTTGTGCTCTGTTGTTGTTGTTTTTGTTGCTTCATTTGCCTGTTTTCTGGAATGAGGCAACCAAAGTGCAATTTGTCGAAAATTTATGCGAGTGTTTGTCATTAGCCAAGTGTCAACTACAAAGACGGTTACTCCAATCAGGTTGGACGACCGGGTTAATGGGCCATTCGGTCTTCTTTGTGGGAAACTGAACAATAATTTTTCTATTTACTCTGATTTCCATGCATTACAAACCCTGTTCAGCCAATCGAGATAGACGATTGCACCCCTGCCATGCAACCCGCATGGCAGGGGTGCAATCGTCTATCTCGATATCGAACGAATTCGATAGTTTTTCTTTAATTTTGGGTTCGTTTAGGTTTGATGTTTGCTTCAAACAATATCGGTTGTGGTTCTATATCTTACAACATTTACCTACCAGGAAGCAACTCTCACGGAACACATCGTAACACGATCGATAAGGGATCATCGATCATCTTTGTAAATAAAATGAACTCCATTAAATACTCAAGTACTCGCCCAACCCGGATGTAATTGAGTGAAGCGGTTCTAATGTAAAATTACAAAAACTTCGAAGTGATTGTCAGGGCAGAGGGTTAGGGGGAAATGTTTGCTGGCAAATAATGGCTGAACAAACAAAATGCGCGCGGCGATGTTTTGAAGCACGCAGAATAATGAGAGAATGCTGTTGGCAGGGAGAGAGAGAGATTGAGAGTAACAGAGAAAGTTAAAAAAAAAACAAAAAAAAAACGGTAGGCGAAATTATTGTGTTGTTTTCCTGAGGGTAGCACTGAGGGAGGGAGGTACACACAATTGCCCAACTCGAAATTGAATTCAAATTAAACAAAACCAAAATACTTCAATAGATATTTGCTCGTCTTTTGCATTTATGTATTTTACGAAATGCTAACAGCAAACACAACAACAACCACATATGGCTATCCTCTCTGCCAACTTCGACGTAAGCTGGCGCCGGCTGAGGCTGACGTTGACGCTGGCGTTGATGCTGACGTTGACGCTGCGACCGAAGGTCATTATACATTTCGCGCATTGTTATTGTTTTGTTGGTGTCTTTTTTGTTGTTGTTGTTGTTGTCGTTCGACTTGGACCTGTGCTGAAACATGGTAAACAACAGTAAACAGAGTCATTTATTTTTCCACACAATATTTGCCGATTCACAACGAAAACGAAATAAAACGAACCAAAAATAACTAGCCAGAGCCAAGCCAACCCGCCAACCAGCCAACCAGCCAACCAACGAGCAAACGAACGTACGAAAACAACAACAAATGCTAATGAAGATGACGACGATGATGAGTTTTTAGTTTGTGATTAAACCAGAAAATAAAAAAAATAAAAAAAACTTCGTAGAAAATGAAATAAATAATAATAAAAATACAATAATGGAAAATATAGCAAGAGAAACAAAATAGTAGAGAAAAAAAACCCAATACAAAAAAAAAGAAAGAAAACAGAACAGAAACGGCAAAAACAACAACAACCACAACGAAAGCGCAAACAATAACAACAACAACAATACAACCAGAAAAAGCAATGAACTTAATTAGCAGAAAAACAAAAACAAAACTAAAGAAAACAACAACAAGCCGACGAGGCGAAATTGAATTTGTGAGTAAAAGTAGAATTTTAATTTAAATTTACTTTTTTAATGTCGTTGTTGTTGTTGCTGCTGTTGCTATTTTTAGCATTTTGTGTGTTGCTTTTAGTTGTGTTGGATGAATCGAATCGGCAGCGGTATGCGGTATGCGGCATGCGGATTGGATGGTCGCAAACGTGAAAGCGGAATTACTTCTTGTTTGTTGGAAACTGAGATGACGATGATGACGATTGGATGGAAGGAGAAACAGACAACCTCATCAACCCTAAGCAACGACAGGTGAGGTCGGTCGGTCAGTCAGTCTGTCGTATATTGTTCTTTCGAAATGCCTCCTTACTTGGTCGTGTGAGTGAGGGTGTTTCCCCTTATTCTGTTTGTTCGTCGTTAAGATTGTGGTTTTTTTTGCGTATCACCGAATGTGGTTAGAATTTGTTTTTGATATAAAAATTCTTGGAAATGTTTTTTTTTCGCAACCAGATTAGGGGAACAAGTTAAATACAATTTATTAACTGGCTAATGTAAGCGATCACGAATGGTTGAAATTGTACTTTTTTGTTTTTTTTTTTGTATTATTTTTAATTAAGGCAAATGCTATTTCGGTACCGAAATTCCCAGTCTCGACGAGGCCGAGGCCATTGCCGATTTAGCGGTCGATCTCTGAATCAGATTAGATTGTTATAAAAGGAGGATTCAAGTCTCCTTGTCATTGTGACAGACCCTTATGTTTTTATAGATCATCCCTGAGTTCATTAGAGAAGCTGAGACATTTTTGGGTGAGCTATCAGCGATATCACACTGTTCGAGGCAGGCCCTCTGCTGTTCCATCCTCCTCGTTACATCCTATGTACTCTGCTGTACTCTACCCATGACTACTAATATTTTTTTACCCTACAATGCTCTGTTAGGAATCCCTTAGCGAACGTAGTTGGTGAGAAGTAGCTGGCAAAAATGTTTTTCTTGTCTGTTACCGGTTGCCCTCCGGTTTTCACTTTAAACCAGAGGCTTATGTTGGACTTTATCGAATTTGGAGGGAAGCCGAAAAAAATATGCCACTAAAAGTACTGGCAGATCCATTTCGGGCAAGTTCATCTACCGTTTTGTTTCTCTCATAACCACTAACTATGTCCTGGCACCCAAATTAGATATACTCTGTTATGAGCAGCTAGGCTGATTAGTAGATTTCACATGCCTGTGCGCCAACCCCTTCGTTTGTCTTGGAGCCGTATTTATACCAGATATGATAAACTACAGAAAACTTAGATCGTTCCTGTTCCCATTTATTTCTATTTTGGAATATTACTTTGGAGTTTTGGGGGGGAATTGTATTTGGCTAGACTGAGATCCCTCATAGATATCCTGAGTTTCTCAAATTTGTGTAACATTTTAGTTTTAATCTATTTTACATCAGACCATTTGCTATTATGATAATGGTTTGTTCCCAGGCATTATCACGTTGGATACGTCACTATAACACATGACGTTTCTATACAAAATACGCCCCAAACAATAGAAAATTTGATGAAAACCGGCCGTTGCACAGCCCCTAAAAATACGACAAAATGCTTTTGTTGAACGAATAAACAAAGCCACTGCAAAGACCGCGCTGCACTCACGACGACCTTACAAACTACGCAAACATTTTGTAAACTTGTAAATACCATTTGCAGAGTGGCAAATTGCAAATGAGCGATGGCCGAAAGAGAGAGTGTGAGACAGAGAGAGAGAGAGAGAAAGAGGGTAAAATGAAATGGTATTTCGGGCATAAGTGGGTGTAAGTGGGTGTAAGAACAAATTCATAATGGTGCAAAACAATTGAAGAAATTTGTCAAACGTCATTATTATCAAGTAGAGTAGCAAAAATACAACAACAACACAACGAGCAACACAACGAACAACTACAACGATGGATGGCAATTGGCACTGTCGTTGTATTTGTTCTGTTTCGCACACACAGTTCAAAATACTCAACGTTCGGGAAGGGGGAGGGGGGATGGGAGGCTCTGTTCAAACAACGACAACGGCACAAGCAGCACAAAATAATTAAACATAGTGAAACATAAAGATGTTGAGGGGCCGTAAAGGGATTGGGCAGGAAAAGCTGCTCAAACATTAGCTTAGGGTTGCCATGATTTTAAATTGAAATGACGCTATACGTGAAAAGCATACATATATTGTCTTTTAATGATTGTGAATGTTCTTTCAATATACTGGCAGTAGGGAAGTACTACATAAATTAGGGTGAAGAGGTAAATTTGAGAATTTGAAAAGGACATTTTGCAGAGAAACTATTTAAATTTCACGTGCAATATTTCTATCAACAAAGTCGCTCACTAATCCTTGATTAAGAGTAGCGATCTCATGACTTTATACTTCTTAATATCCGATTTATTCTGACCAGTTGAGGTGGCAACACTTTTCTCGAGGACTTGAAGTTGATTCAGGGCACTCAAATTTCCAACGACTCCACAGGGTTCGTCTACTACTACTATGCTCTACTACTACTACTACCTTACTTACTTCTAATAAATAAAATGAAACAAACGAAACGGAGCATACATAACAACAACAATAACAACTGAACTGAACTGAAAATACCTTTGCAAATGAAAGAAAAACAATTGAAATGGCGCATGTGCTGCCGTTGAGGGAAAAACAAAACAAAGGAAAAAAACAACAACAACAACAACAAAGCAAACAGCAACAACAATAACAGCGTTGAAAAACAAACACAAACAAAACCAAACAGAATGAAATAAAATACCAACAACAACAACATAGAAATGAAAATACTTTTGCAATTGTGTGCAAAATACCGAAAAACGAAAACAACAACAATCAACCAAATACATACACACACACTAATGCATAAGAGTACACTTAAAGAAAGAGGTAATAATTAGAAAAAGACGATTTTCGTTTCCTCTTCCGGTTAGCTGTAGAAATCTATTAGTGCGTGGTGGAAATAAGAAAGATGAAAGTTTAGGTCTGCTAATGTAAGGTTAGATTGAACAAACTTACACAACTTAATTTGGTAAATAACGCTTTATTATCAAAGCAAAAAGAGTCCTTGAAAATTAATTATTTACAGAACTTAATAGAAATGCTCTCATTTATTTGCAAATATTTCAAAAGAAAATGTATAAAATTCTTGCAAACCAATTTTATGTAATTTTTTTTTTGGTGTAACTATTTTTACTATTTGCACATCATTGAAGTTTGGTTTGAGAACGAATGCAAATGTTTGTTTTACTTCGTTACCTCTCGTTCGTTTCATTGTCCAATTGACAAATGAACTAAGGCAGCGACCCACCGTACAGCAGACCGACAGACCAACAGACCAACAGGCCAACAATCCGGCAAACGAGCGTATTGACAGTTTTGCGGTGCCTCCGTCTGTTGTGGGGTTAGGTGTTTTCGGCAACACAGTGTCAGAATGCATTTGTGTCGTTTGCAAATTGTTAATCGAACCGTAAATGGAACTATAATGATACAAATTTCATAGGATTAAATATAAGAAGTACATCGGTAATAATTACATCCCTTTGGACCCACTAGACACTTTAGATCATCCCTTAAATTTCAAAAAGTCAATCTTTTTCAGTCAGCCCATAATTTGAACTCTATTTAAAAAAAAAATAAAAATCCAGGACGAAAAGTAAATAGCTGAGAGCCATCACATTCTGATACCATCTGGTTCTTGCATCATGATTATTGCCTAAACAATTTTTGTTCTGCTGTTATAAAATAGTCGAGTGTACTTAGTTTACTCCGAAGAAAATAACAATTGAAATAGTAAAGGATGTCGTGGCGTATCAGTGACATATTATAATAATTTTAATTAATTGATCTACTAGATAACTGTGCAGATACGGGTACAATATTTTTCGCACTACTTTAAGAATATATATGAGTTCCTACATACATTAACAATAATTTAAAAAAAATCCATGTTTGATGCGTTTTGTTCTGATTTAAACTGTGCTTGTGTTTTGAGCGATGGTTGGTTTTTTTTTTCAAGTTGAATTTGGTCTTGTCTATAAACTTAAAACCACACAATTATCTCAGTTCAGTTCACAAAATTAAAGAATATACTGATGGAATTTCCAAAAATTCCATTATGAGGGACACCGGGACGTATGAGTAATATTAATAGAAATGGAACTATAATAATTATTATTTAAAACAAATTTAAACGAATTTTTCTATAAAAACGGATTCATAGAATTTGCAGTATATTGAATACTACTAGACCAAATTCACTTGCATTTACTTAACTGAAATGGTGAACCACAAAAGACAATTTCCAAGCGCGAAAGTGAAAAATTCAGAATTTTATCGTTGTGACGTTTTGCTTTGTCATCTGTTCAAAGTTACTATTCTTTTACCAGAGTAAATTTTAATTCAAGTCATTATTTTAAATCTATAACTCAACCTTATATTCATACCCTTATACACTGTATGTTTGTAATTGAGCTAATATATGTCGATCTGCTTTGGTAGCGTATACTCACTTTGAATTCTGATTTTCGTTTATTACTTAGTAGGTTTCACAATTTTGTTGGGAGAAAACATTGAATTTTTAAATATAAACAGAAACATGAACTCCAAAGTCGCCTTTATTTTCACATGTGTTCTAGCCACAACCATGGCTTTCACCTTGATGGATGTTCGATGCCATGTTTGCAAGGCAACTGTCAAAGAAATGCTGAATGAGATCGCCAAAGTTAAATCGTCAGATGCAGAAAATTTCATTGGATACCTCCTAGATGATGAGGCTCATAGCATGGTGAAATTTGTCAAGCCGAAGCTTTTACTGAGGCAGTTGATGGACAAGATTTGCTCAACCATGGACGACTATGCCAAGGCCTTAACCAAGGCATCTGGTGATTTTACATTGCTCAAGCTGATCGTCGATGGACGCATGAATCCCGAAACCCATAATGTGGACTTTGTGGAAGATGGCGATCTGAATCAGACTCTGGGAGAGCATTGTGTGGCAATACTTGAGAAGGAGGGAGAGGCTTTTCTCAAAGCCTTTCAAGTGCCGACACTTGATAAGGATTTGGATGTGAAAATCTGCGTAGAGCAAACCCAATGTTGTAAGGATGCTGGTGCATCACAAGCAGAAACTGACGAATTTGACGAAATGGTAGAATTCAAAGAGGAATTGTGATGCAACGGTTTGAATACTAGACATGCCAAAACTTGATATGAAAATTTTGTTTGTTCTTTAAAGTTTTTTCGATTAAATTTGTTCACCTTCATTGATTTAATTTTCAAAATTATCAGAGAATATAAACGTTTAAATTTTTGTTACGAAAAATTAAATTGGAAAATTAATCAAAAGATGATGAAAATGAAAGAAGAATGGTCGAAGGCGTTCCTTGTCCGACCACGCGACAATATAAGCTCGCATGAGCTCTCCAAGGCTGAGAAATTCATACCATCCTATGAAAATGATGTAAGTCTAATGGCAATGCCCACGCTGCCTTCATGGTAATCAATTATTCATCTCTTTGACGCCCAGCACTGTCCCGTGCCCATGAATTTGCTACTGGGTTGGGAGTATTCACGAATTTGGTTATCCGAACGCGATCAGTTCATTGCAAAACGTCAGCGTAAGGCCATGCCGA
Organism: Heteromyza rotundicornis; assembly: GCA_951394025.1. Taxonomy (NCBI): domain Eukaryota; kingdom Metazoa; phylum Arthropoda; class Insecta; order Diptera; family Heleomyzidae; genus Heteromyza; species Heteromyza rotundicornis. Next base: position 50,236,883 of record OX596013.1, on the reverse strand, counting down.
AGCACATCAAAAATGACTACTCCAAGTGGCTGAGTAAACGCACCAAAAAATATACGAAAGTTTGCTAATTAAGAACCGAAATGATGCCATACAGTGGGATGTTAGGAGTTCACAACCATTAAACGTTGTTCTTTTAACATTCAGACTTAAACTGCTTGGAAGATTCTTCGCAACTCTATATTTCTGTGTCAAATATTTTCGAATAAAATGATTTTTAATCACGGTCGATGTTTGTTGAATCCAATTAAATGCGACGAATACGAATAATGTGAACAACACGACAAAAACCATTGAAAACGACTAAAAATTAAGTGTCGGACATACATACATACGTGGTTAGCAAAGCGGAAATAGAAATTTGAACGTAAATTGCAATATGGCTGCTCTGTGGTGGTTTTCGTTTAGTTCGAGGTAAAGCTCTCGTGAGCTTCTACCATAGAAGCTGTGTTTAGTTGCCTAACGAATAAGCTTGTGGTGAATTAGTTTTGACTTGAACATATCAGCCGTAAGTCTGGTGAATACATTTGATTGACCATTTTCATCATTGCCCGAAGAGGCTTGTTTAATTGAATTGACTGCAAATTGTAACTTCCTCTACCTATATTTGCATTAATATACTTAAGCAGATAAATAAACTGCTCCGCATGAAAACTTATAAAACTTTTTCAATCAATCAAAACTAATTTGTAAATATTTCGTTATTGCTAAACACAGGGAAACTGCACAGAACTAAGAGAAAATATGGCTTTAAAATTTTTCCTACTAATGTCAACCACCCTACTGGTGTCAGTAGCATCTGCCTTGCCTTTTACATCGGGAGAGGTGAAATGTCATACTTGTCTAGTGATCGTACGAGAAATGAGAAATGCCATTACAGACTCAAATAGGAAACTCAATGGCAATCGCTATGTCAGCAGCAAATCGGGGATTAATACAATCATGGCAAAGATTTGTGATAATATGGACGATTACGCAAAGGCCATTGATGAAGTGACTGGTAAATTCACACTTTTCCAGCTGAAACTGAATGGCAATATGAACCCTAAAGTGCGTAATGTAAAACTCATAGACGACAGCGATTTGAATAGAACTCTGGAGGAGATATGCTTCGAAATAATTGAAAATGAAGAAGTGGTATTCCTTGAAGCCTTCAACGACAAGAAGTTGGATACTGAGATATGTTCGAAGCGCTCGAAATACTGCAAGGACTACGATTACGATGAATACGATGGGGCATTATTTTAAAATTAATCTTGGAAACTAAATTGATTGCATTATTTTGGAAACCTTCTCTTAATTACCTTGTAATAAATTGTTATTGTAATATACAGATTTATGAAAGAGGAGTATTCAAGTCTTTATAGTTCATCCCAGGGTAGGGTATCGATAGCGTCAGTTATTGTTCTAGTTTAAAAAAAAAAAGCTTTACAACAAACATTGAAAGCTCGTTGCCGACTTTCATTCACACCACAAGCAGCAGCTTTTCGTGGTGGGATTGGTTGTTGATCCACCATGAGGTGAACTTCTATGCAATGGACGCTTTTGCAAAATATCCAAAATTGCATACCATATGAAAATGTCAAAGCACCATACACTCAGGCCTCTTCCTCAGACTCCAGCGATGTGGTGGTGTGTGTGTGTGTGTGTGTGTGTGCTGCCAAAGTTTATAATTTTCCACCATACCATCCGAACGAAGAGCGAACACCAGCAGCAAATTGTTGCTGCTGTTTTTGTTTGCCATTCCCGTTGTTGTTGTTGCTGGCAGTGTTTTTGCGCGCTCGTTCGCTTCGTGTACCGACTCGTTTTTCATTTGCGTGCCGTGCCGTGTATGCCGGACTCTTGTGCATTTTCCAATTTTCTCGCCGCGTCAATCAAACAAATTCCGTGTCTGATGTCGCAAGTGGTATTCACTCACAGAGTATTTGCGTTTTACTTTAACTTTACTTGTGAGGCAAAAGAAATTTTCCCAAAATAATTAAAAAAAAAAAAATAATTTAAATAATGTTAAAAATATTTAGTAAAAATTATAAGAAAAATATAACAGTTTAAAGTGTGGTGAACTATTTAAAAAAAAATTAATCAATTTCCACTGAAACGTTGCAAAAACTAATATGAGAAAATGTAAGTGAAATTGTTTTTAGTATCCGCATTTAACCACATTGTTGTTGTTATGATGATTTTATGTTTTGACCAAACATTTTAACGACTGCCTGATGGCAACATATGCGTTGCCCACCAAAGCGTGGCGGAGGCTAATGTGGACCATTTAACGCGTCGAAAACGATTTGAATTTTTGGAAATTGACACAGTTTTCGCGTGTTTCACGCATTTTTCATGGAATTACGTTGTGGGCTTAGTGGAAAAACCAAGAAATTTGCAACAATATGTTAGGAAGTGCACTTGTTTGCTTGTAAGGCTTTTCTTTTCATGTCTTCTTCTTCTTCTTGTGCGCTTTGTGCGAATGTAGCTATGTATGTATGTGAGTGTGGTGAATTTCTTCCATGGTAAATAGTATTTTCTTTCGTTACTGCCTGCCTTCCTGCCTACCTACCTCGCTGCCTGGCGGTTTTCCTTCTTCTCCTCCTGCTGCGGGCTGCTGCTGGTGCTTGGTTAAATGTTGGGAAAACTAGTTTTACCTCGGAAGAGGGGTAAGCGCACCAGAGGAACCGGTTTTCTTCGCGTCTTGCCTTTTCGGTTGTTTCGGTTTTTTGCCATTTGAGGTTTTTCACCTGTGCAATGAGCAAAAACTGGCGCTGCAAATGTAGAGCAGCATGTCAAAATTGTTGTTTTTCCCGCACTGGCTGGCTGGCTGGCTGCTTTGGCGCTTGGCTTACTTTTCTTTTTCGATTTTCTTTGTTGAGCTTGTGGTTGTTGTTGTTATTGTGGTTGTTGTTGTTGCCGTAGTGTGGCCAACATATGTTACGCGATCTGTTTCTAATGAAATATGAATTGGTACCTTATTGGAAAAGCTGCTTTTTTTCACACTCGTTTTTTTCGGGTTTCGGCCGTTTGTTTTCTTTCGCAATTTCAACGGGCAAAATTCATATTTCCGCAAATGTCATGTGAGATTTCAGTTACTATTTTGACATTTATCCGTATTCACCTCACCAACTCAACAAAGAGATTTGCATGTTAATTTGTTGCTGTTGGGTATTTTTTTGCAGTTGTAATTGCCCCCAGAAGCCCCCTCGCCTAAGGTTTGCACACCCACTCGCAAATGTCACTAACTTTATATTATCATGGTGAGAGAGTAACTCACCAAAGCCCATGTACTCTTTCGTTTGCTCTGTCCAAAAACTCACACTTTTACGCTGTTTTCGTTTGTTTAGTAGCATAACGGTAATTCACCACGTGGGTGGCTAGTTGAGTCGGTGGGTGGACTCAAATGCCTTGAGCTAGCCCTCTTCCCTTTGGTATTCGATTTGCACTTGTTTCACTGTTTTGTTGTCGTTTTTCTTTTCTTTTCTTTACGTCTTCTTCTGCTTTTGTTTCGCTTTCAATAGCATTTTTTCTTCTTTTATCATTCTACTTCTTTGTACGTATGGGTGTGTGTAAAAGCTTGAGAATCATAACTGTGGTGAGTTTTTGCAAAATCCCAACTGCTCACGTCATCATCTCGGCTCTAAGGACTTTTTTTTAGGTGAGTGGGAGAAGTGTTCCTAATTTTTTACATGAAGTGGGCAAAGCAAAGTATTTGGTTTGAAATTTCATTCACCCAAGCACTGAATGAATGGTTATGATAGGGGTGTGAGGCTGCCCTAGGGAATTGACCCGTGGCCACTATTATTTTGTATTTTTTCGATTAATTTGAATTTTGGGAAGTTGCAGCCAACTTCTCCGTTGCTTTATACATTTTTTGCAGATATTTCTGAGCTAAACCACTATTCATGTAGGTACTTTTTTCTGTATATTAAGATGCCGCCGATTTGTAGGCGGATCTTTTTTAATATTTTTTTTTTTATCAACAATTTTGTTCTGGTTCTAGCGTATTTTCAATAAAGTAATTTTTTATGGTACCACATTGTTGCAATAGGAACAAAAAGGAACTTGTTGGGGTATAAAAATGTTTCATATTTTTCTTATGTTGATACTTATTTTAATAATTTAACCTTGTCGTCCCATCCTAATATGCTTCAATATATATAAAATCACATGTATTTGCTGAGATGTTGGTCTGTCCACACCTTATTGAAACCACCAGTGGAGCATATATTTATTTTACCACAAATTGTGCTTTTGGTCGATAAAATATACCACTTTTGATACAAATAATGTACCGTAGCAACCTAATAAAAAATGTGTTATAAAAATGCTATATAATTTATATCTCTGTGTAGTACATATTTTATACCGAATTTCCCTAAATTTGTATCTAGTTTGTATCAAAATCTGGTAAATATACCGCACCTGTTGGCCAAATGGCAAGTTTCAACTCCAGACAGTCTCCTATATATTCTCCAAGTATGGATAACAATACTTCAAACTTTATGTTAAACACTGTAAGATTGAAATCAACAATATTTTGAAGCAAGGACTAAAAATAAAATACCCGTGTCTGGCCTTTTTTCTAGATCAATTCGTGTGAATGTTTTTAAATCAAAATTTTATTGTTTAATATGAAAATTACTCATACGACATGTACAACGATTCTCGTTTCATGTCATACATAGCGGATGGGCAATTATTTGATTTAAAAAATTCCAATTAGGGAATGACATATTTTTCCATACCATACAGTTCGAAAAAATTAAGTCCCTAATTTGTTTTTCATTTGTCAGTACAGTTCATCTGCCATACGAGTTTCTAGGAAAATCAGAATAGATTTTTTTGAACCCTTATTTTCTCAGGCTGTCCTTTTAGTCGCAGTACAGAAAGTAATTTGTCAGCTTTTGTCAGCCTCTTTCCTGGCCAACTAACAAGCATTTATTTTCTCTTTTCATTTCATATTTCATTTAATTTTTGCATGTGTCCATTTTAAGTCCCTTTTGTGTCGTGTCTGGCTCATGAGTGTTAAAATAACATTTGTTATGAATTACAAATGACATTTAAATGAACCGTTGTTTGTGTAGTTGGATTAGAAAAAAAAAATAAATAATGGAAGGACTTTTTGTAGCGATACAAGAATTTGCACTAGAGATAGTGTCGTTGCCTTTTGCATTTACAAATAGGTGGCAACTTTAGCTGTATTATTTTAAAAGATACTGGGACTGAATGAAACCGAATGGATTTTCAGTTGCAAAAAGAAATTCTACCATTCTTAAACCTTTTTAAAGATCATCAGTAGCAGTGGCTAATTGTACCATTCTTAAACCTTTTTAAAGATCATCAGTAGCAGTGGCTTATTGTTCTGCATACCTATGAGGCTAAATGGGCAGTTTTAACTAACACCAACACTGCAAGCTGTAGGGCCTGAGCAGAAATTGTCGACACCGATGCTACAAAATTGTTATTTAAATTATTTTAAAACGAATTTACGGCAAAGCGCGTCGCTTGACGTAAGCCATTCCATGCCGGAAGCGTCACAGCTTCATGGCATATGTTGAGTTGCTGGTGTTCCTTTTTTTTTTTCGTTCGCTGCTTTTCCCTTCAACGGTGTTGCTTTATGATGAATGACATTTCGTTTTTTCATACCATATGCACGTGTGGAGCTGGGCTATGTGAGTTACTGTTCTGGATGCTACGTTACAGGGGGATGTTTGTTAAAGTATGCTCACGCACATCCTCACGATGTTACAAGCAAACACATGCACACACACACACATACCAGCAAACTTATATATACATTTTATTAAATTATGTGGGAAAAACGGTTCTCGCCTCGTTGTCGTTGCAGTTCGTCCAGCGTATTTCCGTTTCCGTTCTTCGATGTGGTCTTTTTTTGCCTTCCTTCATTCTCCTGTTGGTGCACGGGAATCCCTTTTGAATTTTAATCCAGATGCGAGTACGGGAAATCCGCTTGTGCTAAGTTCGTGTAAAAATAGATCACACACCATGGCATTTCCACACACACACACCTACGCTTGGCAGGCAGCGGGATGCCTGTCTGGGCGCCTGTATGGTGGAGTAGGTGTTAGCCAGATGATAGAGAGCGAGAGAGCGAGTTCTGGGGGCAATTGACACTTTTCTGCTTTGTGGATGTTGTCGTTGATGGAGATCAATGGTTGGCAATTGATTTGTGCCAGTTGTGTACATGGTTCACATATGGGTTGGCAAATTGGAATCAGTAGTTTCGTAATTTGTTTTTATACTTTTCGTTTGTATCTCGAGTGAAAGTAAAAGAGATTATGGACAATATTGAGATGAAATCAATTTCAGTTAAGCGTGCTGGATGACATGCCGATAATCTATAACATCTGATGCCATACTAGATTATTTCGAAGGTATTAGAGGGGCTTGAACATGGGGTAGACCAGCCTATAAATTCTTGCAGTAATTAAATTATTTTATTTTATTTTAATTTTTATTTAAAAATTCCCTTTATTAGTTAATAAAATGCCTTTCAAGTTTAAATTTTTATAAAAGCTTTCAGTTTCTAAGTAAGTGTGTCTTTCGAGGTGATGCACTCTTCCCTACACACATCTACGAACGTGACAAAATGTGTTCTTGTGCGCACATATTTCTTCGAATCGCTTCACAATTTTTTATTTTTCCTCTTCATGAACATGACTGTGAGCTTTCCTATTTGGACAAACACATGACAGCAAGTATGATTGATGATATGCACAAAAACAACAATAATGACAAGAAGAATAACGACTTGAAAAGCGTCAACAACAACAACAACAATGGAACGACTTTGTCGACAACATTTCCAAATTGGCAACATTTTGAGATGGGAAACAAGAAGAGCCACAAGCAGGTTCAAATTTCCAATTTCTGCACTCACAAAGGAATTCCCACGAACACACACCAACACACAACAACACACATACGCACACCAAGTCACAAGAGACTCGAGACTTGAGAAAGTTTAGTAAACTTTAAAAGCCACTCAAAGGAAAAGCGAAAGCCTAAAAGTATGCTTGCCTTAATTTCACTTTCGCTGGGTACTCTACTTTGCTTTCGCAAATTTCGTGTGGATTTTCTTTTGATTTTTTTTCGCGGCACCACAATTAATTTAACCTAATTGTGTAGCAAGACTGTGCATCAAGTGCTGATATTTCGCTTTTATCTTTTGCCATTTTCCATTTAACATATTGCACTTCAAAGGGGGTAAAAGGATTCCAGTTGTTCGTAATTGCAACAGCTTGGCTAATGTGTGCTTGTGCATGAGACAGATTGTTGTTACTGTTGTTAGTAGCGAGAAACGTGTTTCCCTTTTATTTATTCAAAGTTCTTTGGTGGATATTTACTTGTTGTTGTCGTTCTTCTAGTTCTAGCAGCAATACATTCCTTGCATGTTGACATTTATTAGAGTTTTTCCATTTCTATGCACATGTCGTGTGCCTTGTATTTATTTACTCGCCGTATTAGTTGGCAAATGAAAAAGAAGAAACGGAAAAATTCTCAGAAATCTACAAAGTACAAACCAACCGCAATGCAACCATATTTCTCATCTTGCTTTTCATATTATATTTGTATTTCCATACATTCTCTTCTTGCCTCCAGTTACCAATTACTTTATCTCACCACGTACATACATAGACTCAAGCTAAATTGTAAAAAAAATCCATATTCGGAACTCTGGGGAGCATAAAGTATTTATTTTTCTCTATTTCCCTTTCACTTCCCGTTTACTTGATTGGACAATTGACAATATGGAAATTGTAAATTAGGAAGCATATTTCATTTAGCCGTTGTGTAGGCCTGTAAATTTGGGTATGTTAGGTCTTTAATAGTGCTTTTGTTGGATTTTTTGTAAGCGAAACACCGCACGAAAATGGTATAAGTTTGAAACACCGGATCAAAAATAATTTTTGATATATCAAAACATGCTCTAAGCACCATAAAAACAAATGGAGAGCTTACTGATGTCAAGGTTAGATACATTTTAGGCCATGCTTAGACCCCCGTAGTCTGACCCCATTAGACCGTTTTAAACGAATGTACAACCCATATAACCCCTTCAGACTCCTCTTAGACCTTCTGAGATCTCCTCTAGACCCAATGTGAAATAAAATATCTACTGGTGGCTTCTGGAAACTGCGCTTACATTGCATAGCAGGCAAAAGAACCTTCGTTGATTAGGCTAGTGTAAATGATTTGTCTCATTCGTCGAAGAGTTTACACTGATATAATGAACAAAAGTTCGTTCGCTAGGTCGGGTAATGTAAACGTGGTGTAATGTGTTACAAAATCACACATACTTCTCTAACAACCACATGTACAAAAGTGTGCGTGGCACCAGTTCAAACCACTCTCACTTTGCAATAGATTCTAGATAATGTCAACCTTGACTAATGTAGCAATTTTCTTTATCCCATGGTACCCTGGTAATCTCGTTATTACTGAAGCGGGCGTGGCACCATTTCATAAGGTTCGTTTGTCGACTCCTGTTCATAATATGAAAAATATTCAATGGCAGCCCAGGTACGGCATTTCGAAAGTTTTTAGTCGTATAGGCATATGATTTGTCCATTCCCGTCCTAGCCTAGGATACTTCTCGGATTCTATGGTATTTAATAAATTATATCAGCAAAATATGCTGATCAAGAATATATATGTATTTATATACCTCCACGATAGTTGTAATTAGTCGTAATATAAAACCAGCTCACAACTCTTTGTCATTACAAAGGCAGATAATAGTTCTAATTACTACATGGCGTATGAGTAACATTAAAATATGAATTCAATTAAAAGTCACTCATACGCCCCCCCCGCACAATAACAACATTGCAAATAATAAATTAAATTTTCATATTCTTAATGTGAACCACTCAGCGAGCGTCCACCGGCAGTCAGTCAGACAGCCAGTCCACGAATCCAATACAATCCAATTTAAATTAAATTAATTAATTTAATTTTCTGCACACAGCAGGAAATCCTTTGTCAATGCCTTCGCTTCGGCTTTAGCTTATGTGGATAAAAATGGAAAAATGAAAATGGAAAAAGGATAACTTGTTGCGCACAACAATGTGCGGCGGTGGTAGTGGTATACTATTGTGTACTCTGTGAGTGTGGTGAAAATAATGGCCACGAGTATTTGTGTATTTTGTTTGCATGCGAACGAGAGCGTAGAAACCACACAACGTGAGCACTGAAGAGAACTGACACGTACATACACATACACATACACATGCTCACATTCGCACACGTATACAAATTTACAAAACACATCCCCGAACAAGGATGCGGCGGAAGAGCACGCTTTTGTTGCAGGCTTAGTCTATTCACCACGCATTTGCCGTTGTATTTGTTGTTGTGCTCACGTGGCATTTAAGTACGCGCAGTACAATTACTGCAGACAGCTGGCACGGTTTCGTGCAATTGGTGCTGTTTTGGCATTTTCCCTATTCATAGTTTTGCTTAATTTTTTTCGCACACAACCTCGTCTCGTTTGTGTTTTTTTGTGAAATTTTTAGCAGGTTGTGATTTTCCTTCTTTTTGGTGTGTGGTTTTAATTAAATGTTTGTTTTTTGGCATTTCCAGTGTTTTGGTTTTGAGTTTTTTCCTTCAGCTTGCTCCTTCTCCTACTTGCTGTGCTCTTTCCGATTTAATTGCTGGTCCGGTTTTGGCATTCGAGTTGTGTTGCTGCCGCTGTTGTGTTACATTTTGTTTTTCTATTTATTTATTTTTTTTTCTTTCAGCTTGAGTGGAAGCGAAAACATTATTTTTGTGTTTGCTTTTGCAATTTGCGAACGACAAAACCATTTGCAACAGCCATGGCGGCTGGATTCGGCTTGCGGGTGCTTCTTGGGATTTTGTGGTTTTTCTTTGTGTGCTCTGACAATGTCAAAGGATGCGCTTTTTTTTTATTCCAATGCCCACCGCTGCCGTGCAAACATTTTAATTATAATGTGGAAATGATTGTACTTAATTTGGAAAATGTCACGTCCAAGTAAGTGAGGAGTTGAGTAATGTGTAAATTTTGGCACAGCAGGTCGTATGAGTAATTTCGAAATCAGAATACACAAAATATTTAGTTTTGTGATCTAGAATAATATTTTTACTTTTTTTACGTCGATCCAGCCGAGACTAAAATACCCTGTATATATTTATGAGTATGACAACTTCTTTCATAATTTTTCGACATATTTATGTCCACTTTTTTCTCATTTTATTTCCAATTTTATCTAAGTGTGTTCCACTTCTATTTCAATTCGGTTTCATTCCCACTCCGTTTCCGACATATGGAACGCATATAGAGTAGAATATTCTACTCTATATAGAGTAGAAGAAAGAACTAAATAAAGGAGGATGTCAGGAACAGAATGGAAATGAAACTGATACGAAATGGAAATGGATGGGAACAAAATGGAATTGAAACAAAATTAGAAATGGAACGCAATGTTGGTGAAACAAGAATCGGTGAAACAAGAACCAGCAACAAACTGGATATGGACCGGAAACAAATGGAAATGGAACGGGATTGAAGTGGAAATAGAAATTCTCGTTAAAATATCGAAAAATTAACATCACATTGTCGAAAAATTACCAAAAAAATCTCGAAGAAAGTATAGTACTTGTATAAGCAGAGTATTTCAGCTGTGGTCGGATCAAAGACAAGTCTTTAATAGCCTTTGGGTGATTATTTTCGCATTTCAGAGGTATTAAGGTACATTTTTGTGTTATTGAAAAATGATGAGCTTTGATACTAAAAGTGCTCTTGTTTCCCGCTCAGACTTACAAAATTGCATCAATTTATTATAACTTTAATGCCTTGGAGAAGATATGGTTGCAATCGATTCTTCGAACTAAACTAAACAATTTGTGACCAGAGAGAAGAGTAGTTGGTGAAATTGCTCAGCATCGTTCGAATGAACTATTTGCTAGCAAACCAATGCAAACAATTACGAGCTGTGTAATATTGTCGTTGAAGTTTTCCCAAAAGTTTCAGGAACTCTAATAAAACACTTTAAAGACTTCTAGTTGATGGAAGTTTTTGTGTGCAAGAAGAGCGAATGAGAAAAAACTTATATTTTCACTCAAATTAAATTCAGTGAAATTCATTGACAACGAAATTTTGTTCCATGAAATGCTTTGGTGGAGATTTTCAGTTATTGGTTCGCAGTAAAGTACACTTTTCGCCTTTTAACTTGAATATGTACATCATTGAATATGAAATTGCGTTGATTTCTCAGAAGCTTATCGGCTACATTTATCAGTCGAGCGCAGTAATTTGAATATTTGAATGGCTTTAATGTAGCATGACAAACATTATGAACATTTTACAATTCATTAAATAAATTAAATACATTAAGGAGCGGTTTAGTGGGCATACATTTACATATTTGATTATGATTAAATATAATATTTAGAATAAGTTCTAATTTAAAGTTAAACATTCAGTAGATTTCAATTAACATTTTGACCATAGCCGATTGTAATTATTGGAAATGCAATTACATTTAGGTTAGATAATAACATAATTCTAAACAAATTTATGTGCAACGGTTTACAAACCAAATGTTGGCATAAATTAAAAATTTAATTAAATCAATTCAAATTTTTTTCGAATGTTATTCGAATGCACGGCCAAATGAAATATTTTATATCAATATAAAAAATGAATAAACCAACAAAACCTCTAACCGCACAACAGTGACATCCGGTTGCGGGATTTATGGTTAGTTATTCCAAACTATATTGGAAAAAAAACGTGTGAACAAATTCCAAAATAAAAATTTAAACAAACGAACAATTCAAATAAAAATGCAATAATTTTGACAATGACAATGACCGCACCACATTGGCGATTGAGTGACATATACTGTGTTTCTGTGTTAAAAAATCGACGGCTACACATGAGCAGATACGTATTGGCGCAACAATAACTGCTAGAAATGAATGGTTTTTAATTGATTTAAAAGGCACATGTTTGTTCACATGCAATGTGTGAGTGCGTGTGTGTTTCTACGGTCTCATACAATGTATACATCGATAGCGAAATAATCCGCGCTCTCTTATCGAATGGCCACATGTAAATTCATCAAAAAAAAGGCCCTGTATCGCATATCGTTTGCTGTTCTGAAATGTTATGCTTTGTTGGTTTTCGTTCTTGTTGGTGGTTTGTTGGCTTGTTTATTTGTGTTAATTGACTTTACACAATATTTTACAAATTCGTGAAAAATATGTACACCCACAGCACACATATATTTACACACAACAGCAACACCTAGTTGCTCACACATATGCATTTGCAATTACACTCATTAGCTGCAGCGAGCATAATGATAGTGTATTTGTTGGAGTTTCTATCCTGATTTTTGTGTGCGATTACACTCTTTGCTCAGTTGTTGTTGTTGTTGTTATTATTGTTTTTATCTAAATGTGTACTTTAATTGCGCCTATTTTTAGCTTTATCGGGTCTATTTCCATTTCTAAATGTGTGTGTGTATTTACAATATTTCTTTAGATAAACTGGTGTCAGTGGTTATCTGACAGAAATGCAAAATATTACAATTATTTAATTGTCCGAATCAAGTATTCGTTTGCTATTTAAGAAATTCACCTCATCTATAAACATTTTTGGAAATTATTGTATAAAGTGAAAACTAATTGTTATTACCTAATCTGAACCGCGAGAGGCCTTTTCATGGCTAGTTAGTCTCGCAAGTTTGTAAGCATTTGGGTAAATTTCTTGCACTTCCAATTGATACCATTCCATGCTCTGTTTACCCCGGATCTATTGGCTGAATACAAGTTTCTGAGTAGTCTAGACATACTTAAATGTAACTAGTTTCGTTAATTACTAATTAAAACGACGTTCGATACTGACACATGTTCAATTTTATATTTGCAGACACTCCGAACTCGTAATCAACAGCAAATGACAAAGATAATTATAAAGCGATACTATTGCTGATTTAACTGGCGGCAACATTTCACCAGCTGCTACTCGGATTTCATTAGAAAAACAAATTAGAGAAATAAAACCAGCAAAAAAAAAAAAAAACGCAATCGAACCCGAAACGGAAGCGCGTGAAAAATCGCACCGCCGAAGATTTGACAGGAATTAATTTACGCGATAAAAGCCAAATGAGGATTAAGTGAGGGCAACAAAACAAATTAACGAAACAGCAGCAGACACCGAACCGCGCAGCAACGCTGAAAAGCAAAGGGTTACAGCTGCTGTTGGCAACAGGACCCACGCAAGTGCCAGCAGCACTAACATCATCATCGCTTATCAACAACAATCATGTAAAATAAATTTGCTAATTCCAATTGACAACAACAAGTACAATATGTTACTGTTGTTGCTGACTTGTCAATTGACAGCAACAGTAACGGCAACAACAACAACAGCAATCAGGCGACAATTTGTACGTCGTCAGCGAGGAGACAAAAATTTGCAAATGATAACTCCGTTTTTGCTATAAAGTCAAACCAACAAGAGCGCGGGTGGCTGTCAACAGCACTTTAACGACAACAGTGCGAACAGCAACAGCCACATTAACAAACGCAGCAGTGGGCTGTCGTCAGCAACCGAAAACAGAAACGCGTTAATTACTAGGGCAGAAGAAATTAGTGTACGCAAGACGACAAATGGCGGCAGCAACTGTGACCACCCACATTGCAGCCGACAGCAACAACAATGGCGGCAGCGGCGGTGGTGGTGGCAGTGTATGCATGACGCAAGCTACTACGACAGCGGAAACGGAAGCTGTTGAGGTTGAGGTACAGCAGCTGGTGGGCATGCCAACAGCGTCGCCACCACTTGTTGCCCAGAATGGTGGCGAAGAAAGTGACGACTGCATGCCGGAGGCGTCAGCGATATTTATCGATAATAGCACGCAAACCGAAGAAGAGGAGGAAAATGAAGATGAAGACGAAGAAGATGAACAAGCGCAATTTGAAAACGAAGAGGCAAGTGGCAAGTTAAGTGAAATTGCCGAAGAAATCGAAGAAGAGGAAGTAGAAGTAGAAGTAGAAGAAATTAAAGTGGAAGAAGCTGATAATGGGGCCAATGCGATTGCCGCACAATCGACGAATTGTATACGATTACTTAGGGAAAACGATAGTTTAACGATAAATAACGATAACGACAATAACACAGTGAGTGGTGCGAGTGTGATTTGTGAGAACGGTGTCTATGCATACGAGGAAAGGATAATCGACTACGATAACTTCCGAATTATCGAGCATGTTATCGACAGCAGTAGTAGTAGTAGTGGTAGTAACTGTGAGTCCAAAACAAATGTGAAAATTAAAATTACTAAAGTTAAGCAAAATGAGAATGAGCTAAAATCAAATGAAATCGATAGCAACGCAATTGATATCGATTGTAATGCGAGTGTCGTCGACGAAAGTAAAGAATTGAATTTTGCGTGCCGCGAATTGGTGGCTTTCATTGGGGAAAGCTACAAAATAATCGATAACGCGCGCGTTTCGAATGCGAGCGAGTCTAAACCAAACGATAATAGCGATAATGCGGCGGACGTTAGCGGCGGAGCTACTGGTGTCGTACCAGTCGTTGAAAATGGCGTGGATGACGATGAGGAAGAAACTTATTGCGTCGGTAGTGCCCTGTACGTCATCGATAACGGCAACGATAGTGCCGAGAATGCATCATGTTCGCCCACACCGGTTGACGCCAACAATAACAGACGACGCGCGACCAACGGCAGCGAGGCGGCATTGCGTCTCATGAATAGTCTAATGCAAAATTGTGATACGGAAAGTGCCACCAAGGCGGCGGGCAATCGCGAAGTTAATAGGGAACCGGAAGCAAGAGTACAAAATCAATCATCGCCCACAACAAAAACAGCTGAGCCACAAAATCAACAAGTGGCAGCCACTAAAACGACTCAACTGTCATCATTGACGGCGGTCAAAGCATTTAAATCAAAATTGACGCCATTGGCGCCACCCTTCCAGCCGGCAGCGGCCAAGGCCAAAGCAAGCACATCAGCAGCAGCAGCCGCTGCTGCCGCCACAGCTGCAGCAATGTATGCCTATGAGCAGACCACTATGTACTATCAGCAACAGCAGCAACAACAATTCATGCAACAGCATCAGCAACATATGTCTAGCATGTTGCATACATTAAATCTGCAACAACAACAACAATCACAACAATTGTCGCCCACACAACAACAACAACAGCAGCAGCTACAAAAGCAACAACAGCAACAATTTCTACAGCAACATGTCCATCAACAACATTGCGCACAGCATGCCGCCAACGCATTAGCTGGCATGCCGCACATACACCTGCACGCGTCCAACGTGACTAACGGAAACATATCAGCAACAGTTGCGAACGCCGGTGCAGCCCACGCGCATCTCTTCCCCGTACAGCTGATTTCCTTAACTTCGCCACAGGCAACAACACCGCAAGCCGCTGCTCAAACAACCGCAGCAGCAGTTGCCGCTGCAGGTGGTGGCGCCTCTTGGCCTCTCGTGGAGGCACCAATTTATATCGATGCCAATGGTGAGTTTCGCACATACTGTCCGGCTCATGGAGGGCCGCCACCACCACCACCATCATCAGCACCACCAGGCACAGCAGCAGCATCGGCAATAGCTGGCGCCACTCCAAATCCAGCCACAGCAGCGTCACCGAATGCGGCAGCTTTGATGGCAGCGCACCAGCATCAACATCCTCACCATCACCACCACCAACAACAGCCGCAATTGCCATCGTCCCCATCTTCTGCTGCTGCTGTTGCCGCATCGTCAACATCTTCACCCTCTCCAACAGCATCGTCATCACGCGTGCTTCTACAATTGGATGCTGGCGTTTCGTTGCCACTGCAAATTGCTGGCAAACGCAAAGTAATTCGAGGTGAGTGCACGCTTTATGACTTTATACAAATACACTGGGAGAAATGTCAGAAAAAAAGTTCTCATTTCATTAATTCTTTGGCGGTTTGACAAGGACTACGGGACGACCAGCCATTTGTAGTTGGGAAACACTTTGAAAGTTTTTGTTTCTTCTTCAAGACCTTCTCGGTGTACCCTTACACGCACTCAATGTTGCCACACATATGCAGTACTAACTACTACTACTCGCTGGTATGTTGTTGGCCGCCAGTTTGACCATGTCCTGCTGAGCGTATGCAGATGCCGTTGCCGTTGTCATTGTGGCTCTTGTATATTCGCCTGCCGCATCACATGTAGTAATTGTTGTTGTAATGTTTTGTTAAAATTATTTTCCCTTCAACCCCTCCCTCTGTCTCTCTATCTTTCTCTCTCTCTCTCTCTCTCTCGGTCGCTCGCTTAACAGTGGCCATTTCCTTTTAATGTCTTCTATGGATAGTATTTTATTTAGTTTTTTCTTCGGACATTTGCGTTTCGATATTTTGGCAACGCATTGCGTTTCTGCCATCACTTTTGCTCATGTTCTATGTTGGCTGTTCTATGTTGACTTTGATGATGAGACTTCGCCATGCTGCTTACTTGAATGTGTCACTGCCTCCGACTCCGACCCTGGCCACCAGCAGCACTACGACTTCACTTTGTTTTGGCGGCATTTGGTCGGATTGTCCTTTTGCATTTGGCCACGCTTTGTTTCGCATACGCAGCGCGGCTTGTGGCATGTGGCGACGAAGTCATCGTCGTCGTTGTCGTCGTCATTGTCCTTTGTCCACATTTGTGACATGTTAAAAGCTTTTTTTTATGTGTGGACATTCGCCGAAGACATTCGGTCTTCAATGCAATAAAATTCTGCGCCTTTATGGTCGTTTGATAGTTGCACTATGAAATGTACATTTGCCTCGATGTTTTTTACATTTTGTTGTTCGTTTTTTATTATCAGGATAACAGTCCTGTGTGAGTGATTCGAAAAAGGGACGACACTACTGCGGAATAGTTTACTGGGTGGCATAGCAGAAATGCAACGAAAAATTTAAGTTAGCCTAGCATAGGAAAATAATTGTTTCAAAAATAAGTCACCAAAATTAGCCATCCTGTAACGACCAACGGGAAACAGTGCCCTCGCAATTCATTCGCCAAATTGGATTTCGTATTGTCGTAGCTCAACTAATTTTATGATTTCTTTTAACTTTTGAATCAATTCCAAACAAAAAAGGATTTTTATTGCGACATTTTGCACACTTTGCACTCAAGCCTAAAAATCGATTTATCATAAAAGAGTACAAAATAAAAAGCAGACAAAATGAAACAGCTTTGATGTCACAAATCGGATTTCCGAAATGATTTTATGATATTTGCATTTAAAAAACACATGAAAATTGTAAAAAAAAGGGGAGAAATGTAAATAAAAATTTATAACAGAAGGTAGTACTTACTTAAGTTTGATTGGACATTTACTCTTTTTCAATTTAATAAAACGAAAAGGAGCTTTGTCAGCCAAGAAATTTAACATTTTGCGGACACAAGGGCAATCGATACGAAGATTCGATTCAAGGAACAGATAATGCAGTTGTGAGTATAAAGTGCTTGCGGCTGATACCTGTTCATTATTGAGTGGAGAAGAATATAGGACACAAGCACGGCGTGAAATGTTGGCTCATGATTTACGATTAGGGAGTTCATAAATTTATGATTTCCTAATTATGAATTTTAACCATTTATTATGAATAGTAGTCGCAAATTATGCAATTTCGTACATAAACTGTGCATATGGATTGTGCATACATTCGTGTTAAGGTTTATGAATTCTGTTATTATTTTTTAATCTTGAATTAAGATAATAAAACTGCAGGTGTTCTCATGAATTTTGACTCACTTTATTGCCATGATTTGCTGAGCAATATGCAATCTGTCCGTTTGTCCATTAACGGTCGCAGTTTTGGAGATATCAACTGGGAACTTTGGGTACATATTTTTCTCTTCAATACTGAGATCCAGTTCGAGAATCAGACAAATCAATTTTTTTTCGTTTATTTTAGCGACTTTTTTTTCTGTGTAGTTTTAATTTTTCTTGGTTTTATTAAATTTTTTATAATGTTTTTTAATTTTTCCATTTCATTTCATTTGAATTTGATTTAGTTTTTTAATTTATTTTATTTTGTTTAATATTACACATTTTCCAAAATTTATATTTTTTTCATTTCAAAGTGTATATTTCAACAAGAAATTCGCCTCGTTCTTTCTCTCTTTGAGTGTAGAAATAGAAAAAAATGGATACACTTTTTCTTTCTCCCCATAGCTGAAATCATTTAACCGCAAAATGAACACGAAAATCTTCTTAGTTCTTGACACCAAAATCGACACTGCAAAACTTGTTAAAAAAAATGAAACAAAATAAACTAAGAAAGAGTAGAAAAAAAGAAATAAACAAAAGTAACAACTCCAATTCACTTCAGCAGCAGATAAACAATCGCGCTGAAGTATCTTTTGGTTTTCGTTAAGTGAATTTCGTTTTATTTAATTGCAATGCAGCAGCAGCAGAGTATCGCCAAGATGCACAAACAAGTCATGCAAGCGAATTTTCTTCTATTTTTTTAATTTTGTTATTTATTTCTTGTCTTCTTCCTCGGTTGGTTTCTTTTTTTTTTTTTTGTTAGTTAGTTACATTGCTTACAAGGTTTTTTTCTTTTGAATTTTGTGTGCACTTTTATTTTGCTTTATCTTTTATAAAGCACTGCCAGTTGCCAGTGCTGCCAATGTAAGAGCAGCTACAAATTCTCAGCGAAAGTCGGAAGTAGCCGCGATTCGCTTCCGCAGTTGTGTGAGCCTGAAATTTTCTTTTCCTTTTACATTTGGCGATCACCAAAGGCTTGCGTTAGATATGCAATGGACGCGGTGCACAAGAGTTGCCAGTTACATATTAATTAAGGTAAAATTACAAAAATCGTTACCAGGCAATTGGATTCTTGTATTGAACAGCTTTGAAGGCAATTTACTAAAAAGTCAGAAGAAATTTCAGTTTTGATATTCAACTTTTATTGTGTAAAATTAATCAAAATTAAGTTACATTCGCTGGCAACTCCGAAGCCATTCACCGAAAAAGTACAATTTCGTTTGAGATTTATTACTCAATGAGCGCATTCAATTGTGCGAAAACAACTGAAAACGTAAAAATGTTTGCAAAGGAAAAGCAAACAAAAAAAAAAGAAAAAAAAGGAAAAAATTGTAAAGTAAAAGTTATAAAAGACTAGGCAAAGAGATTACAAGAAACAAAATGGTACATCTTTTGAAATTAATAACTATAAAAAATCAAAAACTCTGAGTTATTTGCGATTTACAAAATTTTATTTATTGATACATTTTAATAAAATTAAAAAAGTATTCAAGAGCGATTTTAACATAGCTCAATACATAATACAGTCCAGTCATTCAAGCATGTCCTAAGCTTAGTTTCAAAATGGCGGGACTGTAGGTTGTGCTTCAGCTGCTATAAGGAGAAATGCGTCTCCACGAATATCTCGTAAACGGTGCATCCCGAAAACATGAAATATGAAAATATACTACACTGAGAAAAAAATCAAAACGAAACGATATTAAAACGTACCAAACCGTTGTCTTTGATTTTTCTCAAAAAAAGGTCGAATCGTACATAAAAAATCAACATTAAAATATTGACACTGTTTCGCGTTATATTTTAGAACTGAGCAGTTTTCATTTTTTCAAAGCCCGTTTCAAATCATAACCATGCAGTTTTGGTTTTTTTTGCTCAGTGTAGTTATAAATATTCCGATCCTGCTGAAAGTAGAAACAATATATCGAACGTAGTAGGATCATAAATATTTGAAGGAACATTTTCTGAGCTATAGACCAATTCATTACAATTCCCCCGAACCTTGAGGACTGCCTTTGAATTTATCTTCAAATGTACCAAGCTCTTCTTCATAAACGATAAGCGAATTTACTAAAGTTGTAAAATCAAAACAAAAGTTTGCCAACTGGGGACAGAGTGCTGAGATATATCCTTTAAATTTTATTAAAATAACTCGACAAACTAATGGAATGTATTCGAAAGTTGCCTTAATTGCATTGCGACGTATTTCATAAGTTTATGCCACACATACGCGTAGATCTTACTCATATGCAGTTGTTAGGTTGCAATGGTGCCGTTGGCTCATGCCACGTATCAATTTCATAAGAATTGAAGCACAAATTTAATTACAGCAGCGTACAGCCAAACTTAAACTGAATATATTAAATTCAAACTCAAAGTGGGATCACATGAAAAATGTTAGCAATTCCCCTGGAAATAGAAACGTGCGAATTTCCAAAGTTGCAATTTCCTCTGGAAAACTTTAAACTGGAGTACATATTCTGTTGAGCATTGCTCGGCGCTCAAAGTTTTCGCAAACACACACGCGCGCACTTAACGCGTACACATGCCCGCTAAAGGGCAACAAGACACTGAGAACAAGAAGAAGAAGAAGCAACTATAAAGTGAGAATTGCACCTTTAGACTACGTTTTGCAATTCTCCATGCTGAAAAACTTAAAGTCAGGAGTTTTTGGCAAAAATTTCGGTGCAATATATCGTTTTGTTCGTTTTGGGCTTTTGTTTGTTGGCAGTCGGGCTTTCTTTAAAGCACATTTGCTGCACTTTGCTCCGACGACACTTCCGCTGCGCCATTTTACAGCATGTTTCGTTTTAGTTTCAATTTGTGCGCTCGTATGTGTGTGCGCTCTCCTTGTGTTTGTGCATGTGTTTGAACGGATGTGCTGCCATGTAACCGTTTCCAATTTTTTTTCCTTGGCTCTCACATTTTCCCGTTCATACAAATACAACTACTGACTTTAAAATGGCGAGAAATGTGCAAAGTCGAAAATGCGCTTTTTATGTTCGGAAGTTTTTGTTGTTGTATTTTTGCAACTACAGACTTTTTTTTTTGGGCGCTTAGTTTTTTTTTCCTGGTTGTCACATGTCACGGGTGCTAGTGCATAGACATAAGTGTGCTTGGTGGGTAAGTTTATGCGTTTTTGGGCATGAGAGAGTGGGTAAAGGGGAAGTTTTTGGTGTGTGAAACTTTTCAGACTAACCCGCTACATTATTTTGGGGAGTTTTCTTTGGAATTATTTTTTTTTTTTTGTAGTTGCCAACGGCAATTTTAATTGGCTGCTGAAAGTTGAAAACACACTTAAGCCTCTTAATTTCCCAAATGAAGCGAAAGGTTCAATTTTACATTCTCCAGAAACTTTGTGCGTCTTACTTGCGTGAATATGCCTTTCATTTCATTTAATTATATTAAATTGTATACGTATACTTGAGACAGGCTGTAACAGGAGAGAATTGCTTTAGTCGGAAACTAAATAGGTGCAGTTATGCTCCACTTTAAATTCGTTATGAAATTTTCTGTATTGTTGAGATGAATTGAAAGGCTTCACCTTGTTATTTAGTGCGTACTACTGCTTGGAATTCTTTTGATCAAGTAGTCAAAACGTAATCCAATTATTGAAGAAAATTACTACACACATTTTGAGTAATATTCAACATTCGAATGACAAGTAAGGCAACTGAATTTCAGCTGGTGAAGAAAAACTAGTGACATAGTGTTACATGATGTAATTCACAGTTAAATAAGATTGCTTCATGTCTCTTCTATCGACGTTTAGAGATATGTCGATGCTGAGTGATATTTATTCACAACGAGTCATGGAAAATTCCTTTGGATGGTCCTATGATGGGATGGCGGATGTTGAGCCATCGCGGTTTTATGGCCATTAGTACAAATGTAAAACACAAATGCATATAACCATTATGGACCTACAATATAATGCCGAATCCGAAAGGCGAGAATTCTAACACTTACTGGATCAGAAACTTACTATACCAAGTGTCACACTATTTCGAAGAAATACCCCAAAAACTGTTTACCAAATTTGCTAGTATTTCAACTAAATTGTTGCACACTTTTTTTTTACCTATATGGGAAGTAGGCTTGTCAGTTGACTGATTCCGCCCATTTGAAATACCAACTGCTTCTAGTATAAAAAATATAAATACAAAGTTTAAACCGCCTAGCTTAGATACTGCAATCGTGTTTGCCAATGAAAAGGACAGGTGGACCCGGATGTGGCTAAATCAAATGAATATGCACACTTTTCTAAACCTACTACTATACAATCTTCCGACTAAAGTGAATATACCCTGACCTCATAAAGTGTATCTTCTTTTTATCTTCCCCTACACTCCAACGCAATATCTTCGCTAATTGCCGTTTGTTCCCGAAATAAAACGGTTAGAATATGATTGCCCTCACGATAATGAGCATGACTATCATCCACAATTATTTCCGTACATTATGCATTATCACTAATGAAAAATCAACACACACATAACCGATTATCCGATATTGACCGAAAAGCTTTGTTGTTAGAGATATAGAATTGGCAGAATTGTACTTTGACGTTTATGGAAATCTTCTAGGGAATTTGGCTTTAGCCAAAATGTCTCCATTAACCCTTTACATCCCTGGTATACTCGTTTGCAATTTTTTTAAACCAAAGAATTTATAGGTTGGTTTATTTTTGAAAAACCAAAGTATTTTTTTATGGAATTGAGGTCTTTTTATCGTATTTCATTGAATGTAATTTCATAGGACGAAATAATTGCTGACGAAATAATTAGAATCGACCGATATTTGTACCCATTGTTTCAATTACCTAAAACCCGTTCGAAAACACTCAGTACTGCGCAACAAAGGACTTTCAATTTCAGACTCACAACCATATGCTTAACAATCCCAAACAGGAGATTAGAACTTTTCCTTTTGCTGACTTTATCAACATTTTCTTTGTGCTACCACATGTCCACACACACACGCGCACTTGTGTCCTTCCGTAATTACGCATCAATAGAAATTTGCTGGCGTTTTAAGAGGATTCTGGATTCTGCGGAACAATAAGGGACATGACAATGGAATGCGAATGTGAATGTGAAAGCGAGGGAGATGAGTTAATTTTTTTTCTATATATTTTTACTAAGGCGATTAGGCAACGCACAAGTGGGCGTTCGCAATCCGCATGACCACGTGTTTGTGTCGAAGTGTGTGTGTGTGTGTGTGAGTTGGAATGTGTGCTTTTGTGGTTTTGGACAATGAGTGAAAATTTGTTGATTTTGTTGATTGCCCGCTTCAATATTGGATTTGTATTTGGTTTTTGTTGTGGCCATGCTGATATTGATGGATGATGTGGCTTTAATAGATTCCATCAAGGGGCGCCGGAGGTATGAGATTTGATGGACTGAAAGCAATTTAATGATTTAATTAGGCGATTTTGATGGGCACGATGCAAAGTTTAATTATGGCCAAAAGTTAATACAAACACAATTTACTTATTCCACTCACACACACACAGTCGCACAGAAACGTTAAGTAAGAAAACAGCCAACAGCTTTTCTGAATGTTTTATTTGCCTTCATCTTTATTTATTCATCAAAGTCTACATTTTGCATTTACATCATCGGTGAAATGCCAGGCAACCAACCTACCCATCAAGCGACCAACAAACGAACGACAAGGCGAAATCACGACCTTTGGCATTGCTCCCGGTAGTAGTGAAGTAGTCACCTTTCAAAAGTTTCCTAATGTAATTGTCATGACTTGAACTTTGAACTTTCTTTGCTTTGCTACTCTGCTGCTGATTTGCCACCTTACGAATTCGTTAGCTTCTCGATGGGATTCACACATTTTTCGATTCGAGTTGCACTTGCTTTGTGGCCAATTTGTTTGCCGCGCGTAAAACCACAAACTGAGCTTACATGTCCGTCAGCATCATCACCATCAGCATCAGCATCACCACCACCTATCTACTACTTCTACCACTGCGTTCCCTTCGACCCGCCCATCACTTAGTCAGCTTGTATATATTAGCCTCTACTGTCAGACGCTTATCAACTTTTGTAAGCCTCCTTCACTGCGTGGTTGGGAAATTTATGCAAATGCAAAGTATCGTCAAAGAGGAAAAGTTTTTTCCTTCACAAAAAGGAAAAAATATAAATAAATGATGGAAAAGTTTTCATTTTCGCTGTTGTTGTTGTTATCTTTTCAAGATTACCTCGCTTCTCTGGTGTTGAAAATTAAAGGCAAGCATAATGATGGCCAATGCAACTTATAAGGCTGAGTTGCTGTCAGATGACTGGCCCCGCTGATGCTGGCGATGGTCACGTTGATGTTGTTGTAATAAGTGACTATAATAATTTTTGATTACAGGCTTACATTTGCTGTCTGTAGGTGGCGCATCAACTGTTGTATTCGCAATTATATTCTCTTGGCTTGGAGTGAAAATTTAAAGTTGCGAAGAATTCAATTTCGGTTCCGGTATCATATGATACATGATTTCGCTGATGGTCTTAAGGTGGTACGAGTTAAGTGGGGTAATTGGACGGGTAAAAAAACAGACAATGAAAGAAGATTGAAAGAACGAATCCATTTCATTTTATTTTGCTACGTTTTGAATTGAATTCATAGACCACAAATCGAATGAGGACTACTCCTACCTGATAAATAAAATGGCCAACATATTTTCTTTTAACTGGAGATATCTCGAGAAATACTGCACAGATTTTGACGTCCCGATGACCTCAAGGCACTGAGTGAGGGTTTTCAAACATGTAGGCCCTAGTATCTGATATAAACTTTACTTAACTTTCAAGTTGGTCCTCTTTAAAAGCCTTCGAAAAAAAAGGCTCTCTTGAAATCCCTCAGTATTATCCAAATATTTAATGCCCATCAAATTAACAACTTAATAAAATTCCAGCACACACAAAGAGATTTCTTTAATTGAACTGTGAAAAATAAGAACGTAATACAAAAGGGGAGGACGAAAGAAAAAAAAACGCAATAAAATGTCAAAATCGAGTGCTCATCTCACACAATTTCAAGAACCACCTGTAGTTGAGCTGTCAAAGAAATTACAAAGGAAAATCAACATACCGATGCGTACCGATGAAGGCCAAAACGACTGAGAAGGACTGCCACACAACGAAAAATCAATGCCAAAAGTGTCCAACTGTGATGGTGTGTGTGTTTTGTGTGCTAAGGCGAGCGGCTGCTTCGACTCGACTACAACTTGGGCTTTGGCTTCGATTGTCATTGTGTACACTGTTGTGCACTGCGCCCTCTGCCGCATAGCAAATGATGCTGAATTAAACACCTTCAGTGCAATAATCTGTCAATTTTCATTATGCTTCCATGGACAGCCGCCATTGCCGGTTCGCTGTGTTATGTATGAAGTACAATGTACGTACGTACGCTCGTTCATCGTTTGCTGCTATATGACTGCATGAATGTACGGCTAGCTGTCAGACAGCGTAGAGGGTCAGTGCGATAACAATGACACTTAACTGTCATTATGTCAAACGTTGTGTACGGTTCTGTTCCGTTGTGATTCGGTATCGGTTTTTGTTGTTGTAGGGTTTCGGCTATACGCCAGTTGATATGTCATTTTTTTTTTGCAATGAGCATTATTTGTAGTTGTTGTCAGTGTCGTTGTTGTTATTTGTTGTTGTCGTAATTTTACGACTATTGTTTCTGCAATTTTGAGGTTTCATGGCTGTTGCATTGTGTGGGTGTTCTACGGATACTTAGTCTGTCTGATCACATGTAAGGGTTGCTTAAGTGAATGAAAAGGGGCTGGAGTGAGAGGTGTTGGTATTGCTGAATGCTTGAATTCATTAGCTCCGGCTTCGCCATTGTTATCCTTGTCATTTATTCGTCCATGTTCGAAGCATGTTTATGTCGGATTTTTGCGGTTTTTCTCTCTTGTTCCTTTGTGTGCCTCGAATTTAAAATACCAATTTAAATGTTGGCTTTGACACATTCTGCCGATTTAATTGTGTGTGTGTGTGCGGTCGATGCCGGCAACGTGACTGAAAGGGCATGAATTATTCGCTAAAATTGAAACGGAAATGGACAATTTCGGATTTCATTGGCAGACTGGTAGTGGTTGGTAATTATGGTACGATATGATCAGGATGATTGCGTGATTGTTTGCAGTTGGTAGGAAATTTAATCTTTTAATTGAAAATAGTTTCGTTTCTCTGGTAGAAATTCAGAAAATTCAATTTGGAATATTTTCGCACAAAATTAAATAAAATTTAAAGCCATAATTAGTATGAAATGGTTAAACGCCCGCTTTGTCGTTCGCCTCACTCCCAGCTGCCTTCGCCTCTGACAAAAGAACGTAATCACCACTAACTTGCAGTTCCCTTGCCCACAATTAAAAACATAATTTTTTATCATCACATTCAAGTCGCTCTGGCGGTGGCGGTGTGGTCATATCATACGCGTGCAATCACTGCTCAAGTTTACTAACCTCAAATTGTGTGAAAAATCACACTGCACACTGCAACGTCGTGCATATTGTTTGCTGCTTGCTGCTACTACTGCGTCCCTGTGCACTCTAACCAAGGGTCCACCATTGTCCTACTCGTAATCACCACTTCCCACTCTATTAACATAATTTTCTTCTCTGCTTGGCTTTTAATTTTAGCTCCATTTACATTTTTTCTTCTTACTTTTATTTTTACTAAGTACTATTTGTTTTTTTTAAATTTTTAATCATTTTCACTGGCAAGTTGTTGCTTTCTATTTAAAGGCGAGTGATGATTTTGCATCGCATGGCAATCGTTTGGATTAGTGTTGCCACATTTGTGTATATCTATAACCCCACATTTTTCGGTAGTCTTATCTTATTTTTATTTATATATAAATGCGAAACTATAAATGGCTATTCGTTTCGATACTCATAAAGTCCGGTATATATACTATATAGTTTATCCGGATACTCGGTTACTCGAATACGTCTTTCATGTAAATGGTATTTAATTTTCTTCTAACCGGTTACTTTGCATTAAATAAAATTCGTTATGTTTTTAAAGCAAAAGTTACAGTAATTCAGAAATACCGGTTACTCTGCTTTTCTATATAAATTTTAAAATTTGTAATGCCAAAGTGAGTATGTTGAGGGTATCCGAAAAGACCGGAAAATATATTTTTAAATTCAAACTCAAGTAGTAGAGGTACTGAGTTTATTTAGGTACCCGGTTACTCGCATGGGAAAATAAAATTATGTTTTTATAAAAATTTTAAAATTCTTATTTTACTAAATTCATCGAAATCGACCGATGGACATTACTGGACCACTCTTCCGACCTTAACTAATAAAAATATGGCAACCTTACACAATGCTGACTGACGTCACTCGGCCACAGAGTATACTCTGTGACTCGGCGCTGGTGAATTTTTATAGCAGCTGTCATGCTGCCACTGACAGCTACACTAACTGTTGTTGATGGGCCTTAGCATAAAAGAAGATGGCGCCACATGATGAGCGATGTTGTGAACGCTGCCGCAACTACTGCTTCGGCCGGTGTGAACTACAATTGTTGTTGTTGCTAGTTTTGGAACGACACTCTGTGCCGTCATCATCATCGTCGTCGTTGTGGTCGTTATGAAAGTGTCGCATTATGCAATCAATTTTTCATGATGTTGTTGCAGTTTCTTCCCCTTACATACACACTCAAACATGCACACATACAGTATGTGTGGAACCTCAGTTCGGGTGGCAGGGGGCGGTGTAGGACTCGGCAATGTCCACAAAAGTGACATTGTTGTTGCGCTCCATATTTTCCATATTTTTTTTTAATGTAATTTACATACAAAAGATGATTATGAAAACATAATAAAAACGCCAGGAAAAATGCACATAATTGTAGTATGGTGAACGGGGGCGGCGGTGCGAGGGCGTGTAGTGAAAGAGAGCATAGGTCGGTTGGTCGTTCGTTTAAATGTGTGTGTTTAAGGGAGGTCGTACTGGCGCTATTTTTTACTATTTTTAATTATACAACTTTTCCAGTAGCTTACAGTGGATGTAGTCGTATGTAAGCAGAAAAGGAAGAAGCAGAAAAAACGAAGAAAAGAAAAACTACACAAAATGAAAATTGAAAAGCGAATTTCCGCATTTTTCCCATCCTGCATTTTCTCGGGCGCCTATCTTTGTTATATTTGCAATTGTGTGTAAACTATGAGAGGCGGGTGATGTGCTGCTGGTGTAGTTGTGTAGTTGCGTAGTTGTTGTCGTACGATTTAATAAGCAGGCAAATTATCGCCTAGCAAATCTCATTTAAATGTAAATTTTTATAGTACTTTTTATTACACTACTTAAGTATTAAATTGGACTTTATAAAATTCATACGATTCAATTTGTGCCGTGCACATTTCATGGCAATTTTCCACTCCATCGAAAGCGCGAACTTTTACTCGACGCCCTTTCTGGCACGTCCTCGTGTAATTAGATTGCATTGGCCACACTGCAACACTGCTGCACTGCGCTCCACTGCACGTTGCAACACTTGTTATTTATAATTGAATCAATTAAAAATTATTCTTGCTCCTTTCATTTCCACCTTTCTACCGTTCCTTTCATTAGGCTTTGGCTTTCGTACTGCTGCGCGCGGTTTCTGTTTCTGTTTCGGTTTCAGTTTTGTATTTATTTTATATTTCGACGCGCGTAAAATTCCCCGGAAATAACGTTAATCAAATAGCCCGCGCCAGTGCGACCACTACCCTTATTTGAGGTGGTTTGTTTGTTGGGCTACACTTTTTGCCTCACTTTGTGCGCTAATAACTTTCAGTTTGCTGTATTTAAGGACTTGCGTTCGTATTGCGGTCATGCGGACCACATTCACTGCTATCAAAATTGGCTGACTTACAACCAAAGCACTTTATGGCTTTGAATTTGATTTTACTAGGCAACAGGTGGAATTTGAGATTTTAAATTCCTTTCGGGCGAATGAACCCTTACGGAAATATTGCCTTTAGCCATAAAAAGTTTTTGTTTGCATTAATGAAAAATGGTTCCTTGGGCTAGTCTAGGTTAGGTTAGGGTGACGGCTATTAGCCTCACATAGACCATATTGGGTTCATAACAATACCACAAAGCTCACTTATACTTTACGTGAAGATTGTTGACCTTCATCCATGGTCTGCATCTGGCCCCAACAATCCGGCCTTTAAAGCGATTGCTTCAAAACTTTTAAGTTCAGTGGTTGTGACCTCTGCTAGCGTGTTGAACGTTGCTCTACCAAGAATCTTCATTCTGCTTCTGTTGTCACCAGTTTTCATTATCACAAACAGATCATTTCAATTTTTATTTTAAAAGCCCTTCGACTCATAATTTCCTCTCTTCCGAATCGGATTTTTCGCCTATTCTCTGATGGGAATGTGATTTTCTATTATTTCTCACATAATTTCCAATTGGCCATCTTTGGTCACTATTATAAACTTTCAATTGGACATGAATTAAAATAATAATAATAAATAACTCACTTTCCCAAAACGAGAAAAGAAAGAAAATTACCAAATACCAAGCTATCGACCGTTCAGGCAATTCAGCGCACACTGAACCTGCTGGTGGTGAAAGAGCGAAAGGTGGCATGCTACAATGCATTGGAATTGATAGGAAATAGGGAAGGTGCACGTACATACGTGCAACTGCACCAAAAACAGCGCCAAACGAAAGGGAAAATGCCACAACAACTTGCACTTAAATCGCGCCATAAATGTCACGAACCCAACGACAATGAAGAAGAAGTAATACCAAAAGCAGCAGTACCACCAGCAGCAGCGGCAAAGGAGAAATACTTGCAGCAGAAAAATGCAAAATACTTTCCAAACAATTTGCCCCAACGACAAGCAGCTCCAGCTCCAGCAGCAGCAGCAGTTAAAAACCATTTTCCAAAGTGACTTTGAAAGCTTAAATTAATTTCAATTTAAGTGGCGCTTGGTTGGCTCTGCGACTGCTTGGTGCTGGGTGCACGAGCAACATTTCCGGCATGGATTATGTTGCAATATTAAATAAGACCGCCGCTGCTGTTGAATGGGGCTAATGAAGCGTGAAAAATCGTTGGTGCTTTTATGCTCCACTAAATGCGTGCGATTTTTCGTTTCGTTTTGGGGGAGCGGCGCTACAAGGGTCCTGGTAAGAGCGGAATGCATGTTCCTGCCATCATCAACCACAGAGTAACTGCTTTCCCACACTAACTGCTCAATTGCCAGAGAGATATTGTGTGGGTGCCACAAACAAAATACCAAAAAGAAAAAACGGAAAACAGAACACAGCTACCAGCGTTGATAAATGTGAAGGAAAAAAAGTTATTGAAAAATGCAAATTGTGCGCTTTGCACTTTTGTGGAATTTCTGATGTTTGCTTATACACACATATGCACACCTATATGTGCACAGTCTCCGCTTACATCCTCCTGCCTCGGACGCCTCTTGCTGTTTTACGGGATTTATTCAAATGTGCGGAAAAATTGTTGAACAAAAAAAAAGACAGCAAAAATGCAAAAAAAAAAAAGGAAACTCGACCGAAGTGAAAATTGACTTTATGGAAATTCACGCTACGGCATAGTGTGGAAAATCGCAATAAACTGTACACACTGACGCTCACGATGCGGGCGATTTGTTAAGTAAAGTATATTTTCTTGTTGTTTCGCAAAGTGCCTGTGCGTCTGTGCGCCTGGGCATATGCAATGCTCACCCACACACTCAAGCACGGAATGGATGCGAAATAAAAGTTTTGCATTATTCAGTGCAGATGTTGCACTTGCCATGTTTGTAGTTGTAATTGAACTCGGGACAAAGCTGTAGAGGGCGTCGTGGGCGCTGCAGTAATAGAAGAAGGAGCAGCTAGCGATCAAACAGCCTTGACCTGGTTGGGTTCGCTTGATGGGCTGCGTTCGTTGTTGAATTTAATAAAGTGTATTTTTTGTGGTCAGTTTTCTGTTTGAATTGAACATGAAATATGCTTTAGTTTTCTTAATGAAGTGTGAAACGAACAAAAAATATTTTTCAATTCATATTGTGCGCGGTCATGTAAAAAAATGCAGAAGATGAAAGAATTTTCCGTATAATTTTACAGAGTTTTGCGGTGGATAGCAAAATTATTATTGGTTGGCTCATTTTGTGCCATGGTCTCCATCTTCACTAATCTTCGAAGGTTATCTTTAGGGTTATTAAAATATACTTATGTGAAGTTTTCTATGGGATTTAGCCTTTAATACGAGCAGGAGACAACATATATGGGAATTGTAGGCACCTAACGTTTAATGACGAATGCGACCGGCGAATAGAAATTTAAGAAATTCATTATACTCCCTTAATTGCTTACCGAAAAGCACCTTCACATACACATTATCACGCGAGAAATTTAATATTTCTTTTACTTTTAATATGAGAACACGTAATTTTGATATGACAAAACGTTTAATTGATATAAAATCATTGTAATTTCGATGCTCTTCAAAACAAAAATTTTATTTTACATTGAAATGAAGCACACGAATTTAAAGCATACTTTTTGGGCAAAAAAAAATAGAATTTTACAACATTTCAGAAGTACACTTACTTTCAAAAACATACTACATCTCCAAATTTGTTTTTCTGTGTGTAGGTCATACGAATAAATTGATATTTTACAATTGGTTATTCCACTGGAACAAAAACAAACGACCTAGAAGTGCAGAAATGCATCACGGTATAATTGAGTGTGTGCGTAATTACAAATATTGTTTATTTTCCCTCCATATGTCTATAAATATAACAAATTTATAGCAATGCTCGGCAAATAATAAATTTCACAGGAAGCGGAAATTTACTAAAAATACATCCATGCGATGGCTGTGCATTATCATTGAAAAAACGATAGCAAGTACTGGGAATGCAAGAGATAACGTCTAGTCGGTCGGTGTAAATACAAATGGTCGACAATATGTTGGCGTATTATTTATGAAACAGATAGTATATTTAGACTAATGCTTTGAAAGGAATTGTACTCAAAATTTAATATGAAAAATAACTTTTGCTTTTGTTGAGGTTAATTATATAATTGATAAGTACTTACTTATAAATAGAAAATGAAATTTCCACTTTCATCTTCAAGATATTCTGCAGTTTGTTAAATAAAAATGCAAAATGCAAAAAAAAATGTGGTAAAATCCAACACGACTGCCGGAAGTTGCATGCAAAAGTCGTTTCCCCACCCAAAAACATTGTTTTTATATGAAATAGTGATTGTTGTTGTTTTTGTTTTGTTGTGTTGCTTTTGCAACATGCAATTAAGTGTTCGTGACTTTGATGACACGAACGAAGCGCACTTCGATGCTACGCTGGCGAGGTTTGCAGGTGAGGTCAGGGACGGATGGCCGAAGCAGGGGTTTCAATGATAGAAGATGTGACGTTTTATGATATAACGTCAAATGTCAAATGCAGTCGGGGGTGCTGCAGATACTCAGTAATTAAAAGCAAATTAAAATGAGGAATGGAATCCAGAAAATGAACGCTGCTGGTGAAATTGAGTCGATAAAAGAGAGAGTGAGGAGGCGTAGTAAGTTCTGCTAATGATAACGTTCAAAAAGTACATTAGTAAAGCTATTAGGAAGCCTTTGAAATTGACTATTCCAAATGGAAACAGTTTATTGAAAGGATAATCTCTGCCAATGTGGCGTGATCAGAAATTTGCAATTGAAAATTAAACAGACTTCAGAGTTCACATTGGGGCATTTAAATGAACGGGGTTGTAACTTTCTACTACTCTCCGATATAATTTTATTCTTGTTTTGACCCGAGGAATCCCCTCTTTTATTATTTACACTGAAAGACGGGACGGCCTGATTTTCTGGCAACGATTTAATTGACTACAAACTATTGAATTGCTTGTACAAATTTCAATCCGTCAAACAGTGTAGTGTATTGCATTTAATATGAGTCATTTACAAGATTATAGCCACACAAACAAACAAGCAAACAAACTCTGACGTATATCTTATCTCATTAACGAAATGCAAAAAATCCCCGAGCCCATTCACGGAAAGTTTATCTTTTCACTGGCATGTGGGGGGAAAACAATTCCAACGACACCTCAACCGAATACGTGTATGTGCTATTTCGTGCGACGTGATGCGCCAGCACTGTGATGCGAAGTGACGTGACTTGAAATGACATGACGTGTTGAATGTATTTTTGCAACGCCGAATGATGTGAAAATGAAAATGATCTACGAGCAGATACAAGATACTTTTTATTTGCTCTACTCTTCACCCATTTCATAATATACTTTCAACAGTTTGCTGCCGCAGGCAATTTAAAATTAAGCGCACAAATGAGGCAGCAGGAGCATTGTGTATATTCTCGTTGTGTTCTGTGTGTCTGGGCTGAGATGGATTTTAATTTCGTCCAAAAATAAAAACTGAAATAAAAATCGTAGTAAATTTCGCAGAAAATCCATTATTTCCTTTTTCGGTTTCCTTTCAAGTTTTGGACATTAAAAACAAACAACTCGCAGGCTTTTGACTTCTTGACCCAAACTTTTGAACGTATTTGTGTATCCCACACAAATATGTTTTCCTTTTGCCATTTAAATATTTTGTTTCATTGTTTCAACAGCCAAGCAAACATGAAACTTATTTTCTTCAATTCTCCAGTTGAACAAATTTAACCTGACTTCATATTTGCAATTGAATTTGCTCCGCAAACGAAGTGAAGGCGCACAAGAACAGTCAAAGCCACACCACATGCAGTGAACAGCCCCGATAGACTCGACAAACACCTACGACATCCAACGTAGGAGAAGACAAAATGAAAATGAAAAAGAAAAGGAAAAAGAAAATAAATATTGTATTGAACATCCTGCAGGCAGGAAAGCGGCAAAAACCGCACCCGAGGAAGCCACCTCTGTGGCATAAGTTTGACAGCAACAACAACAACAACGTCGATCGCTGTTCTGGTCGTGTTGTTGTTGATATATTTGCTCGTGCTGAGCTGCCGCCACTGGAGTATAACCAGCAACAGTTCCGAGTTGCCTACTCCCGAAATTGGAGCAGCCAGCCAGTCAGGTATTTGGCCCGCATTCGAGCGAGTACGGGAAAGTGTTTGGAAAAAAAATTGAAAATGTTTTGCTTCACATTCGCCGAAATTGAAAAATCCCAAAATGTTGCACTTTCATTCGTTCGCTCATTCGTTTTGAGCGCTTGCAGTCGATTGTGGGTTGTGTTGGTGGCGTCTGGTATATGTTCAGGGATTTTCATTTGTTGTTTGTTCTCATTTTTTTTCCTCCTGTTGTTGGTATTTGCGGAAAATGTGAAGCAAAAAAGTTCTTCCGCTTTCGCTGATTTAGTTGAAGTTGTTGGCAATTTGTTGTTGCTGTTGTGTTAAACTACAAGTTGGCTGTGATTTAATGGTACAATGGCCAGCAGAATTGCGAATTAACTGGTGCATAAGTTCTGTGATTTTTTATTTATGTGATAGATACATTTTGAAATTGAATGAAACGAGAAAAACTTGCACAATTTAATACATTTAACGGAAATTATATTTTTCGATAGAAAAAACGCCAAGACCTGGATATGTTGAAGACAGTTTCCAAATTAAATGCTGCTAGAATTATTCCAAATTAAAAAACAAATATTTAACAAAACTCCAATCGTGATGAATTCTAAATTATGTCAGTCGCCACATAGGGCGAAGTGGTACAAAATCTGTAATCTCAAATTTTGGAGTATATTTCACTACTCAATTTGATATCAAATGCCATATTTTTTAAAATATATTTTATTCCATATCGACCTAAATGAAAATGCTGATAGGAAAATGTTGTGGGTCACTCGTTTTTTTTTGACATCACAAACTTACGACCAAAGTTAATATACCCATATGTAGGGTATAGAAATGTACATTCTGAGGTGCTCTATAACAAAAAGCAATTAATTTAATTTTGTTATTCATTTTTTTTCGCATTTGTTGCTTAAAAAGTATTAATTTATTTTAAACAATCGTGATTATTTTTAATTTGTATTCAATTAATTTAATTTAAATATGGTTGTATCTACATAGTAGTGGTATAAAATCGCATCCTATTTATAATGACAATTAACTATTTAGAAAGTTCCATCTAATTGTTTTACAATTTGTAACCAATTTGAATATTCTTGACCACCTTGAGATTTCCAAAGCCATTTCTACACTACACAGTGTAAAATGTACTATGGCCAAATTGAAGTTAAAAAGTGCCAACGTTCACCTGTTAAATGTACCTATTTTCAGTTGTAATTATGGCTGCTTGGCTATGGTGTTAGGCAATTACCATTCGAATTATATCTTGGCTATTACCATAAGTGGCGCGCTGCTGATCGCCACCCCCACATACTGTAGTGGAAATGTCACCCGGTTAATAATATGCAGTGCATTTATCTAGAACCGCTTTTGAGTGGCATTTTAATCATTTGGAGCAACTTTTTGGAATAATTTTAAATTCATTTTGTGTGTTCGCCTTTTAAAGTCGAAACGAAAACTACTGGAGGAAAACTGATTACGAAAGTGGGCAAATGCAATTAAGAAGAAACACGTTGCACAGTAGCAGCTAAGAATAGACAGAACAGCAACTAGAAATCTAAGCAACAAAATTGAAGAACAACAATGGCAATGAGAACAACAAATGCAACAAGAATGCGCTGCAAGTGGCAGACGCTAAGTTGACGTGGCGGTGACGAAACAAAACTGACAACGGTAGTCATTCAACATGACGCACTTTGCAAAATATTCCACACAAAAAATTTAAATGTAATTTTATTTAACGAACACTAGGGGAGGTGGGAGGTGGTGTGTAAGCTAAAAATGTGTTACATTAAGTTGAGAAAACTGCCGCCGGTATAGCTGAGGCGGAGAAAGAAGTGGCGGACGGCCGTATAACAAAGCCGAGATGCAAATCACGTTGCAGGAACGCTCCATTGTGAGATTGCAAATGCAGCTCTGCCACTGTTACTTTGATGCAGCGCAACATGCAACCGAAATGAGCTCATCTCTGCGCACATGGAATTGAAACAACATGCCACTCGGCTGCTCTGCACTATATCCATTTAGTATCTTTCCGAGACTACTTACACAAACATTTCTGTGAGTGTGCGACACATTTTGCGGTGTAGGCGGGCAGCGCAGTGCAAATGTTGGTTTCGTTTGGCTCGTTTCGGTTGGCTGTGGTTGCGGCATGAATTTCAATGCAATCCCACAAATTAACCGCAAATTGCGCTGAACTGATTCCAAGTTTTGCCAGTTGCTGCTGCTGTTGTTGTTGCTCTTTTGTCATATTCAAGGAATTTGAGCGAAATTTAAGAATTAAACGGATTCGTGACAAGTCTTGGAAATGTGTTAATATCAGAAGTAAATTCAATTAGAATTAAAATTAAGTGGATGAAGGCATTATATAGAAAAAAAAACAATTTGGAAGAAAATCGCCTGTAAGGTAAAAAACCTTTTGTTTTTTTCCCTTAGTAAATTTATCCACTTTCGAATCTCCAACTTTTTTTTTTTGATCGAAATGTGAATTTATTGAGTTAAATTACTTACATACCTTCCATATCCTGGACCTTTCATAAAGTCACACCAGTCCGAAAGAATGAAAAAAAGATTTAAAAAAATCTTAGCATACCTTCAGGAGTTAATGGGAAACAATTCGATTGATGATAAATGATCAATACCGGCTTCTGCTTTGCAGGTACCCTTAAACCGCGCCAGAATCCTTGGGGTCAATGGGCACTTCACTTTGCAGGGTAGATACACTTGGGTTGCATTTTTGGTTTCCCGAAAGGGGCGAATATGGGCAAGGCAGTTAAAGTTAAGTCCAAGCGGTGTCCAAAAGGGTAGAAACTATATAGTACGTGCGAAGGCAGAGCCATCTCATACGTTTATTAATAAAACCTGAGCCATTCTGTCCAACTGTTATTTTCCCACTCTCACATTTTTAAAGTTTTTCTTTCTATTAATGCAGGCAACAGGTGAAATTCAAGAAACACTTCTATTTTTAATCAAATCCTTAACAATCCGCCCATTGTTCCACAAGTTCAACAATAGAATAAGCAAGTAGGTGAGCGTGTGTGTGTGTGTGTGTATTTCTGAGCATTCATTTTGTTCTCAACTTGGTTCTAATTGCATTTCCTTGAAATTCTGTTTAGTTCACCTTTTCGATTCTATTATGCTTTCTGGTTGGTGTAGTTGTTTGCCATTTCGTCATCAATGCCATCGAGCATTGAAAAGTGATTCTTTTTTCTTTTTTCTTCTTTAACTTTCTATTTATATTCACTTTCATTTCCATTTCCAGCTATTATTCAGTTGAGTTTTTTCTCAACTTGTTTGCCATTGATTTTTGTTTTTAAATTCGTTTCGTTTGTGGATTGCAATTCGATTCGATTTGGTTATTCTTCATGCCACTATACCTTCACCTTCATTCAAGAAAATCAATCAATTATTCAATTGTGTTGCTAATACCGGAGCTTAAAGTAAAATTAAGGGAATTAAAATTGCAAAATTTAAGTAACTTTTGTTAGTTTAATTGAATTAATTGTCATATTGCGCCTTAATTCGCATCCACTCCTTCAACAGGCCCGCGAAACCACTTAATTTTTAAAATCACATTAAAATCCGCACACATAAAACAATCTGAGTGCTTAACGCAATTAAGTGTCCATGCATACTTTGGGTTTACGGGGCAGATTAGCGTCTTATTAACTCCGCGTTAACACTTCATAATTCACGTCATTTGGCGAAACTCATTGGCAGCGACGTTATTTAATAGGATTTAAGTCCTGTTGAGGGTTGTGGTTTCCTTCTTAGTCGGAGGGATCTTCCCCCTGCTGCTATCAAAATGGGGAAAGTCTGCAAAGTTGCGTTGCGTGGAGTTGAGCTAAGTTTATTATTTATTTACACAGGTCCAGCTGCCGTCTAATTGAAAGATGGCAGACTCAATACACTTGGAAATTTTTTTGATTTTAGAAATTCTTGTTGAAACTATGAAGTTTTATGAAGTTTACTAAAGGTGTCTGACTAAGAGACTGTTCTGTCCTACTGTCTTAAAAAGGACACTCTCTTTACAATGAGAAAATTGTAAAGAGAGAAACTTCTTAATTTCTCAACTTTACAAGGTAGTTTCTTCTCAGTGTACACAACTGATGTAAGGTGTGCGAATTCTTAGAGCAACTGTGTAACTAATCATCGTACTTTTTTTTTTTGGCCATTACTTTTATTGTGTGCTGTTGTTGTTTTGGAGCCGTTTTTTTATTGTATTTAGTCTGCCCTGAATGCCGCCCAGACGTCGCGTCATGCTTTGGCCTTGGCATGTAGTAACCTTGAGAGTGGGCCAAAAAGTAGAACAGAAAGGTGTGTGGTGTGATTGGTTTCACTATACATATGTCCCTTTTGTGAGCTAGTGTGTGTGTGCGTATGCTTTACATGTGTGCCTTTGCGTGTAATAAATAAAATTTCATGTTACTTTCCATGCTCGGTGGCCCTTCACAATCTAAGCATACAATTTATTTTATGAATTTAAGCATTCAGGATTATCCTTCGTTTCGGAATTTGTTATTGTCGGCCCAATGGCAGGCGACATGGAGGCAATTAATTTTGTATGTCAGTATGGTAGAGTGTGTTTAGTTGATTAGGCCATAAGTTTAATAGTGTTTACAAGTGGGTATTTTTACAATAAAATTGGCAAATCTCTTGCTAGAAAATTCAATAAAATTGGAGTATTTAAATTTCGGGAGCATTGGTTGTGCACTAAACATCATATAACCAAAATGGATCTTATAGTTACTCATACGCACCGCCGTGCAAATTGAAATGGAACCAATGAGAATGGGAATCAAATCAGCAGGGAAATGCATAGTAAAAAATACAACAAAATGTGACTTTTTTGAAGTGTATTTATAATACCTAACGGTAACCCAACTCGACCTGGTGCAAAAATGCATTAATTTGTTTTTATCTCCACCAGTCGGAATCTTTAAATAGAAGCTGGCCACATTTTGAGCAACAACAGCTCAAATTATTTTGCGCCTTAGTAAAATGTCTTATAAATCACACCAACCGCAACCACAGTGTGCAATTGAAAATTTCGACAATAAATTATGCCTTCAGAAAAATTACCACACACACGAAAATTGCATAAAGGTCAACCCATCGAAAGCAAGCCAAACGGCTAATTTGTGAACATTAATTTGTGTCTGTGTGCATCTGCTGTCTGCTGATATCGGTGCGATTATATCTGAAAGATAAAAGTGCAAACGATTGATTGTTTCATCTGTGGTTTTGTTGTTTTTATTTTTCGGTAATCTTTATTGTTGCGATTTTTTTTTGATTTGTGTTATTTCTGTTAAATAACTGCAGACGTGCAAATTGCAAAAAGATCAAAGTATCACAATTGCGGTGTACGATGTGCAAGAGATCGCAAACAAGACCAAATGCCAATGAAAAGCACAAAAATGTGAAACATAGAAAAAGTTTAAAAAAAAAATGCATAATATTGATTTATGTGCAATTTGAATGCAGAGATCAGTACAGAGCAATAAAGATCGCGCAAATAGTGAAATATTATTGAGTTGAGGTAACAGAGGGGTGGTGAGGTTGCGCTAAAACTTACTGATTTCTGGATTGGTTGCTGTCTTTTTTTTTTAAATGCAATTTAATTATTCAAAAGAGATAGTTTCTTTGGTCAGACAGGAGATAGTCTTTTTAAAAGTCAACTCAGTTAATTACATTGTATAAGGAAAATAACATATATTAACATATTATCAATACCCAACTGGCATCTCATCTACCTTCGCTGGCATTCCGCTTGTATATTTACTCGAGTCCATAGTGCCAAATGCATAATTTTACTGAATCTAACTTAAATGAAATCTAAGGCCACTTACATTGTAGCGCGAAATTCATTGGACTTTATGCCAGTTGCAATCATTTTTTTTTGCCTCATTAATCGTTTCATAGTCCAGTTTTTTTTTTTGGAAACTTTTCTTGCACATTGACTTGTCTATATTTTCTCTGCCGGTAGCTGTGCCTTTGTCTTAGGATGTTGAGAAAAAAAATACTTGAGTTGAGCCTCAATTTACGCTTGCCTTAGGTAGGTTTCGTCATTGCCCAAATCACAGCAGCTCCACCTAACCCGTCTGCACAAGTTTTTTTTCTGTTTCATTAGTTCATAATTTTTTGTTGATAGCTGTTAAAAATTTAAAAGGCATTTATTTGGCAATCATTGATATTTACTTTAAGTTCGTAATTTTTGCGCTGATTGCGCGCTAGTATTTCAGCATTTAATTGAGACACGTAAAAATGTCGTTTCTAATGCAATTAAATTGTAACTTTTCGTTGCTTCATTGAAAATGCATTTCCAGTTTTGAGGTCTGCGTTTTTTTTTTCTGTCGTCAAATGGGCGTTAATTAGTACCACTTTTTTGTTGCAAGTCTCCAAAGTGATTTGAAATTCGAAGGGGATTTGCTTGCAATTCAATTTATAGATTTTTTTATGAAAAATTCAAGCAAAACATTTTATTGAAAAGTTCTTTTATTTTTTCTTCTATTCTAGGTAAGTCCAAAATATTCAACCTTGCTTGGTCACCAAAAAAAATAAAACACCATCATTTCGGTAAGTAGCCTTAAGCCCAAAATAAATTGAATTCCTGAGTGAAGTGCAACAACAGCCTAAACCAGGCAGCTACTTATGGGTACTTACGAGTATACTACCCCCCACCACCATCATCAACAATGAGAATATAACAAAAAAAAACTATTGTAAAGTAAAATTTCGCTTCGGTATGTCGCAACTGTCACTATCACCTTGACACACTTAAGTCTAATGTAAGATTGAAGAAATTCCGGGAAATATCTGGGCTTACATTTAACGAACAGCCAACAACAGGCTGCTGTGTGGGTAGGAGTGTGGCATGCATTCACTACTAAGAAAATGTTGGTTAACATTTAATAAAGTTTTCAATTTAAACAATTTAAATTTAATAATTCTTGATAAGTTTGAAAGTTGCACGCAATGTTTGAGTTTATCATCTCACGACTAAGGTTTGCAAAATCCATTAATTTATTAAACGAATAATCTGATTCATGCGCCAATATTTGATCGATGAAAATTGTGTTTAATAAAATTATTATTTAATAACTAGGACAGGGCGATAAAAATGTATCTGAACAATTGATGAGTTACTCTATTAATTAAATATTTTCTCAATTACATTTAATATTACGTGATTACCTAATTTAGTTTTAGGTTTACAGCAATTTAGGAATGTCAAAACTTTATAAATTTTTTGTGTAAATCGGCTGAAGTAGTTCATGGAAGCCAAAAACCAAATCTCAAGGATAAACCAATAAATTGTCTAATTTGAAAAAAATATTTTCATGTGCATGCACACAGGGTTGCCACAGGCACCCGGAGATAACAGGTTTGGAAAACAATTTCTCCGGGTTTCGTTAAATTTTCTCCTGGTTTCATAAGTTCTCATTTCTCTATTTTGGTGTATTTTTATCAGGGATTTGGAGCAAGACAGGAAATGAAAATTTAAAAAATTTTGCACAGCTGAAATGCAACACTTTATAGCTATCGATATTTTGGCCATGTTTTCGTATTTCGTTTTTGGAGCGTGCAAAAAATATTAATTAAATTCCCGTTTGCAATCGGGTCCAATTCGGCCGCCATGACATTTGACTAACTTTTTTTTTTAACCTGATTTGGTTGATTGTGCAACCGACAAAATGGCGTGTTTGAATGTAATTTGAAGTGCACGAAAACACACACAAATATGCAAGAATAGGCAATTGTACAACTTTGGCCTTTGCAGCGGTGATATTTGTCAAAAGTCGACACACAATTGCAACCAACTACGATATGTCTGACATGTTACAGCAGCAGTGGCGGTGGCAGCTCCGGCACCAGAACCTTGAGGAGATATTTTCGTAATGCAAGCAAAGTCTTGTGATCTTTTGCATTTGGTGTGCCAAAAATAAACTGGCCAAAAGTTAAGATGCTCGTCGGTCAGCAGTCATCAAGTAATTAAAAGTCTCCTTCATCATACATTATTCACTTTACCTTCCAAATAGGTGTACGGCTGTCTGCCTGCCGCTCTGCTGGTGTGTATGTGTGACAGTTTGTGGTACTCTGACTGTGACTGTGTGAAGTTCATTAAAGTTTGACAACTGCTGTACATTGACATTTGTATATATCTAAAAGTTACCCGTCTCTGCTTCTCGGTGCCTTTTACAGCTGTCATAACTGCACAAGCAGTAGAACAAGAAGAAATAAAAGGAAGGCGCGCACAGTCGTTCCAGAACGTGATGCTCGTTTCTTTTTTCATTGTGGCCTCAGAATTTAATAACCTTGTCATCGTAGTCATCATCTGCCATTTTGTTTATTTTTCGTTTTAATTCTTGTGTCATTTATTGTGGTGTGGCTTTTTTTTTCAACGCCTGCTGCAACTGCAACAACAATTCAACTTCTTCTGCTTGAGTTTTATGTGTGTGGTTGTTAAATTTTTAATGAGCCCAGTTAGTCATCAGCGTCAACACTTTCTGCCAACATAAGCAAAGGCGGGGGCAAAAATGGGTAAAACTGATAATTTTTGAAGTCATCTGAATGCAGCAGCCAAACAACTTGACAATCGACAACGATGGCCAAAAGGGTGGTGATGAAAGAGTCATACTTACCAATGAGAATCACGCTCTTTTAACCCTCTCCCTGATCCATAGGGCTTAATAGGTGACAATCTGTGTGTATAGAAAGCAGTCAGCAGGTGTGATGGCGTCTCCTTTGCATTTTGTTTTTATTGTCCGTGGCTGATGTTCTTCGTCGTTCTGGCGTCTTTCTGACTGAGCATATTTTCGGTGGGATACTCTCATCTTAATATCCTTTATTTGAGTCCTTCGAGCTGAAAGTGCCGTGCGCAATTAATAAATGGCGAAAATGCGAAAACTTTCGCAATGAAATTAACGTTTATGTTGTGGGACAATATTGCTGGAAAAGAAATTAATTATTTCGGCATTCAACTGGGGAAAACAACGTCGTTCTGATGGGTTTTTATGGGCTGTTGATGCTTAATGTGTCGCACAGTTATTTAAATCAATTCCAATGTAAGTTGAGATCGTGATGCAAAAGTTATAATATTTTTATGAGCAATTGTGAAGTTGTCGTGACCAGAGAACTCGGATTTGTTTAATAGAAAGGAGAAAAAACTAACTTCATACGAGTGGGAAACCCTATAATATCTACTCTATAGCTGAACCCGCTCAGCCAGAAGCAGGAGTAAGATTCCTGACAAGAAACCTGCGGCAGAAGGTCCAAAGTCATCATGGACCCATCCTATCCAATTCAATTTTACCTTAGTTTATCTTTGAGGTGGCTGAGGCGTTGAGTGCCTTTAGTGTTACTTCTTACAAATTCATCTTCTCAAATTAAGCCAAGTAATGGCAATTCTCATTAACCCAATTATCGATACAATCAAATTAATGGCCTGTAATGTGCTCAATGGAAATTCACGATTCCTTCAGCACATAGGAGACATTTGCACAATTGAATGAACCGCTCACCATGATGAGCACGAATACGTTCCATAATTAATCACAGCTATGAAAGCCCACAAAAAAAAAGCAACCGCCACATAACAATAATTCACTTTAAATCTGCCGCGAATCATAAATTTCGCAATATCATCGTTAATCTGTGAGCAACGTGCGCAGATTGTTGCAACATTAAAGTATCGTTTTCAGTAAGGAACATCAGAAAAAACATTTAACAAGACGCGCGCACACCAGCCGTTGACGCCTTGATTTTGGCGAGGAGTTGAACTGAAACCTAAGCACATACTAGAGACATACAAAATCAGACAAACACACAAACAAACAGACAGACAGTCATACAAAAAAGACAGAACAACACACAACTAATACATACACTCAGACACCACTCAGGTGACGCATCAAATGTCACAAAGCGGTTGTCGTATGAATAATAAGTACCGTTGTGGTGGCACAATTGAATCTGTGAACTGATGTTTGGCGTGGGCGGGGTTGAAAAATAATGATTGACAGACGACGGCAGACGACTAGTTAGCAGGCACGCAGGCAGGCAGGCGTTCGCTGAGTATCATACGAATAAGATGTGGCATTACAGTCGTGCAGGTTGACAAACGCAATTATGATGTCAAATGTTGTGACAGTGGGTTTTTAGAAGGGCAATTCTTTCTTATTTAATAAAAGGTCTACTGCCAATTGGTAGAATAGTCTCAAGCACATTGCTGGTTAAATAATCCTTGACGACATTATGGTTGAAGATCTCTCAACAACACCTTGGAAATATTGTAGACGTCTAGATGGCTTGAGAACTACAATCTCGAATAGGGAAAAAAAATAATATAGTTATGCAAATCGGTTGCCATCGAGTGATGAACATGCCATAGCCATTTTCATTCAGAAATGTCAAAGTTCTTGGAATAGAACAAATGACACACTCAGACATGACATTTGACATGCTCAGAGGAAGAAGGCGATAAGATGTATAGAGCGTCAGCACATTTCATCGCTTTTTTCCTCTGAGTATGTTAAATGTCAGTTCACCAACACCACAATTGAAGGGGTTAATGTAAGAGTGGGGTAACTCCAGTTTGTCGAAATTTTGGAGGGTAATTCATATAATTTCTCGAGTAGAGTAGCATATATTCCATGAGAGTAGTAGAAATTTCGGTCCGGGGAGTGGTGCAGAAAGTTTACTATCGGCAAAACCTTGCCAGATCATAACAGTTTTTAATATT
This sequence comes from Heteromyza rotundicornis, assembly GCA_951394025.1. Taxonomy (NCBI): domain Eukaryota; kingdom Metazoa; phylum Arthropoda; class Insecta; order Diptera; family Heleomyzidae; genus Heteromyza; species Heteromyza rotundicornis. The sequence goes on along the minus strand of OX596013.1, from coordinate 50,192,286 downwards.
AAAAATATGGCAACACAGATTCTAATCTCTTAATAATCCCATTCTCTTTGCCATTAACTCTCATAAGAGACAGAGTCTTGCTTTGAGTATAAGTATTTCCTCTCTTATACTCAAATCAAGAGTTTAAGTATTGCTTTGACTTATGAAAGAATATTCCAGTAACGACTAGTATAGATAGACAATTATTTTGAAATAAATTTAGTTTTGAAGTTACTAATTTTTTAATAAATCCAAACATTGCCAGATGCCAACCATTGTTGGCAAGCTTTTTCCTATCATTTACTATCATTGAATTTTATATATTTTTAAAATTTAATAATTAAAAAACCTTTAATGATATGGCAAGTCTGGTTAAGTTATACACTCTCATCTGGACTCTCTCAGAAATCTCCCTGTCGCATAACGTATTCAAGTCTTGTTCGAATATTCACTCATACTCTTATACGATCCTACTGCCGGACAATTGCTGCTGGACTGGAACCATCCACAGTCTGGCCAAGTAAACGACCGTGAGTACACTGGGTACACGATCATTATATCTAACTGGAAGCGTGGAATTGGTTTCACTGGAATTCTTGGTATGCGGGTTTCGGAATGGTCAATGGAAAAATCATAATAATTGAGCACTTGATCAGCGCAACAAGAAAGAACAGCAAACAACAACAACAACAACAATAAATACAACAAAGCATAAAAGAAACACGATCGTATCGAAATGACTGAAAGACGTTTTGGTTTGGTTTTTGCTTTGCATTGAGATTGAGAGATGATGGGGGACGTGGACGACGGATCTCTTCTGGGCTTACTTGCAAACGAGAGACAACAGCAAGTCAACAAGTCAAGATACAGATACAAGATACATAAGCCAAGAATTCAATGTTGTTGTTACTATAGTTGTTGTTGTTGTTGTTATTGTTGTTGTTTCGTATTTAGTATGGGAGACAAAGAAATCAATGCAACGAAACGAAATAAAATAAAACAAGAAATGAAAGCATTCGTTGGAAAAATAATCACGAAGGAAAAATGTTAAATAAAAAATAAAAACAACCAGAGAAGAAGAAGAAGAAGAAAAAAAAATCGAAAAACTCGATTTATGAGACGAATGCAGTTTTTTAGTATCTACACCGGGATGCAAACGAAAAAAAAACCCAGTTAAAACAACTAGGGAAAAAAATGAGGCGAATGAACGTGAAACGAGCAATTTTCAGAGATTGGCAATATTCATTAAACCAAAAGAGAAAAAAAATATAAACAAACTGGTTAAATTATTTTTTGAGACCATTTTTTCTGTTCATGATTATGCTGAAATCATAAATTTGTGGATTGCATTAAATCCACGGAGTCAGGGTAGGCCATTGACTAGTGGGCGGGCTAGAGATCGATCAGATCGATCGGAAACGTTTCAAAATGACTAAAATTATCTAATCACCTCTTCGGCAATATGGAAATTTAATCTGAAAAAAATAATGCCCATTCATGGCCCGTATATCCCACCTAACACCCAAACGACCTTTACCATTCAACAGCTTCTTTGGTAAGTATTTTCTTGCTTTTGGGTGAGACGTGCTATCACACGCTGGGAACTCATTATCCGATTTATCCTGTCTTTCTGATATGTAGCTGATAAATTGTTCGACCATCGTCCGACCGTCCGTCCGTCTTCTTTTTTAGCACCCGCATATCGTATTAGCACGCACTTTCTACGAAAAAAAACAAAACCCCATTGAAATAATGAAAAAGAAATCTCTCATTTGCCTGGCCTCACTCACTCACAGCGAAATCTCTTTTGTTTTATTGCGTATTTTGTAGTGGTTGTTGTTAGTGCCTTTTGGCACTAATGTCATTGAACCCTTCGGGGGTTCGGCTGGTGGTGAACGCACGTATGTATGGTATGTACGCTGATTATGTACCTCCGCCGCTGCTGCTGCTGGTGCTGCCGTTGGTGATGATGATGATGATTATTTCTTCTGCCGTTGCTGCTTTTACATGGTGTCTGCCAGATACGCGCATTTATAAGTGACCAACCAGTCAGTTCGTCCGTCCGTCCGTCCGTCCGTTCATTCGCTTCATTCGAATGCATTCGTTTATTTTTGTTTCAAGTCTTAAGTTTTGAATTATCTTTTTTGCTTTTTATATAGTCGTGGTGGTATTCATCTTCATCTACAACATCACTTCTTGTTCGTCTCTGTCTCAGCCGCTGTCTCAGCTTCAACTTCAACTTCATGCTGAGCTTCGAATAGGATGGATTGTGCCTGTAAACTTGTTGCCGCTTTTAATCAAAATGATTTTTATACCCCCACACTCACTGTGGCAGGGTATACTCACTTTGTCACAACGTTTGTAACGCCCATAAGGAGCCGTGTCCGGTATGGAAAAGTATATATATTCTTGATCAGTATCACCTCCTGAGTCGATTTAGCGATGTCCGTCTGTCTGTCCGTCTGTCCGTCTGTCCGTCTGTCCGTCTGTCCGTCTGTCCGTCTGTCCGTCTGTCCGTCTGTCCGTCTGTCCGTCTGTCCGTCTGTCCGTCTGTCCGTCTGTCCGTCTGTCCGTCCGCACGATAGCGGTCGCAGTTTTGGAGATATCGACTTGAAACTTTGGGTACATGTTTTTCTCGTGAATACTGAGATCAAGTTCGAGAATCAGCCAAATCGGACAAAAACTGGGCGTGGCTCCCATACACCGAAAAAAAAGGTAAAAATTTTTTATTGTTGTATTCGATTGGAAATGTTTAGAAACGTATTTTTGACATGGTCCGAGGTTCCGAAGCCACATATATAAGGGTCTAAATGGGGTCTTGAGACCAATTTTTTTTTTTTGGTGGATTTAATTGGAAATTTTTAGAAATGGATTTTGGACATGGTCCGAGGTTCCGAAGCCACATATATAAGGGTCTAAATGGGGTCTTGAGACCAATTTTTTTTTTTCGGTGGATTTGATTGGAAATGTTTAGAAATGGATTTTGGACATGGTCCGGGCTCCAAAACCACCTATAATTGGCTCAAAATAGGGTCTTGAGACCACATTTTTATATGTTCGAGGTACTTCTTCCTACTGTGTGGGGGTATTTCAGCTTCGGTATAGCCGAAGATAGTCCACTCTCTAGTTTTCTCTTCTTTTGCCTTTTGGTAATTTTTTCGTTCGCTGTATTCGTGCGCCATTTGTGGAATGCGCACTTTCTCCTTAAAAGCTGGTATTGCATTTTTTTTTTTTGGTTTTTGTGAAGTTTTCAGTTGAGGTATTTCTTGTTCCAATTGACGCAGACAAGTGATTTGCAATATCGAACTTGTAATTTGGCTTAATTTTAGTTTTGCAAAAACTTAACTGGTTTTGCATAATAACAGAGATTTCGATGATGAAGTTGATGAAGCTGACAGTTTAACGAATTGGTGTACAGTAAATTTATTTCAAAGGGAAAATGTTATGTCGTCAAAACGATGTAATTTCACTACTTTTGTCTTATAATAATACAAGCCCAGGGAGAATCTAAAGCAGAATCTAGTGATAGTCATAGACTGTGACCCATAGTACTACCTAAGGATGTCTGAGTCTCATGATGGGCTACATGAGGATCTTGTTGTATCAGTTTGTGGACGGCATCGATGATTGCTGGCACCACATCCGATTTAGGACGGTCCTCTTTGGGCCTTTTCGGTTTAAGGGAACTAAAGCCGCTATTAAATATATTGAGCCAACAAATATTGGTATTATCGTCCTTCGCTCCTCTATCCATAGCGATGACCCTGCCCAGATACGTGAAGTTGTCGACCCTATCGATGTGCCGCTTCCCGATATGACGTTATTCGTTTGGCTGATCTTCGAGCCAGACTCTAAAACAAAATCGTTCAGCTTTTTTTGCATATCTTGATGCTTTGTTGACAGCAAGCACATATCATCCGCGTAACCAAGAACTTCTTTGAAGATATTCCTTAAAGTTCCAACGAATTTCTCTGTCGGTTTGATCACAAGATCTGCCCAGGATATCATCAAGGACGAGTATCGGTGAGAGTAAACCTCCCAGTCGCACCCCCCGATTCGAGGGCAAAGGTTGATAGCTTTACGCTTAGTTAGCCCCTACCAACTTAGACCCTGAAAATGTCTTAAAATGCCACTCGCAAATCGCCTTTAATGACGCCAAGTTTACCGAAATACAAATCGAGTAGCCCCTCGTATATAAATATTTACTCTATAAAGCGCTTTTGTTGCACTAGTACATACATGATTCGCATGGTTTTTTCTCTTTTTGTTGTTATTACATACATACTTACTAGTATTGCAAGCATTTGCCTATTTTTAAAATTCTATTTTTGCCCAATGCTTATTCTACAACAACAACAACACAAACCACTTCTTCTTCGATGTAAACTATGCCATATTGCATTTTCTCTTTGGATTTTTCACATTGTCATGATTCATCTACGACAAACGACAACTGCAGCAATTGCAAAAACAACAACAACAAGAACAACAACCACTACCACTTCTTATACTATATTTGTGATTTGCAACCTTAGCTTTCGGAGTCGCAAAACTGACAACGTTAACTTTTATTCTGCTGCAGCAGCACAAAAGACTCGACGACTCGCCGTACTGAAATGGGTCTCTTGGCTTTTTTTCCTCCACTACGTTTGGCGTTTTAGCGATTGTAATTCTAGTTTGTGTTGTTATTGTTGTTGTATTGCTGGATATGTGGTATGCGGATTTTCAATTTTTCTTTTTTTTTCGTTTTTTTTTTGTTTGTTTGTTCATATAATAAATGCATTTAGCCAGTTTAATTTCTTGTTTTGCGCAGCATTAAACATGAGTACACCCAAAGAAGCAATGTTTATGAAATTTTACATAAATACATATGGCTTGTGCAATACATACACTTTATGATTACCCCATTGGCTCATGGTGATTATTTCATTAATTTTAATGACAACAAGAAAATATTTCTCAGTGTATTTGATTTAAACTGGTTTGCTGCGGCTGGCATAAACGGATTTTTTAAATGCTGACTGATAACTGCAAGAGTGGTCGTACTTTTACAAAAATCCACAATTATGTGTAATTAATTTAAAAATAATCTAACTGTATGTCGGATTGCATAAATAAAGTGAAATACAGCCAAGTTGTTCCTCCTTGATATGTTTCTTCATCCTTGATATGTTTGGAAGTCATCCAACTTCAATAATTCAAAATCAGATTACATTTTTCTGGTAGAAATTTCAGTTGCAATATTTGCTGGTTTATGGCGTGGCTGATAATATGAATTGCAAAACGAAAATATCTATACGAAATTATTATGTATTTTGGGTGTAAGGGCAAATGGATGTATTGATTTATTCAATATTGGACGTATGGACCGATGGATGTATGAATGAATGCATTGATGTTGGAATTATTTGGTATAAGTTTTAATTAAAGGTCAAATAATAGAAAAGGCGTGGCATTGAACTGGGCGGCATTTCTCATGATATTTACTCTCCCTTGAAATCTCCGTGACCACAAATTCGAAATCCGCCATTTTGAATTTTCTCGTAGTAAAAGTCATTTCGATCTCTTCGCATCTCCACATATCACCAAAATCGTCGTTACTAAAGTAAGCCATTTACAATTTTATTTGTGGGTAGGCGTGGCAGAAGGCGGAACGTCCAATTGTCCTCTAAAAAATATTGACACATTGAGGAGGACTTTGCCTGATTTTTCTACGAGAGATCCACTTAGAAACTCACTTAAAATGTTAGAGTGGCCTTAGGTTCAAACAGACCTTCGAAAAAGTTCCTCTTCGAAAATTAGTTACAGACTTAAGTGAATAGTTGCGTCAGTTAGATTTTTCAAGATGTACCTTTACGTTCACACAGGCCTGTGCTATCGAAACGCAAACTTTACACTACAACACAACAAATCTGCTGAGGGAGAATTCCGGGGGATAACCCCGAATTATAAATAGAAACGACAACTACTTACAACAAAAGCTGGTCAACGAACGAACCAAGGAACGAGTTATGAAAAAAAATCCCAATTGAGCAACTGTTGCCGTTCGTTGTGGCTTAAACTGCTGTTGCCAGCAACAGTGCAACAACAGCCACGTTGCAAGTAGAGCCAAGGTCCTACCGCGCGCACCGTACGTTCATTCGACCAACCATCCATCCGCCAGACCGAAGTGCAACCATAAATAAGCAAAACTAGTTTTATTAAAAGTATCTTACATGACATGATTGCAAACAGAAACAAGCCAAAACATCTCCAAAGATGCTCCACACAGCATTAAACGGAACCACAAAACAGAGTAGAAGAAGCTGAAGCTGAAGCAGAAGCAAAAGACGACGATGATAAATTACAAATAAATAAACGTGAGATGAGAGTGCAACGGAGATGCATTTTGCAAAATGCAATGAAATGAAGAAACAAAACCAGCGGCCACCGAATTGCAATGCGAAACGAAACGAAACGTAACGAAACAAAGAAGCTTTAATTCAAGCTTCAGCAGATTACTGACTACAACTACTAACTAGTTAGTGAAGGGGGGGGGGGGGTTAGGGGTGTTGATGGCGGTACCTTGTCGAGCTGTGCCAAATGAACGATTGCCTACAAAGTCGTCTGGCCTGGTCTGGTCTCTGATCGCATCTTGAGCAGAGGTGAAAGACAGTATTAATTGCATACAACCAAACCGAGGAGGGGTGGCGGAGAGGGAGAACGAAATGATTTTTATGTGCAAAAAAACACACATACCAACAAGCATAACTATAAAAAGATGCGTATAAATTGGTGAAAGTTACTTGGCCGTCAAGGTCTCAGCCGTATAGAAGGGATGTGGTGTGCTGGTTGAGGCCGATAGGCAGGCTTTTAATATTCAAAAAAATGGGTACTTAAGATTGTCAGGATTGCAGAGAGAAGATAGTCTTATTTTAACTGCTTCAGGTTATTTAAAATTCCAAAGTGGTTGTGCGATTTTGAAACGAAAACATTCATCAGAATTCAGTTGTGATGAGCTCCACTCACATACCTAATGCTGTACTGGTTACTAATCCTAATCGTGATGAATACTCTAAGGAAGACTTTTGTTAGCAATATTTCAAATAATAAAATACAAAATGGAAACAAAGCCGTCTATAAATCCACTTCAAGCCAGGCCACTTGTTTCGTTTCTAGTTTTTTGAACTACATACAATAGAAACATTGAATGGCAAAATGAAAACAAACAAAAAATGTTGCCCACGGCAGTGTAGCAATAAATTTCATTGCTGCTTATTTGATATTTAAGCTTCAATTGTACATAAATGTTGTTGCAAGTGGTCGTATAACAGCAGAAGCAGACGCAGCAACATCAGCATCAGCAACCACAACCAATAACCTCAGCCGTTTTTTGCAGTGTTGCCAACTGGAAAATGGGACTAAATGTCATATACATACGTGCACCTTTAGTGCGTTCGCGCTGCAGGCAACACATGTGAATGACAGGACAGCAACAATATCAACAACAAGAACCACAAGAGCACGCAGCAATATACCCAAGACGATGTGCGTCTCTAGAAAAAGTAAAGGGTCGTTTTTTTTATTTATTTTTATTTATAGCCAAGTTGCCTTCACCTTCCGTACATGAACACGCACAATTTGAACTTTGGTGTAGAATTGAAGTTCTGCAATCTTCTTTAATGATGTTAGAAGCTTGGCAATTGCTGTTGCGGTTAAGGGTAAATTGCATTTAGAGTTGGCGCAGTCGAGCCATATTCGATGAGGTGTCATTTGATGCATTTATAAGCGGACGGTGTGTGGAGTGCAGCAAGTGACATCAAACTGTCAGTTTGTGTGTGTGGTGTTTGTTGGTTAGACATCTTAAATTGTTGACGATTTAACGATTTAATACTTAGGCAATAATATCCATAGCAGAAAACTAAATAAAAGGAGATCACTCCTATAGTCCATTGACTTTTCCACATCAATGGCCAAAAGTTAAGAAAGAAAGGACCTCTACAACCCAAACAAACACTTCCATAATTGCTTTTTATTCCTGGCTTTTACTACCGGGTTAAGGCTACAAAGAAAAGGTCGAATGTCCCTAGGTCTAGGTAGGGAGATGTCTGTGATACTGCAAATCTGATTCGTTATGTTGGCACCGTCAATGGATGATGGATTTTATGGAAGCAATCGGTCTTCTGACAGTCAGAAGAAAGAATATTAATTGCCGAACCTTTTCTTGCAAGTCCATCCGTTTCCTACGAAGTCACTATGTCCAGCATAGGGTAAGAGTCGCATAAAGAGCTCACCTTTTTCCTTTAACATCGACATTCAATTACTTTTCTCTATCTACGCTCAAATCTTTCCAATTTCTGTTGCATTCGAGTATCAATTGTGTATGGCAAATGCTTCCATGAGTTCTAATTTACATCATTTCTATTTGGCAAATTTTTATGATTTAAAAATAAAATACAGTCTGGGAAGCTCTCCAAGAACGAAAGAAAAAACCACTTTCATAGCATCCCACAAACGACGACGATCTGGCCACAAGTAGATAAATAATAATTGAGGTCATTTTTAAACACAAAATGGCCAATAAAAGCGAGAGACTCGTTAAACATTTAACAGACCATTCCGCTTGCAACAAAATATCACACAAAGAAACGAAACAGAAAAATGCATAAAGTATAGCGAAATGCAGGTTGTAAAATTGGCGCTGGGCCAGGGAATGGAATTTCTAAAGTAAAACTCCACCAACACAGGCAACAACAACAACTGCAGCAACCACCCAGCCATCACATCTACTGCAAGGCACACGTGAACTTTGACCTGACCTAGCCTACTTTTAAGCCAGAATACATGAAATTGAATTGAACATAAAAAATGCACGAGGCAGGCAACCAAGGGTGAGCATCCGAATGGCGGAGGAGGACAACGAACAACCGAAAACGGCATTAGCCCACCCACGCCCGGCCATACGAAATACTAATGTGAGCCGAGCAAGAAGAAGAAAATCGTCGCAAAAAAATTAGAGAGAAAGACAAACTCGAATCGATAGACAAAAGAATGGAATCCATCCATTACGTAAAAAGGAATTTCAAAGAATTATTGATTTACGCTGACACCGAAAATGACACAGATACAAATTCATCGAATGCAACGCAACGCACCGACATGACAGCAGCTATCGAAATGTGCATTTTTGCGCTTGAATTATTGCAATCAATTGCAATTTTGATTAATTGTCAGTGTGCGTTGGCTATGTGTGTGTCCGTGCAAAATGTGAAAATGCTAAGTGTGACAATGCAATTGTGGCAAATGCCAATACGCAGACTGAAAAACACCCGCACACAGCCACGCGCATTATTCACCTAAATGGAAATGTACGAAAACGTGTCGAATGCCGCAGAACCCCCAACTTTACTTGGCTCCCAAAAAGCACTCAAGGAAAAAAAAAACTTTCTAAAGTTTTAAAGAAATTGTTATTGATTTGCCATTTAATGGATTTCTTAAATTTTAGTTTAAATGAAACATCAATTGAAAAACTTCTCACATTGCTGGGAAAACAGAATGTTTCATAGTTCCACAAAAGCATTTTTTTTCCTTGAGTGTATTACATCGATGTTGCCACCATGTACAATCAAAGTATTCACTGTCGACGAAGACGGCAACGACATATTCGGCAAATTCTTTGGCTCGCACACCAGGCACTGGACAAGAGCGAGAAAATATATAAGTACCAAAAAGCAATACCAAAGCTGGAGAAAAAAAAATTCAAACAAAAAGTCATTCGATAACAATAAAAAAAAAATAAACAAAAAGCATAAAATGTATCCACAAGATACATTACACTGCACGCTGCCAAGTATGCATGGAAATTCCCTTCACATTTTCCCACACACACACACACACACACACATAGGGGCAAATACATACATGTACACTACGTCGACAGTCGCAATAGCAGTTAAATTGTACTACAATCGGCCCAAAGCAATGGTAAGGGCGGGCAGCGGCAACCTCAGCGGGTTTCATTAGCAGCACAGGCTTCGCAGACGACCGACCTAACACAATTTTTTCTCTTGTTCGTTTTATTTTATTTCATTTTTTTTTGTTTCGAATATTCGAAAATCCATCGAGATGCCACTCAAAGTATCTGCGCATACTTTGCAGAGTAGATACTCGATACTCTCTCTGTGCTCTCTCGTTTTTTTTTGTTTTTAAATTAATTTTCTCTTGGACTCATTTGAAATTGCCGATATCTTGCAGATACATTTAGTAGTACCAGTTGGAGATACTTGGTTTTGCCGCATGCTATATTTTTTCTCCAAATGGCTTTGTTCCTCCTGCCTTATAGACAGAAAATTTATAATACGCAGGGCCTGTCGGGTTAAGATTTTTTTACATACTAACTACTGCATTTGGAAACTTTTTGTAAATTTATCTTCAAGTTAAAACTTCTAACACCATGTACTTTTTGTACCACTTTCGTCTTTTCACGACGCTACTTCAAAGTGCAAAAAACACAATGTCACGCCTATCTCGAATATAATTTAAAAATATGTTAATTTCTTTTTTATTACTTAGAATTAAAAAATATTTGGAATTGAAATTATTTTTTATAGAGTTCAGAAGTTATCGCTCCTAATACAAGTGTCACTATTTCAGTGATAAGCCCAATGTTTTGTTTAATTATAGAAAACATATGAAACCGATTATGTAGCTGCTGTGAAACATCCAAATGAGTTCATATACTTACAATAATATTTGTAAAATTACAAGTAGATACTATTTGACATCTCCTCGCTACCGCAAATTTACCGCAATTTAATTGACTGAAGATTTAGTACCATATATTACTACACAACCTCATAAGCAAAACAAAAACAAATCTAGGTGATCCTGGCCCATGTTCAACTGATTTATTGCTTTAGATGGAAGTTTTTTTGTAGTCTCCTGCATGATTCAAATTCATTTAAATTGAATTGACCTGAATGGATTGATCCTCTGAAGGTCTGGTATTTGTCTCCTCCTTCTCGCAGTACTATCGGAACTATTCTTTGCTGGTGATACCTATCTTGTAGTGTGATTTCTCATATTCCCCCTAAGGTGTAATCGATCCAGAAAGATAGAGCCGTAAAAGACTACAGTATTAACAGCGGATATGCAGCTGATGTTTTAAAGTTCTATGAGCCCCAGCTAGCAACGAACTTCATGCTTCAGCTACACATTGCGTTTGATCCTTTACCGTTTCGACTTCAGTTGTCATTAAAACTACTACAAAAACATTGTATTGGACACAATAAATATTTACAAATGGCAACACTGATTCAGTCAAAATGCCCACTAAACTACGAACGCCACGCCACGCCACACCAAACCAAATGCTCTCCCACACGCGCAGAGAGTGTTATAGAGAGAAATGCCGGTGCTGCTGCAAAGCAATACGCTCGTAGATACATTTGTATCTGCGAACTGAGGTGCCTCAGCTGCTGGGACGGATGGACGGACAAATATCGACTGAGCACTGGAGGACTGACTGGCTGGGTTTAAAACATTCCAAGCGCATGCAAGGGGGTTTCCGAGAGCGCATTGCTTCCAATGCCGAAAAATTCCACACCACCACCAACAACAACAACAACAGCAACAACAACAACGAAAAACTACAGCAAAAACAACAACAACACGAAGAAGAAACGATTTTTCGGAATTACGAATCCCATACGGATTTCTTGCGAGCAACTACAGCGGCTGCGGTGGCGGCGATTGGAAGACGACGACAACTTGGCAAAGCGAATAGTCCGATTCTAACATTCAAACTGAATGGTTTAAGCGTATTTGGCAAGCGGCGGCGCGATTCACAAGATACAAGTGAAAGAAAAAAATACAACAACCCAAAAAAAAAAAGTACACATAGTAAAAGATACTTTTTCTTTTGTGTGGCATTTGCGTTACTTTTGCACACACAAAAAGTGCAAATCAGTAAAAAAAAAAAGTTGAAAAAATAATAAATAAACCGTAACTGTGCAGAATTAAAGGTGAATTTCATTTGTAATTTTAACCATTTTATATTTGAAAAAGAACACACACCAAAAAAATAAAAAAAACCCCACAAAAAACTCTGCCCTGATTACAAAAATCCGCATTTCAATTGTGATATCCGGTGTGGAGGAATAGAAAAAAAATGTTTAAATAAAAAAAATTGTAGCGAAAAAACACGAAACAGTGTCACGAAAACTAATGAAAAAGCCTTTGGGTATTCTTTGAGTACTTCAATGTATTTCTTCTTCTTCGACTTCTTCTGGTTCTTCTCCTGAGTTTCTAGTATATTTTGTACAATTTTTGTTGTTGTTCCTTTTTTTTTTTGGTACAACGAAATTCCAAAATTCCTTGCCTCAAAACTAAAAGTGACGACAAGTGCGAATATCGCGAGTTATATAAAGTTGCAGATACAACAACAACAAATACGACACGCTGATAAAAAAAAACGAACTGCAGCGGATATTTGGAAATTTCTTATACGATAAGCAGGAAGAAGAAGCAGCCGCAGGAGAAAATGTGACACAGTTTGAAGCAGAAAATTTCACAGTAGAATCGACAATTAGAAATTCAATTGGCTTGGAAATGGAAATTAAATAAAAACACTTTTTTTAAATTACTTAGTGATAAAAACTGAAAAAATAGTATTTAATTAAAAATTTATTAATGAAAAGGCAAAGAAAAAAATTTTCAAAAAAAAAAACAATCAATTCACTTGCCCGCATAATTTCTCAAACACTCCTACTCGTATGTATGATGTGCATGGTGTGAGTGCGATGACGAGTGGATGTGCGTTAGTATGTGTGAGCGTATGTACATGTATCTAGATACACAAATAAATACACAAAGTATCTAGAAACAACGGCAAACAGCAGCAGCAACATCGAACGAAACACAAGAACGAGCAGAAGATGAACAAGGAGAAGAATAAGAGGCCAGGAATTACTCAAGAGAAGTACCAGAAGAAAACTATGAAGAAAAAGAAGAAGATAAGCACCAGCAGCAACAACAACAACCACAAGAAAAATATCTGCAAAACGCCACTACAGATACAGCAACGGCAACAACAACAAGAAAACCAATAACAATATCTACATTTTTTTGTTGCTATTAGACGCTTATTATGCGCTATTTATTGTTGTTGTTATTGTTGTACTTGTAGTAGCTGCCGTGCTTGTTGTTGTTGTTGTTTTTTCTAAGATTTTATGCTTTAGCGCACATCAAATAGATAGCTTTTGTATATCTATCTAGTATCTCATGGCAAACATTTCGACGCACCACAAAAAATAAATACTACAGCAAAATAAAAACACATATCTCTATAGTAAAAGAAGAAGAGGAGATTACTCGCACTAAACACTTTTTCGGCACTTCGATACAATAGCAGCTAACCAGCCACAACAACAACAACAACAACAACAGAAAACATAAGCAAAAATCAAGCGAATAAAATCCACTCCAAAAACAACAGCAGCGCCATACAAAAGGAATTTGTATGCGTTAGTGGGAGTGTTCTCTGAAACTGGAAAAAAAGCAATAAATAAAAATAAAAAAATAAAAGAAACTAAATATAAAAAATTTAAAGAAAAGAGACAAGTAGTCTGCCAACTAACTGCTATTGTAGTAATTTCATAATGTTTTGTTGTTGTTGTTGTGGTTGTTACTGTTGCTATTGTCTATTACAAATATTATTTATTGAAATATAAACATTTCATATTCACAATTTTGGCTAACCACAATTGAAAAATAGCATAACTGGACTTTGAATATAACTTACATGGCAGTGAAAAGTATTAGACAGATCGAGGTAACACTTTTTCCACTATCATGAAAAATATCAAGACAACCAATTCTAATTTATTTAAAAAAATTATTTTTTTAAAATTTTTATAATTTTTAATAAGATTTTAAAGACTTTTGAAAGATTAACCAACGAAAGTTTGAAGTATTAAGGCCAAGAATTTTAATATTATAGACAATTAAAAGCGTCAGTTCTATAATGAGACAAAAATTTCAAAATGTTACAAAAATCCTTAAATATTTGTTGGGATTACTTTCTCTTTATATGCCATTTTGCTGTATTTATATTTTTGATACTTACTGTTTTTTTTTTTGATTTTCAAAAAATATTAATTGCTTTTACCATTTTTTTTTATATTTCAATTTTACTTTTTTTTAATGGAAATAATAGAAGAAACTATTGAATTAATAGGAAAACTGAATTTACATCCCATTGTCTCCTTTTATATAGGATTTTTTCTGAGTGCAGGAGTTTTGATTCGAAAATAAAATATTGTACGCTCGAAAATTGTATTAGCAAAATGAAATTAGCATTCGTGATCAAGAACTCATAATTACTTATAAAAAAATATCTAATGCACCCCAGATTTATTTAAAAAATTAGCTTTGATCTTCACATTGATTCATGAAATCTTGTAAGCCTAAGTTTTTACATTCTACCCCATGGAATACATTTGTTTTCAAAACGAAAGCGATGTATTTAAAAGTGTAGTTATGCTGTTATTCACTTGCCAATCCGAATTACTTTAATTTTATTCATATTCCTACATCATTTCGTTTTCTTCTAGTAAAAAATTATAGTACCACAGACGTGTGCGGCATCCGAGTGCAATCAAAACAATTTTTTTCGATTTACAAAAGCTGTGTTTTGTGATTTCGTAACCAAAACGCTGAAACATTCCATAACGAAATACAACAAAAACTCAATTTGTGTGCAATAAAAAACAAAAAGTTTATAATTACAATTTATTTACAGTGTCAAAAGTATTTAAAAAAACCCAAACAAAATAAAAACACTTAACACTAAAAACTCAATTACTTTCTACACAGTGCAAATGGTAGATGTGTGCATTTTATAATTAATATTTAAAACAAATAAAAAAAATAATTTTGAAAAATTTTTCAAACAAAACCAATGCTTTAAATTGTGCAATTTTCGTAATACATAAAAAAAAAACTAAATTTTTTAATTAAAAGAAATTTACTCACAAAAACCTAAATACAAAAACATTAAAACTTTTTAAATCAAAATATACTAGCCAAACCCTTTCGAAGGATTTATATAATTATACAAGTGTGTTGGAGCTTCTTCGTACTCCTGCTTTTCGACGCTCTGTAAACTGTGTAAACCGCTCTAAGCGCTTCGTTACGTTTTACAATTAATTTAACAAAAACTACAACAACAGAAAAAATAATAAACACTGCTAAGCAAACTCGCGATTGCCGCCGTATAACGCAGATTTGCAATTTTAATTGATGTAAGTAAGTTCTTTACGAGATGAGTTTCATTTCATTTCATTTTATTTAAATTTTTCTAACATTTTTAATAAGAAAAATACTGTATACCTGTGTTACGTTTGTTTTTCCAACGAACTCGAACTCGAGCTCGGCTGTTTGAGCTGCTTAATAGCGTTTGTGGGTAAAGATTAGCTAAAGCTAAAGGTAAAGGTCGGCGTGCGCGCGCAATCAAGTTCCTAGAGAGCACAATTACGTTAGTAGAAATTTAATTCGGAAAACTTGTCAGATAACCACAACTCACTGCCGCATCATTGTTAAGTAATAGTTTTTACTTTGTAATAATTAATAGACAAACATTATCTTGAAATCATATTGAGTGTTGGCGAATCACCTCCAACTGGAATAAATTTCATTCAAATCAATTTCATTTCTATACATTTTATTTTATTTTCACCATGAAAAATTTAATTGACTTTAAGCTTCAAATCCTCCAAACAAATTATAATGAATTAAGCTATTATTAAATATTTCTACCATTCATTTTTTCATTTGTTATACTTTCGAAAACAAAAGGAAAAAAAATTCAAAAGCATTTGCTGAAATAATTCACGTTTATGTAATATGAGGAAATATTTCGACTGCGCAGATTTTGTATTTAACGAGCCTACTTTCAATAGCAATTTACTCCAAATAATTTAATGACATCAACTAAAATGGAAAACTATAATTTCCACCGAAATGTAATTACTTGTTAGACATAATAAAAAAAAGGTTATTTGATGAAATCAGTAACAAACATTTTTAATATTTGTACGTAATTATCGCAAATTAAGTTAATAGTTAGTTTCATTTGTATAAATAAATAATTAATCAAATTTCAAAGTTATAATTAACAATTGAATTTGAAATAATATTTAAAAAATTATAAATATAATGAGTAAGTACTTACGAAATTATAAATGCATGAGATTACAATTTTAATTATATAATCTTGTTTATCAGAGATGTAAAAAATACAGTATCGAACAGAAATCATCAGTTCAATATTGTATTTATTCTCTGTCAAAGATGGAAATTTGTGTAAGTGAAACATTTACGGTGGCGGCCGTGCCTCTCGATTGGAAGTTATCGGATTCAACTCCCGCTTGGAGCAAGCAGAAAAAAAGGTTTCTATGTAGACTAATGTTTGCGAAATTTGGAATACTTGTACCAATCGCCAATCCCCCGAGAAGCAACGGCAAACTTGTGAGGGTAACTTCCCATGAGTAGAAGCTAACTTTAATTTGCGAGTTGCGCCGTTCGGATTCAGCAATAGTCTGTAGGTTCGCAATTATCATACAGATTACTTACCCATGATAATTGCAACCAGAAATTGAAAATAACCACAATTCTACTTGATTTTCAAATGCCTTTATTTTCTGCGTGTAGTTTAGAATGTCCACAGGCTCCTGTCACTTTTAATTCGTCGTGTATTAAATATTTTATCAATTTAATCATGCCTGAAGGCCTCAGAGTATTTTTATACTCTGAAAATGTCAACAATTTTTGGAAATCCCCTTTCAAACCGAAAACAAAAAAAAAAGGAGGTCTTTCTTTCATTTCAACATGTTCATTATAAAAATTCAAAATTGGAGCATGAATTTAATATTTCAGTGTTGTCAAAAAAAAAAACAAAAAACATTTCAACTGCACAACACACTTCTCATTTTGTCATAGACAAATTCGAAATTAAACGACAGGCAATGAAATAAAAAAATAAATTTTAAAAACACAAGCAAAAGTCAAGTGTCTCACTGCATTTGCAGTTTGATTGCAGCCACACACAAGTGCTTATTTCGCATTTTCCCAACGAAACAAAATTGGAAATTTACCATTTCTTGGTCGCATTTTCTGGCTTAGCCACGTCCTCCGACACACACGTAGGCATGATGAAATGTACCAGCTAACGATCACTTGCTCTTAATAACAAGCATAAATACACGAAACATTTCGAAGAGTGTACTTACCGTTTTGTTGTGTGGCTTTTATGATTTCTATTTATAATTTGTGGTTTTTCTATTTTCTATTTTCATTCACTCATTTCGGTTTTTATGTATTTTGCCATGATGTTAGTGCGGCATGCAATTTGCCAATTGTTTGTGACAGCATCTGTGGTGCAGTTCTCAGTAGACAGTGTACATAGAAATGAGAGTTTTTTTCAGTCTTACTGCAGCTGTTATGCTCTACAAATTAATTCGTTTGAAATTCATCAAGATTTTTTCACGATTCTAAATACTTTCTTTTTTGCAATGAGGTAGTAGAGGAGAGTGCAGAAGATTTGTGCGAGGAAAAGTTGTTAACTGAGTTTTGCTCCAATTTCGGTTTACCTTTAATTTCTCAATTAAGCTAAGTAGCGGTTAAACTAAATTTTGTTCCATAGTCAAATTTGATTGAACATTTCCAACCACCATTCACTCCCTGACCTTATGCTCAAATATTGACCTCACAGAGACCCCTCCCACTTTCTCTTTGGTTAGCCAAAAACGAAACTTTCTTTCGAATGTGTCTAATTTCAGTTAGAAAAGCTGGTGCTGCTGCGGCTGCGGCTGCTCCCAATACCATTCAAAACCACAAATACCTATTAAATATTTCATAAAGCAAATGAAAATATGTCGAAAATGCGAACGTGTCGATAATTACCCGCTGTCGGAGCTACGAAGCGCTGCCCATTGCTGTTGACCGACCGTGCCCAAACAAAAATATGCTCACTTCGACTCGCCGCTATGAGTTTAGAATCATTTTTGAGTTGCGTGTCGGTGGCTTTCTTGGTTTAACTATTTTTTTTTTGTGGGTTTGTTTTTTATTTTATTTTATTTTTTCGTCTTTTTTATTGAATGAAACGCAAAAAAATACTACAAACACCAAACAGCCATCAGCGTATCTATCCAGAGTGTTGCCACCTACAGAAAATACTCACTTTTCGGTTAAACGGGCGTTCGAACAGGTCATTGAACTTGAGTGGCTTTTTGAGGTGATTTTGATTTGATTTCGTTGCTGATGGAATGGATGAAATCCATTGGAGGCTAGAGGCCGCATTTCGCTTTGATTACAAATTAAATTTACATTAATTTGAATTTTGGATTTTGAGTGAAGTGATTTTTCATAACTGCGTATGCGTATGCGCGTGTGTGTGGATTAATTCCAATTTTATCTGCATTCCTTATTCATTATACTTTATTTATTTTTTTTTTTTTGGTTCCACCTGTTCGTTTCCTTTATTTACTATTTTTAGTGTTTGCTTTCGCCTCGTAAACTTAATGAATTTGTGACTTTAACCTTTCGCTCAAGTCACATTTCTTAATCGCTTGTCTCGTCTCGTTTCGTCTCCTCGCCCTGCGTCTCTCTGCCTAATTGGATTTTATTGGCTTTTTCTACACTTTTGCTTTAATTTTCACGAAAAATCTATTTTTATATATATTTTTTGTTTAAACTGTTAGTTCTTTTTCTACTACACACATATATACTATATACATAAATTTGATTTTGACATTGATTAATCGGTTTGTATTTCTCGAGAAACTGATGCGTAAAATGTGTTATTTTTATTTCGCTATTTGCTCTTCGCGCTACTCTCGCCTAGTTTGCCATCTTGAAATTGATCGGTTCGGAAATTTAGGTCAATTGGCGTTGAATTTTTTCTGGTGTATTTTCTCTATTATCTGCAACTGTTAGATTATTTGTAGAGCCTCACAGTTGTGGCCGTTTTTTGTTGTTGTTGTTATTCTTCGTACACGTGTTGTCTATTATTTTAATTGGCATTTTTAGAAAGTATAAACATTTGCGATTAAATTAAAAATAAATATTATTTTTTATAATTCGTAAGTTCCTCCGGAAGAGTATGGAGAGATAAAGCGTAACGATTCCAGTTTAGTTTAGTTTTGACAGATTCTTTGTAGATTGGCTAGTGAACTCTATGTTTTACTATGAAATCATTTGTACTTTGTCTGAAATGAACTCATTCTGTTTTAATATTTGTTTAGTTATTAGCAAATAATGCCACATACAATTCACTTCAATTTCATGTTATTTCATTTATATTTTTTTCCTTTTCAAACGTATTGAATCGATAAAGCATTTACCAGTTAATAGACCATTTAAAGAACCACCCAAATAATTACATATTACCTATTCGTACACTGCAAAGTGTATACCCACTATGAATATCCTTTGTACTCAAACAAAAACTATTTAAATAATTGCTTGTTGCTAGTAACAAAGTAATTTTAATATAAATTTCCAAACTGTTGGTGCAGTGGTAATATACCAAAAAAAAACCTATTGTAAAATAGGTGGGACCTTTTGGT
Organism: Heteromyza rotundicornis; assembly: GCA_951394025.1. NCBI lineage: Eukaryota > Metazoa > Arthropoda > Insecta > Diptera > Heleomyzidae > Heteromyza > Heteromyza rotundicornis. The sequence continues at coordinate 50,172,703 of OX596013.1, read as the reverse complement.
GTTGGCTTCTGAAAAAGTTATTCAAATTATGTGTAAAAAGTTAACAAATGCCGATCAACTATTGTTAAATGGTATACATACTATTCAATGCTGATACGGAAATAAACACGCGTGCATTTTTTTTACCCTTTTCAATGAAAGGTATATCGACTCTAAAAACCACAAGTTCTGACATACTTACACAATTAGTCGAGTGCACAATCACCAAGTCAAAAAGGATGCATGTTTGGCTTGACAATTTTTTCGTCACAATTTCTTACTTAAGGATATCTTAAAACTAACAACAGATCCAAATTTCATAATTTTGGTTTAATTTTTAGTTTAAATAATTTCTTTTCCCAATAATTTCTGACAAATTTTTATTATTTGATCCAGAAAAGCGGTCCATAATTGAAATAAAAATTACCCATCCAAAATGTAATTTTTTTAACGATTTTTGCATACATTTTCTTTAGTTCCTGTACAAAATTTTACATGTATTTTTAATTTTTTCATAACCTTTCTTTATTGAGTTGTGTGACTTTTAATTTTTTAAGATCGCTTTTTTGAGCGTTTTTTTAGGACGAAAAATAAGGGACATGCGCAATGTCTCGTTTAGTCCTTGGAGTAACATCGAAATTATTTTTCTAACCTCAATTCATGAACAAAGAAACAACAAAATGCTGAGCACCAATAAGCATCAACCTTGGTGGTAATCTTAGGTAGGGCCGATTCACTCCACTTATCCTCCACTAGAGATCTAAGGCATTCTCCAGTATTTTGAACTGTCTCGTACTATCGAATTTTAGGATAGCTAAGCTGTTCGCACATTACCTACAAGCTGGATAACAAAAACTCGTTTGTTCTTTTGTCACGTACATATTTATTCATTACATACTTGTATAGCAAAAAATTACAATAATTAATCAAACTAACAATTGAAATGAAATTATATTCAATCAACACAAATCAATTAATCCTCTGAGAATCAATAATTACAACCATTGAATTATTTCAAGTTCTAAAATTGATATGGCGATAATTGACACCATCCTTATTCGGTTTTTAGTTCATTAACACAACATAACAACGTGGCAAACGATTTTTAATTAAAAGTAAAATTGCAATATTAAATCCGTCAACCTTTTACTCAACCAAGCCATTTTACTATCTTATGTAAAACAATCTAAATAATCGCCAGGCCGTCAGAATAGCTCAAATATCGCAACGATCCAATCAAATTGTAAATAATTGTGAACATATTGAAAGCAAAAAAAAAAAGGAGAAAAGAGAAGAGAAACAACAAGAAACAAACAAAAATTGAAAATTCAAACATTAGAAGGCAGACATTAATCAGCCACGTTGCATGGCACGGCAAGTGTATGCACGTCGGTTGACAAGACCGTAATGAGTTCTCTGGCGGATTAAAAAAGGCCATTGACATGGAGACATGCCGCACGATTTTCACCACACCGCACTATCACCAGCACAACACCACCCCACGCCATTATGATATGTTAAACCCCCCCCGACAGACTGAACTGTACGCAGATACACAATTTCAGATACACAACAACCACAACAGCAGTAAAAAAACAACAAAAATACTACTACCACAGCCATCCAGCGCACCAACTATTTTCACTATTCCACTAAATAGCAACATAAGCCCCCGAGGGGGTTAAATAAGCGCGCGCGTATTGAGAGTGTGATTGTGTATTCTGTGCGAGTGTGGTGTGTGTTTGGGGGTTTCAACTTAAAAAGTACTTTTTGGTTTCAAGCTATTTAAATTCGCTGAATTCGCTAAAATTTATTTCGATTTTTTTTCTTTCTTTTTTTTTGTCTTTGAGTCTTCGTTTACTGGCTGTGGATAGCCGGGGGTGGTTAGCTGGTGGACATTATGGTTGCTGCCAAGAGGCGGTATTTACGGTAAAAGTAAACGGCGCTGTGGGGATTTCGCATATCGCTCTCACTTGCTTAAGTGAGAAAAGGTGTTAAGTGGTTGGGGGGGGGGGTTACTTATTTACAGTTTGAAACATAAGACTGCTTAATTTTGTAACGATGAAAAGTGTTAGATTTTAGATTAGCAGTCTCGCTCCTAGTTCTTTCTCTGCGAAAATGAAGGCTTTGTCTGGAAGTTAGGGTGAATGAAAAATTATGTATAAAAAGAAACGAACATTTCAGCTACTCAAATGCATTTTTCATTTCATGATTTATAAACAACAAAAAAACTGTACAGTAGAAATTTTGGTTTAACCTGAATTATGGTGAAATGAAAGAAATTCAACCGAAGAAAAAAAACATCAAAAGATTTGACATTTTATGTGCCTTTTAAATTTGTTTAGATTTTGCTTTTTTCTCAAAATCTTTTTTGTTGATTTTTAGCAGAATTTCGTTTAGTAAACAAATTGAAAATTTATGCAAAAAACTTACTCAAAGACAAATTTACCAAGAAACTGAAAATTAGTTCTTTTGTATTGTAGGTTTTTTTTTCTTCTTCCATTTACTATTACATCATATATTTCAAATTCATCTATTAATTAGTCATATTTTGACATAAATCTGATAAGTCCAACAAAAGCACACACATACACAAATCTATGCGCACACTCACACCCCTTCACTCAACGTGTCAGAAATATTGACATGCTTTATTTCGCCTGGTATTCTTTTTTTTGACAAATAATAATTTGTCTTTACTTTGGTGAGATTATATTTTTTTGTTATTTTCTCAAGCAAAATGCCTACGATATTTTGTGTCATACAAAGGAAAAACTATTTCTAGATGTTATTAATTTTATGACGGTCAGTATCGATTTCAATTTCATATGGTCATATTTCCATATATGTACATCTCTATGTATGTAGTTATACTTGTGTACGTACTAATGTTCAGAAAGAAATGTGGCCCGTGGCAAAAACATGTGGATAAATGACAAATTCGGATTATTTTTATCCGTTGTCAAATATTGGTAGAAAAATTGTGGTTTGTGGCAAGTGTGACTTGAGGGAATTTGTTAAATAACACATTTTTCAAAGGACATGAAACATGTAGTGGAAAAATTAAGAAGTAATTAGCCTTTGAAAAAATATTTTGAGGCCCTATGCTCCCCGAGGAGTTCAAGGATCCAATGATGATTATGAAAAAATCTTACCCATCAATATCAATTATTTCCTAGAAATCTCTTTTAATATCAAATTTGTAATCAGCATTAATCCATCAGAATTTCTTAATAATTTATTATAACAAATACCAAAAATATTTGACAGCAAACACGAGCCAGCCAAATGGGATTGTCGCATCTCAGATTTAAATAAACTTAACCAGATACAACCAAAAAAAAAATAAAATGGTAAAATATTGATCTTTACTCCAACACGATGATATCATCGACGACATATTGAGACACATTTCCTACACTTTCATTCAAATAAGTGTTGTCACAACGCACGACAAGGTCCACACGAATTCACTGGCCAATGAATGTTGGCCAATAAATTTAATAAAATAAATAAATTACTACAATTTGCCATAAAAAAACTTTAGTTTTCAACTTAAAATTTAATTTTCTGCATTCGGAATAAATCAATGGCCGCTACGAAGCATTTCCGTTCCAAAAAAATAATAAAAAAACTAAGAGAATACATTTCCAATGTAAATAATTCGCTGCATTCGTCGCGCAAAAACGAATTTATGAAGTCATTTATCTTTAAACACACACACACACACACACACACACACAAAAACAAAAAAGGATGCATACAAAAACAAAAGCAAATATCCCACAAAAAAAAACTAGTAAATTTACTGCAACCCGCTGAAACTAAATCATAGCTGAAGCATGACAACAGCAACAACAAAAGACCAACAAAAGCTTCAACACCACAAAAAAAAAAGCAACGAAAATGTTTAAGATACACTCCAGCAGCAACGGACATGCCATACCATTGCCATATTGATACTCATTTAATATTTATGCGCATTTTAGCCCAATTCACAGACAATTTAGCCGAACAGTCGTAGCAGCGCCCAGCGCCAGGCCCAGAATCATCATCGGCACATGGCAGAAGAAACGAGTGGCCACAAGATAAATAAAACTTTATTTAGTTAGAAAAAGCCAAGCGAACAAAGAACAGACTAAACGAAATAACACACACACACACACACACATACACACAGTCGCCTAACAGCAGATAACATAAATTATGTTATATGAAAGATATTTAACGCCTTTTTAGGCGAATGTGGCCAAAAAAAAAAAAGTTACAACAAAAAACGGAAAAAACGAGTAGAGACGAAATTGGAACTTGGTAGAGAAAAATAACGTAAAACCGCAAACTACCGACACCACCCAGAATTCGAATGCGTGTTCTCTTCTTTGGTGGTAGAAGTAAATAATTAGATGTCGATGGACAAACAGAAAAAAATAAGAAACAAGCAAACCAAAAAAGCATGAAATCCTAAAGATTTCTTCTTTCTTGTTTTTCCTGCGCCACTCTCAGTTTGACACGCCACAAAAAATAAAACTTGAAGGCCGTATAATTTAATCAAAACTAAAGACTCTTATTGAGCGAAGGCACGGCACAGCGTCGATACGCAAAGTTTTCCCCAAAAAGTTGGCTTTATACCCTAACCCCGAGGTCCACTGAGAGAAATGAATTGGGTGTTTTGTAGAATTGTCAATTTTAGTTCACTCTCTGCATTTAGTCGACTCCTTTGCATTTAAGCTGAAACTACACGAAACGCTTCTCAAAGTCTGGTCGACAATGTCAAGAGGAACAATGCAGTCATTTTTCACACCATCACTAAAACTGCAACTTTTCGTTTGATTTCTACAAACGCCCGGCTTTGTCCGTGTCACACAAAAGTAAAATCAAACAAATCCTTTATTTAAATTAGCATCCTCAAAAATAAAAGCATACTTTTAGGGGCATATTTTTTTGGGTTATATAATATATAACTACGTGTACGACATTCAGTGAAGGCATTTAGTCTCTATTGAGATTTTTTCTCGTCGCTTAGTTTTATCAATAGAAAGTCAATAACAACATTTTTCGTTAGAAGCTCTCCACAACAGGTGCAAAATGTAATTGTATGTGTTTGGCTATATGTAATTTCAGTTCTAAATTAAATTTAAATCATAACATGAGTCCACTCAGAAGATGGAGGATATTAGCATTGAGAACCTGTACTTAATGCAATGAAATCGGTAAAATTTCACCAAAACAATTTTGTTTAATATCCTTTTTAAGTTACTTGGAACTCAAACCAATCGCAATAAATGTCTAAAATTTTGTAATTTTTCATAATTAATTTTTTTGCATTCAAAATTTTCTCAGTGTACTCTGAACTCCTTAAATCGATATACTCGTAAACTATCAAAATTTGTATAAGAATGCGTATGTTTATATATCTGTGTGTGTGTGCCAAACCAAAAAAGAATACGTCGACCCTTTTTTTCCCTCATACTGCTAACGTTTTTTTCATCTTCTTTTTTTTTTGTACATCGTTTTCTCTCTATCTATTCCTTGTTGCGTACGCTGTCAAGTTTTTGTCATTTTTTGGCAAAATATTCATGGAAGCACAAAAATTTGGCATGTCCGTTTTGTGCTTTGGAAACAGCCATTTCCGTTTGGCTGTTGTCAAGTCGCGAAAAGAGAAAAAAAAAGACAACAAAAAAAAACTAACTCAACAAAAAAAAAGAAAAGGAGAAATACAAAGCCAACAGTGGTGAGGTGTATGTGTGTAGTGCGTAAAGAATGGCCCCGCAAGCATAATAGAAGGCATATAATACTAAATTATGACAAATTAAATAAATAAAATAGTTGAACTGTTTATCTTGGGGCCTTTCTTTCGATCGAACAGTCACAGCACAGACAGTTTTAATGGCAGTTCCAGTTTTGCGAGATTAATTTTCGATATTTGCCATTGTGCCGAGCAAGCATCGATTGAATTGAATGGGAATAGTTCATAGTGGAGCGTGTCCTTCCTAACAATTTTCGCATAGAAATTCCAACTTGGTGTGTTCTGCAAGCAATTTCATTTATTTGAAGCTTGAAGTCTTTTGGTTGTGGAATAAAGTGATTTTGACAGACTCCTTCTTTGCATTTGACTGGTTTTCTCTCAAGCGTAGCATCTACCAAACACATTTAAAAGCTGTAAAAAATTCAAGTTTTTATTTCATACAAATGGTATATTTTTTTTTATTGTCTCCTTTACTTTGCTTTGGTGGAAATTTAGATTGTACCAAAAAGTAGAAAATTCAAGGAAAAGCATTTCCTTTGCCACATTTATTTATGACAACACATAATTTCTATAAACTTTGCTTTATGTATTCAATTATTAGATTGGATTCACTTAAGTATGTCAGTGCTTTTATATAAAACTTTTTGCTCCCATGACATTTTCATTTCAACACAACGCGCAGATAATTAATTTTAATACCAGAAAAAACTTTACAAAAAAGCATAACTCTCAAGCCTTCCTGCCCAGCCAGTGCCTGTTGTTTTTTGCAAACTTTTAATTTTTATTTTCGATTTTTTTTCCGGGCCTTGCAATTTGATTTTCTTTCTCTCGTAAACGTTAATTGGCCGTTAGCAAAACAATTTGTTTTACCAACCGTTTTTTTGTACACATCTTTTGCCTTTTCAACTAGCACACACTTACCCCTAGCCAGAGAGGGAAACATTGGAAATGACAGTTTAAGCGCGGGAAATTGGCTAAATATACCCGAAACATGTTTGCTGTCCAAAAATAGTACAAAAAAAATGCAGGAAGTGAACAAAAAATGTATATTGCAAACTTTAATGAAAAAAAAAACTAAAAATTATAATGAAAAAGTTTATTAGTTTATAAACTTTTTCGCTGCTAAATTTTTCTCATTTTTAATTGAAAGCGGTGAAATGGCATTTTGCAGTTTTATTTTCTAGTTTTGTGTGTGCGCCGCTTATTCTCTTGTTTTTTTTTTTGGGCGGAGTTTCATAAACTTTTCATTGTTTTTTTTTATTTATTTTGTTGTTTGTGTGTTTGCAGTTTGCTTTGGTTTTTCGGTAATTGTCCGAAGCGGATTTGCTTAATAAATAAACCGTTTTGAAGCCATAAAGTTCGGGAGTGTGAAGAATGAAGTTTGGCGTTCTTCTCTTTGGGCTGGAAAATTTATAGTCTTTCATAGTTTAGCTTAAGCTTTCATTTTGTTAGTAAGGTTTTCTGCCACTTTTTCGAATTTATCAGATTTTATAATTTTTGGGTAATTTTCGTTATTACCAGGGTTAATTTTTATATGAGTTCAAACATTTATTGCATACTTTTTGGGTCCAAAAAATCAGAAATGTAAAAAATTTTAAGTCCTTACCAATTTTTTGATGTTTTACATTTTATTTAAATTGTAAATATCAAAGAAAAACTTTTATCTTTTCTTTTGTGGGATTCGAACATGATACCTTTAGTTTTGTAAATCTACCTTTTAAAAATGTAGTTATAAATTTTGACAAACAAAATTGAGTGCAATTTCTACAACACTACCATTTAGTGAACCCATTTTACCTAACTGCTACCACGACAAGCCCTCATTCAAATGCTCACAAGTCTCTTGTGTGAAAATTTATGTAAGTTTTACACTTTACATAAATTTAAATACAAATTTTTTTTCCTGTTCATATGAAATTTATGAAATAGTAAAAGTATGCAATCTTTACTTACACATGTACACACAGACAAACTCGAGCGTTAACAAAAACCCAAATACCGGCACTCTGCGCCACAGATACTGCAATTCCGGTGTGCGACAACGGCTGCTGCCTGTATGACTGTATTTGCAGTTTTTGCAGTAACTGTTAGAGGCGGTGCTGGTGCTGGCGCTGCCGCTTCAATAAAATGTGAACTCGTGTTCTACAGATGCGGCAACAAAGCGTTGAGACTTTTTACACTGATGATATATTACAGTGGCTCGGGCTGACGACGATGTTGTTGTCGTTGCAAAAGCTGCTGTTACTTTTGCTTTTTCTGCTGATGCTGTTGTTGTCATCTGTATTGAGACAACCCGTGCCAGTGTTGCCGCTTTATTGCATTTAATTTACATACATACATTCATCTGAGTCTGCTTGAAAGTTTCATCCTAGTAGTATGGCATCGTCGTTATTGTTGTTACTGTAGTGGTTGTCGTTGCTCTGATCTTTTTTTTTATATATTAAAAGTATATTTCCCCTCATTTGCAATGCAAATTTTAATAGTGTTGTCCTTGATGCATTTTGACAGTTTTATGAGGAGTGTAATGGCAAGAGAGTAGCAGAGAGAGAGAGAGAGAAAAGGCAACCAGAATACTACAAAAAAACTTTGAAGCAGAAAACATTTTTCATTTAATAATATTTTTAATTGCGAATTTTGGCTTTGAGGCACGTAAATGGTCCTTCGGCGCCCCATAAAATTCAGTTTTTGGGTTTTCCCTTGTTTTTTTTTTGATAAAGTTAATTTTTAATTAATGTGGCTGTAATGGGCCAAAAGTACTTCAAAATTGTCAAGCCACATTATTTTTCGTTGGTACTATATTGAAGCGAACTTTACTAATTACTCATATTTTTTTTTTTTTTATTCTATTCGAAATTATTTTCATGATAGAATCAGTTGGCTTAGATAGTACTTAAATATGATTGAGTAATTACATATATGTAAAATTACATAGTTTTACTTTGTAAAAATGTATTCATCCAGCGCTTATTTGGCATACAAAGTGTTAATAGTAATTACTGGAAAATTAGTATATACCCACTTTTCAATAAAATTTTGTATTATTATAGTAGGCCTGTAAAAATCTATTGTGCAGATTTCTAGCTATCCACACCTTCCAAAACCCATCAGTGGAACTAGAGAGCAAAAGCAGGGCATGGTAGTAATTGATATAAAAACCACTTCACTTCAGTCAAAAAGACCGAGGCAGTTGTATTTGCTGATGGATTCAAAGTGGGACTTAATTGGGTCTAAAAAGTCTAAGAAGGTCTGAATGGGTCTAGGGGTAGTATATTCATTGTACATGTACGTGCTTAGTCACGGGTATTCTACCAGTTCATTATGTATAACCATAATTCCACAGTATTCTTCACACTCATCTTCAATTACACTTCCAGCTCTTCTACTATCGTATTTCCATTAAGGATATTAAATTTTTCTTTTTTTTTTGAATTTTTTTATTCTCTTGTAAATTTGCTTGCGCGTTCAACCCTTCAGTAATTGTTTGCAAGACTCACCAAGGGGCCTTGCCCTAAATTTTATATTGTCCATTATTATTGGATTTTACAAATCGCACTAACCAAACCGTACACAACAACCACCACTGCGAAATTCCTCCAAATGTTAACCAACTACATTTTAACTCAATTCAATTCAACTGAACTAAACTCTGCCAAGTTCTGTTCTAAACATAATTCCACATGATGAATGAATGAATGACTGAATATCCCTAGTGTGGCACTATTTTAGCTTGCCATTTGCGGCTATTCTAATAACCACTCCCAACACATAGCTAGGCCCGTACGAAATGCGGTTACAAGCAAATATGTTCTGACCACAACAAAACTGCCTCCTCTAATAATCCTGCGCGCATGTCCCTGGCCAACGATATAAAAACCGCACAGACAACAACAATTTACGCATAAATCGCGTCCAACCTTATTTTATAGTTTAGTTTATTTTTATTTACAACAAAAAAATCCCAATTGCTCTGTCTGTGTATTTGCAATCCCATGCGTTTTTCGAATCGCCTGCGGTCTTTCGATTTCGTACGGTGTGAACATCGTAAAATGTGTAAACCACCCCGAGCAGTTTTAGAATTTCATTCCAAATAGTGCAATTCTCATGCCATATTTCGAGTGTGTGTATTTGTTTTTTTAACAAATATTATGCGGGAGTTTCTGTGGGCATAAATATTTTACATGCCACATACCATTTTCAAAAGTACTAACTCCACTTTCTCACTGTTGACCGCATTTAATTGATTTATGAGTGGTTTTTTTGGGGATATTTCTACGGGTGTGTTAATATTTGTTTGCTGTTGTTTTCCTAGTTAAATGGGGGAGGGTGGTGGAATGCACAATGCACAAATGCTCATTTCGATGCACTTCGGGGGATTTTCATGCCTAATCGAATAACTTTTTGTGTAATTTTATTTGAAATTAATTTTTGGGTTTTCCCGGTATTATTGATAACATTTGTTTATAGTGTCTACAAACCCAGAGAATACTAACAAGTAGCGATATGATTTTGAATAAATATTAATCTGTATCAGGCTTTATGTGTGGTAAAATGTATAAAGTGATTAAGTCGATTTAAGTCGAAATTAAACTAAGAACACCACTGTGATCTCCGCACCATCTATGCTCTGGCTCTGAACTGCTTACAAATTATATCTTATTAGCAAGTAGAGTTCTTTAACTGATTTCAAGACTTATGTCATTGTTTAGGTAAAACCTAGATGGCCAAAGTCCTCCACTGCCTTGAAATTATAGCTTAGAGCAGCAACGTATGAATCAACTACTGACGCTGGGCCATTTTGCATAACAACACCAAATAGAGTCCCGCTCTGCCTAAACATTTGATGTGTGCTAAACGGAGCATAGAGGTATTTTCCCATTTCGACTGCACAGGTGGCATTGTGCAGTGTCATTCTGCAAAGTCGTATGAGTTAAATTGGCTATGAAATTGACCAGTGAAAACCAGCGAAACGCAAATACAACTAACCGCTAACGACACTAAATGGAGACAATAATATGCATAATTATGAATAAAAGAGCCTTCGCCCAGCTGCACTCAGAACGCACTCGAAGGCGGAAATTCCACAGATGAACTCACACAAACACGCATTTGTTTGTGGCGTGTGTATGTGTGTTTGTGTGTGGCAAGTAAAGTGGCACATAAACGCTTCGATTGAATATTTCCTATTTTTATAAAAATTGTTTCTGCATTTTTCACTGGAGTCTTCGGTGTTTGGTTTCCAGCCATTTTTGGTTCGACGATTGTGACTACTGTTCTATTATAACGGTATTTTCTAGCATTTACCCAGATACCGTTAATAACACATGTGGCCAAGATGGAAAAATTGCAGCCAACACCAAAGAAGAAGAGGAAGAATAAAGCAAACGAAACCACCATCAAACTGCCTTCATCTGCGGCCATTCCCGTTTTCGCTTTGGCCAGAGGCCGACTTTGATAGATTATTGCATTTTTTTTATATCTACCCTGCGTTCAAGTATTACGTTGGAATTTGAAAATGCGTAATTTTTTCACGAGACTTGCGCAATTTTCGTTTTGATTTTGATGTGAGATTTTTTTTTTGTAAGTACCCAACATCACCCACCATCATCAGATCACAAAAACTAGATCAGACAACAATAAAGTTTTTTCTTTAGTGGCTAACCAGTTGGTGGTGCGCTGTTTGGTTGGTTGGCTGAAGGAGGTGGAAGGCCTATTTTCGCCTTCGCCACTGCAGCAGTAATTACGGTTTTCAGCGGTTTTTCCAGCAGCAGCTCTACTCATACACACATACACACACACACATACATGCAAACGCAAATCCATGCCATGTTGCCACATTGACTAATCAAGTTAATTGCATAAAAGCCACATGCTTCAATAACTTTTTCGTTGTTGGTGCTTTTTGTTATTGCTTCTATGGTTTTTTTCTTGTCTGTACTCTACGATTTTTATGCTTCTGGCGACATCTTCTGGCAGTTATTTGTAATTTATCCACTGCCTTGGGTGCACAATTTCGTGTTGGAATTCGTTGCTGTTGTTGTGGTTTCTTATTTTTTTTTTGTTTGCTTCATGATTTGTTGTAGTGCATTTCTTTAAATTACGAATTCAAATTGAAATTGTTGCATAAAACAAAAATTATTTCTTAGATAATAGAAAAATGCTTAGCATTACACTTGTTTTCTTTATTTTTTTTTTTTTCTTGTTGCTGAACCTACACCAATTAGTTTGCGTATTTCCTTATTGTCGCAAGACACCTTTTGCAATTATTTGGTAATTTTATGGAAATTATTTCATTTCTTTTAAGTACACAATTAAAAACTCATGTGTGGTGGAATTTTGATGACTTTATTTATATATTCTTCAAAAACAATTGAGATTTTTCATACTCGATTCGATCATATCAAAACAATTGTGAAACATACGATCTGGATCAAATGCAAGTCATGCTATTGTGCAATCAGATGAGAAATGTGGAAACAATTAACTACAAATTAACTACGAAAATAGTAAACAAGTGAAATTAGATTCAATTTGTTGACCCTAATCAGAAGCTAAATCACTAAAACTGGGCTAATGTTCATTGAAAACCCCATTTGGGGATTAAAAAAACGTTCGATTTGAATTGCCAAGAATTTGGAGGAGTGGATTTATTACAAAAATGAAGATGTTAGGTTCATCTCTCGTCCTGTGGGGAACACATGAATATTTTAAGAGATCAAAACAAATGCATTTTTTGACCAAATAACTGAATACTTGGCTTGGGAATGGGCCCTTTTAAGGGCACCTGGAAAAGATGATGGAATATTTCCAATCATTGGTGGTCAAGCATTGCTCTCAGCTTGAATGGATTTGTGAACGATCTTCACATAAACGAAGCTCCAGCGCAAGATGCAATTGCGAACCTGGGAGCAAAGCCTATCCATCAATGTTTTAAAGCTTTGGAATGCTACAACTGCTATCGCTGGTATTACAGTTAATTTTACACGCGAGTATAGGGTTGGTGAACATTGTTAAGCACTAGCCTTTGCATGCGTCCTTCTATGGCACAATATAGTAGAATGTATTTACATCTCTGGCTGAATGGAGTCATCCATTAAATGTGCCTTGATCCTTGCTTATGAGAACATCTGCGGTGAACGATTATTCGTAGTTAATATATATATATATTTTTTTTTTTAATATTTCCATTATCGTTATGTTATGTGTAGAGGGAATAATTGTATGATATGTAAAACAAACAATACCGATTAAATGTGTCATGGTGGGAATAAAAACGATCAGGGTGGATTTCATATTTTTTTTTATCCTCATAGCCGCTTGAAAGTTATAAAATGAAGCCCCTTTCAGTAAATATTCCACAACTATACCTACCTCACTCTAAACTTGAAGAATACAACCGAATGATTTACGTAATGTGCATTGAAATTGGATATGTTTTATATTTTATTCTTGTTCTCACACTTTGCACAATACAAAAATCGGGAAAGTGCGAACTTTTGTCCATCATTTTGAAATTATGAAAAATCGCAGTGTTATTTGCAAACGATTCCCAACTGTTCTATACAATATGTGCTGAACAGTGTCAAGTACCACCATTTTGAAGACTCCATGAAGTTGCCATGAAGATTTGTATTTTTGTTTTTTTCTGCTTTTGTTTACGAAACAGTCAAATGAAAATAAAATAACGAAATAAGCGAAATAAGTGAAATCACAAAAGGAAATGATCGCACTTAATTGGGAACGCCATAACAACAACAACAACAAAAACACCAAGAACAGCAGCAGAAAAACAAAAATCATAATAAAATAAAAAGAGAATGTAAATAAATAAATAAATAAAAAAAAACACCACAGAGCAGAGATGTGTACAACAAAAATACACGCAAATTGTCGACGACACTTTATTTTTGTTTGTTATGAATTGCAGCGTTTTATTTATGAATTAAAGGCAGCATCGAAATACAGCTACAGCAATAAAGAGAACAACAAACATGCGTGCTGTAGCCCATCGCGCTTAAGTGTGAAATCACGCACAAGTACAAGCGCGAGCACACACACACACACAGCGGAACACCCACCAAAGCGCCTAAAAAGATTCTGAAAAGTGTTGGTTACCAACACCGGCAATGATCCAAATGACAATGATGACGATGACGATGATGGGGGAAGATGTGCATGCAACAATGTTGCAACGACATACATAGGTCGCAGAGGAGGTGTAGGTGGGGGCAGAAAGCTTTGATGCGCATCCGAAATAATCCACAACAGCAACAAAGTGTCAATTTAATTTTCATCTCCATGAGCAACAAACTATAGCAATATCAACAACAATTGAAGATGTTGCTCCTCTATTTAAGCGAAAGCGAGCGTTTCCCTCTTCATGCGCATTTTGAAGTGTCACAAGTTTTTATTTTTATTTTCATTTGATTTTTTTTACTACTGATACTACATACTGCACCATTTCCAAGCGTAATTGAGCCACACTATGTATTTAAGTGGGTGGAGGGAAGGTTTGACAGGAGGATGTGACTCTTGCTGTTGTTGTTGTTGCTGTCACATACTCACAACCACACAACGTATGGCTGCTGCTCATATTTATCAGCAACGAGAATGAAATGAAACGCTACACAAAATCATATCAAATGGCAAGAAACTTAATTTTCTCATTTCATTTGCTCATCCATTGTGCAAAATTGCTGTTTGTTGATATTTATCATTGCCCCGGTGCGGGTGTATGGTGTAAGCCGTAGTTTTGTTATTGTTTGTTTTTCAGCTGCGCATTTTATTCCGTTTCTTTTGTACTTTTGATTTTGTTTCCCTTTAATACTATTATTATTATTTTGATTATTTCGAGGAAGAACTTTTTCCTTTTTTATGCTGAGCTTTTTTTTTTTTTGGATAAATTCTTGTTTGCACAAACTTTTTTCTTTTATCTCTAATAAAAATTGCATTCATTAAAAAGTTCACGGACGTTCCATATCCTAAGTTGAAAGTTTTGGGTATTTGTTAAATTGAAAGAGATTATTATGATGCATATGAAATCGTGGGAGTCACTTAATTTCAGGATTTTATGTAATATTTTTTTTTACGATAATTTAAATTTCGCATTGAAGTTTTATATTCATGGAAATACACTTACTGAGGGGCGATGGCTAATATGCTTAAGTATATAGTCCTTGTTGAGTATTAATTTTATAGTTATATTTAACTCTCATCATTGATGCAATAATTTGAATAAAATTAACAAAATTATGGACTAGTTCATTTGACTGAATTGGTTCTTTTAAAGCAGCTCATATTCTCACATGCAAGGGCCACTAAAATATCACACTTTTTTTTTATTTTCCCCAGCTCTTCTTCTCACTTACAGAAAAAATTAACAGAAAAATTCAGTTAATCTCCAAACAAGTGCTTATTCAAAACTATCCCTAAAACATGTCACAGACCGGCGACGATATCATCACACCCAAACTGCATAAAGGGGTTAGCGAACTCAATGAAATGCATTTTGCCTCTTTTTTTTTACTTTCAATTTCATTTTCGATTTGCACAACACCTTTGTCGAAATAAAAACTAAACGGAAACGCCAGTAAAGTAAAGCTGCATTAACAGTCAAACTGAAAATAAAAAAAAAACGGAAAAAAATAATTCAAAAAAAATCACCCCTGCATTAAGCATCGAATTTCGTTAAGCAAAACCAGTCAATGCCATTAGTAGTATGAGAAGGTGTCGGTGACCACCAGCGATGAACCATTCCACATGCACAGATTAAGACACCGTCAGGGTTTCTTTTACATTTTTTTGCCTACACATTCTACTACTTTTTTTTTACAAACTTTTAATTGCTTATAGACTAAATGCTGATTCTAAATAAACAAACCGATATTGTTTTTTGAGTGATCTGTTGAAAAAATCCCACAAAATTACTCTGTTGACAATAAAATAAATTTGAAAGTCACAAGACAATTTGTCGCAAGACAGTGTAGCGTCATATGGAACTCTCTTAAGGGCCATGCTTATAAACACTTCGATTATTTGTCAAAAGTTGACATTTTTCTCTTGTTACATTATAAGTGATGGCCAAGTAGATATAGAGAGAGAGAGAAAGCGAAAAAAATGCAAATAAAATTGCCAACATTTTTCGTAAGTGAATTTAGGCTCCCTGTCGAACATGGCAAGAGGGCAAACTGGCCCAACGAACTACAACCGGCAACAACAGCAAGTACAAGTGCAAAAAATCGAAATGACAACTTTGACAATTTCAATTTAATTTATGACAAGCGACTGGTAGCATGAGTTTTTGTTGTATTTTTGTTCTTCTTTTTTTTTTACTTTCTGAAAAACAAAACGTAGGTAGTAGGTGCAAAACAAAACCGAAGAAAAAAAAAAATCGATTTGACAAATAGAAGCACATACCAAAAAAAATTTAAAAAAAAAACCAAAAAAAAAGAAGCAAACACAAAATGGCAGTGACAAAAAAATGACAACAAAAAAAAAATGGCAGACACAAGTGTAACAAGAGTAGCTCACAATCTGCTGTTTAGTTTTTTTTTTGTTCTCCCCCCTTTTTTCATTTTGCATGGGTGTGCATTGTTTTAGGCGGAGGGGCTTAGTAAGATAGAGGGGGGAGGCAGGGCTTGGTGTCTCGTAGCACGAAACGAGCGACCGGTAATTGTCAATTATATTTTGTGTTTCGTCGAAAAGTTGAGGCAAGACACCAACAACAACAACAACAACAACATAGACAGCAAAAAGTGGAATAAAAAATCAAAAACAACAACAACACGAAACACATAACGGCGTAAAAGAATAATTGATTTTGCCACTTCTGTGCCTGTTTGTGTGGGCTTGTGTGTGTGTGTGTGTGTGTGTGTGTGTAGATGCAAATGGCTTTGTGCGTATAGAAATGTACATTTCACATGTTTGGCTTGGCCTTTGTAGAATAGATGGAAATAAAATGTATAGTTGCTGACTCTACTCTACCTCCTCTGGTTTTTGTTGCTGTTGTGTTTGTTGTTTTTGTTTTTATATTCTATTACTTTGAAACTTTTGACAATATATTTCATTTATTTATTTATTTCGTCTAGACTTGTGCTTAGAAATGTTTTGTAGACTTTTAGTAACTGTCTCAAGTGTACTTGCGGTTAATTCATTGCAAAATTGTATTTATTCAAAGCAGCGTGTCAGCGATGTCAGCATTCAATTATGTATTTTTGAAATTATATTCTTCAATTATACTACGAGACATGAGACATGGGGCATGGGGGTTTTTTCAGTGATAGGAATAGAAGGACTGCATACGTAAGTTCTCTAGGCGAAGTTAAGAACTTTCTGGCTTTAAAGTGTCCTTGTATGATGAAAGCTTTCTACCTTCAGTTGTCACAACATCGAGTCTCTGTTGTCACAGCATCTACTTTCTGATGTTGTAACATCTATTCTCGGTTGTAGTAGCAACTAAATATAGGACTGTTGTACATATATTGGTAGCTGTTGTAAGAACTGATGTTTCGACAGCAGAAATTAATTGTTGTGACAACAGAGAGTAGATTTTGCAACTGCTGAAAGTAGATGTTGCCACAACCGCTGACATTCTCTTGGGCAAAAAGGTTTTTTCCGTGTGCAGTGAGTGCAAAAATTAGCATCTTCCACACTTATTACCAAAACACTATCCACTGAAAGTGATTGGGGTTATTAAAAGACAAAATCTGTTAATATTCTCGAATTCTTGTTAATGAAAATCAATTAACCAATTGCATTGTGACAACTGCCTTTTATTTCGATTCACTGGAATGTCATGTGCCATTGCAATTCCAGACGCATGCTCTTTTATTATTTTTTTTAATATATAAATAAATTTCAGTAAGGAATTCACTGCAAAAAAAAACCGCATATCTGTCACACGCTGACGTAAATAATTGAAAATTGTGGTATATGAATGCCACGCGTGTGTGTGTGGATATTTTAACAAAAGCCAAAAGGAACACCAAAAAAAAAAAACAAAGAGCCACAACATGTGAAATTCCAAGACAACTTTTGCGGTTTGCTGTCATGGCGCCACGTACCAAATGTCAAAATGTTTACTTAATCTCGTGTCGAATGAGACTTTTTTCTGGCTTTTGCGAACTGCAGCTGGCGTAGAAATTATATGAAATGCATTTTTTCGTTATTTTACGTGGCATATTCATGAAAAGTATAAAGGTGTCAACATAATTTTTGAGGTTTACTATTGTTGTATATTAAAAGAATTTTCGCAGAGGTCCTGTGTAACCAAGTGGTGTGTTTAATAAATATATTTTCTAACAAAATGTATTGGGTAAAGCAATTTAAATTGTACACTTCATTTAAACTACAATTTTGTTGGCAATTTTATAGTATAATGAAGGAAATAGCCTATCTTTTGTGAGCTTATCTGGTGTAAAAAGGGATGAATCCTTATAAGAAACTCCTGTCTTATTGAATACGAGGTCCGTATATGGTTTAGTACAAATGAATACTTATTAGGTAAAACGGAAGTGATGGTTCCATTAGTCAAAAGAACCTTATCATCTGACTTAACCTATTATGAACACAAACCGTGTAAGCGATTAATGAAAACGTATGGTGACGTTACATAAAAATCCTTTGAAACTCGGTTTTTTTTATTATTATTATTATTATGAATTTATTAGAATATAGGAATTATCTTTTAAATGCAACAGGAAAAATAAATAATCAACAGACTGTTTAACTTTTCAGACTGTTTAACTTTCGTTTACTCGATAAGAAGCAAAAACAGATCAAGAAAACTCCAAAAAATATTGTTTTTATTATTATTAATTATTAATAATTATTATAATTATTTTTTACAATATTTTTCATAATTTTTATAATTAGCGCATTTTCAAAAGCTTCTTCTTCCTTCAAACAGTGAGGTTTTTTTAGCTAGTATTTTTAAATAAGTAGTTCATATCTTTAAAGCGGAAGTACATTTGCTGACGACGATATCTTTCTATGTTAGTTTCTTTTTTTTCCCCTTGTTTTTTTTGCTTTAGCAAAGTTTATTTGTTTATATTTCAAATACGTACACTGCCATTAAAAACATCTGCTTTTGTGTATAAACCAAATAAAAAAATAAATAAAAATATGAAAAAAAAAAATTAAAAAAACAGCACAGCCCAGTGAGGCTGCGGCATCTAAATTAAAATGCGGCTACATTGTTGCAAATATAGATTATGGCAGTGCCACTATTAGGCTCATGTTTATCTTTGCTTTATTCTAAGCAACTCAAGGAAATGAAAACTAGTAGACGAAATGAGGTTCCTTCTCAAAATACTGAACACACACCACTGATAAGACATTTGCCAAGAGGCTGACCCAAATTTCCATTTGTTGTGTTTGTAGTTTCTTAGATGTGTCGTAAATTGTATATTAAATAATTTATAACTGAAAAATGAAGCAAAATCTCGAAAAAGTATTCAAGTGTTCTTTTCGATAACCTTGACTTTAGTGTTATCGCCCAGAATTTACCCGAAGTTATGTAATTAAGAAATTACGTCTTTGATTTTGTGTAGTTCCCTTGGAGGGTAATGAACGCACTTGTGTGTATAAAATAAAATAAAAATGTAAAATAGGTTAGTACGTAGGGGTTAGCAAGCATAAACAGAAGAGTATATATTTGGAAAAACAAACGTAAGCACGGGTATTCAAATTGATTGATGCGTTGTACGATTTTAATTAATTTTGTAATATTTTCCATTACTTTCCAGATATTCTAAAAGTATTTTTAAAAACAAAAATTAAACGAAAACTGCCTACAAATTTTAACTGATTTTTCCAAAAAATCTCACACAAAACAAAAAAACCACAAATCAAACTCAACTGAAAGTTACTAAGCAACCAAGTTGCTGCGACAATGTTGACGAACGAATTTTGCGTCCAAAACATTTAATCATCAACAAACCAAATCGTCAACGAATTGCTCAAAAAAACCCACATAAAACTCAACAACGACGAGGCGAAGGGAACGAAAGAAAAGGACGAAAAGGACTTTTTAAGGAAATCGTTTCAAAATCGAAGTAGCATGGTGCGTTTGAATGTTTCGGCAACACAAGAACCACACCATCAGCAACACGTAGTACACAGTTACGCTCACAACAACATAAACAACAACAACCACAATCTTAGCAACAATGTTGCCTCAACATCCTCGTCAACTTCCAGCCTGAATAGCAACGCTTCCTCCCTCGAGCGTTCCGCAGGCGGCATAGTTATGGTCGTACCGCAACAGCAGCAGCAGCCATTACCACCGCAGCAACTCCAGCAACAACAGCAGCAATTCCAGCAGCAACACCAGCCACAGCAGCAGCAATACGTACATGCTCATCATGGACACCATCATCCACCACCACAACAACAACAACAACAGCTGCCAATGCACCAGCAACACTCGCCCTCGGACGGTTCTGCATCGTTGCCCGCTTCGCCGCCCTTGCTGCAGCAGTCGGCGACACCGCCGCAGAGTGCGCAAATAGTACCGCCCGTTTGTGCGGTCCACCATCCGCAACAGCATCAGCAACAGCAATTAGCCATTGTGGCGGCCATGCATCAGGCGCATTTGGCTGGGGGCGGTGCAATGGTGGCGCCACCACCACAACACATTCATCATCCGCATCTTGGTCCACCGCATGCTCTGTCGCCACCGATTAACAATGTGCCGTCGCAGCAGCAACAGCAACTCCAACAGCAACAGCAACAATCGCAACATTCCCAGCAACATTCGCACGAGAACGGTCATAGTGTTCATGTTGGCGGTGTATCGCCTAGCGGTTCAACCGGCAGTAACGGTGGCAATGGCGGAGGCAGTTCTGGCGGTGGTGGCGTTGTTGCTACGGTAACACAATCGGCCCCACCACCTGGTCCACTGTATATACAGTATCCCGGAGAATTCTATCCGGCGGAGTATTATATAGCACCGCATCCACACGATGGCATTTGTCCGCAACATGCCCACCATCATCAGCCGCTATGCGCAATGCCCACGGATTATGGTAAGTTTGAGGAACAATTTTCTTATGATAACCATTTTTTTTCACTTTAAGGGAACTTTGAAATGGGTTCAATGTACTTACTGTCAGGGACGCACATGAAACTTGTTAATTTTGAATATCCTGTATTGAAAAGAAGGCCTTTCCTGGTATTTTGAGTATGCTCTTGGCCAGCACTGGACCAATGACTAAATATTCAAGCGTTTCCTCGTCATCAGGTTCGCTGTAGCTTCGACAGTCCCAGTTGTTGGACACTAAACCTATCCTAAAAGCATAATGTCCAAAAAGACAGTTACCGACAGTCTACATTCCATAACAAAACCGATTGCCCCGCCACCCTGGGATTTGAGTTTTTCATGCTAGTTTTCATCTGACACTTACTTACCAAAGGAAGCTTGGGTGAATTGCTCTCCTAGTGTCTTCTTATGAAGAAGAAGAATTCCCAGTTTGCCAAAAACTTTGATCCATTCAGTTTTAATGTAATTGCATGACTCCTGTAAATAATTTTAAAAGAAAGATTAGTCATTGAAGTTTTTTCTTCTGACGAAAAGTCAATAAAGGGGGGAGTTTTTGCAGATATAAATTGTAAATTAATTCCACAGAATACCTACTGTCTTTTTGAAGTAGCTATGAAGTTTCACCTAATCTCCTAAAAGCCTTTAAAACTTTGATTAAATAAGCAAGCCACTTCCATAGAAGTTTATGCTTGTTTCCACAGACAAAAAAAAACTTTCCTGTCTTAAAAGAAGAAAAACTTTTTAATGCCATTGTCTAAAACGTTGATTTGTCATTATAAAATCGTATATATTCCACCACTAAACACCGAAGGAATGTGAAAGGAAATAAAAAAACTTTGCATTGCTAATTCTAAGAAGACTTGAAGTTTTTGTCTTCCTCTGGGGTTCCGCAATACCAGCGGCCAACACCAACATCAAGAAGACAGAAATTTGCATCAATTATAAAGGAAGTATTTTGAAATATTTGCACAAAAAAAGCAAACACCACCGACAACAACAACTGTAAAAGCAGACAAAACAAATGAATTCTCATAAAAAAAAAAATAAATAAAATGAAATGAAATTAAACCATAAAGCAAAGTTGTCTATAGTGATGGGAGGGTGGTCCGATGTGGTTGTGCATGAAACTTCAAATAAAGTTTAAAAATAAAGTTCTTCTTCTTCGTCTTTGTGAATTAAGTCACACGGCAACGAGATGAATATTCACTCTGTGCTTGTGCGTCTGGTGCTTGACTTTAATAAACAGTATCCAGCTGCATTAAAGCAAAACGCCCACAACACCAGCAACAAAACAACAAAATACTACAAATTATAAACCACCTATAGTGACAGAGCCACAAAGAACAAACGAACCCAACGGACGAACGAACGGACGGACTGAACGCCGGAATGGAAGATTCCACCGGCCGCACCAAGTCAACAAGTGAAGTTCATGTTGAGCTTCAGGCGCTTGCAGGCAAATTCCGCATAGAATTCTATGCACAAACGTAAAAAATTATACCGCATTGCGAAGCAAAACAGCAACCAGAACACCAAGAGCCATGACAGCAGCCACACCAACACCACAGCCAAAAGCCAATAAGTTCAAAGCGCCCAAAAAACAAAAAGAAACCAACCAACACCAAATGCCAGTGGCAGTGGTGCAAATGCGATATGTAGAGAAGAGAAAATCCCCCAAATACACTAAAAATAGATAGAAAAAACAGAAATAAAGAAAACACATCATCGACAGCAGCAGGGAAGACGCCCACCGCTTGATTGAATCAATAAAGTCAGTGATACCGAACCGATGATGGTCGAATGGAGGAATGGCCCGATTGACTGACTAACTGAATGACGGACGAACGAAAGTTGGGATGGTTGGATCGGTCGGTGGGCGTTTGAGTATAAAGTGCGGGTGAACTGCATCGCCACCACCACAGCGGATAAATTGCTCGGTTGAGTTGTTCTTATTGATGAGTTGTGTTAAGTTGAGTTGCGTTGCGTAGCGTTGAGTTGAGCTGGCAACTTGTTCCACCAAAAACATGCCATGACGCGTGTTTACATTCCGTTGAGGGCGTTAATATTGAACTTGTGCTCTTTCGTGACATGCTGCATGCAGTAACAAACTGAATTTATTTAACCGGGAATAGTTAACTATTTACGGTCAGCTGCATTTTTCTGTATAGGCTTTGGGGTTGGCTTGCATTGCAAATAAAATTACTTAAATGTCCACTTTTCCGGTTGAATGCCATCAAAATGCCTCTGCCGTTATATGCCGAAATAGAAAGCTATCACGAAAGATTTCGCTCATAAAAAGCCATAATGTGTTAGGTCAAGTTAAATGAAACGTACCCCAACTGAACTTTAACACTCGCTATAAACAGAATATTTGCACACTTTAAAATTCACTACCATGTTCTTCACACGCTCCCAGCCACCACTCTTACTCCAAGTCGGAGCGTACTTTCGTCGGATTTTCATGTTGTCGGGTAATGGTGCAATTTACACGCTTTAAAGTGTAAGTAATTCAATGTTGGACCGCTTTTAATAGCTTTAAAATGGCACCTAACCTAGCAACCAGCACCAGCTTCAGACCACCAGCCATGTACAACACTCGGGTGGTAATGCCTTTGAGTAGAGAAATATGTGCATGTAGAAATAACTAAGATTTGTGTACGGTCTTGTGAGAAATTGGAATGACCTACACCCACAAGCGCTTCTCTTGGAATGGTTTATTTGTGTGAAGTCAAGGAAAGCATTGCAAAAAAAAATGTGTTCTTCTGAAATGTCACCAATTCTTTATGGAATGGTTACGGCTTTATTTCAATATGGAAATAACTTTAAAAAAATTATTTTGTTTGTATGACTAATTGACGTAACTGACTCGTCGACAGTATCACAAACAAACCAAGTAGACTTGAAGCCTCCTCTTTCAACAATCTAATCTAGTCATATGAGCAAAGATATATACATGGATATACCCCACTGGATCCCTATGGACTCCCCTTAGACCCCGTACCAACTGTAATTCTTTTTATACCTTTCTGAGAAAAAAATCGAAAATCCGACATGGTCTCACATATATATTGCGTATGTCTAGACAGACAAGCAATGGGCTTTGACAAAGGTTTAAATGAACAGTTTGAAATTATAGAAATTTGAAATATTTCCAGTCCAACACAAGTCTCTTTTTGCTGTGATTTTTTTATCCCTCATTCATGGGTTTTTTGTGACCATCCCATTTCGACCTACTCTTACACACTCACTGTAGGGTATACCCAAATTTCTGCTGGGTGTTGGGAAATCATAGTTTTCGAGATAGATTGTCTTTTCCGAGGCCTTTGCTTTGTTGTTTTTGCCCAACATTTTTGCTTTCAACGCATGTAAATTGAATTAATTCGGGAATGAATAAAAGATAATGCCAAGTCATTACAAAGGAAATTGAATTTGAAACTGATTTGAGACTGATTGTGAATTGCGTTAAGTGAAATAGTGTACGGTGGTGTGGTGTGGTGTGGTGTGGTGTGTACGGTGAAGAGCGTGCGACGTGAACACTATACGAATAGTGTTGGCTTTGTGCTTTGAGTTGGTTTGACTTGGAGTTACTTTGATTCGTTGCTGTCGTACTGAGAATGGGGTTGCCAGATGCTGTTGCCTGCCAACCAACCCCTCCCCGGCACCGACATCGACCGACACACGCCTGCTGACTAAGAATAATAAAAGCCATTGTTTTTGATGTCAATGTGTGAAACAGCTTTGATATTCGGAGTTCGCCTTTGACTCGAGCGTACATGTGCTTGTGTGTTTGTGTATGTGCGTTTGTTCTGTTTCACGTTAGTTCCACTAAAAGTGATTTAATTGCATTACTTAAGCGTACAGAAATTTTCGTCAAATGATTTGCTGTTAACTGAATCAGGCATATTAGTGTCGAGCTATTAAGGCTAATGGAATTGACACATTGAAAATGCGATCTCGGCAAAGGAAATGACATTAGTGTGTGTTGCGTTGCATTGGTGATTTCTAATGTACGCCAAAAGATTAAAGAAATCACACCGTCGAGCTATTAAAGTATCATTACAAATGAAATGAGAATAATTCAAAAATGTTGAAATTGATTTTAAGAAATTGATTGTGCCACTTTTTCGAGAATACATTAAGAGAAGTTAGTCATTGAGATGGCGTTAATAAAAATATATTCGTCAGACGCTCTACACCAAACATTTTTAAATCAACTTAGGAGACTCATAGCATCTCCAATCAATGCGGTTAATCTGATTTTTTTTATGATCCAATATTAATAAAATCCTATGACTAACTTGTGAAAATATATTTGAGTGAATGAATCCGTTAACTCCATTACGTCAAGATATACAATTGACTGCTCGATCGAAATACATGTGGCCTAATGATGAAGTATGCAACATAAGAGCAGAAAGTATCACAGCTCATAAAGTTCATGTCTGCCCCTTTCAGTTGCATACTTTGACGTGCCTAAGTCAACGGATTCTATATAAAATGACCTTAAATTGAGTAATCACAATTTTGTTGAAGATTATTTTATCAAACCTAGGAATTCTTTCCTTTGACCACCAATCCCAGTATGAAAACTTTTAACAAAATAACTTTTTTCCTGTTATACTTTTTCTTTTTATTATTATTTTCTTATGGAGAATCTTTCAACTGCATTGATACAAATTCCCAATTATTGACAGTTTAAGAGCGAGCATCTGCTTAGCATCCATGCACAAGGCAAAACGAGGCGCTCCGTATTATATAGAGCGAAAGAAAACCGAAAAGCACAAAAGCAGAAAGGAAAAGAAAAATTAAAGTATGAAAAATTCGAAGTGCAGCACTAATTAAAATGGCTGCAGGCGCTCCATAAATTATTGAAGGGTAAAAATCAACACCCGAATGCGTTAAACCAAGCCAATCGAGAGCATGGGGGGGGGGGGGGGGGCACACTCGCTGCCTCACACAACGTAAACAGGGTAAACAGTGTAAAGTGCAGCATGATGGGCAGCCCCACAGCCAGACAACATTACATGTACGGGCGGGCGGGTGCTTTGCAGCATTAAACCCTAACAAAAAAAATTACATAAAAGATGAGAGCAAATATTTGCTTTGCGTAAAGAGGAAATATGCGCTATCATCAAAGAAAAACAACAACCAAAATTATGACTCTAATGAATGAAGATGATGACGATGGAAGTAGTTAAGAAAAGGAATAAAAAAAAAACCCAAAAAAAAACAAGCACAGTGGATCAAATTATGTTAAAGTAAAATTCTTTGATGCCGAAGTTAATTAAAAATTATTACAAAAGAGATTATCGAAGCATTGAAATGTGTGGGGCGGGGTGTTGGTGTGTGACGAGGGAGAAGAAGCACTTCAAATTTACTTGATTGAATGACGGGCGTTGGTAATTCGTAATTCGATTTAGCTGACCTTTTTCCTTTTTCGACACTAATGCCAGTGGAAGAAGCGAAATTATATAACAAAATAAAAGCTTGCCATTTACACTACGATGGAGTAATTATTACACCATCCAACACAAATGAGCACAAAAGAAATTCTTCTTTTGCATAGTATACTTAATTAGAGCTGAAACAAATGCGATCAATTCGTTGAAGTTTGCCGCACGGTGTGATGGGCATAAGCGTGTGCGGAATATAATATTTTTTTTCTATTCATTATTCAAGTGTGTGGCAACTTATTTATCTGCTGACATTTAAATGTCAAATAGTTTTTGTTTTTTTTACCTATTTTTATAATTTATATAAAAAGTTCCATTAACAGTTTATGCCAATTTTACTTTACTTTAATACCAACCTTAGGTTAGTAAATGTTTAACAAAATTTAATATGCCAGAACGATTTTTCACATAATATCATTAAAAATAAAATAAAAAATACAAAAGAACCCACCGCCCGTGAGCACGGCTCATGCATTCGAAATGCAACTCATTTCCAGTGTCCATCATAGCTCTTAAATTTTAATGAATATACTGACTGACCTTTGCCAAACGACGACTGGTTCTCATAAGAATATAAAGTTTATCTGCTTCCACTTACGATATACTTTTTTGCTTCTTCTTCTTCATATACTTTTTAGTATCTTTGTGAGCTTGGAAATTCGAGACTCACATTACTAACTTTGCTATTTTTTCGTATGCAAAGTAGGTTACATGGGCATTAACTTGTCTGCTTCTTCTTCGGGCTCAAGTATCTTCTTTGTGTTGTGGATGCTGGATGTGCTAGTGGTGGTGGTGGGGGTGTTGGTGTTGGCGGTGGTGTATGCAACATCATCTGCATATGAACATGAAGATGAGACATGGCGCGTACCAAGTTTTTAACATTGTTACCTAGTAATATGTTGTTGTTGTCCCCTTCGTATAACTAAGTAAACGCAATTGTTACTTTGACTAAAACTTATTGTTAGTTTGCATCGTTAGAGATGCGGTCATGTTTAATGTTTCATTGTCGTATCTGCTCGTTCTTGTTCTTGTTCTCATTCTCGTTGCCTTTGTTGTTCTTGTTTTTTGTTAAAGTTGCTTCAACTTTTGTTAGCTCGTAAATGCAATCTGAATAATAAAATATTTTTTGTGTGTCTTTTTGGCAAACTTTAGGCGTTCATTTCGTACATAGTCGTCGCTGGTTGCTCTAATGTACTTCTTCGTCGTACTCTTGGTCTATTAACATTCGACATTTTTTTTTATGAGCTTTCTTAGAGATTTATTAGGTCCCATTTTCTACACATGCATACGAGCACATACTATCTATCGTCTGTATGCCAGTTTGTATTGTGTGGTTTTTCTTCGTTTGCTTTTAATTTGGCTGTCTTGGTCTTGTGGGAGTACATAGCTTGGGATCAAAGGTGGAATAAATGAGAAATTCAAAAGCTGTTCCATTTTTATGACAACAATTTTAATATATTTCTAATGGTAATTTCTGGCTTGAATTAATTTCGAATTGTTTGTTCGGACATTTTTGTGTACATACTTAGTATGGCTCTTCGTAGGAAAGCAGTTAATGTTAAAATAATACACAAAATCGGAAGAGATTTTACTATCGATTTAGTGAATTGGCTTGAGTAAAAATATGAATTTGTGCTTAGGAAAAGGTTTGTCAAAAATTGTCCATTAAATATAAACACATGAACACAAACAATGATGAAGGAAATAGTACCTTTTGCATATTTTCGTTTCTCTGATTCATTGTATTTTGTGCATCATTAATTGCATAAAATACAAATTTGACAAAAAAACTAGAGAGTGGACTATCTTCGGCTATACCGAAGCTGAAATACCCCCACACTGTAGGAAGAAGTACCTCGAACATAAAAAAATGTGGTCTCAAGACCCTATTTTGAGCCAATTATAGGTGGTTTTGGAGCCCGGTCCATGTCCAAAATCCATTTCTAAAAATTTCCAATCAAATCCACAAAAAAAAAAAATTGGTCTCTTGATCTCAGTATTCATCTGAAAAACATGTACCCAAAGTTTCAAGTCGATATCTCCAAAACTGCGATCGCTATCGTGCGGACGGACAGACGGACAGACGGTCAGACGGACAGACGGACAGACGGACAGACGGACAGACGGACGGACAGACAGACGGACATCGCTAAATCGACTCAGGAGGTGATGCTGATCAAGAATATATATACTTTTCCATACCGGACACGCCTCCTTATGGGCGTTACAAACGTTGTGACAAAGTGAGTATACCCTGCCACAGTGAGTGTGGGGGTATAAAAACCAAAATTCAGCTGCAGGTTGCACCCAAGAAAATTCAAATTACTCATACGCCATGTTAAACAAAATTTTTTAAATGGGTACAAAAATGTATATATTTTCGTACTGTATATCACAGTAATCAATAGGTAAAAGTAGCGTAATCCAAACCAAAGTTTTCCATAGTCTATCCGATACCTAATAGGTAAAAACTAGTACCTCGCTTTTTCACACAACATTTTTGAGGAATATTTAATTTAAAAAATGTAAAGCAAATTGCCTTAAATTTCAATTCTCACTTAAACCTATTCTTACAAATTAAAAAGACTTCAAAGTGAAAACCTCGGGAACACACATTTCCACAAAGCCCGCAAAAACCCCCAAGAAATGAAGAAATTTGATGTGACAATCTACGAAATCAACGCTACCAATTTCATGAAAAGTCCATAGCAGATGTTGGCTGTGCAACCGCAGTCACCACACGCAACAGTGACAGCGGCAGTAAGACTAATATTTACCCAAAAATTCTTGACGACGACCACGACGTACCATGACACCCAATATAATCGCGCGTCATCCTACGAAACCGCACCGCACCGCTGAGTGTTTGTCTAGCGTCGTGTGACTCACGCATTGGCAATTTGTCACACACAAAACCGAACTGAGAAAATGACGACGGCCATGGAATGTCTATGGAGAAACAACAAACAATGTATTAAATACGCGCATTAAGCACAATTTAACAATTCCAACAGTTCCGCACGCCACTCGGTGCGCTGCTACTTTGAATTGTTACTTTTCAAAGCGAGCAGTAAAAACGGAAGTTGTTTGTTTTCTCTTCTACTTCCTCAAATTCTTTATTCTTTTCATTTTTTCTTCTTCTTCATGGTTTTTCTTCTTTTTTTTTTTTTTTTCTTTTTTGAGAAATAAATTAATGCAATTTTATGCCTCTAACGGAAGCTGTAAGCGTATTTAGAAAGTTTTGAATTTCAAAAATTCCATATCCATCCACTGACAACGACACTGATGGCATGGAGAAACGACTTCGCGACGCCTCATTGTCAGTTCGGTAGCAGTGGTGCGGAGGCAGAGTCCAAAGTAGCCTTCATTCAGTTGCCACAATTAATGGCAGAAATGCAATTTTCCATTTTATATTTTCTTAGCTTGACTCATAAATTTATGTTTGTTTGCAGTCGTTTTTTTTCCTGTATTTGTATTTGTTCGTTGCCGTTTTTTTTTCACTGCATATTTCTTTTTGTTGCATTTTAGGTCAACAGACCGTAAAGCACATACATTGTACTTTCGACTATTTTCAATGCGTATTTCCATTCATTTCATTGTCGTATTTTTCATTTTGTGTGCGGCTTTTTTTTTTCTTCTTTAATTTAATTTTTTTTTTGTTGTAAATATTCCTCCAAAATTTATTTGGCTTCTTTTACTGCTGCAATTATTTGTTTTATTTTGGTTCATGTTTTTTCTTGGACATTCGCCATATTGCATATGGCCATATTTTTCAGCGTCGAAATAAATTTTTCCGTTCATTTGTCGAATTTGCCATAAGTAAAATGTTTTATCTTTTCGAAAAAAAAAAAAATTACATGCTTATATGTTTTTTATGCAAAAAAAAAGAATAAATATTAAAATGAAGATTATTTATGTAGCGAAAATGCCCATTTGAACAGTATTTTTTGGCGAATCGCTTCATGAGGGTTACACTTGAGAGGAAAATGTTTGGAAAGTCAAACAAAAAGTATCACAGTAAAATGTGTTTGGAAAGATTCATAAAAATATTTACTTTCTAATTCATTTTTATTTTAGAAAAACATTCTATATTTTAATTACACTAGTTTACACATTTAAAAAAATATAACAATTAGTCAATTTTTTTTATGTTGAATCCTGATTGAAAAGCTATCAAATTATTCCAAAAGTTGTAATTTGTCGAACAGTGTAGTTTCCGAGGTTTTCCCACATTGCATGAATCGTCTTGGAAGTGCAGTTATTAGAATATCTCTCAGCTAAACATAGCCTGAATGCATCTACGCGAATTACCTACGAACCCAACCCAGTGTTTTTCAATGTGGACATCATACTCTCGCAAGTGTGACAAGATTTTCCAAAAGAATAAAAATAATTTAAAAATTTCAATTCTCTCAACTACACATCAGGTCAAAAGGACAACTAAACTCACATCATTCCAAGGTGATCAATATTCTATGCTGGTATGTGTTGCCAAAATCCCAAAAATTATCAAATATTAAAATTGTCATTCCGAATTATTGGCACAAAAAAGACTTAGGAGGTACAGGGAAAAAAAAGAAAAGCAAATTCTTGGCAGTTAAGAAAATTTAAAATGGATTTTTATGAACTTCAAACACGTGCCAGTATGACCAGAGAGTCACACTATTTCACTGTTTCCAAAATGAATTGAAGTAAATTGTGATTTTAAGAGTTTTAGATCGGAATCAACATTTCCTTGAGGCAACAACAGCACCGGAAAACGCCATAAAATTGTTCATGAACTTTTGCACATAAAAAATGATTTATTACTTTTTTAGCTGTAAACAAAATATTGTCTCTTTCGTGAAGCATTTCATGGAAATTTCCTCAAAACTAGACTAAAATTGATCCACTCTTCACCATGGCAGTCCTACAGTTTTAAGCTTCAGCTTTAGTGCATTTGTGACATTTGAAAAAAAATCTAAAATAAAAATGCCAATTACGTCCATTTTATATGCGTGGCGCCGTGGCCACGCCAATTTCAATGCAAAAATGTACAAAAATTTAATTCATGGTCACTTCAGCAATAACACTCAAGCATCATTACAGATCTAAAGAAGAGAGAAGTAAAAAAAAAACTTTAAAAAAATACGGTCAAGAACAAGCACAAGAATAAGAAGAAAAATACATAAACAAATACACAAATACACAAATACAATACAACCTAGCCACCCACCAACTCACTCAAGCAGCCGTGCACTTCTTGATAAATCAAATTTCCTGGCTTTCATTTTTAGACGGCTGTGGCGGCTGTACACTTAACAAAATCCACTTTTTGCTGCTGCGATTTGGAAGAGTATTAAAAAAACGGAAATAGCATAGCAGTGCTAAACCGGAAGCACTAAGAACGTAAATGCTTTACGCAGAAAACTACTGCCTCTAAGGGTAATAGTAGTAGAAATAGTATTTGCCATTACCGTGGAAAATGGCAAGCGATTAAATACAAAATGGCGCAATAAAGCATGAATCGATCAACATCGATTTTGTGTGAAATGAGGGTAGCCTTTTTTAGAATTTTCTTTGCCATTTCGTTGGTTGAGTGAATGTACTCCTCCTACCTTTTTAGTAGGTACATCATTTATAGTGGAATAAGGAACATTTTCGAGTTTATTTACTAGAGAATTTCCCGTTTCATGTCTCACAATAATTAAAAATTTACAAAATTATTTCCTAATAAATTTAATTATTCAGATGGGCGTTCGCCATGAAATATTAATTTTCAACCAAATTTATAAACTTCCGAACTCCGCCTAATAAAGTCAATATGTGTATTTTTTGTTCGCTTTTATTTTAAAAGGTAACTCATTAAAAAGTACTTAAGTCCGAAGCCAAATAAAAGTAAAATTTACTCTTCGACAAAGTCTCGGTTGGCTACCGTTTGTCTTCAATTAATTTTACGCTCTCACACCTCTTTTCAGAATAAAAATGAAACAACAACAACAAAAAAACACCTTCTGAATAGCCTTTGTCCACTTTTGTCCCTTTTATTTTTTTGTTTGTTGGTCTGCCAGTGCATTTAAAAAGTAATTTCCGCTTCTTTTTGCTCGGCTGTTAAATGTAGTTGTTGTTGTTGTTGTCGAACATGGCGGCCAAGATATCCTGCGGCTATTTACAAGGTCAGCGTTAAATAAAAAATTTCATTTTGCCCCCTTCTTCGCACTCACACATCTGCACGGTGGTGTGAGGCCAACAAGGAAAAGAAGGAGTTTTTTTCTGTTGTTTGTCCATATATTTGCCTCAAGGCAATGCGTAAAATTGAAGTGAAAAAATGTGTATATAAAAATAACAAGAAGATCAAAATATAAATATATATATAGGATTTAAGGTAATAACTGCACCAACACCAAATGCCAAAATAGAGTTGCTTTAAAGGGGCGCAATTCAGTTTATGGCGCCCGAGGGTGGTCATTTGTATATGCCTGCGTGTTTGTATACTTCAGCCACTTGGTACCCTGCCCCTGCTGCCAGCCTACGTGGCGGCCTTCATCTGCTGTCTTAGTCTCGGTCTCTTATCTGCTCTCGCAGACAAATTACTTATTTTGTGTAAAAAATTACGAAAACGTGTTGACAGTTTCTTCTTACCTACTATTTCGCATTTTTGCCCCCCACCTACTATGCCACTTTCTTTTCTTTTACTCCTCCCGACTGCTCGTTCACACTTTGCTTTTGTTTCGCATTTCTGCCTCAACATGGCTTTTGCTTGGTCTCAAGCCAACCAAGGGGGCGTAGTGTGGATTCTGGTGAGGCATGATGTGTTTGTATTGGGTGTGTTAAGCATGTCCTTGAGCCACGAATTTATTGCTATTTTAAGCGAGTTTGTCGTTTTGCATTTTTTAAGCACAATATTATTTTCATTTTCATTGTTGTTTTTTCTTCTATTTTTCCTTTTGTCTCTTGTTCCCCTATTCAAAATCATTTTTCCTATTAAGAAAACATTCTATGGCAATTTTTTATTTTTTATAATTTTCGGCTCATAAATATTTTCATGACACTGATGTGTATTTCATATGATTTTCATAAATGGTGTGCAGAATAATTGAATTGAGGCGCAGGCACATATACATGCATACATATATTTCGCGAGAAAGCATGGGTAGGTTTTTCAATGACTTTTTGTGTAACTAAAGACTGTGCAATTTGATTAGCATTTAAATATGAGAAAATTTCAAATTCAAACATTTTATCTTGTCTGCCAGAGTATTTGACTTTGACTCAAAATATACAGAATGTTTGATGGTAAAACCGCCTAAATCCATAATTTCGTATGCAAACATTTATGGAAAGAATACAAGTGGAACAGGGACGAATTGGAATGGATAAAATATTTGAATGCAAGCGAATACATTTCTCATATTCTTGTTCTCCACTTTTGTAATTACGTTTCTTAAGAGCAAATCCGTTTTCTCGCTCAATTTACATTGGATTCACGTCAATTCTCCATTTTTTCATGTTAAATGGTAGCTCCATTTTAAAACGTTGCTCGCATTAGTATCAAATTTTATATGCTTCACTATCGGCCGATAATTGTAAACGAAAATTGGAGATTCGATGGTACTTTTTGCCACTTTTTTGGTACGGTGTGGAACGAAATGAAAGAGAAATGGAATAACGTACTCGTATGAGCAGCGAATGTTAGCTTCGGTAGGACCGCAAAATTTGAATTGCATACCGCCATAGATTTTTGGGATGGAATTCTCCTACTGATACTGTAATAATTTTAAAGATTAATGAAAGACCATCAGCCTAGCTGACATGTAGTTATAAATTAATAAAGAAAAAAAAAGAAAATAAAGTTAGAAAAAAAAACTGAAACTGTCAAGGCAAGGCAAGGCTAGGACAATGGTCAAGGAAAAAATAATGAAAAGCTGTTGCAAAAATAGAATCAACTC
This sequence comes from Heteromyza rotundicornis, assembly GCA_951394025.1. Classification (NCBI taxonomy): domain Eukaryota; kingdom Metazoa; phylum Arthropoda; class Insecta; order Diptera; family Heleomyzidae; genus Heteromyza; species Heteromyza rotundicornis. The sequence goes on along the minus strand of OX596013.1, from coordinate 50,138,560 downwards.
AAAATGTCAGAAGCAAATGCTGAATGCTAAGTTTTGTCTTCTTTTTTTTGTTAGTCCACCATATGTGAAAAAGATTAAATGAACTTCAGTGTCAACATATCAACAGGGATGCACGCATCAGTAGCAGCAGTCTCATGTCGTTGCTGCTGTTGCTGCTACAGCTGATGATGATGATGATGTTGATGAGGGCGGCGTTGATATGTGCCGACAGACAGACAGACCGACAGACTGAAAGAAAGACACTTCACTCCATAAAATCATTTGGTATTTAAACTTGTGCCTTCAGCCAAATGGATAAGGCTTGAAAATGCAAGTATTGGGAAAAATAATATAAAAATTTAATTTTTGATGGACCGAATGAAATTCCTGAAAAATTCATAAGAATCGGTTGTGAATATTTTGTACGAGCCGCCCAACTGGAATTGCTTTTATTACAACAACAGCAATAACAACAGCAACAAACAATAAATGCTAAGTGCCTCACACATACACTCACTCACTTACACATATGCTTGCCAATGTATTTGTATCTGCATTCTGATGTATCTCATGGAAGAAATCTTTCATTCCCATTCGTGTATTTTGCTTTTATTTTTTGGATTGTTTTTTTTTACAAATTCATTTGATTTTTTGTTGTTGGAATTCTTCATTGTTTTTGTTGCTGCTGCTGCTACTCCGGCTGTGCAAGTTCAACAACCCGCAAATGGGAATTGAAATCTGGAGGAGTCAGAAATGTTGGGGAACAAACGAACCAACGAACGAATGAGCGCAAAAAAAAAATTGGCATCAAACAGAAGAAGTTACTTTAGAGCTTCACACACACAACCACACACACAAACACACACACACATACAAACAGAGGGACTAATACACTGCGGCCCAAGTACTTCGCGCTGCTCCTCCGCTCGGTCGTTTCGCATTTCGTATATTGTATCTGCAGCGCTTTTCGAGTGCCATTCATGTGATTTTTGTGTTTTTTTTTGTTTGTTCTCCAATTTTTTACTTTTTTTTTGGGGTTTTTTTTCTTTGCTTTGCTACCATTTTTGCTTTTATTTTGGAGTATTTTCTTTATTTATCCACTTATTACATTTTTTTTTTTGTAAGCTTTTTTTACAATTTCTTGTTGCTGCTGTATTTTTGATTGTTATTGTTTGTGCGTTATTGTTGTTTTTTGTATTTGTATATATTTGTAATTATTATTGCTGGTTCGTTATTTGTTCAACTGGAATATTTTATTGCCAATTCTTCGGTGCTGTTTGATTGTGTACGAAATTCGCTAAAGCTCACAGAATGCTGGCCTTTATGAAATAATAAATAAACACTTTATTGTTTCATTCACATTGGCTTTTAAATGAAAACAATGCAACTCTTCGGTATACAAATTGGCCATTATTGGTCACAATACTTTCGTCTTAATAGTTGGTTGGACTTCACGTGACTGCTGATGGAGTTTTGTTGACAACTTCAGCCTTAACTTCATCGTTTAAGCTTCCGTTTTCTGAATGTTCTGTTAGTGAACATTTTATGAACCGACTTAAAATTGTTGACATAATCCGAGATTCCACAGATACAAATTTTTATCGATTTCTTCTAAAAAATACACCCAAATATTAGCAGTATTCACTGAACATGTACTGAAATGACAATTTTTTCATTGGGTGCATTCAGCAAAAATAACACTTCTACAACAATTCAGTAAAATTCAGCTGATATTCCTTCTCAGCATTCCTCACATGTTGAGATGGCAATTGGGCTACATTTTCTACACCCTTACCCCTACATACTTTAAATCCGCTGATTATATTTTTGATTGTATCAGTTCAGCAACGATAATTTGATAACATCAAGGAAAAAAACGCTTTTTAAAGTTTTTTGGTTGTCCGTGCCCCCCACAAGAGCAATTCTTTTTTGTAATGAATAATTTTGGTATTTTTCCAATATTTTTCTCGCTATGAAATGTATTTTTAATTTAAAAAAAATTCTTTATTACACCGTCCGACAGAATAAACCATCGGTCAGATTTTCTATATCAAATCGTTTAAGTTTTTTTAATTGCAAAATTGTGTGCAAAATATTACTCATACGCAGTGTATGTTTGTTCCATGCATTTAGATTCAAATATCATAAAAGAGTGAAGCTATTGCGAACGGAATTTCAGTCCACAATTAGGGGTTTCAATCACCCACCAGGAAGATTTATCCGATATCGATGAAACACAATGGTAGTAGCCTCATTTCTTTTTCAGCCAAGGATGTTTTGCGCATGTGTGATCCATACTGTTCATTGCAATTGGTCATATACCATTTTTTACCTGCAACCGATTGCTGAAGCCATTGTTATTGTACTTGGAAATATTTCCTACATTTGCAATTTTATTTGTACGAAACCAAATGCAAGGAAAACCTCGAAAATGACTTCGGGACTCTTGTATTCCCTGAACTCTTGTAAGATTTCCATTACATTTCATCTTTCGCTTCAGTAGATGAAAATACATTTTAGCAATTTAAGCAAATATTAATATGTAAGCCGAAATTTCCCCAGATGAATGAATCAAATTGTTCCATTCGGTCATTAAATACTCGTGGGACTAATGAGCCAACCTTGAACTTGTGTCTAGGTTCGCCGTTCAAAACTATTAATTCGCTTTCCTTTTTTCACAATCATTATTAAGTTGTTGTTGTTGTTGTTGTTTTTACTATAAAAATGTTTCCAGTCAACAGTAGCATCCCATACGAAATATTGCAGGGAACGAACCTCAGATAATCTTTATGATTCCCCAGAAATCCACTCAAAAAGCGAAGCAAACCGAACGCAATTCAATATGCATGACCATAAAGACTGGAAGAGCTCTCGTGCAGACACTGGCGTTGAATGGTTATGGTGGTGCTTTTACAAAATAAAGCCATTAGTGTGGCACCAACCTCAACAACAGATCGCCAATAAAATCCACATGTTGCCAACTAAATCATAAAATGAAAATAAAATTCCGCATCAATATCGAAAAAAAAGAACAGAAACCAAAACTGAAGCCCGCAAAAGTTTTCTAAAACCAGATGCCAATTCTATTGAGATAAATTTTACATATTATTTTGTAGATACGTGTGTGTTTTTGTGTGTTCGCCTGCCACAAACGTGTGGACAAAAACCCAACAAACACTAATAAAATTTTAGAACAGAAAACCAATCGATTGAACAGAAATCAACTCAAAACAGAAAACATTTTTGCAATACGTTTCTTTTAGTAATTAAATTAGAATAACAAATTTTCCAATTCGTTCAGAGCCGAAACGAAACCACTTTTCCAAGAATTGACTCAGACGAATTTCTTAATTAAGTTTGTCGGCGTCACACACAAGTGCGGTTTGAGCGTATTGAAATTTTTGTACAAGTTTCTAGTTTAAATAAATTTTAATTAACCGATAAGTAAGCTGTGAGCGGTCAAAATGTTGCACAATTTCCCCAATATTCCACAAAAATGCAACACACAAATGCTGAACGCCTTCACACAATGGAGGCAACAATGTTCATAGAATATTCCATTAATTCGTGATTTTTATTTATTTTTAATTTTGGCAAAATTTTGTTTTCCAAATACCAGCATTGAAATTGGCGTGAAAATGTGCAACAGAGCATTGCAAAATTTTCACAAACGATCAATAACCAATACGCGTATAGTTTATCAACAAAAATTCAGTACACATTCGTACATACGAGCAGAGTCAATTGAAGGTGGTAGTGTGTTGAGTGTGGATAGCTTCTGAGTAATTTCTGAATCATTTCGGTTGAAAGATTTCATGGAAAATTTAAGTATTTCACTGACTCTTGTTTATTTTTCTATTCAACTTTGTTATTGTGCCGTAATTAATCGGAAATTTTCTTCTCTTTTTTCTTGCAGGTAAGAATCAATCAACGACAAATGGTGTGCATACAAATGCGAAAATTTGATTTATTTTATTGTAAGTAGGAAATTTTGAAAGAAAAACATTTAATTTGGCGCATACCTACTTTGTTGGCTAAGCGTGAGAGACTGCTGAGTTAACTTGGCATTTAAAGTGTTTATGATACCACAATTTAATTTAATTTATTTCAGGAGTTACCCAATGCTTAGAGATTTAAATGGAAAATACTGGTCGAATTACAGGATGTTGCACACAACATAACAAGCAACTGTCACTTGTTTTCAAACTCAATTTCACCACATTTGACATGCCGAACCAAAAGGGTTTTTACCCTATACAGAAACTGACCCCACATTGACACACATTTGCCCCACCCCCCCACTTCTCGATTCTTCATGGCACTAAAAAAACAAAAACTTCAAAGAAAAAAAAAATCATTTCTCATCAAGGGTCAAATGCGAAACTTTCCAATCAAATTGAATTGTCAAAAGTGATACTATTTGCATTGAACTGAACCCACACGCACACAAGCTGGAGTACAAAACCAACAATTGACAGCCACTTTAAAACTTTCAGCTCCATCCAATCCAATTTCGGAGCGAATTCGCGAACATTTGCATTTCTTGTTTTAGTTTTTTCTTCGTTGTTTTTGGTTTTCACCCGAAAAAGTTTGACAACCGCAAATGCAGAACGTCAAAATGCATACTACATTTTGACATTTGGTGAAAATTGCAAGCTACGCTTGATTTCAATTTGAATCTGATGGCAACGATCAATGTACAGCCATTCATCGAAATTGTTTTCCCACACCGTGGCCCCCTCCAGCGAGAACATTTGGCGCCTGAAAAGCTTCGCCACATGCAAAATAGTTTTAATTTGAAAATCCCAATGCGAGAACATTGTCGCTTTTTTCAATTTGGTAATTCAACATGGCGATTTGCGACAAATTGGTAGGCGGCAGATTATTATTTTATACTGTAAATTAAAGGCCTTCCCACAAGGGGAGCTGATAATTCCATTAGCCCTCGAGCACACTTAAATTTTCTACCTAACCTAACTTTCGTGTTGGATTTTTGGTCCGAAAACTATTTTAGCTGCACCATATAGCTGTCGAGGCCAAGTATCGAATATCGAGATGTGCAATTGCATCCCTGGTAGTGTTGGCATAGCCGGTTTCGGGTTAATTGAAAAAAATCTTCTGGGTTATTTGAAAAACCATCGGGAACGAAATGGAAATGGACCGGAACAAAATGTAAATGGAACACATGTATTTAGAAATGAAACAGGAATGATGTGGAAAGGAAATCTGTCCAAATATCGAAAAATTATCATAAAACTATCGTAAAATTATCGAAATTTTTTTTTTAAATATTGGAAAATTTATCAAAGAATGTATGTGTTTTAGGGTATTTTTACCTCAGTCTGGCCTCAGTTGTTTTTATTTTATTAGTTTAAAATTAAAAGCTGCCACCTGATTAGCATAGTTTTGTGGATAACAAAAGAGCAGAGAAGATGCATATCCAATTCAAGTGCAATTTTATTTATATAAAAGCCAGAACAACCACTTACAGGACACTTAAATGACATTTTGCAATAAAAGTGATTCCTTAACGTTTTTGAAGTAATCAAGCAGAAGAATGCAATTCCTTCAATCTCTGAAATTATTTCATTTTGTGGTAATTAGCAACGCTTTTTAATTCAACGAGCGAACATTAAAATTTTTTTTTCTTTTAATTTTCAATTGCAAGCTTTTCTCTTCACTTGTTTGTCAACTTGTTTCGACGACCGTTGGGCTCACTCCACGCGGCCATACCATAATTTACCATGCCATGTGCCACGCCACTTCATTTTACTTCACTCCATGCCATGCGGCCGTCGTACTGTATCGTATCGTATCGTATATTGTACCCCACCTCAAAATTGCCTTTTGATGTCTTTGTCAATTCGCTTGCGAAACATTTGACATTTCGCTGGGTGTGGCGGCAGCGTTTCCACTGTGTTCTGTTTCGCTATGGCCAAATGCAATCGTTTATTATTTTGTTGTTGGTGCATTTTTGGTAGTTTTTTTTCATGTTACGGCACTTGTTCTACGAATTGGGGTATTGCCCATTCTCTTTTCCTTTCCAAAAAATATACATTTCATGCATTTAGTCGTTTAGCTTGGAGTAATGATGCATGTTCTTGCGATTAATGCAGCAGAAGTAAAGGAAAATTGATTTCATACGTTTTCATATTTGTATTGCACACAGGTGAACCGAAATGCATTGAAATCTTTTTAGTTTAGTTATTATTTTTTCTATTCACAAATTAAGTGTCAATGCAATGAAAAATACTTCAAATGCCCATGAGAAGAGGAGAGCTGTTCAGGTAGATCATTGAGACTACTTATACTCTGTATGCACTGAGCTGTTGTGACTCAGCTTACCTTAGATGTGCAGGGGAATCCCCTTAAGCCCACTTCGTTGAATCTTGTGAAATAATCTATTCCAATTCTATTTGAATAAGGAATTGAAAGATTTTTTAAAACTGGTGTGAGCTCATTCTGCACACACCCTGCACGTTGGAGTATATGCCTTATGATGTCATTTGTATCTTTGTGCGGAGATCTAGATCCGACTACCAGGGCTTTGTGTCTGAGTAGCTAAGAAAACCCGCGCACATGTTTCTTTTTTCTCTTAACAATAATATTATTTAAAACCATTTGACATTCTAAAGACAATCTTGGACTTGTGTGCACTGTGAACCTCTGCAACCCCTTGTATTATTATTTTCTTTTTAATATAAATTCCACTTGAATTACGCCGTCTGCTGCTTTTCAATTTCTCTTTTTGCTTCCGTAATTCTTTGATGACTCATGGCAACGCATACAGCTGGTAGACAGACGGTAACTGCTCCTAAATAGTCCCCCGCCCTGCGTTATTCTTTTAAGACGCAAGCAAGGTGCGACTCTGCTGAGCAGCAATTAACGCTAATTATGAAATTTCATAAAATTTCAAATAAGAAGAAATAGAAAGAAACGGAAAGAAAAGAAAAGAAAAGACAAGAAACTAAAGGAAAGAAACGCACAAAAAGGCAAGGCAAACGCAGTCAAATTTGCATTTCACCTTGTTTTCGTTGCAAATTTGCATATATTTTGCTAAAAAAATCCAAATTAAAATGGCAGAAAAAAATAAGAAAAATAAACTTAAAAAGAATTTTGCATAATTATAATTGCAGAAAGCGCAAAAGCCAAGAGACACTTTAGTTTCATTAAGTGTAAGAGATGCAATCCATTGAGCGGCATTGAAATGAGAAAAGATTATTTCATTTCATTGTTTTTGTTATTATAAACGACAATCTGCTAAAGCATATGTGTATGAGCGTATTAAAATGTATTTTCTGTCCCATAAATAAATTTTCATTTTATATTTATCGCCTACGCCCCCCATTGGTTTTTGTTGTGATATTAAAATTATCATAAAAATGCTATAATTTTTGAATATATTCTAATGAAATGGCTTTTGGCGTGATCTATCTTGACTTTGAATGGGCTTTTTTTTGTAACCTTTCATTGCCTAAGCAGCTAGCAATTAGTAATAAGTGACGCATCATACGATCGAAGTGGACTGTGTCTTCAGTATGAAATCATTTGTTGGGAAAAATTGTAGCATTATTTGCGGAAAATTTTAGTAGAATAGAAATAATTAAGAAAATTTAGAATTAAAAGCTTCAGAAAGATTATATTGATTGGATCACTGAGGAGTAAATGGATACGAACGATTGAAAAAATGTAGCTATGCAACTTGAGGAATTAACAAACATTATACTTAATAGCAATAGCAGCGGCCACCAAATTTACTTAATATTTCTTAGTATTATTTGACTAAATTTAATTTTCGGACTAATTTAAAAAAATACTAAAATAAAAACCAAAAAAAAATGCATTAAATTCGAATCCAGACAGTAATACATTCGGCATGTTCGGAGTGGACACTGAAATGGTTTAAATATGTCTGGCTGTTTTCACCATTTCTACTTAAATATTGATTTAAATGTGTTTTTTTTGCGGTTTTATTTTATGCCCAGTAAAATTTAAATATTTGGCACGACTTTGAGCGGTGTCAGCTGCGTTCGATTCCCCGACTCTGATGTGATCCGTTCGGTTTGTGTGAAAGTCTTAGAGACTCAGAAGTCTTAAATGCATATAAGCATATGAAAAATACATATTTACTCCACATGAAGGCATATAAATACAAATATTTGAAATTGGCTAAATGCATCTGAGTCATGCCAAGAATTTGCGATATTCGCGCTATAAACAAGAATACGAACCAAACTCGTTGGACAAGTTCGCATTATTTTTTTCTTCTTTTCTACTTTGAGGCTAACCGGCGATTAAGTTTAAACCGCAATTCGGTTGGAAACTAATTTATTCTTTTGTTCGAATCGAAAAAAAAGGTGCGACACCACACATAGTTAAAGCCTAAAAGATCCGCTTTGACACTGAAAGAAATGCGGATTAGCGGAGTTTGCTCAGATCAATGTTGACAGTCGTACGTTTTGCAATAACACATGTTGAATGTAGGCTAGAAATCTGGGGAAATATTTATTTTTTAAATTTGTTTAATTATTTTTAGGGATTTTAAATCTCGAATCTTAATTAAGAAAATTTTAGACTTTAATTTCATATTTTACTATGCATTTTTTTTTGTGTCTATAATTCCGCTTTCTCCCTTACAACCTTAACTGCACTTTTTCCACTCACTGTGCGTGTGATAGTTTTTTCTTTTAGTTTGTTTTTGTTCATGCACGTAAATGTGACTTTGACTAACATCTGGCAGCATTGTTCAGAGCACGTAATATGATAAATATGAGCAGAGAATGTGAATGAATTAATTTACAACAAAAGCCCAGCAAAAACAACAACAACAACCGCAACGTATTCAAGAGCTTAAGTCAACACAAAACGCAACGGAGGATGTGAGTCATATTGGATCTGTTTAATTTGAGTCGTTCTTGCTGTGCTGTTGTTACTGTTGTTGTTGTTGTTGTTTATTAGTTCATTCATTTAATTTTATATCTCATTCCAATGTGCGTTAAATTCCACACAGAGCTGACAAATACACATCTTAATCTCCGCCTTGCAACCATCCACGTAATATATACTATCACCCCCCCTTACATCCCACCCTCATCCTCATCTCAACTATGAATTACGTTATGCGATTCATTAAGAACTTGAGATTCTTTTGTTGATTCTCGCTAATAGTTGTGCAAATACAATTTAAATGCAATTAAGTTGTGGTTTTCATTCTCATTTTTACGATAGTTGCTTTTGTAGCATTTCACTCTGTCACAAATTGTTTACTTGGCATCGTTGGCGTTGAAATTATGATTATGCTCGTTAACACTAAAACATTTGATGTGAAGCAATTCCAACTATGCGCAGATAGCAAATTAAATTAGCTGCTAGTTGAAGTCCAGCTGATCTGATGGGAAATTTTTGATTATAAAATAAAAAAAAACGAAGAACTTTTTAATGTTTCACCGATTTTATGTTCTTCTGCCTGTCATATGTTGGGGATATAAAATTTTATTATTTCAACTATTTCCTTGATCATCTTGCTGAAAGCATTAAAATGATTCCTCGGTTTCCATTTGGGTGGTCATAAATATTACTTTTAGCTTACGCTCCATAACATTTTAATAAAAATGGTTGAGGCTTTTTAGCATCTTCAGACATTTTATGATAAAATTAGTTTTAAAATTTATGTTGTTATAGTAATAAGTTAAATTACACAGACCGTCATCACTATGTATTACATTTTTAGTATACACATAAATAGGCCATTCACGTCATATTTTTTGCCAATGTAAAATTAGTAGGTTACATCATTTCCGATGATGTAAATCTTTAAATGTTGTACTTAGACAGTACTTATTACTATACAATTTTTGAAAGACAATTAAATAAAAATAAATAAAAATTAGTTAGCTAACCGTTTTTGATTAAAACCACAAGAAAAAGTTATAGCAAAAAGACGAAAATGTTTTTTGAGATTACTTTTTAATTTTGTGGACTCAATTAAAAAATGGAGTTATCCGATATAACATTTTAGTTTGAGGTCCACCAATGCGAACATTTTTCTGGGTTCTTCACTCTTAATTAATTGTGACGTTGTTGCACTACTGAGCGTATGAGTAATAGAATATTAAAAAAAAAGATCCTCACCAAATAACATTTGGTAAAAAATTACAGAAAAATCTAAATTATTTTTATATTTTATTCCCTTTAAACAACTTAACTTTCATTATGTCTACATCTGAACTAAATATTCCAACAATTACCCATACATTCCTTACAAAATCGCTAATTTCTATTTTCTCTCTTCGTTCCAGGTATGTAAATCGAATTAAGACCAAAGAAATGCAAAGAACGCCAATTTGTTTGTATGGGTATGGAAATATATTTTAATTTAGTCGCTTTCAAATTAACGCCAAAGCAGGTCCGCCACTCGCACTCGCTCTCGTACACTTCAATTACCGCTAGTAATGCTGAAAATGCAGTTAGCGATTCCAAGCAGTTACACATAGCCGCACGCAGTCAGTGCGGGCACCGCACGTACTGCAAAAATGCAAAGCGACGAAAAATGTTTTGGCATTTTCAGCGCCGCCGCACGAAATCGAAAGAAAAACCACAACGCAGCGCAAAGCTGTAGAGGGAAAAGCGATTTTAGACATGAGCGCAAGAAACCACTTTACAGTCATTATTCAAAACTAAAAAAAAAACCTGAAAAAAAAACAAAAAAAAATAATAATACAATATGAATGTGTACATACATGTTACAAGTGGTACAATTGAGCCGGACAAAAAATCCACAACAAACTGAAAATGAAGTAACTGCAAAATGTATCTATTAGATACGAAATGCGGTTAACTGCGTTTTAACTGCCACTCGCTGCTCGTTGCGACGAATGCAGAACGCACAAACCGTTAGTTTTGCATGACAGCAACCACAACAAGCCGTAAAAATGAAGTGAAATACAAACAGACAAAGCGAGTCTAAACAGACTAACGAATAGAATGAAGAAAAAGCCAACGCAAGGCAAAAATATTTAGGTCAGTAGCTAAGTAAAAAAAAAAAAGCAACGCAAACCAACTTAACGCCAAAGATACGAAATGCCAACTTTCGCATTGAAAATGTATCTGGCGGATACAACAACAACTACAACAAGCCATCGAACGTATCAACGTATGCGTGTGCTGATGGATAAATGTGCACTTTAAATGTACACTTTTTGTCCGAGGTAGTTGAAGAATTCGCAAATAATGTACTTATAGAAAAAGTGCGAAGGGAAATTAAGAGGATAGTAGAAAGTTTGGAAAATAAAATTTAATGATCACATCAAATAGTAGCAAAAAAAGGAAGTACCTACACTGCTTTTTTTCTACTACATTTTCTACTTAGTACTTTTTTTAAAGTTTTTGGTATGGTAGTAGAAAAATATGTGTACCTTTTAAAATATAATAAGTGAAGAAAATTTTATATTAAACTCACGGCTTCACTTGGCGACCACCGATATCCCTTACATTTTCACAGGCATTCCTCTGTCCATTCACTATCCAACACCAAATCCAAACTATCACCGATATCCCTTGAATAGAGACCGAGTTGTAGTCCTCTAAAAATTTGGGAGTTGGCGGACTGTAAATTTTCACATTCATCGCTCAGCTCATTCATTGCCCAATAACAAATCCAAATTTTCACCGAATGCCTTAAATAGGGCCTGAGTTATAGAGTTTTAAAAATTTGGGGAGTGGCATTGGGACCTTAAATTTTCATAATCTACTTTCTGCCAATATAAAAAAAATCGTTGAAATTTTTCAAATGTTTTTTTTTCATTCAAGTTACGAAATTGAATTGTGTTATGCGTTTTAGTAAAACTTTAATAGGGCAACACCTTTTGTCCCTCCCATATAATGCTGCAAGATTCACATTCATAAAACTGTTGCCTGTTAACCTCTTGACGCGCAATTAGCAGGCAATAATAAATTTAATCGCTTGTGATTAACGTTGCCGTTGTCGTTGTTGTTGTCATTTACATTCTTACATTTTCAACATTTCAAAACAATCAAAAAAACCCAAAATTGCAAAGGTTGTGTTGAAAATTTCATTGAATGTGTAGTATTTTTCGTTAAAGTTTTTTTTTATTTATTATTAAATGTAAAGTGTAAAGTGTAAAGGTCAAAGCATTTGATTTAATATGCACTTGTTTGCCTGGCTGCCTGTCTACACTTGCGGTTTTTGAAAAGGTTAAAATTGCTACCTCCAACCGAGCTGCAAATGAATTATGCATCAATGCTAAAATGTGTGTTGCATGCAAACTAAACCTAAGCTACTGTTCAATTAATTGTATTTCATTAAATTTAATATACAAATTTGTTTGTGGTTTTGTTTCTAGGTATTCCAAATGAATGAAATCTTCAATGAAATTTACTTAGAAAATGAAATTGACTTAAAAATGAAAATATTCACCAAAGATGCACCTATTAACGCGAGAGAGATCTTCTATTGTAAATTGTCTTTTTGTTTTTATTGTTTTTATTATTTGAAAGTCTTGAAGTTGAAGTATTGCCTAAGCCCACAGTACATAGAGCTCATTGACAGCGCCGCAGTGTCGTGCAACTTTCAAATTTAAAAAAAAAAAACAGAGAAAAAACCCAGCAATAAAAATGTAGAAATTTAATTTCGTTTTCGTTATGTGCAGGCAACAATATCCGCTTTGGTAAAAGCGAATATCAGCAACAACCACAATTAAAATTAAAAGTTTCCAATGCAGGCTTGTGCTGGTGTCACACTTCAAAACGAAAGTAGACAAAAACTGATAATGCCAACACTAAAATAAGTGAAATTATAATTCGAAATAATGAAACGTTAGCCAACGAATTTGTCATTACAAAATCCCCTTAAATAAAATATTTGCTACACATCAAATTTAAATGCACTTTTATTGCGGAGCTAGGCAACTTTAATGAAATTACATCATTGCCATGCATGTTTCCTAATTGATTGGTGTAGCTTTGCTGACGAATCTGTCAAGAGGCAGGCAAAATTGAATACAAAATGTATTAATGAATTCATCAATGCTCTCAGAAATAAACTTTCCCTTAAACTATTACCCTGTTGAGCCAAGAACAAATATTTTTTTTATTCCATTTCTTTCAGTGCATTTCGTCACTTACACATTTTACTGTTGTTGTTGGTGGGGGGTTTTGTTTCTCTTTTTTATTATAAAATAAAGTCAAATTCATTGAGAAAATGTTCAAAGTCACGCCATCGCCATGTCAAATCTGAGCATGCAAACCAATTGTTTTTATTATTTTTTTAATGAAATTTTTGTATATCCGAGCAACTTGAAAGATACTCAAGCTTAAAGTTTCCCACGCAACGCAATCTCAATTGCGCCGATACAATCGCCAAGTTGAAATGAAAAATGAACTAAAGAAAAGATTTTGTCGTTATCTACCTCACCAAGCCGTAGAGGAGTCCAGTGACTTTTTGTATTGTTGTTGCTTGCTGTGTGTTGGAATACAAAACAAATTGAAATTTGTTTATCTTCGGACAATGTCAGTCACTCTCAGTTACTTGCCCATTCATTCATTCAGTCAGTCACTCGTTCATTCATTCTCACTCACTAACTTGAGTTCCACCAAATGTTAATTGCACCCAAATTGGGCATGAAGATGCAATTGACAAAATGTAAAATGAAAAGAAAAAGTAACGAAAAGAAAAGAAGAGCAAAAAGATGTTGTCAGCTTTTTTGTCCTTTGTGTTGATTGCACAAATGCGATTTTACTTGTCAAGATACTGTTGGCACCACTGGCACAGCAAGTGCAGGTTGAGTTGAGCTGACTTAATTTATTTATTTATTTGCATATCCATGCAACATCTCGCATTCTTTTCTTCTCTTTAATTTAATTTATTTATTTATTTTACTTTTTTTTTTGTATTTTTTTTTGTTGAAAATAGTTGCTTTCTCACTATATTTGAGTTTTTCGGTTTGTATTGGTTTACATTTTATTTTGTTTATTTTTTATTTACTCTTTAATGTCTTGTATTTCGAAATGTTTATTTAACAGATATTTCATTGCTTGTGCAAATATTTAAAGGCTAATTTAAAAGCTAATTTTGCAGTAGGGGGAAAGTGTTTGCTGCTTTTAAGCAGCATTTCACCTAAAGTACACAAGAAGATTCACATGCAAATGGTATATCAAAGATGTAGGGGAAGATGGGGTATCGTGGGACACATTTTGATCTGGCTTCGAAGAAATTCCTGAACAGTTTGATAAAATTTGTGTGCGATTCACTAAACTTCTCGTTTTTAAATTTATTAGAAAAAGTTGGGGTAAAGTGGAAAATTTTCAATTAAATGTGATGCACCTTTAAGCAACACTTGACAGATGTTTGGTTTTCTAAATATGAACAAACATGTTCACAAATTGGAATTTCCCACATTGCACCATGTTCCGTATAACACCAATTTCCTCTACAAAATTCACATTCACAACTTCTTTCTTCGGGCTAGCTTTCATCTACGAAATTTTTCAAAGACATTTGCATAGCTTTAGTTTGGTATGTTATGAAATTGAATTTCATATGACATTGACTTTTCATTGGCTTTTCACGAAATTTTCTATTCAAATCGCTCAGTATTATCAATAAGCTGAACACAAGCGCCAACTGCAAGTAATAATGTAGAGAAAAAAATACAACTCCAATTCTAACGAATGAATATATTAAATTTGAGACCATGCTCGTGGCAAACAGTTTACATTTACAGCAAACTGAAGTCGAAGCGAAAAACCTTTCACCAACTGAAAGCGTATGCATTTGAATTGATTGAAACTATTATTCCTCTGCATACAATTTCATTCTCTGCAAACGATAAGAACTAACGTATTATTTTTAAAATATAACCAAATTTCTATTCTCAGTAACAACAATTATTTTGCGACAACCGAGATTTGGCTTCAACCAGTTTTTATACCATAAAATTAAATTTTTCATCATTTGTCACACATTAAATACTCTCCACTTGTTAATAACCCAAAGGCTGGCAAATATTTATATAAAAATTTGCATACCAAAATGAATCGTAAAATAAAATAAAATAAATGCATTGCCGAAAACAAACCCCAAATAAAGAGTTCAATAAATCTCAATTAACTTGCAAATATTTAAATTGTAAAACTTTTGCGTATTACTGGAAAAAAAGAACGTCGACATTAAAAATTAACATAAAATCATAAAAAAATATATTTAAAAATATGAAAGTGTGTCCAGAGTTCAACGAACGCTGTAACAAAACGACAAGAAAAAAAACGCAAACAAAATAAAAAGCAAATACGTACCAAAAAAAACCAAAAAAAGGTAAAAAATAACACAGCCGAAAGCAAAACAACTGCTGAGGTAGTTAATAAAAAAAAGGTGTAAAAGTGCAAAATTGCATGAAAAGCCTTTAACCAAAATAGCATGGTAGTGTGGAAAAAACAAAATAAAAAAGCAAACAACGAATCATCAAAATATATGGAAAATCCAAAGGTAAATAACACGGCCACCGTCAACCGAATCGGGGATTTTAATGCATACCAAAAGTGAATTTAATTTTAATAGTGTGAAAAAAAGTAATATTAATAACTAATATTGTTTTTTATTAAATTGAGAATGGATTGCTGTGGTTTGTGTATTTGGTTTTTTGTCGAAAATTCCCTGGATTTACATTTTTTTTTTCACAAATTCCATTTAATAATTGAGAGATTTCATAAATAAATACACTTCGACATGCGAAAGTTTATTTGATTTGCGAATGTGCGTATTTTTCTCAAATTAACACAATGGTTTTCTAGGTCAATTAACAAAATATTGTTTGGGCCACAAAGGAACTCCCAAAATTGGCAAATAAAAAAAAATAGGTGTGTCCACTTCCCACTTCCAATCACACTTCTGTTTATTCTGTTTGGTTGACATCCTCATCAGAAAACCAAAAAAAAAAAACCCAAAAACAAACTACCCATGCGCAGTCATTAAACATAAAATTTACATTAATATTGACAGTTGTCAGTTGGCAGTTAAGCTGTCAAACCATAAGAGTCGAGTTGTATTTGACAGCTGTGTTGCATACACTCATATTTTATGAGTGTTTTGTTATTGGTTATTTTTTTTTAGATTTCGTGGCTCTTTTAATGTTCCTATGAAATAAATTATAATCGCTTATTGACAGTTGCAAATTTGTAATTATGCTCGTAAAAGTCCAAAAAAAGAATAAAAGTTGACAACACTTCACATAGTAAATTGTTGTGTTTTTGCATTGCAAATTTGTTTTTTTTTTTGTTCCAAAGTTTTTATTGTCAAGTGTCATTAACTTTTCGAGTTTGAAATCTTTGGCGCCAGCTTTATACTTAATGAATAGTTGTCATAAGTGTATAGACAGAGAACTCACCGCCGTTCGGATGACGTTACATCAAAGATGCAAAAAAAAAGTGAGTGGTTAGCAGTTTTTAAGAGTTGTGCTGTTATTGAAGACTGGATGTTATTTTGATATAATTGCACATAAATCTTTATGACGAATGAATCCATCTTCAAATTCATTTTTGATAAACATAATCATAAAGATTTCTGCTAAAGATCTTTTTTGGAATACTAAGCAAAAAAAATCAAAATAATCTTATGAGCATGTTCACATTAACCTAAAAAGTCGTCTCTGCTTGAAGTTGGTTTTTTTCAGGCTAAAGTGAACAGGTTCTATTGACCAGTCCACGCAATTCTAAGATACTTTTGGAGTTTATGCAGTTCATTTAGTTATTTTCACTCTCTATTCCCTCAAGGGATCGGTTGGCCAACCAAATCTTAAGTTAGGTTAAGGTGTCAGCCGGTACACCCATTGTGATACCACAGAATCAGCATAACTTACTCCTACTTGCCAAACAGCAGATGCTCAACTGTGTTCTCTTCTTCATCGTCCCTGCAGTTCCTGCAAAAGTCTTAAGCGAAGAAACAAAGACTTGGTGTCCGATCAACCAGTGACCAGTGTTGGTCCTAGATAACGAGATAACCCTTTTCGAATACTTCCAGAAGATTTTCTGTTTTATTGAAGGATCCGACTTGTCGGCTTAATGTCAACTGGAGGAGCTCTTGATTTTTTTCAGTTTGAACGAAAGGAAAGTGCGTGTCCTTCAACAACAAACATGAATGTTTTGCCGTATGATTTTTTAACATTATTTCCACACCTAAAAAAAATTTAACAATTACTTAATACGTTTTTGTACTTCAATTTCCAATTAGGAATGCACAAGCGTTACATTTTTTTCTAATATAAATCAAAGTCGCCGCCATAGACGCCAACAACAACTGCACGAAAACAAAAGTAATTAATTTTTATGAAAAATGTGGCAACAAATAAGCCAACAAAAAAACATTTAAACCAAAAACAGAAACAACAACTGAGAAGCTGCAGCGGAAAAAAGCCAAAAAGGCTAACAGACAGACATTTGCGGTTTCATAATAAATTCTTCTCATTGCGAAGAAGAATTACAAAAGCAATTAAATGGGCAAAAAAAAAAACTAAATAAAATTCAATGAATTTCGCAAAAACCTCGAAACGACAATTACAATTAGGTGGCAACCATTCACCACTCGCAACGTCGTTCGTCGTCTTCGCAGGCCGAATTGGGTAAATAATTTATGAATGCCATTTTTACTAATGCACTGCGCCATTTGTAAGATTTATACGCGGCAATGCGACGAACCGAAGGCAGTGAAGATGTTCAATGGGCGTTGGTGTTGGCCGAAAAGGTTGGAGCAGGGCGGGCGGGAGGTCGTCTGTTGTCTGCTGCGGCAATCATTCGAAAGTGATAGATACACATACACACACACACACACACACATTCTATCTGAAATAATTTCCCCAACACATACGCACTTAACGAGTGAATGCCCGACTGGCTTAATCGGTAGACTAACAATAAAAAAAAAACCGCAACAACATCAACTAAATTGCTTACGATACGTCTCGGGCATCGCCTTCGTTGTCGGGTGTTACCGTTATATTTAGTGTCTCTGACGGCTTGTGATTATTAGTAAAATATACTTGGTCCAATTTCTACCTGTCACGTTCAACGGTGTGAGTGAGTGAGTGAATTGCCGACTGTGTGCGTGTACTTGCGCCAAAGTGAATTTAGGTCAAGCTCATGCCGCACTCCCGGCTGTCTGTCCGTCTGTCCGTCCGTATGTCTGTCAAGTGTACGGGCGCGTTTTGTAATTGTGTGGGGGCGACCAAGGCAGTGTGGTAACAGAGCGGTGCTCTTGTGGTGGATTGTGATGGACCCGCATTTTCGCCACTTCATCTTGGCAAATGATTTTTAGGGCAGCAAAATGGCTTTGGCTAAAAATGAGTTAATTAATCAAGCTTAAATGTAATTTGGGCCGCACCACCGGGCGGCCAGTCGAAATGAATTTGCAAAATTGTTTCTTTCAATGAACGTAGTGATTGGGTGATTAATCATTTTAGCACTTCAATTCATTTGTGTTCATTAATTTAAATAACTAAAATACTATAAATTATAAAAAAAAAATCAAAACAAAAACAATTTGAATTTGCTAAATGGTATTAATTAAAGAAATAACGGAAATAGAATAACAATTGCAAACGAGGTGTGTGCTATATTTCCGAAGTGATTGATTTAAAAGAAATCCACTAGAATTTTAAGGTCGAAAGTCGGTTAGAATCGCCTAGCGTTTACTGTACTACTCTGAAAACCAGCGATTGTCTCAAGTAGCCACACGAAAGGTTCTAACATGAAATGGTTATACCGTCCGACCAGATTTTAAGGATCATTTCGTTTTATTAAACTGTCAAGCGGTCTGTCAGTGGCCTTTTAACGCCTCATAAGTGCTAATTTCGCACGTTCTGCGATGAGTGACAGCGCCATGATTTGACCAAAGTACAATGGCCAAAATGGCAAAGTCTATGGATTTCGTCACTCTGTTGTTATTGTTGTTATGTTTTTTTTTTGTTGGCAATTTCGTTTCGGCTTGCTGCGTCCATTTAGGCCTTCACAAATGAGATGCCACTGAGAAAAACAATATAATAATTGTAATTATTTTCGTTGTGGTTTTTCTGTATAGTTTTTTTTTTGCACACTCATGTCGTGATTTGCTTGTTGTTCAAATTCAAATTGCATGGCATTATTTAGTTTTGAAGAGTGTTTTTTTTTCGGTTGATTTCTATCGTTGCCTCGTACAAATAATCGCAGGAACGTGATGTTATTTCGCAAACAGGCGATTTGGTGCGAAAATTGAACATTTAATGAAAATAATAAAAATAAAAATGCGTTTGGCGCACATTTCTCGCCACAACAGGGTGTTTGGTGAAATTCGTAAAGACAGTTTTTAGTATTTAAGTGTTCAGACGCCGCACAGCTGTCAAACACTGGCGCTGTCAGTCGTTGTTCGCATTTTTCGTGCTTTTGAGATTTACAAGATTTCAATCTTTTTGGCCACACTTTTTTTTTTAATGTTTTGCGGTTGTTGAGAAAAGACAAAAACGAAATACTTTGCTTTAATTTTATTTTATTTCTCTCGCAAGATTTACTTAACATAAATTGAGTTCATTCGCAATCAAGGTCGATCAGCGGCGCGTGCAGTTTTTATTGGATTTTTGGTGGTGTTTTTTTTTTTTTGTGGCCGAAACTCTTTTGTTCTATTTTTCAAAGTTTAATGGTATAACATTTTCGGAAAAAAAAATTCACAAAAGTTTGCAAAAATTTTATTAATTTTTGATTGTAGCTTTTGATGGTCAAAGACTTTTGTGTTTCCGTTGTGTTGTGAGTTTTTTTTTTCAATTTAATCATTAAAATACTTTAATACATGACAGTTTCATTTAAATTAAATTTCAGAGATTTAAATGTGTTCTCGTCTTCCTCTAGCATATCTCATACAAATGAAGTCACACAACTGCAAGCTCATACTCTTCCCCAGGGATCTGCTTAGGTCATGAATATCCGCACAAATATACTCCCAAAACGTCAATCACATAAATTTGAAATAAACATATCAAATATTCGAAATTGATAATCATAAAATCAACCAACCCGAACCGCACAATGAGCATATTACGAGGCTCACCCCCCTTTACTCTTAATTATCCCACATCCTTGGCTTTGGTTTATTTTCAACGTGGTACTTGCGTGAATTTATGGCATAATTTAGCCTTTACGCCACATGAGCATTAATTGTAATTCCATCGTTCTTTCGTCTTTATTCGTTTTTTCCCTCCATTTTTCCAAAAATACATTTCCCCCGCTCTTCCATATATGCACCCATACGCACAGCCCACCGCCGACGCGAGCAACATGATTACAATTTGTGACTTGAGTGCGTCAGTACGGGTTCATATTCCACTTGACTTTTTGCACAGGCGTCGACAGTCGACGCGTCGTCTTCAATTGCCCGCCAATGTGACGTAGGTACATGGAATTTTACGATTCAATTCGCGCACAGAAAGATGGCAACATGTTGCAACCGCCTACACGTCACAGCAGCAGCAAAAATTGGTGTGAAGTTGAAAACGCCCACAAGGAGCCGCCCAGTGTCGACACGGGCATAGATCATGCTTTGTGCTACTTGTGATTTTTGGGATTTTTTTTTGGCTAGATGTTAGATGGTTGCTGTAGATGATATTGGTTTGGCTGGGCGTCCATGTGAAAGGAATGAGAATAATGAATAATTTTTGTATGAGGAGCGTGTCGAATGAAGAAGTTTCTAAATGAAATATTAGTCGAAGAGAATTAAGGAATTCAATAACATTTTTAATATCTACTGTGAGGTGGATAGTTATCAAAAATATCAAATAAATACAGCTTTGGTAATTTATTTAATTTCTATTTAATTATGAGGATTTGGTCATTATCCATATAAAAAAGTAAATAAATTACAGACTAATTACTGCCACAAGCGCGACTAAACAAATTACAAGAACAAATTCAAATTACACGCGCATTTATGCAAAAAAAAAAAACAAAACACAGCACACACACACTCGGACAGTGGCAAAAAGTTAATCTGCAATTATTTGTATTCGTAACGCTGCGGCCAGACATAACATGGAAAACACCAATTCAGCCGCCCAACGCCTACTCCGATACGGGCAGCCGATTTTTGGTCGAGAATAGTTTAAGTTGCGAGCATTCACTCCGGACTTGTACCCTAAGCCCATTTAAATGCAATCAAGTGTAAGCGGAGCATAAATGCGCAAATACCGAGAACGTAATTTAGCCAAACAACAAAAATAACACCTCCCGGCGTCAGTGGCGATTGCGAGGCGGCTCAGTCACGCATATTGTAGGAACAAAATTACGCAGAAATTCAGCTTGAGCGGGCAGGGTGAGCATTAAATTGGAGGCCCAGACATACAACAATAACAAATTGAGCCTTGTCAGACTAAAAGTAAAAATGTTACAAGTTAACGGCACATTAGAGCCTAACTCCCACTGGCTCCTAAGCACCACCTAGCCACCACCTAGCCACCACCTAGGCACCACCCTCTTTGCTCTTGTTCTTTATGTTTTCACACTTAACTACGTATTAGTTAAAAGGTGGGTAGCAAAAGGTGCAAATGTTGTTGACAACACTTTGCCCATGTGTTTCTTTATGCGTGTGTGCGGATGTGATGCGAAAAACTTTAAGGATGTGACGCTGGTAGCGCGGCCAGCCAGTATTGGCTGAGAAGACACCGTTTGTGGGGTGCGCATACTTAATTAAATGCTCACCCTGACGGTTGACTTTCTTGGCGCCAGCTGGCTTCTAACTCCAAGTGAGTCTGGGCTGCCTTTACTATGGTTTCACAGTGGATGCAAATGCTATTATTACACTTTGTTGAGTTTTTGTGTGGAAGAGTATTGGCAAGCCGATTGAGAATGGCTAAATTTAAATTTGTAAACACTTTATTTTTAATACATAATCGGTTTATGGGCTTTTAACTTTCATATTATTTTGTTCTCTGTTTGTTCGGTGTTGCATTTCATTGGGTTTATCGAATGTCAGAATAATACCTGAGAGAGATCACATGTATGAAATCCCCTTTGTGAATGATTTTAAATTTAATTAAAAGCAAACCATTTCACAAGCAAAAGTTCTTATTATCCCATCTAATGAGTGGAATTCTTCTAAATTAGATACTGACGGGTGTACCCTTTTAGCCATTAGAGCCTCTGCCATCCCTCGTAAACTTCATGATTTTGTGACACGTGTTGACATTTAACAAATTTAATAAACATTTACCACACACATTTTATACCACATGCTTTACCCAAACTGGGGGGCGAGGGGTGTATTCCACAAAGTGGGTCATGACAACAAACAACTTTTATGTTAAAATTCACAAATTAATTTCATACAATTTTAAGAAAGTAAACATTTTCCAGCATTACGGTCGCCTGCCTGCCTGCCTGTATCATCTACCAGTGTTGCATAACAAGCGAATGTAATTTTACTGGGTAGATAATAATATAATTTTCCATATAATGTGCCACGGCAACTGCGATAATTTCATTGTAATTTTACTACAAAAATTACAAATTTTATAATTTTATTTTTACTATGTGTTTTTTTTCTCTCCTCTCTCTGTCTCTTTTCCTTAAATTAGTTGTTGAAGTTGTTTTCATTTCTGGTTAATTAATTTTACAATATGGCACGATTTCAGTGGAATGAAATGCGCAATCATTTAATTTGATTGGATTTTAAATTTGTTAGTTTTAGTTTCATTTAATGCTTATAACTAGCTAAAACCACAGACATAGCTTACTGCGTACGTTCTGAAATGTATCAGCCATATTGAAAAATGTACCTCGTTTTCTTTGTAGAAACATTACAAGACACTTCTTAGGGTTAATTTTAATAAAGGTAAAGGCATCTTCCATACTACCAAAAGTGAGTTTTTCCTTTGGTATTTCGTTCTCTGTGCTCTTGGAATACTTTTTGAAGATAGGAAAACCTTCCACGTCTCTCATACAATTATTCTTCTAAATCACTTGATGTGTGGATTTTATGTAACCTGAATACCTCCAAATGAAACCGGAACTGCACCATCAATTTCTTCAAAAGACAAATACAAAACAACAACCATACAATTATAGCTAAAAATATATAGATTTCAAGCTAAAAAGAAATATTGGACACCATGGCGTATGAGTAACATATTACGCATATCTGGATATTTGTTGAATAAGTAAGCAAATACCCTTAATATGTATATTCCGATTGTGTATCTGTCCGTTGGTCTTTCCTCAGCCACTAGTAGTATGCCTATCGAGATTTAATTTCATTTACTGTCAATTCAAAACAAAATTTCGAGATTGCAAAAGATTTTGGTATTGAGTTGTTCTAACGCGATTCATTTAAAATCGAAAACAAATTTTGCATAACCTTTCCGAATCTGTTAAAAATAAATTGCGGCACATGGGAATAATTTACGTAAACTCGATCGCCTGAACTTGAAGCTAGCTTCTGTTTTTCAGAAATCACACTCAAAGCAAATACAAAATTACGATACCAACGAAACTAATTTGTTTGCCCAGGGGGCAGGGGAGGGAAAGGGCAATAAATTAAAAAGACACACTGATTACTTCAAATACATACGTCAACGCAGTTTAAGCTGCCAAAGGGGGGGAAACACACGAAAAGCAAATATTTAAACGCTTCTTGACGTATTTCATACTTGTACACATTCCACGGATTCCATATTCTCCATAATGAGCACAAATTGTACTTGTGCTCACGCTTATCAGTCAAACGTCAAGTGGGGAGGGTGTTCATGCGCGTAAAAATTAAATACATATGCCATAGAACTACTCCGCAAAAATACCAAAAACAAAAGTAAAGTAAACTTGAAGAAATTGCCAAATGGCAACAATTTTTATCCATTTAAAGTTTGCGCAAAACATTCACCAAACAAACTTATTCCAGCGAGCACGTACCGAGCAGCGGTGGACTACTAAAAAAAAACATCATCCACCAACTGGTATTCGCCTTGCTCAACCCTCTAGTGACATTGCTGACATGCCGCCACAAAGCAGTGTTTTGCATAAAGTTGCGCCAGGAGCGTCATGCAACAACCGCCAAACCACGAACATGTTAACCCACCACTTCGAAGACGAAGACTTCATTTAGAATTCTGTGGCAACTTTTACTTTACTTTAGTTTTTCTTTTAAAAATGTTCATTTTATTTTTTACCCCAACGAAAAAAAAAAACATTGTCTTATGGTAACCACTCACGCAATCAAAAACACTCACACAAATACCGAAGAAGTGCGTTTCGGTGGGCGGGTGATTGTGTGGGAGTGCGTTCATTTGTGTTTGTGCCTGTTTGAAGTGCAACGAAAATTCCTTTTGACATGCATTTTGCACATTTCCATATACGAAAACATTTACTTAAGCGTTAAATTCGCATCAAGGGTGGAAAATATGAAATGGAAGTTGGCATGTTCGCTGGTTTGTACAATGTGCTGGCGGGGGCGCATGATTATGAGCATATGTATGTGTGTGTGCTAAGGACTTCCGTGCTTAAAACGCCAACACAACGAATTAAATTTATTTATTTTGTCAATTGTTTTTAATATGCAATGCACATGTAGCGCACTAGTGTGGGCATTGCAAGCGTTGTTACAATTTTTGGCATTCATTTGGAATTTTTTTTATATTTTTTGTAGTTTTTGTACACAAAAAGCGGTCATTAGGCCATTAAAGTTCACAGAGTTTGTGGGTAAAAGTTATGCAAAGTTTGCATGTATTTTCTACAAACTAAATATGATGCAACGTGGAAAGTATTATTATTTAGAGCGTTCCAGTTTAAGTTCTCAACAAATTAATTTAATTCAAGTTAGTTGGCATTGGTTTTTTCGGAATTCGGGCTGCATTTTGATTATTTTAGAAATTTTTACTGAGGGGCCTTAGTCTTTTTGTTGAAGTTTGAACTAACAAAGTTTTTTGTTATTCAATTGTTTTTTCCGCACTGCACCTTAAGCAATGGCAAACTTACGAGAGTATAATTTGACATGAAGATACTTCACTTGCTGATCGGAGCCGGGACTAAGCTGTATAGCCCCTACAGGTCACTGAAATGATTTCGTGTCTGTAAATTGCAGTAAGAAAGTCGTCCCTGCAATTATAGTTGCAGCTAGAAGTTCGGCCAAAATTCTTCGAGGGTCGCAGTAATGCATTTTTTTTCTAAACAGAAATTTTCATTTCTTGAGAGTATTATGTTGTACGGACTGCAGTAACTGTCTCCTTTAATTTGAAGTAAAAATTGGTAAAATAAATGTTCGCTCTCCTTAACCCTTGTCTTTTTGCCAATAAGATAGTATACTGAATATGCAATTCCAACTCAAATATTCCAAAATCTTTCACTCATCTATGGAAATTCCTAAATTGTAATATTTCAAAAAACCCCTTGTGAGACTTGTAAACTGTCAATGCATTCTTACAGCAATATTACAAAAATGTAAATGCATTTTATCAATCAACTTGGAAGCGTATAAACATAATCCTTTCAAGCGATAACTACAGTTTATCCACTTGAGTTCAAACTCATGCAAATTAAGAAATTATGCAAACTTCAAAGAAAGAAAAATCATGCCAAAGAACACGCGGTGCTTCAAGCAAGCACACAACCATAAATGAAATTGAAGAATTCTGCATTTTTATTGCTTGATTTAACAAACATGAAATTAAAAACTCTAATCTTGTCCAGACATCAACGAGAGCAAGCAAACAATCCAAGCAGTCAAACAAAACGAACACACACTACACCGCAATGCATTGTCGAGCAAGGAAAATGAAACCGATACAAATCTACAAATTACAAAATCAACAACAACAACCAAAAAAAGATTTCGCATTTTCTGGAGCTGACATGCGACAATTCGTATTCGAATACGCCGAATAATAATGGCTTCACAAATGCGAAACTATCAAAAAATCAAAATCACAAACCAAATGAAGGAATAACATCATGGCGGCCATGCGAACAATGGCGGCGGCGTTGTTGCCAACTTTAAGTCAAGCCAGGGGCCATGGGCCTCGCTGACATGTGTCATGGTCGCAGTACAATTCCAATAGACGTAGTCCCAAATGGAAACGATTTTTTTGTTTGGTTCTGAATTTGCTAAGAACCACATGCAATTTTGCGCTTAACTGAGAAATATTAATTTAAATGAAATCGCAAGTAGAAAAAAGTTAGGTTATACTGAATTGATAAGTCCACTCGGGGGTCTTCAAGGCAGTCAATTGCCAAACAAAGCGTTTAGAAAAAAATTAAGAGAAATTAACTTTTTCGTACGATGCCGATGCCGATACCTCCAGTATTTGTAGCGAGGCGTCTTTTAATGAAAGCAAATCGTTTGGCAGCTCCGCAAAGAAAGCACTTATTTCTCATTCCCTACCATCGCGTCACATTTGCAATATTTCTAGGGGGGAAAAAAACACATACACATTTCGTTTGTTCGTTTGTTGCTCCTTCTGTGCGAATACCATAATGGTGGCTTATGAGTATATCATCTATGTATGTTTCTTCAACCTCCTGCCCTAAGCTGTCTCAGCGAAAGCATGCGAAGTGGTCTGTGCGATTCTTGCCGACATCTTGGCGTCGATGAAAAAATATTTCATACATTTTATTTCGTTGCCAAGAAGTAGTGCCATGAGATGTGGCAGCGTGGAGAAACATCATCCAATCTGTGTATGTGTGTACTTATGAGTGTGTGTGTGTGTGTGTGCCTTTGTATAAAATTAATATTAAATTTTGTATTTTAATCGAAATGTTCTCTTGTCTCCACTTGCAGGTCCAACAACAGTGCAAATGGTTTCACAAAATCGCCCGCCGCCAATGCCGGTGCCCGTTCAAGTGCCGCAGGGACAAGTGATGCAACAATATGTCAGCGAAAGTGGCCTAACGCACGTGGTCCTATCGGCGCAGCAATACCAGCAGCTGCATGCCGGGCAAGGACACATACATGCGCCATTTGTAAGTTCATTTGCATTTTAACAATAATTACGGTAATTCGTGTAGGTACATAATTACAAATGTTCCGGACGTGTGTTCTGCCTCAAATGTCAAAGTTGAGATAAATTCGAAGCGAATCCAATCGATTAAAGTTACTAATTGCATTTGTAAACCTTAATTAATTAATCTAAATATAACCGTGACTCTCATTAGAACAACTAACCGGAACTCATTACTTTTCCAGTTAAACTAACTGAAAGGAAGCTCTATTATTTGCCTGAAAATACTTCATCTGGTA
Source organism: Heteromyza rotundicornis (assembly GCA_951394025.1). Classification (NCBI taxonomy): domain Eukaryota; kingdom Metazoa; phylum Arthropoda; class Insecta; order Diptera; family Heleomyzidae; genus Heteromyza; species Heteromyza rotundicornis. The sequence continues at coordinate 50,111,331 of OX596013.1, read as the reverse complement.
AACATTCAAATTTTCAAATAACTTAATGCGTTTCCAATAATTCGATTTCAAGTACAACGAAAAAATGCACATCAAGTCCAAAGCCCCAAGCAAGGTCAATACTGTCCTCGTATTGAAAACATTCTGCAAAGTTCACAGCTCTTCGCACTCGTTCGAACTCCGGCCATTGGGAATGTGACACGTCTCTGCACATCGTTAATTTTATTATTTGTCAATCGCAAACAACAATAACAAAATTCAACAAATTCAATGCACTTAATATTTACACTGCGAAAAATGTATAAACATTCGAATATTTTATTTGTTAATTAATTCAATCAGTAGTATTGAGTCATAGAAACTGTGATAGAAAAAAGAGAATAGTAACCCAAATCTCATGCCAGACGAGGCATTTTGCGGTACCGTGCAAGTTTTAAATTAGATTTTCAAGTTTATTCTGTAATGACATTCTGTATACTCTTTGCAATTTTTATTTTTTTATTTCTTGATTAGTGACATCCTTAGCGTATTACGATATTCGATACATGCCCTTGACAGCTAATATGGTGTCGAATGTGTTTCGATAGTGTGCAAACCAAACATCAGACCTAAATTAATCTAAAATGTTAGCAAGACTATCGAGATACGCACCCCAGGAATACATAGTACACATCACAGGATATCAAATGAAAATAAGGTTGATTGATTCCTTCAAACACTATCGCAACCTGTTCGACGATAGTTGAGTGGAAAGTCACATGAACTCTTAGGCTTCAATAATGTATCTTAATATCGAATGAAAAAGATACTATTTTAATTTTATGATTACTTGTCGTTTTCGCTTAACATATTTAGCCCAAAAGTCGTCAAAATTAAATGCAATTACGTAACTCACACTTAACTATCCATCACAATAACTGATTTGGTATTCGACACCACATTTCGTTAGAGTATCTATCTAAAACGATAGCCAGAATAACGTTTTCATTCGATAAAGCCCATTTTGTTAACAACAGTCAAATATCGAGTTACGCGATTGTATCCCAGTTCAAACCTTTTTGTAATTCATAAACAATAATCAAAAGAGTGGAAAAAGCTGGTAAAATTTATAAGACACTCTACTTTTCTAATAGTTATGTAAGTTGAAGTGTATCTTTCATCAAAATTGCTGACGAACGATAATATTACCATTTCTGATTTTGAAATACTTCAAAATGATTAAAGTTTCTCAAGAACAAAAGCCAAATCCATGAACAAAAATTTCAGTCATTGTACATAGAGTCAACCACAAATTTGATATTTAATAACATATTCCAATGCGGCCACCTTGAATTAGTAAAGATTGTCATCTCCTTTCGTTTTCGAAACCGTTTCTTGTCGTAGGTCGTGTGTAACCAGTTCGACTGCATACTAAATGCAGTTGGTAGAAAATTGAGAATTCCATTAAAAACTGAGATGTTGTCTATGTTCCCATTAGCCAAGGAATCAATGTCAGTACTGATACAACGTCACAACGTAAATATTTAATTAAAAACGATCACTCGCATCTTATCAGTGTATGAATATTTGTATTTTTATTTACAAATTTTTATTATTAAAAATTCCCAGAAGCTGAACTGCTATGTATGTGTAAATGTGCGCTGCTGGAGAAACCCCGATTGTGATTTCAAGCAAATAACAACAATCACAACGTCAACAATTGAATTGAATTGGCTACTACAAATTGCAACAAAAAAAAAGCGATAATAATGATGTCAATAATTGTAGACTAATTTCGCAAAAAAAGAAATATATTTTACATGATAGCTGAATAGCAATTATTTTACACTTAAAGAGTGTTTATGGTAAACACAATTCTTTCTTTGTGTCATGCTTTCAAGTTCTACAGCTCCACAAGTTTATGTTAATTTGTCAATTTAAATTTTTTATGGCTATGTGGTTATGGCAAATAGTTTCAAACCGCGGTGATGTGACTCTGAAGTGCATTTTGTTGACTGTCACTTTGCAAACTGTCACTTTCCTTAAGTGCTTGGCGAAAATTCTGTTGCACTTTCGTTCATTCACTGCATATGTGAGCGAGTACTTCCTTGGAAATTTGATTGACATTATATAAATTTTAGTAAGTACATACGAGTACATGACCTTGTAGACTAAGAGATTATGTTTGTGTTGCATGTGATGCATTCCTAATTTTCAATCAATCACAATTAGATACAAACAATATACCAACTGAAGTACTTGTTAGGCAAAACAGTGAAACATTATGTGTAAAATTCATTTCAAAAAAAAAAACTTCAAATTTGTTAAGTTCACAGTCCACATGAAATGGAAGTTTTTAAGTAAATTTTGCTTAAATTTAATTTTATTCAACAGACAGACATACACATGACTTTACACTCTGAACCCTGTTAATTCGTTTTCATTGTACAATTGCAATTAAAGTACTCAAGGAGGCGTGAATTAAACGAACACTTAAATGGCAAAAAGTACACAATTCATAAATTAACTTTTTTTACATATATAAAAAAAATTATAAAACAGTACAAAAACTAAAAAAAAAACAACCAGAAAATAAAATAAATAACAATTACAATAAAAATCTGCTTTTAAAACATTTCACTAGAACTAGCGAGCAACTGTGAGTTGCCTATCTCTAATCAATATTGCCATATTGTTGTTTTTTTTATTCCTTCATTTTTATCATTAATTTCATTTGTGGAATTGTCACACAACCAGCCACAACAAATTAAAAACCAGTTGCAAATACAGCAAGTCACAAGTCAATGCAAACATTTTTACAGAAATAACTTATTTTATTTTAGAGGAGGTGCAAAAAAGTGACTTTTTCTGAAAGCGGACATGCAGTTTATCGTGATTTCTAAAACAAAAGAGTTACTGTTCGCTGCAACTGTCGACAGTCATCTATAAATAATAACGGTTAATAAATTTTGATTTAAACATCTGTTTGCCTGTGTCGGTGTGTGTGTTGGCCATAAACTCCACTTGTTGCTTTTGAATTATATATTATTCTAGTTGGCGGACATTGTACTCTTTTGTAGAAAATTTATCGCAATTTTATTGATGTGTCACACACACAAAAAAAAAGTGGAAATTAATATAAAATAAATATAACTGTCATTCACAGCTGATGGAAAAATAATATGGTATTCGCAAACTTGCCTACAGTATCATTTGAAGATTCTATGGAAAATGATAGCTGCTTCCGGTAGAATTTGTATTGTTCAATTGTAATTCTAACGTGACAAACAGATAAGATACTTTTGGCTTTTATGTTTCCTTCTAAATAAACTAATTTTTGTACAAGTTTAATAAAATAAATAAAATTTACAAATAAAAAAGTCTCGAAGTCTGATTCTTTTTGCTTAACTACCTGAAAGGACCTTATTAGTTAAATATTGTTACGACCTGTAATGGTTTCATTACAAAAGTACAAGTGGTCAATGATTTCATAATGGGGTTCCCCTCTTTAATAACGGCGGGCTACTTGTAGTTTTTCTTTTGCAGAAATTCGCAAACATTTAACAAAACAATTCAAAATAATTACTAAGCAAGACCTTTGCTGTTCAGATCTTTACAGAGCGAACCCAATTCGATTTTTACCTTGAAAATATTACCTCTGAAATCAGGAAAGAGTATTAAATTTTGTGGTATCTTGTATTTTTTTTATATATATTATTTATTAGGTTCATTTATTTAATCATTTAATTAGATAAGACCATGTGATACCTCCCAAACCACCCTGATTTTTAGTATGTAATATCTCTGGAATATCTATGTAGACTTTGTCAGTAAAAGTTTCTTTTACAAGGTAGTTTTCCATAAAAAGGAAGGGAATCATTACTCTGATAAATTAAAATTTCTTTTAATTTCGCTTTATTTTACCGAACAGCAGATTGATATGCTTACAGCACAAGCACAAACTATCTGAAAAGTTTCTTCATGCGAATTCATACAAAATAAAAAAAGAAACATTTATCAATGCATGAAGACCATTATTGTAATTAGGAGCTGACAGGTTTTAAAAATTTCCTCAAAGTATAGGAAAATGAAATGTATTCCTGCCTGTACTTACGTTGAACAAGTATGATGAATGGACAAAATAATCGTGATTTCTCTATTTAAACAGTCAGACTGCTACATACACCACTACGCCGTCGTAGCCTGTGCATTTAAAGCCATCAGGTAAAGCAGTTTTTACACGATCTGCAACAATGTTGCAAAGAAGCTGTATGACGACACATTGTACTTTTTTTTTAACAGCATAGATAGTTTTCGTATGTATGTTTGTCTAGCAATTTGTATAGTCGATGTTTTTAGTCATACCTACTCGTTTGTATAATTTGGTTTCCTACTAAACACTCTCTCATTTATGTTGATGGAGGAAAATCGCCCGGTGTCTATTCATGATTTGGTAAAAAAAACTACCAACATCGTTCGTCGAACGTTGTTGGCAGTTAAACAAAATAAAAACAAAACCAAACCATACAAAAAAAAACTGGGCATTGATTACATGTGGAACTGCAGTTAAAGCGCAGTTCGGTTTTCGTGTTTGCAAACAAATTATACCATATTCATAACGTGCTCGTAAGCTAACTCACAGACTCAGACGTGTGTGGTGGCGAGCCGTTGGGAAAATTCGCATTGAATTCATCTGTAAAGTGAAGGAAATGAAGCGTATAATGCATTTAGAGAGGGAAAAATGTGTTTTTTTTAAATACATACGCTGTTAACTAAAACTATGCTGACATGCAAAGTATTAATCGCATGGGCAGGATGTAGTTTGATGCATTTTGTATTTAGTGTGTAGTAGAAGCTACTAAATAAATAGAGCTGTCGAGATTTGCACAAATTACAATGGATATTATTGTAATTAATAATAATATCGCATGGAAAAGTCATTGGAATTCGGGTAAAATGGCACGAATGCCTCATTTTTGTATTTATATAGTAGGCAGGTATATTAATTGAAAGAAAATGTGTAGGAATAAAAAAAATATTTAAAATCTTCTACAAAAATACCAATAAAATATGGATCAAACCCTATTAATGACACGCTCAGAGCGAAAAATGCAATGCAATGTACTGACGATACAATGTTGCCCTTTTACATTCCATGAAAATATTGGAAGGGGAAGGCATTCTCTAACTCAGGTCTTGTCTCTCCAACTCCAGTCTATAATTCATTTTGACTCTTAACCTGAATTTAAATTTCAAATCTAATTAAATGGACTCCACGATACAATTAAATGGACTGTGTGGCGAAAATAAAAATCTGTAAAAGAAGATAAACATTTTCACTAATTTGAATTAAAATATAAATCAAGCGGCCGTCAGCAATTTATCAAGTCATAATTACAATACAGTTTTTTTTTGTGTGTTGCTTCTTCCCAATCGAAAAATCCACCACAAACAAGAGCCTCGTTCCGTTACGCTTGGCAGCCGAAATGAAAGTGTTTGTTAACACAATCCGCAATTAACATTTCTTTAGAGCGAATTCCGAAAATGAATCCCATTGTCAGTTCCATCAGTGAGTTGAGTCGGCCGTCGTTCAGCTAACATGCGGCAGTGGCCCAGCCGGAGTGGTTTCATGTCTGCAATTGTTTTCCGCAAAGTTGTTAAATTTATAATTTTTATTGTATGCTAATTTTTGGTTGGTTTCAAGCTGATGTGTGTGTGTGTTGGCTTTCTGCAGCCATCACAGATTTTAATAAATTTATTATGCAACAGCAACGGGGCACTTTCAATTAATTATGCCCGAAAATGGACAAAATAACAAATGGCAAATGCCACTACTTTCAACGAACAAAATATAATAACAAAACAGAAAAAGCTAACAAATAAAATATAAGGTCTGACCAAAGCAATGCCACTTGCTGATAGTTTCGTTTTAGCAAAAAGTTGGAAAAAAATGTTTACCAAAAAATGCAAATTTATTTTAAATGTTAACGTTCCGCGCGTTTTTTTTTTTGCTTGTTTTCTTCTACAAATTCAAATAGGAATTTCGGCTTCATGACCTTTTTAACGAGATTTTGTTTCCATTTGGTTTTTAGCTTTTTTTTGTGTTATTTTTTTGCTTTGCCTTTTGTGCTTAACGTTTCCGTTGAAAACCTCACTCATTAACTTTGACCCATATTTAATATTTTTGCGTTCGTTTCTGACATTCTGCTCTAACTACGAACTACAATAATAAGCATCATGATTTTGCCCTTTTTTCGCATTAAAAAAACAACAAAAACCAACAAATACAAAACCCCATTTGGCAGTTTTAATTATGTTTGTTGTGCAAACCACAACAAAGTGTTTTTTGTTTGTTTTTTTTTTTGCTTGCCTGAAATGTTGTAGTTAAACGTGTAAAATATGTTATTAAAAGGTAAGGGCTTTGTGGACTTACAATGAGCAAGAGGTGCCATGAGGTACAACTACTACTTGTGTTTTATCTTGGCGTAATTTCCGTAACTAGTACTGGAAATTTGTAAATTTTGTATTTAAATAATTCATTTTGGTTTAAATACAAAAGTGCCAGGCATACGTAAATATAACCTCTGGCCCCGGGGTGGCCACATCAGAAAATAGAGAACAAAAGAGACAATGACCAACTTGCTATTTTGCAAGCAAGTTAAATCTTTTAAGGATTACAAATTATGATTACTCACGACATGAAAAAGTTCAACAACACAAATACACATAATTGTGAATACCGGTCATTTGTAATTGTTTTAATTATATAAAAAAAATTACAAAGCAATTTCTTTGTCTATATCAATATCAATGCTGCCTGCAATAATCCTAAGATCATCATATGAACGCTGGTGCCAAACAGTAATTAATTCCGATGCCTAACGTAAACCACATTAAGTTGGCTCAGCTGATGCCCTTAATGAATGTACATATTAAATACTTTTCAAACACAATTAAAAATCCACCTTAATATGAATATGTTCTATGGCACAAACAACCACATAGCTGCAGCATAAAAACTGGAATTCTTTAGCCTCTCATAAATTCCGTCAAGGCATTACCATAAAACTGGCCACCAACGAAAACTGGTATGTACTTCATGGTTTGGTCCCCTCAACGATAAGCTTGCACGTAAGGCGAACGGTGAGCTGCAGCATCGAATTCTTTGTCATGCAACATGGGGCAAGAGCAACTTTTGCACACCGCATGAAGTTGGTCGGTCGGCTGGCTGTGCCTTTTTTTCGTTACTATCTATCTGCTTGTAATTTTATGTTTTAAGCAAGTTGTTCCAAACGACCTCCAGCCATAATAAGCATTAGAATTATGGTTATTCGCTTTGCCGAGGTTAGTTTTCCACGCTGTGATAGTTTTTTTTGGTTTTTTTTGTTATTATTATTTGGTCTTTCGTTTTGCGGGCAGTGTTGTGCGAGTGTTGGCTTTTGTTGTTGTCGGTTTGGGTCATGTACTTGCAGTCATGTTGTGGCCAAAATCATTGCAGTGTTCGAGCAAACGCGGGCTTAATTCTCGTTGCGAATTTGGTTCTTTTGTGAAAGTGGGTGTATGGCTGTGAATGTCATTAGGTTGGCTGGGTTCGGCCTTCGAAATTAATTCAGAAACACAACGAAACGACCAACAACAACAAATTCAAACCAAACTGCATACATATATTCTTACGTAAAAATACATTCATACTTCCTTTTACGAGCTTATATATATTTTTTTTTTAAATCTCTAAAGCGAAAATCGCAATAAATACATGAAACACAAATCTGCTCATTAAAAATCACGTTTATGACTGCAAAATATATAATTATAGAATGCGATAAAAATGAAAAATAATAATAAACCGGCACCGGCAGTATTCGAGAAGTGGTTGGAACTGCCAACATGCAATTCGAATTGGCACAGTGATATCTTTCCAAATCTTTAATTTAACAAAGAATTCCTGCCATTTTAATGACGGCTCTTATGCAATTAATCGCTCGTAGCAGTCGCAGCAGCCACATCCTCTATCAATGTAACCAAAAACATATATTTCCATGCACATACACGTACAAGGCATGTGTGTACGTCGTACATAGTCGTACATCTTCAATTAGAAAGGATTTCCCGACTGGCAGATGTTTTGTCGACGTGCGGTGTACAACGAATTGTGATAAAGTTGTATCTCTGGTCATGCAATGCGGCAACTCCTCTGCGATCGATGACAGCTTTAGGTTTTTTTGTGTTCAACCAGTTAGTGCAAAAAATGAAAGTTCTTCTGGAGCTTGGCATTCCTCTTCCTTTTGCTTACCTACCTCCCATACATAATTTCTTTATTTTAATTTTTCTTGTTTGGAAGTGGTTTTGGGAACTGAAGGGACTATAACGAAATGGACAGGAAATGGAAAATGGAATTGAATGGAATGGAATGGAAATAGAAAAGGGACAAAATGGAGCAATTTTTAATAGAACGGGAATGAAGTTTAAATAGAAATTATCCAAAAATTGTCGATTAAATATTGAAAAATTATCCGAATTCTCTTATTGTTTTCTTCTTGTTTTGAAGCGATTTTTTTTCCATTATTGATTACCGATGATTGATTTCTTAGGATGCGCTTACATTGCCAGAACGCACGAACAAACCTTCGCTCTCGTCAGAACGATCATGAATTCGGGCAACGTAAACGCACCGTTACAAGGAACATACCTTAGTGCACAAGTATGCTATGTCTCATTTCATGGAAATATGAAAAATGAACATGCTGTAATTGTGTGTTAAGGTATCGTTATGCCTACATTTTCTGAATTCTAGAAATATGTCAAAGTTTCAAATTGATACAAGTCCATAATCTTATCGAGTTGGTTCAAGCTTGTGCAACATTTTAAAGTCATGGCAACTCTAATTTCAAAGAATTTTTCTTATCATTGAATGGTGATGGTTCTTTTTTTTTGTATGCCCCGGGCCCGTATTCAATTAAAGTGAAATTTAAAAAAAAAAGAAACAAGTAGAAAATACTAAACGGTTTCCAAGTGAAACCAGACTCTACCAAGTCAATAACAAACAAACACAATTGCCATCTCCGTAAATAAAGATGAAAAGAAAGAACAATAACAACAACAACAACAACAAATTATAGTGATAAGAACAAATAAAATATAAAAAAGACTATTTACAATTAGAACAGAAAAGCCATATCAACGATAGGCGATAGACGACCGAACGACGTGGACAATTCCAACTCACAGTTCAGTTAGCGAGTGAACGAGCCACGTCAAGCACATTCGATTTATGTTAGTTCCAAGTTGGAAATTATGGCTAGTAGAAGCAATGAAAAGCAAAGTGAAAGTGTTACTGGCTCCATCGAAATGGAGCAGAACCGTCTTCCCTCCGGAGTACCATTTGTCATTAAAGTACATTTTTTTTTGACTTAGAGTCATATTTTGTGATGCCATTTTCTATAATTTTGTTGTTTTTTATTCCACTTCCAGTTGACCACAAATGGCACTTCGCATTACTATTCGCCATTACCGGCGGGTTTCCAACCAGGACCAGGCGGTGGACACTACCATGCCATTCCCAGTGGCCATTTGCAGCAACAACCACCGCCACCACCACAACAGCAGCAGCAACAACAACAGCAACAGCAGCAGCAGCAGCAAGTGCCCCAACAACCGACGTCGCAGCAAACGCAGCCAATGTCACATTCCCCACATTCGCCCTCACCACCAAACAGCTACCACAAGGATGAGCGAAGCCAGCGTCAGCATACAAAGCTGCTGCGGAAGTTGGAGAAGCAACGCGAATTCAGTGAGTTGCAGTCACGAAATTTTGAAGCGATTTCTCTAATGTACTCCGGTTTTTTTCACATAGATTCTGCCATGTCCACACCAGCGCATTCACCATCGCCACGAAGAAACGACCTGAATGGCCATCACAATCACAATTCTTCCTCCAACAGCAGCAGCAGCAACAATAATCACACTAACCACTCAGTTGCAGCGGTACAACCACTAACAACGAGCACAGCGTCAACAGTAGCGTCCAACAACAACAACAGCAGCAGCAGCCAGAACCACCATCCCAACCACAATCAGCATCATTATCCACAGCAGCAGCAGCAGCAACAACAACAACACCTCAACAATCACCACAACCATACGCGTCGAATAGCACAACGAAACGGTGGTCCAGTGCCCGTGCAGAATATGAGCGCTGGCGGTGCTGGTGGTGGCGGTCCTTCCTCAGTGGGCACCTCCGAAGATGGCGAGGACACTTCCAGTGTGGTCGAAGATGAGGAAGACTACCAGGCGTCGGTTGTTGAGCAACTGTCGGCGATACAAAAGCCAGAGGTGAGACTTGTCTTTTTGCGCAACTAAACCATTTTTGAAATTCCTATCATTTTCAGGTGATTGACATCACTTCACGTTCGGCGAAAATCATTTGGGAGGCCCCGGCCATCACTGATCCGCTGCTGATCAATCTCCGCTACAATGTATTACTCAGCGATCGCGCCAAGGAGTGCAAGTATAAGAGCCTCTACAAGGGTGAATCATACGATTGCATCGTTCAGGATCTGCAGCCTGGTCAGGAGTATGTGGTGCGATTGCAGGTTAGTACAGGGTTTATGAGGAAATCACGCATGTCCTCTATAACCCTATCTGTCCTTCTCTTGTAGGTTCATTACGAGAAACTGCAGGGTGCCGCATCCGAACCGACTGAATTCACCACACCCCCGTGTGAGCCCGATCAGCCAAAGCCACCGACTCTGGTGACGCGCACAAAGAACTCGATCCAGTTGCGCTGGACCACTCCGCATGCGAACGGTGCCGCCATCCAGCACTACCTTCTCGAATTCGACGAAGGCAAGACGGGATCACGGACGACAGCACGCCAAGCTGGCAACGGTGGCGGGGCTCAACCAAACTTTATTGAAGCGGTCAAGACCAAAGGCAAGAGCTACATTCTCAACAAATTGCAGCCATCGACCGTCTACAACTTCCGCCTGGCAGCAGTCAATGAGGTCGGCCGCTCTCTGTACTCGCCACTCTCAACATACAGCACCGCCGGCAATCCGCCATCGGCACCCAAACCACCTACGCTACAGACTGTTAGCGCCACTTCGCTGCGTCTCACTTGGGAGCGTCGTCAGCAAGACGGCAGCTTCCAGCTGCAGATGCTGGATCGTGAGTCGGGGCACGGCTATCTGAATATGTACAACGGTTCGGACTGCAACTACGAATGCTGTCAGATGCGACGCGCCACTGCCTACCAATTCCGGCTACGCTCCGAGAACGAGACCGGCTCGTCACCCTGGTCCAACGAAGTCACCTACAAGACGGCACCCGAACGTCCCGGGCGACCGGGAAAACCGCATGTAAAGGGTAAAATACATGGCACCTACTTTAAGGCCCGCTGGGATCCGCCTTCGGACAATGGCGGAGCGGAAGTCCTTCGCTATTTCCTCGAAATCACCTCGGGGCCGAAGTTTGAGCGCATCTATACGGGTCCAGAGCCCGAGACCACTTGTGATCGCCTGCAGCCGGGCACCACGTACCAACTGCGTGCCTCGTGCGAGGGTGCAGCGGGCCTCAGCGCCTATTCGGAGGTAGCGCACATCACCTCGGAAGCTATCGTACCTGCTGCGCCACCACCGCCCTACTACGACAACCCGCCCGGCCCTTATGCGGCAGTGTTGCGTCTCGAAAAGCCCGAATACACGGGCGGTGCTCCGGTGTTGGAGTACGAGCTGCAGCAACGCCGTCCCGCTGACTGTGAGGATAAGTCAGCGACGTCGCCTACGAAAACTGTATACCGCGGCAAGGAATCGTATTGTGTCGTTAACGATCTGAAGCCTGGTTGCCCTTACGAAGTACAGGTGCGTGCAATTAACCGTATCGGCGCTGGTGCCTGGTCCGCGTGGTTCCGTTTCTCAGCCGCTGCTGCTCAGCCTTATTCCCCGGAAGCGCCGAAAGTGGTCGCGAAATCGGCCACCCACTTCGCCGTCAATTGGCAGCAGCCCGATTGCAATGGAGCACCGATTTCCGAATATCGCTTGGAAAGCGCTGCCGTAGCCAATGGCGACTCGGAAGACGACGATGCGTCCCCCGCCTCCTCCGCATTCCACACGTGCTACCAGGGCATACAGACCAGTGCCGATCTGCGCAATCTGCTGCCCTTTACGCTGTACTATTTTCGCGTGAATGCCAGCAATGTGGCGGGCGTTAGTAAATGGTCGCCGCTGGTAAATGCCAAAACACCCGCTGCCGTGCCTGCTGCACCGCCAATCAAAGACTACGAATTTACCGCCTATGAGGTGAAACTCAGATGGACTCAGCCCGAGTGCAACGGTGCACCCATTACAGCCTATACCATTGAGTATGCGGAGCGCACCATCACCACGCCCGATGCTGCCACCGAGTATACGATCGCCAGTCTCACACCCGAAACGCCCTACAAGTTCCGCGTGCAAGCGCTGAATTCGGTCGGGGTGGGTCCCTACTCCGCCTATGCCAAACTCACCACACTGCCTGCACCACCTGCGCCGCCATCGCTCGAGTGTACCGGTGCGGGACACAACTTCATCAAACTTAAATGGGGCGACGGCCGCAACCTGGACTTCACCAAGTTCTACGTGGAGATGTATGTGCAGCGCGCCAAAGAATTCCAGTCGGTCTACATGGGCACGAACTGCATGTGCAAGGTGAACAAGCTGCAGGAGCGAACCGCCTACACATTCCGCATTTGCGCGGGCAACGACCGCGCCGGCATCGGTGACTATTCAACCGAGTATGTGTTCAATACGACGGCCACGCTGCCCAGCAACATCAAGGCGCCGCGTGTCGCCTTCGAGGGAGGAGTTTGCCTCCTGGCAGCTGGTCAATGTGGTCCACCCGGTGGCGGCCCTGGTTTCACACCATCCGCTCTGCTGCCCGAGACCCCAACCAGCTTCATTGCTGGCCTAGGCAATTTGTCGTTGGGTGTGCCCATTACACTCGAATGGCAGCACTCTAAAAATTCGTTCAACGATCGCGTTGAGTATGTGCTGCAGTACGCCATCGGCAAGGACGGTGACTTCAAAAAGGTCCGCAACTCAACGCGAAAATTCAATTAATATCCGAAAAAAATTAACTCTTTTCCCGTTTCAGATCTACCGTGGACCCGAGACCAAATTCACAATTGAGAATCTGGAACCGGGCGGTTCATACCAGTTCCGTGTTTGTCCCATACGGGTGACCAACGCCGGCGACGACCTGTCCGGCCAATATACTTCAGCATTCCGCTATCAAGTGCCAGACCTCCCCACCATCGACGACATCGATGGTAGCCTGCTGGGCGGGGCCGCCGGTGTATTCGGCGGTAACCCTTCCGCGGGCAATAGCAGCCACAATGCCAATGGATCGGCCGCTTGCCACGGCCATTCACATCACGCTCATCATCCGCACTCGCATCACGGCGGTGGTGGCGGCGGCGGTCATGCGCACAACCACGCGCACAATCACTCGCACCATTCGCATCACAACAGTCGACACAACGGCGGCAGCGCGTCGTCGTCCTCCAACTCGGCCACATCGACGATGCATCATCGATCGGTGAGTGCGTCGGCGGTCAGTTCGAGCAGTGGCGCCGGCGTTGGCTTGGGTCCAGGCGGCGGCGGCGGTACCATAGTCATTGGCAACCAAACGATCGGTCTCATACCGCTGGGCGCGGCACTTTCCAACGAACTGGCAAACTTTGCCGGCTGTGATGATCCGCATCACCATCATCACCACCACCATCATCAATTCCCGGGCTGCGATGCCATTGACGCTGCCAACTCAGCCACCACTGCCTCGTTCCTAGCGGCGGCTACTGCTGGTAGCCTGTTAGCCGGCAATCAACTGCTGACGCATCACACGTCCTCAACGTTGCCGAATTATGCTCAAAACGGTACGATGCGTCGCTACATGTCCCGGCTGACGTCGGTCTACACGAACCGCAAGCGTTTCTCGGACCAGGAGAAGGCGGTCATCTTTATGGTTTCATTTCTGTTTTTCACCTTTCTGTTTGCCACGTTGGTGAAGATGTTCATGCGTTAAGGCGCCAACGAATCACGCCTGGTCGGTCGGTCATGGGGGGCACTTTGGTGAGGTGGCGCGCGCAAAGCGTGACGGGGAGGAACTTTGAAGGGATGCGAATTTTGTAGCGGTCCATTTAACGAAAATTTTAGTGGAATTTGGGCTTTGAATTCGATTTGAAATCGTTTTCAATATTAAAAGAGAAGACATGGTGGAAGTTTGTTCAATAGTGATTCGACGCCTGATCTTCTCTACATCAACTTTTATTAAAGACTATCATGTAAAGGAGAATCGTCTAAATTTGAAAACGATTCATACAAAATGTAACTAATTACTTCGAAAAGACTTCATTAAAGTTAAGGTTGAATCCAAATAGATTGGAATTGAGGTGCAATTGCGTAAATCGATATCAAACGAAAACGATCGTCTCCTTGTCGTTTTTGCTTCACATATTTCGTTCAAACGCTTTTCAACTGGGTTGATATCGCGTTACTGGATACACGACTAGAAAATGTTCGACAATGTTAGAACCAATTTTACATCTAAACCGATTATTGAACTACCCCCGTATTACGTAACATACGTGTTACACTCACTTACGTGTTACATAATATGGGTGTAAATCTAGGCTGTCATTTTCGTTCGATATCGAATTATGTGTTTGCACTCCAGCACTCTTCAAACCTCCCAAATACTAGTAGCTGCTCCAGGCCCCCCTTCAAAATACTGTATTTTCAATGCATACACACACACACACACACAAGCTGAAGAAATATTCCAATAGTTTTAACGAAACACTCTGTTGTTTGCAAACATTTCTACGTGTCTCAAAAACAAAAACAAAAAATGAAACAAAAGTGATTTTTAGTTATGAATTTATGAAAAATATTTTAAACGAACATTTAAAAATAAAATGAAACAAAAAAAAATCTTTTTATATACATACATACATACATACATATATATGTATAAAAGTAATAAAATTAAAAGAAATAAACCTATAAAACCTAATTATTTTTTAAATAAATTTCTATATATACATATACAATTTAATGAAATTATTATAAATATTTGTATTATTATAAAGAAAATAAATTTAAAGAATTTGAAAAAATTTATGAAAATTAAAAAAAAAATAAATAAATAAAAACTGTATACATTATAGCAAATAATGAAGTGAAAAATTAGCAACCATCTATGTTTATGTAATAAGTCTCAATGAAATTATATGATGTATATTTGTTGTTGCTACAGCTGCCTATGCAAAAAAGAAAAAACAAAAACAAAGCAAAACCCTGAAGAAAAACAAACAAAAGAAGCCAACTAAAGTAATCTCCAAACTCTGTCACGCTTTTCTACTGTATTATCTCAATTATATAGTATATTATATACATATTATATTATATATTATAAAAACTGTTTCAGCAAATCCATTTATAAGCTAACTATACACTACACTACACCCTACACTACACTTTATATACGATATATACGACGATCTTTTACCTATAGTTTTCTCTCCTTTCTCCTAATCGACAAGTTTCTTATTCTAATGCTCTATTTGTACTATTTACTACCATGAATGTGCTACTTAACTCTACTTCATCATACTTCCAAATATACACACATACACACCCACACACACACACACATACATACAAAATACTATTACACTCAATACAAGAACTTTTCATTCTCAAATCGATTTTGTCCCCGGTACGACGTACGTACATACGCGAAATGGAAAACGGAAACAAGAACGACCATTAAAAAACAAAACAAAACAACCAACAAAAAAACGCTCTCAAATATTTAAACTAAACGCAAAACGTGATGTAAATTCCAATTCATATTTTCTACGCTACGATATGTTTTATTTTAAAACAAATTTATATTTATATACATAACCTAATGCATATATATATGTTTACTTTATGTACAATGGTAAATGGTTACATGGAAATATGATATGTATGGCAACATTTGTTTATTTGTTTTTTTTTTATTATTATTATTTTTTTTTTTATATTTACTTATCTAAATATATATATATATATATTATAGCAAATACTATTGAACTGTAGCTAATTTTTTTAAATATTTTATATTATTTTTGAAATTATATAAACTTCTATAAAACAAACAAAAATATATAAATATATACGAAAATTCTTTAAAAAAAAAAACAAAACAAAACAAAAACAAAATAATAACAAAAGTAAACCAAGTTTATGTGTAAAAACGGCAAAATTAAATGAAATGAAAATTTAAACAAAAATATATATTAAATTAAATGAAATTGAGCTACGGATAAACGTTGAGTAGGACGACGACGCCGACGACGACGATGTACGCTCTGTGCGCTCTGATAAGGGCGGCAATGATTTTGTTGAAATTGATTATGATAAGAATTGAATTGATTCATTGATTGTTTGAAACAAAATAAAAACAAAAAAAAACTATGTGCATTATTTAGTGGTATGAGGTGTATTGTAAACAATTATTATTATATAAACAAAATTTATTATAATTATAATTACATTATTTGTTTATTATGAACAAAATGAACAACAACAACAACAACAGCAAGAAAAATTATTCTATATATTAAAATTTATTGCAAATATATACATATGTATATATATATACATAGATACCATATAGATATATATGTATATATATATATGTGTGTGTGTGAAATATATAAAAATAAAAAAATACAAAAATACAGCTATTTTGTTATTGTAAAAAAATATTTATTAAAATGCATTTTATTTGAAGGTTGTGTTAGAGTGGCGGCGCTGATTTTCATCAGATAGTAGGCAATGGAGCCCGGCCGATTTATCGGTTTGTCAGGAATTGGCCGAAGTTTGTCACAAATGTTTTTACATGATCTGACCCCTGTTCACGTAAGCCGACACTCGACTATCACAGAATCGATAGTAGAAAAATAAGTGAGATCGACTCATCAAAATAATACTTTTTGACCCCTTATGATATTTTTGAAATTTTGTAAGATTTATGCCATGAAGTATTTAAATTTCTTAAATAATATTTAATTGTATCATTAAAAAATATTGTTAGTTCTAAGTGTTTATTTATTTATTAAATTTCGATCTAATGCCCACGCCGGGGCTACATATTGAAAGTATAAAACCCACGCAGGAGCCTCATATTATTAGAAAAAAAAACATTTTTTTTTCATAATATAAATAATTTCAATTTAAGTTTATTAATTTAAAATTAATCCCAAAACACACTTTTCAAACAAAAAGATTCAATTTATTTATTTAATAAATTATGTTAAAAAATGGCAATTGACTTAATTTGGATGACTTCGATGTGTAAACTTCCGTCCTGTGTATTACTTTTTCAAGGCGATGATGAGTTTGTCCATTTCTGCGATATTCTTCACTTTGTGCACGCCTCCTATATGAACACGAATTCTGTCGACATAAACCATTTAACAAATAAAATCAATGATTAAACCGAACCCTATTTTTGCATACTTTGATTTTTTCACAAATCCTTTCCCGCACACACCACATTTCAGCGGCTGACCAGTGTGCTCCATACGATGTTGCCGGAGGGTCGATGGATCTGAGTAATCTTTTTCGCAAATGTCGCAGCTGTAGCGATATCCTTCATGTTTACGAACGTGAACGTTGAGTTTGTCAACCTGTTTGAAGGCTTTGTCGCAGTATTTACATTGATATGGCGTCTCCCCGGAATGGCTCCGCAGGTGAATCTCTAAGTCAATAGAGCGAAAGTAGCGCTTCTCACAAATCTGACATTCCAAAATATTGTCGGAGTGCAGTTTCTTATGCTCATTGAGACCGTTCATGTAGAAAAACGCCTTATCGCATTGATCACACTGAAATTGACGCTGTCGATTGGATTCATGCGTCTGCTCATGACTGCGACTGTGGCTTTTTGTGAGGAATTTAAGGTCGCAATAATCGCAGGTGAAATTGCGCTCGCGAGTATCCTCATGTGTAAGAGAATGTTTGCGGAGCGCACTTGAGTCCTTAAAGACACGAGCTGATGCGAGTGGAGAAACATTTAATTGGAAAGTAGAATAAGTGGAGGACCACAGGAAACTTACAGCAAATATGACATAAATGCGACTGCTGTTTGTGTTCAAGTGCAATATCGCGCTTCGATTGCTTCGAAAAGGAGACCGCGACTTTTTTTCTTTTGTGCTTCTTTGTTGGTGAAGTCTTGCTTTCATCGGATTTTTTTCTGGATCGACCACGACGTGTTTTAATCGTGGATTTTGCAGAAAAACCTTCTGCCTGTCTTCTTTTGAATTTGACGTTAGACTTTTCAACCTCATCCAGAGCTAGACTGATGGAGGCTGCAGTTTCAACCTCATCCAGAGCTAAACTGCTGGAGTCTGCAATTTCGACCTCGACATCGTTTGATTCACCGCTCATTCGGGCAGGAGATGACAAATTCTATGAGAACCGATAAAGCATGTGATAAAGTATAAATTACAAATAGTAAATGACATTTCTTACCTCCGCCTCTATCTTCGTCACCCATTGCAAGTCCACTTTATCCAGTGGCGATTCTTCTCTGGTATAAGTGAGATCTTGTTTTAATCTCAGCGTTCCATCAGATTCTCTGCACTTCTGTATAAAATCGTAGGCGGACTTCAGGTCCGAGGCGCAAATATAGCACAACATAGTGGGCTCATCCACTAGCTCCTCCAGCTGGGTGCACTGCCGAAAGCATTCCATGTACGTAACGCTTTCAAATGCATCCACATTCCAGTCGAAAAGTTGCAGCGGGTCCATATTCAGGCATGCTCGGCAATTGTTGTTTACATCAACAGGGTCCATATTTCCAAATAGGCTTCATTCAAGAACGTAAACAAAAAACTGATATAAACAACAAATTGACGATAAGATGTCGCTATGCCGTTTACCGCTACGATCGACATTTTGTTGTGATGTCAGTAGATGCTTTTTGTCACGCGAACAGTTGTTTTTTGTGTGCATTTTTATAACAGAAAATGCAGAATATTTTCTTGTAAAATTCCCTTAGTATTTCGTCAGGCATTATTCCGTCAAAGTGAAAAGAAGTTTATTGTGACGTCATGTAAACTGTAAACGACTTCATGGCGGAATCTGGTAATTCCATGTATCTTGATTGTGTATGTTTATTTTGTTTAGCTGAAAAAGTGGGTTGATTCACATTCCGTTGTAGGGAGGGAACTTATGGCAAACTTATAGTCACATTTTTCTGCTGAATTCGCGTCCATAAAGTCTTGGGTATTTAATCCCTTTTTAGATCCCGAAAAATCCCGGAATTCTCTCTAGGAAATCCCGGGATCCTAGAAAGCCCCAAAATCCTTTTACATTAGGAATTAAACATTTTGTACTTATCACCCTTTTGGCCAGAAATATTGGAAACAATTTTTAAGATCTTAAAAATACATCGAATAAAACGCAAATATTTGTACATAAGTTTCCTGGTAGGATAAGAGGATTTCAAAAATAATGGCTTCGTTTGGTCCATATATTTTGGTTGCGTCTTGACAGGATAATTTTGTCGAAAATTTTAATATTTGGAACTGGAATCATAAATCACTACGCTCGTTGCCTGGTGCTATGATTACTCGACTGTATTTGCCGTGTCTGTATTTAAATCGATGTTCAAGTCTACAAAATTAATTTTTGCATTGAATTTCAAATCAAAAAATGTATTTGATTGCTTTTTAGACCACTGATTTCCACACAGTTTGGGGCATATATAAAGCATATTTCTTACATTTTGTCGTGTAAATCAAAAAAGGTTTAAGCTTTAATATAATATTGTTCATATATTTAAATATTTTACATTTCGCAGCAAAACTAAGTTTATTTATTTTACGATTAACAGTAGATAGTTTGGACAAAATACTCTCGAATAAGTCATCGGACTGTGAACGCTGACACAAGACACATTCAGAGTATTACGCGATGGATTTGCACAAACATCAAACTTGCAATTACAATTTATAAAAAAAACACATTTCACTACAATTAAATCTTATCTTAGAACGTATGTTTTGTTTGCTTCACTACTTCTATATAATCTGGTAAAAAAGAAAGAAAAAATATTGCAATTTCCAAATGTCTACGGGCAATTGGCAGATAAAAAGGAGTAGGAGGACAATGCACGGAACCGCCTTATCAAAACAGCAGCAATTGCGCCGCAACTGTTGCTGCTTGCGGTATTGCCGAATCTCAGAGACCAGTATGGCTGGTCTGCAGTTGCTCTATCGAAATGGACAATTGCTCGAGACGCTGAACCAATTGCAGCATATTGTCCTGCGCCTTGGCCGCATTCAAATCGTTGCCACTCTCCAGGGAGTCCTCCTCGGCGGCGGCCAGCTCGAAGTGGAGTTTGGCGAGACTCTCCTGTTGTTCGCGTATTTTCGTCATCTGATCCATGGTGCAGCCAGAGCCTGTGAAGAATGCAAGTGGGTAGGTTCAATGAAAAGTTCTATGCAGAAATGTGTGTACTGAATATGGGTCCCCTACCAAATGCCTTCAGCTTGCCCGAATGGAAATCGTCCAAGAGACCCAAGAGTGCCCGCTCCATGTGCTTCACGTCCGGAACTTCTGAGACAAAGGAATGATGCTTAATCGGTCGGTCGTCGAATTTGTCGCTGTGGCCGTTGGTATTCAGCACGGGAGGAGCAGCGGCCAAGTGACCGTTGCTCGGCTTACGGCGGCGGTTTGCTGACGGTGTGTTGGTGTTGCTGTTGTTGTTGCTATTGCAATTATTATTATTGTTGTTATTGTTGTTGCTTGTGTCCAGCGTTTCACTGCCAATCTGTGAGATGCTGTTTATGCTGTGCTCTTCGCCGTCGCTGCCGTCATCGCCGTCGATTTCGACCTCTTTACAATTCGCAATTTCAATTGCAGATAATTGAATTTAGGCGAGAGCACGTTTGTGTGCATAGTTGTTGTTGTTTGTGGATTTTCAGATTGGTTTTTGTTTTTGCGTTTTTGTAGCAATTTAAGTTCATTTCAAATAATGTGGCGTAGCGTTGAAGCGGGGAATTCCAAACGTTAAATGACAAATCAACCAAAATAAAAGTAAAAACAATTGATATATAATAAAAATATAAAATTAAGAAATAATAATAATAATTGCAAAGAACTATAAATAAAATATAAAAGTTAAAGTAAAGCCAAACAAATTCAAGCTCGATCGAAGAGGAAATTGAAGAGTCGTGGTCTACTGCGAAATAAGCAAGCTCCTCGCAACGACACACAACTCGTTCGAATGACAGTAAAGTGTGCGAATGCCTTGACACAAAAATACTGAGTGGAAGTGAGGAAGCTGTGTGTGCGTTGATGTTTGCAAAGCCAACAAGTGCTACATCCTCTGCCTGGGACACTTTAATGGCGCCTCGATGGTGGCTGTGGTTGGGTTATGGTATACAGTATGATTATAATGATAATAGTGTAGGTGTTGAAGGAGCAAAATTAATTGAGTAGCAACAGCAGCAGCAGCAAATGAATTGTGGCGGCCAATGATGCTTTATATTCTACACTTTTGTTGTTGTATTTGTGTGTGTATAATGAACTATTAAAAGGACATAATAGGCGTCAATTTGCTTCTCAAGTAGTTTGAGGTTATGTTTTATTTATAGAATGTAGAACATCATTAAAATGTTAGTATGATTAAAACTGGCAGAAATATATTTGAACAACACACAATGGGATGTTCATAAGTTGGCTGCTTCAAAGCTAAAATTTACAAACGTATTTTTAAAATTTTTTTTACTATTTTTGTCAATTTAAAATTTTTATAGTTAGCACTATTTTTTTCCAAAAAAAAATTGAGGAAAAACAAGTATTTTCCTTGAATACTTCAGCCCAAGGGGTTTATTTAAAGCGTTATACGCAATCTTATCCAGAATGTAGCACGATTTTCAGTAGAAGTGGCAGTTAGATATTACCTGACCTATCTGCCCAGCAGATAAAAACCAAAAAACCGAATCGAATTATTTGTTGGCAAAATAAAAACCAAAAGAAAATCTTCAATTGAAAATTTTGTCATTTCCCTTCTAACGTATGGTGATTTCGCAAAATAACTTATAATGTAAAGCGAAAAATTTGTTGTTGGAAAAACATCAGATATCAGAGAAGGGCAAGTAATTTATAAAATTAACTGACTAAAAAACAGAAAAGAATTGTCCTTTTTAATTAATTTAAGCAATTTCGATTTAAATTTAAGAATTTGGTTTACTTTTTTTCATTTTCCCTTTTTTATTTCCATTTTCTTCTTCTTTTCACAACCGCGAACCAAAATAACAAATTTGAGTCTTGTAGCTTGAAGAATACGAAAATTATTCCATCCCCTCCCTTTACAAATATGACATTTCTGGTATGGATTTTTTTTTAATTTGACATGCACACTATATAGCACTAAGTTCAAAGTTTTTAATAAGCGATTATTAAAAATTTCTTTACCCACTTTATTATAATTTTTCAATTATTTATTCTGTGTCCAGATTTCATTCACCATTTCTTACACCAATACTTTGCATGCGGATGTTTAATGAATTGTTTACCAAGCAATACCTATTTCGTCAGTCGCACTAAGGCCACGCAACCAGCCACGGAACATAACACAAGCTACATTTATACACAAAAATTTAAAAATAAATTCAAAAATGTCAAGCAAAGCGAATTACAAGCGACAAATGTACAAGAGAAAGCCACCAACAACACGTTAATCCAATTAAAGGACAAAGGGGTCAGGTCAATACAAAGGCACTCTTGGCCATTAAGCAGCTAATAGAATATAGAATATGACAATTGATGGATATGAGCTGAAATTTTTGCAATTAGTTGTGAATTAGTAGAGTCAACAGCAAACTAATGAGGAGATATTAAAAAATGTGTTTGGAAAGTTAGAGCACAGACACGCGCCACAACCGACAAAGCAAGACCACCGCTCCTCCGATGCATATGCAAAAACACCACGCCCACAATGACTGCAAATATATGTTTATGGAGAGTAGAGTGTGCGGCAAGGACTTCGTTACCTTTCAGTAGTTTACGCGGTCGTGACTTGAACTCGAAACGTTCATCGCCTGTGCCGTGCAGATGCGGTCTTGGACGTCGCTCATTCACGTAGGTAACCTTGGCCGAGGTTTGACCTTTGTCCGAAGTGCGCTCAATCGAACAGGAGGCAGAGTTGCGGCTACGTGTGGTGTCGCCGCTGGAAATGCTTTTGATCTGCGCAGATATGCAAGAAATTAATGAAATTCTGGAAATTGGATTAAACGCTCGAGAGACTTGCATTTATTTTTGGCAGCGTCACTGGCGACGCAGGGGTCGCTGCCGATTTCGGCGCTCCCGTTGTTTGGCTGGTTTGTTCCTCCTCCGTTTCGACATCGGCTGGCACTAGTTTCTGGCGTTCGACAACTTCGTCATTAGTTTCCATCTCGGTTTTTGTTATCTTGCTTCAGGTTTTGGTTGTTGTTGTTGTCGAAATTGGGGCTGCGAAAATTTTTTCTTTAACAGATTTGGCAGTATTCTCTTATGAAATTCATAAATTTGAGCAGATTCCTTGCAGCAGCGACAATATCACAATTAAGCAAAAGTACAAAAGTTTTATATATTTCTTTACATCAGGAAATATAAGACACTTAATTTTACAAAATGTAAGCAGAAAATCAGAAACAATCACAAATCACGAAATAACCTAAACAGTGTGACCGTATTGTAAAATTTTTTAGTACTAAAATAAGGTCTGAAATATACTAAAATAAAAAAAAACTTTTATTCTACCAAAGTCTATTTTAAAAAATTCATAGTGTTGAAAAAATTTGGTAAACGCATACAATTATAACTTTTAAAAGTCAAGTTATTTTGACATTTGTTTCCATTACAAACTCAAAATGTTAACTTCAAAGTCAGCTCATTTTTGTACAGTAAGTTACTCTTTTTTTTTTTTGAAAATGTACTGGAGACTAGAGACCAAAAATGGGAATTTAGTAATCAATCTACCCAAAACGGTCACACTGAATCTCAATTTGCATTGAAAACGTCAAAAAAGTTTTGAAAGCAAAGGAAAACACCCCACATTTTTGAAAGCACTGTAAATGTTTACCGAAAGACAGCGTTGTGCAGACGCATTATTTTTAATTTACGACGTTTCAGTGTCGTCAATGGCGTAGTCAATAGAAAAAAGTATACATGCATAATTCTTTTACGAAAAGTTTTGGACTTTGTAAAAGACAGATGTTAAAATGAATAATTTATGGGTCATTTTTCATATCAAAACTTAAACTATATTTTATACTTTTTTAATTTTGGTTCTTTTTTTTTAGGCGTTTTCGTTAGGCAATTTTTCATAATTAACAAATAAAAAATCGTCCAAAAACTCAAAAAAAAACACTACAAATTAAAAACTGCTTTAATGTGTAATTATGTTTGCGTAAAAAACTCCACTTCAGGGGTGATCGATTTTTTTGTGTATTCCACAGCCAGTAATAAGAATTAAAAAAATGCGATAAATCTTAGTGAAAACATAAGTTTGAAATACGTATTTCTACTACCATTTCTTATCAAATTAAAGATGTTTTTAGACTTTACATATCATGTCTTCAACATAATTATCTCTGCAATATTCCAAACTCATATTAATGCAGTTAACACTTTACTTTAATCATTTATATTCCAAGAATTCTTAAAATTTGTATTTAGACACACTTTCAAATTATCGCAGTTAAGCCTTCTTCTTGAAACCCAATGTATAAATCATTTGCACAATACTGATGAGGCCAATGCCGCAAAGGCCCATAGTCAAGCCATATAGAATTTTATCAGGTGGTCCTCCTTTCAGGAATACGGGTAGGTCGTTATGAGCCTAAGCGTAACACCAAGAAGAATTAGAGTAAATATTTTAAATGCAATATGCCAATATCTCACTTGAAATTTTTTAATGTTGTTTGCAAGTCCTTCTGGCAAAGCCATTGTGTGTAGCTGATTGATTATGTAATTCTGAAAAGTAAAACAAACGTATTGAATTAAATGCTTTCTTACTTCATTTCATGCATAATTTAAGTAATTCAGTAAAGGTTCCTTGAATTATGGAAAATGGTTTTCTATTTTATGTAACTAAAAATTTGTTGGGAATATTAAATATTTTTAAAAATTTTTATATTTTCACTTACCTTGCGAAAAGTACAACTCAATTTGCACAATTGTAACAACTGCAAAGTTTATACTTTAAAAATAGATTCAAACAGATGTTAGCCAAATGCCGTGAATTTTGCTGCAGTTGCATGGCAAAAAATGTAAAAAATGCAGCAATGCACTGGCAGATTTATTTCGCAGATTACCATTGACATTTGTGTTGCATTATGGGGTAAGGCAAAAGTATTGACATGGTATAGCTTAACGACTCACCCCTTGAATTGTATTCTTAAAAACTTCAATAAAAAAAAAATGTTTCATCTCTTTTTTTAATTCAAAAGGATTCCTCTTTATCTATAAGACAGAAGAGAGTATTTTACTGAAACAATATATTTAATGGGATCAATACATAAGTAAATGCTTATGTATAGCAAATTTTATTTGAAAAGAAAAAACCAAAAAAAAACTTCTGTACTTTATAGGAAATCCTGATTTTTGCTCTTATTCCGTGGTGGATCGGAATCATTAAACTCCAATGAAAACTTGTCATCGACTTCTTCTGTATTGAAATCAAGCATTTCTTCGCTTTGGCCCATATTCAGTATATCGTCATCCGATCCCTCCACAGATTCTTCATCAGATACCACCATATCAACCATCGAATCTTGGACCAGGCTCTCAAAATCTTTGTTTTTCAACTGATGTTGTTTCTTCTGGTCATTGTCGTTTTTTTTCATTAAAAATTTCATGTTTTGATTCGGCTACTGCCGATGAATCCGAATCGATTTCAAGGTTTGCGCTACATTTTAAAAACTCATCCAAAGAGTGAGAGAAATTGAAAGGCTTTGCCGTGGCTGCGGGCGGTACTTTAAATGTTGACTGTGCCGGAGTGCCTGGAATGACAGTGGCACGCCTACATTGAACTTCTGGCGACAAATTCGTTGGTAAAACCTGTATGAATTGTAAATGTGAATTTAATTGAAAATTTTAAATAATTCGAAAATTGTAACTATTTTCTAACCTTTGGCAATGCAGTGTCCGCGGGCTTTACAATACGGCAATCTTGTATTTCGATATTGGGTCTCTTCGTCTCGCCAATCTTTGTAGTTTTTGGCACGTTGTCTTCATATAATTCATCACCTGAAAGTAGCTCATATGCCGGTGATGAATCGTCCGAATCCATTTCTTCAGTTGGAGTATTTAAATCAATTATGGGCATTTGCGTTTCCTTAGTTTTTTCCGTGGACATTGTAACAGCCTCTTCAAAAGGTTTTGTTGGCGTAGTAGATCTTGGCGGCGGAGTAGCAGCGGAGCTGTTGTCGTCTGAGGATAGTGTAAAATGAACATGTTTCGGTGTCAAATCCTCGCTAGTATCCATTGATGGATTTTGTGTGCGTAATATAGAGCGCAGTGACATATTTTCCTCAATGACCTCCTCTACAGATTTGTCGGTTTTTTGGCCTGCAACTCGGCAAAGTACTCCCACATTGAGGGCATTTTTTTGGCCTCTAAAAACACAGATTTGAAGAAGCTCATCGGTTCAGGCGTATCACCAGTGATTTTTACTTTTTCAATATGATTCTGTTCAAGCGATATTGCCAACGCGTCTATAGGCTGCTTCTGAAATGTGATTCCGTTTTCTTTGTCTTGTGCTTCCTGCAACTCTTGCAATTTGTTAGTCAATTCGATTTTCTTCTGCTCAAGACGAGCCTCTTCATATGTAATGGCATCTAGGCCGCATATCTTTACCAAAACGTTTATAAAAGAGTCACCTTTTACGCAGGCCTCCAATTTTTCATTTTCTTCGATTTTCTCCGCTGCTAATTTCCACAGCTTTTGCGTATTTTCATCTATATTCGCTTCATTGTGCAAATAATTGAGCAAGGTGAAGAAACTCATTTTGCAATTTAAATATTATTATTTTTTCTATTTTAATGATGGAAAAAAGATATTTTCACTTATTTTGACGATTCAACGGCTTTTCGGAAATACAATTGACGGAAACGGAAAGAAGCTGTGACGAATAGTGTTGCCTTTAATCAAGATATTGTATGAACTGTGTTGCCAAATCGAAAGGAATTTTCCTTTTTGAGGGAAATGTTTGGAATATTTGGAAACAAATAATAATTCAAATAAAATGGTAGGTACTTGGAACTTTTTCTTTGAGAAAGAATTAGTTTTGATTTGGTTTCTGAAGATACAAATAATAGAAATAATGATGTAAAACTGGAAATTGATATGAAAGTAATTTCACAGATCTGACTCAATCATATTTTATAGAGCCTATTTACACAGTCATTCCCATGACGCATGGGCATGCCGTTTTTAGAATTTACACTGACATGGGCATGACGAAATTTGACAGTTTTTATATGAAAATGAAAATAAACGAAGCATGGAGTTGCCACCTGTTACGTTTTTTGTATGGATTTTCGGTGCAAAATGTTCTATCCCGTTTTCACTACCGCAGTTCTTATTAGCTCTTTGTCAGATTTTTCGTCATGGAACTGATAGTGTAAATAGGCTCATAAAAATGTTCCATTTTCTAAAATTCTTAATCCTGAAAAATAGTAAATTCATTCAATTAAGTTCATATTAATATTTTGGTTTATTTATTTTATAAATTATTTGTTTTATAAATACAAATTTTCAAAACGATAGCTGAAAATAATTAAAATGTAATCCGAACATGGCTAAATCATTTTACTTTTCGATGTTGAACAAGGATATATATATTTTTCATACCGGCAACGATACCTATAGGCGTTACAAAGGTTCAGTCAAAGTAAATACTAGAAAAAACCCAAACTAATTTCTTCTCCGTTCAATTACAATTAATTTGTAATTGAATTTTTACTCTAATAACTATTTGTAACGGATAATATCATTTATAAATAAATTGAATTTCATATTTATTATGTTTTTACTTTATTTTTTAAATAACTACAATTTTTTATAGTTTTTACAGAATTTTTGAATTTTAATATGTACACGAAAAAAATCGAAAACTTTTGGAAGTTACTAGCAAGTATTCGATGAATAATTCGAAGACAAGTATCGAATATATAAATCGGTGTATATTTTATGCAACACTAGAACATCACCGAATCGAATAAGATGACAACGGAAAAGTTTGCGGAAAAATCGAAATAATTGGAATTAATTGAATATTTTTGCAAAAATTTATTGAGCTTCACACAATTAAATCTATTTGCAATCGATTATAATAAAAACTGAAACATTTTGTGAGTACCAGTGAGGGGAATAATCGAAAAGGAAGTGGCTGAAGACGGAAAAGATTTTCCATTTTTCACTTTTCGCCAAGTGCTGTTTGCGGCGGTGGGGTCAACAGGCAGCAGGAGGAGGGGCAGGCAAAAGAGCGGAGCAATAGAGAAGTGGGAAAAGTGAGAAAAAGGATTTTCGTGTGACGTAGGTAAGAAAAGTGAGCTGCGGGAGTGCCGCCCGCTGTCCGAGGAATTAACTTAATAATAATTGCCTACAGACGTACGTACACGTATTTGCAGTTCCAACAACGTCGTCGCCAACGCAGCAGCAGCAACAGCAACAAGTGCACCACCATGGAGGAAGTCGTTTCGCTTACCGAAACGGAATCGCGCTACTTCAGCGATTTGTTTCTCTGCTGTGACACGGAAAATACCGGAAAGATTCCAATGCTGAAGGCAACCGAACTGTATCGTTCGGCCAATCTGTCTAACGACTTGATACTAGAGGCAAGTGCGAAACACAATCGATGTCAATGTTGAAAATTTAATATTGAAATTCCACACACAGATCACCTGCCTCGCGGGCATACCGGAAACTGCGCTCCACATTTCGCGCACTCAATTCTACTCTTGTCTGAAGTTAATCGCAGCCTACCAGGCCTCGATGCCGCTACGTCAAGAGCTAATTGCTGCCTCGGTGCAGCTGCCTTTGCCGCGCTTCAGTTGGAAGGACTCACCTAGCGGCATGGACTCGGCCATAGCAGCAGCTTCGTCGGCTCTGCACAATCAGTCGAATGGCTTGAATGCTATACCGCCGCCCCCGGCAACGGATCGGAAGAATTCATTGCCACGTCGTTCGGACTGGCAAGAGGTGGGAGCGACAGGTTCTCGCAGGAATTCAGCAGCTGCTCATCAGCAACAACAACAGCAGCAGCAGGAGACGGCTGTGAATTCCGATGTGCCAAGCACTGATTCGGAAGTCGAACAAAACGAATCGAGTTGCGGCGGGGGCGGTGGAGGAGGCACTGGCAGCAGCAGTCGTGAGACGGTAAGATGCCTTCTCAGTGTGTAATCGAATGGATGAAATGTCCTTAGCTTTTATTCAAACCACTCAAGTTTAATGAAAAATTTAATTTTTTTCCTTTTCGTGCAACTTTTTTCCCTACACCTAAGTGATGAATTAATTTACTTTACCTATTTATGGCGCCACACTCCACTTATTTTTCCTACACATACGGTATTCGTAACACCCCCTTGTTGTCATCAACGGTGGGATGTGAGTTTTTCACTGACATGCTCTCTTATCTGAATTATTTAAATATTCAAAAGAATTCAAACAGAAAATACCATTTATCTTATCTCACGTTACCTAAGTGCCTTTAGTTCCGCATTACTCACAAATGGATTAGGTTTAAATGAAATTGTTTACAAAATGCATTAACGGCGTATCTATTATCGCAGCATCGTCGTCGTGGCTCGCCTGAGGCTTGGAGCACGAACAGCGACAGTCCCACACCCACTAACAGTGTGGCCGAACGGCCCTGGGCCAAGGAGACCTTGTGGCACGGTCTCTTGGGTGACGAGCACCGACAACTGCTGGGCACCGAGGAAGAGTCATCGGACCGGCATAGCAGCGATGACGACAACTACTCAGACCTGGAGACCGTCTATCAAATAACGCCCGAGCAGCGCGAATACTACTTCAAACAATTTAAGGCTGTGCAGCACGATCCGAACGGTCTGCTGTCGGGTCATGTGGCACGGTATGTTGTAATTGTGAAATCATATGGAAGAAGAAAATGACTTTACTCACTGAAGCCACTTCATTTTAGAGTTTTCTTTGAGAAATCACGCATACCCGTCGAAGAACTGCGTCACATTTGGCAGCTGTGCGATGTGACGCGCGACGGCGCCTTGAGTCTGGCCGAATTCACTGCCGCCATGCATTTGGTGGTGTTGCGTCGCAACAATATACCATTGCCCGCTGTGCTGCCCGCCTGCTTGCATCCCAGCGTCTTGCAACATTCAACGCTGGCCTCACAAATGCCGCTGCAAGAGCCGCCCGAGGCGGATCTGTTGCATTTAAACGACGACGACGAAGAGGATAATACGGACAACACAATAATTGGTGGAAATGCCACGATAACAGCAGTAGCAGTGGGCGCCCGTGTGGCCAACGACAAGAATGTGATGAATCTAAGCACCTTGTCCACTTCTTCGCAGGTATTTGCAAAAATTAAACCCTCTTTTAGGTTATGTTGCGGTTGCTAACCTATTTCTCTTATATCCCCACACAGGCTAGCACAAATTCACGACAGGGCATTGCCACTGCTGCTGCTTCGCACCACTCATCTCTAACGCCACCAACGCTGCCGCCGCCCGTGAAGAATCGCAGCATTTCGAATTCGCCAAATGTTGAGCCCAACTCGACGCCTCCAAATTTGCCAACGGCCGCATCTGCGACCAAGCCCAAGGAACGCAATATTTGGGCAGTGGTAAAATATTTACATTATTTTCGCTTCTCTATAATTTCCTTTAATTGCATTTGTTTTCCGTTTGTCAGGATGTGCCCGCCACTCAATGGACTAAATTTACTGAATCTCCTACATCAAATGTCTCTAGTCCCGGCCCCAAGCCAGTCAATTTTGATATGCAACGAACAGCCCAGGCTGTGGTTTCCGATCCGCAAATCTTGCATCCAGTGCCGTTGCGCGTAACGCCAGTCGGTTAGTAAACTCACAACATTTCTGATTAAACGATTTTTCGCCGCCGCACCTACTAATTGACATGAATTTGCTTACAGCTGGCACGGTAACGGCCTCCTCTGACGACGCCTATGAGGGTGTCATATTACGCGATGCCAGCCCCAAGCAACTGCTGCATGCTTCGTCTGCATCGAATTCGGCGGTAGCGGCTGCCGCTGCGGTCTCAACCAACACACCACACCATCGCGATTCGCTGCAAAACAACGATTTGCGTGCCATACAACGGCCACAGGCCAAGAAGTTGCCCGTGAAAAATATTGGCGCTCTACCGCCGCCGCCGCAACGCGAATCAAGCATCAGTAGTGTGGGCAGTTCGGGCGGCATTGGTGGCGGCGACAGCGAACTAACGAATACTCAACAGCCGTCGCAGCAGCAGTCGCTGTTGAACAAAAAGGATCCGCCGCCATTGCCACCACCGCGGCCTCATCGCACGCATGGACGCAGCAGCAGTTTGGATTTGAACAAGTTCAAGATGAGCGCCCCTGGCGGCGGCCAGCCGGAGGTGAGTTGGTCTGCAGTTTACTCCTGAATTGAATTTATTTTCCATGTTCCTTATTTACCATTTGATTTGTTTGTTTGCTTTGTGTTTTTTTGCTTTTTTTTTTACTAAACTAAACTTTAAGATTACGGCGCAAACTAGCTTCGATTTGCAAACCTCGACGGGTTTTGCTGATTTCACAAATTTCCCCGATGGCAGCGCAACAAATGTTGTAAGTGTTGAAGTGTTTAAACATGTTTTCAAATACGCACGCGAATGCACACACATGCCCCGTAGAATGGCAGTGAAGCGATTTAAATTTGGAAATTATTTATCGATGCATTCGGCGAATTCGAAATTAATAAAATTTTGTTTTAATTTGAGCGAAAGATTAAATGACACTGTTCGACAAATTAACATTTTGGGCAAAAAGGGACAAGTAAATTTTTACCAATTCGAACGTTCCTGATCAGGAAACCGAAATCGATTTGCTCAGCTACGTCACAAAAGAAACAATTTTGAATTATCAAATTTTTTTCGAACATTAAAAAATTTTTTTCATAAAAATTTTGAATACACAAACATTTTAAAAAATTTTAAAGTATATTGCAAAAAAATCAAATGTTCGAAAAAAATTCGAAAATTAAATTTTTTTTACAGAACAAAATTTACTTCGGATTCGTGATCAGAGACCCCGATTTAAATTTTCTTGTCCCGTCCCAGCATTTTTTTCTGTCGAACAGTGTAATCGGACAGAGGTGTTTAAACTGTCGAAATAAATTTTACATATCGAGAAGATTTTTATAAAAATTATATTTCAATACCTTACTAACTTCACATTGTTATAAAACTAGAGAGTGGACTATCTTCGGCTATACCGAAGTTGGAATACCCCCACACAGTAGGAAGAAGTACCTCGAACATATAAAAATGTGGTCTCAAGACCCTATTTTGAGCCAATTATAGGTGGTTTTGGAGCCCGGACCATGTCCAAAATCCATTTCTAAAAATTTCCAATTAAATCCACAAAAAAAAAAAAAATTGGTCTCAAGACCCCATTTAGACCCTTATATATGTGGCTTCGGAACCTCGGACCATGTCAAAAATACGTTTCTAAACATTTCCAATCGAATACAACAATAAAAAATTTTTACCTTTTTTTTCGGTGTATGGGAGCCACGCCCAGTTTTTGTCCGATTTGGCTGATTCTCGAACTTGATCTCAGTATTCACGAGAAAAAAATTTACCCAAAGTTTCAAGTCGATATCTCCAAAACTGCGACCGCTATCGTGCGGACGGACAGACGGACAGACGGACAGACGGACAGACAGACGGACATCGCGAAATCGACTCAGGAGGTGATACTGATCAAGAATATATATACTTTTCCATACCGGACACGCCTCCTTATGGGCGTTACAAACGTTGTGACAAAGTGAGTATACCCTGCCACAGTGAGTGTGGGGGTATAATAATATTTTTAAAAATTCGTGATTTTCTGAAAAATGTACTCTATTTGTATTAGAATATTTTCAAAGTTTCCCTTTCCGGTCACTTTTAGTAAAGTGACGACTCATATCTGTCAAGTCGATCAAGGTAATTAATCCGTGTCGCTGATCATGACTGCTCTTATTTTTTTTTGCAAATACCAAAATCACTTTCACTTGGATTCACTTTTATTTTCACTTTCACTCGAATTATGAAAAATATTTTAATTTTTTGTGGGTTTAAACACCTCTGTAATAGGTTATCATTGATTTGATTATTAAATCATAATTTCCATTGGATTTTGTAAACATTTTCGAAATTATGATTCTTTACCAAGTGTACCAAGAAACAAAATTGATAGCAATTCCACAGTGCCACATGTTGCTAACGTATTCATATTTTGCCCAACTACTCCACAGAACGACCAAATCCCCGAACAACAGCAGCATTCCTTACCGCCACCACAACGGCTGGCAGCAACGGCGGCCCCAGCAATTCCGCCCTCCGCAGCACTGCCACCATCACGATTCTCCTTGCAATCGAATCAGCGAGTGTCGGCTTTCGAAGTCTATCGCAAACCGAACACACCGCGCAACTCACAATCGCCCCCGCCACCAGCCGCACCGCCACAATCGACACAACTGACTGCCGATGCGGCCCATCAGCAACACCTCCTCACTCAACCCACTCTACCGCCACCGCCTGCACCATTCGGGGCAGGTGTCGTAGCCATTGCCCCGGCCACATTACCCAATGCTGACGTCTACGAGAAGCGCGTCAACGCAATCAGCGAAACGCTACGCCATGTCTCGTTCAAGAAGGACAACAACATGTCGGACATACTGCGCCATCTGCGCGAACAGAACAATCTGCTGTTGCGTCTGTGCAATGATCTCAGCGATGAGCTGCTCACCGTACAGACGCGCAAGGAGGATATGCGTCTCAAGCTGGAGGCGGCCACCAGTGATATGGCGGCCACTTTAGCGGCCTCCTCGGCCGCGGCGATGCGCACCAGTTCGTCGATCTCGGCGCCCGTAACGGCCAACATGACTGGCGGCTCGGGCAGCTCCGGTGTCCACTCAAATGTCTAAGGCAACTCCTCTACTCATGCTCTTCATTTCGCAGACTAAACTAACGAGTATATACCAATCATATATGATTCAAAAAGCAAACGAAACTGAATTTTTTGGACAAAGTTTTCCTTAATTTCCCCCTGAAATGTAGGTTAGTATAATGCAACAATTAAGTAATTTAGTCTATAGAGCTAACTAAGCGACACTATATACATCTGTATGTATGAATTGTTATATATTTATGTACCAACATATATATACATAAATATTAAATAGGCGTGCGTATGCCTTAGCTGTCGGCGCAATTGTTTTTTTTTTTCGTTGTTTTGTTGTTTTTGTGTGAAAAACTACTGTAGGCAACAACAAATTGATTTCACAGTTAATTCAAACACACAGACACACATACACTCTGTATTTTTCTACGATATAAAAACATTTATTACTTGAAACTAATGCAATTTCTCTAAACTTGTTGTTTATTTCCAATTTACTAACTCAACACGAAGATTTAAATTTAAAAAAAACAACAACACCACACACGCATTCATTCCGGCAATGAAAAATATTCAAAAATTCTATTGAAATGAGAGAAGAAAAAAAATCCTTTTTCGTATGTAGTCTTTAGTGTATAGTAACAAATTCATGATTGGTTAGACATGCCATTTTGTTTATATGTAAAAAGTATGCAAAGGATATTTTTGTTAATTTCTTTTTTTTGTGAAATTACTGTTAAATCTCTTTAGCTTTATGCTTCTTTAGCTTTAGCTCGAATTCTCTTTTAAAGTACAGTTCGATTTCTTTGGAAATATTTCAAAGCCATTTGGAGAATGTTCTCTCTCATATATTATTAGGAATTTTGATATTAACATTTTTTTCAAAATTTTACTCAAACGAAGTTTCCTTTAAAACGAATATTATTCTCCCATAATTACCACATAAATATATATTTCTTTGCTTAATTACTTCCTAAACTCAAATGAAAGTAAAAATATTTAATTACACTGTACAACCAATAAAAAATTTCATTGCGTTTCTATGTTGGTAAAAGTATTTTCGAGCTCAAATTTTTATTATAATTTTTACGTAAACACAAAAAAAAACTTTTTGAAAGTTAGTTTATGCAAATTAGTTTTTTGTGTTTAAAAAATTAAAAAATTGTTTTGCACAAATTGAAAAAAAAATTTTTTTTTAATTTCAATTTGTTTCTTTTTTACCGATATTCATTATTATGTACATTATTATGTACGCTCTTAATGTGATTGTACGCGTGAGGCCTTCACTGGTCTGGATTAAAAACTGTGGCCCAAGTCCTATTCGTTTTGATATCCTCTGAATCGAAATAACGAGAAGGGATCAACAGACTCGAAAATACTAGAAGCAACTCCTCAGGATTTGTTCGCCCTGTTGTACATTTTTTTATTTGGTTTATTGTATTTTCTCTTAATTGCAACATTTGAATCACCTTCAAAGTAAATTTTTTCATAACATTTGTTTTAAATCTTTATTAAAAAAAATTCATAAAATAAATTATTTTCGAATTTAATATAATATATAAAGCACTGCTATTTTTTTTTAAAAAAACATTTTTAAATTTAGATATGCAACTTTTTATGTAGCTACTACTTCCTGCTTTTTGTGAATTTTTTTTGTTTTTTTCCTTTTTCAATACAAACATACAAACATTGTAGTCCTTAGCGTTTTTACTATTACTGTTCGCTACTTATATTTTGTAAAAACAAACAAAAAAAAACAAATAAATAAAAAGAAAAACTGTTATAAACGTGATAACTAATTTAAACAATGAGTATTAAAAATACATGATAATTTTTGTTTAATTTTGATGTTGAAATATTAATAAAATAAGCAGCACAATAAAGAAAAGTGTAATCAAAATGTAAAATGCATAATTTAACAAACCAAGAAACAAAAAAGCCCCCAAAAGAAACCTAGCTGCGTATTTTCAATTACATATGTGTACTTTTGTAATACACACAGGAACGATATTAATGAATAACTGTAGTTTTGCTGTTGTTGCGACGTGAACTGAACTGAAGTGTTGGAAGAAGCAGTTTTCAATATTTGTTGCTTTTGTAATGCGTACTTTCGATGTGGTCTAGGCCTGATGATGTCTGACAATAAAATGTGACAGTCTTCTTGTTTCACAAAACCCCTCCCCTCCACTCCCCCTAACCCGGTTATTACATTAATTCGTTTCTTTAAATTGTTTCACCTCTATCGCATACTGTCCGTAAATTCACTGAAATAATTGAAAAAAAATATATTGAATATTTTAATTAGACAAGTTGAAATCTTTTAACGAAATTTTAAAATACAAAAATAACAAAAAGCTAACAAACAAATAAATAAATAGTAATCTTACCGCTAATACGATGATTGACGATATTACCATATGTCTTAAGGCAACAACAAATTTGCATTAACAATTTAGCACGGTTTTACTACTTTGTTTTCACTTGGAACATTTTTTAAAGTCTATTTTTCATGAAAATTTGTTTTGGAAAATATTTAGAAAAAAAAACTATAAAAAAAAGAACAACAAATATAGCTAAAATCGATGTAATCGTTATAGCATACTGATGACGATTTAAGACATACTGAAATGCGATTGTTAACTGGTAAACAAAAAAAAACGAGAAAAACAAAGTGAAAAAAACAGATTTAAATGTTTTATGTAAAATCAAAGCAAATCTATGTTGAATAAAATACTATAAAATCAAAACTTTTTTCAATGGGTTTTAATCAATTTATCAACCAGCAATGTTGTACAGAATCTGTGCTTAGGGGTTCTCCATAAACCATGTAACAGATTTTTTTTCCGTCATGTCATGTATTTAATTTAATTACCCCCTAACACGGCGTTATTTGGTTTATAGACAGCCCCTTACGAATAATACAAAATAAAATGAAGTGCAAATGAACGCCAGTCATTCATTCAGGGGCAAGTAGTTAACTAAAATTCTTCAAGTAAGTACACTATGTAGTAAAATTTGAAATAAATAAGTTATTGTTAACCTTATTCATTTTAAAGGATGAACCTGAACAAAATGTTGTGTGTTTTTCTTTTTGTTGGGATTTTTTCGCTAAGTTTGCAATTGTATAAAAGAAGTAATTTAACTGAATTTCCTACTGGGACATTTTTTACAATTTGAGAAATAATAAAGCTCCAGTGACTGAACGTACCATGTATTGCGAAAAAAGAACCGGCAAAACTTCAATTGTTCAGCTTGAACGATCCAATTTTGACGGTGTTGACAATCGATTGTTATTCTTATTGGAAATGGGTAAAACATTGCCCGAATTTATATTCGGATAATTTATTTTTTTGTGATTATTTTTTTCCAATGGGGATCTGAGTTATATGAGGTATTTACTATTTGTAATTTCTTTTACCGCATAAAAGAGCGTCATTTGATTTCCGGCTCTCAAGTAAATTTAAAAGCTTATCGAAAGTTTTCGCGTTGTCATCTGTCAAAAAATACTTCAAATTGACTTTTTTTGAGGAACATTTCTGACTGTCAAATTCAAAATTCTCTAATAAGAATAGACCCAAAAGTTTAGTAAAGGGAAAATCCCTTTTCATCCAAAATGTCACTGTTGTTATAACCCTCATATATGCAATTCCGATGGCAACATTGTTTTGCAGCCAATTGGAAAAAAAAATCGTTTTCGATGCGGCAGAGATTTTTTCGCAACGATTCGAAAGTAAAAATAAGTGCAAATATTAGTGTTTTTTAAGTAATTAAAATTAATAAAATAGGACACTAAATGAATTAGAATAAGTTTCTGCCATTTTTTGTTTGGAATTCCGATTGCAGCGGCCTTTTTCAACGCTCGAAAATTTCACAAACTTTCGACAGCGAAAATTCAGCGACTGCGAAAGTAGTCAATCGGCGAAGAGTACAAGAACCAGAAGACGGGAAAGGACCGACAATTACCCCTTACGCTTTGAAAATTACAACAAATCGAAAGATTCGCGGACGCAAATAGGTAAATGTTAATAGTACTGCTGACGATCTTCGGCCTCTTGAAGAATTCACTTGAGCAATTCCAACTGCGAAGGCGTGGCGGCAAGTGTGACAACGAAATAAAACACACAAAATCACAAAATACAAAGCATCGAATTACGAAAACACTAAAGTTGAAGCGATCCAATTCGAAAAAAATGAACAACTTCCCTTTGCAACAACAACAACACCAGCAGCAGTCGTCCAAAGTGGCAGCCATGGCGGGCGGCGTTGATAATGTTGATGGCTCCGTGACCAGCACGAGCGTCATGTATGTATTGCTAATTTGTTTTGTTAAATTCCTACGAAATGAATAATTTATTGATATGGGTAATCTCTCTTTAAGCGTTTTCAAGCCGGGCGACAAGCAATGCCATGAAATATTGGACAAAAATGTGAAAGTTATTGGCAGTCCTGGTACCCACGACCATGGCTCGTCCAAGGTCAAATTGAAGAACATCGTAGACTACAAGTGGGAACTGAAGAATTACCCAGGCCATTTGATTGCGGTGCACATCGATGGAAAGCATATTGCTTATGTTATAAATGGTAAATTTTTGTATTTTTGCAAAACTTTTCGGCTCTTTGAATAGAATTATTTTTATTTAAATACCATTTTTGGGATTTGATAGGGAAACGGTACATTTTGTCTATTTGGTCTGTTGAAATTTGGGATTTTTCCGAACAAAAAAAATCGGGTTTGTCCATTGGAACTAATGGCATTTGGTATTTCGGGGTATCCCATTCTGTGTGTTGAACGATTCTGGGATATCGTATGTTTCCGGGAAGTAACCCCGCCCGTTTGCCTCCAATTGTACTTACATATTTTTGCAAATATTTTCTCTTGGTTGATTCCACATTTCAGTCAACAATAAAGTTAGTCGCGTCGAAGGCATGGTGCGTGTGGTCAATGCCCAATCCGGTCTGCGTACTTTGATCAAGGGCATGTCCGGCGAAGTGTTGGATTTGCAATTTGCCCACATCGAAAAGGAGCGCATACTTGCCTCGATTGATGTGAACTCGCTGTTCGTTCATAAGATCGATATGCTCGATGGCACTTTGATCTACAATGTGATCATCAAGGTGGACGATCCGTTGGCCAACTATACACCAAAATTCGATAAGATCTCCTGGTGCCCGTACATTGACCTACCCGGCGAAGAGGACGAAGACAGTCAGCTGATTGTGTGGGCACGCGGTTCGATGTTTCAGTGCTTCAATGTGAACGTCATAGTGACGGAGCATGGCGTAAGTGTGTTGGCATATATTTACAGTTGACCAATTGATGTTATGTTCCATAATTCTAATTCGTAGATTGGCAATATTCGTCCCGAAAAGATTACTTCGGGTTATTTGAAATTCCACGATGAATTGCTGACCATCAGCTGGGTGGCTCTATCGCCTGACGGCTCCACATTGGGAGTAGGCAGCACCGATGGTGTCATACGATTCTATCAGGTCTATATGCACGACAAGGAACCACGCTGTTTGCATCAGTGGAAACCGCACAGTGGCAAGGCGATCTCTTCGTTTTTCTTCCTGGACAACTTGACCAAAAACGTGTCCGAGTGAGTGGCTTTTTGGGAAAATGGAATCCATTTGATTGCACATTACTTTGAATTACTCTCCAATTTCAGCACATACTGGAAATACGCCATCACGGGAGCGGCCAACAATACCGAATTCAAAGTCTGGGACTGTGGCACTTGGGAGTGCCTGCAAACACTGACGATCACCACCGCCAACGAGGAGAAGAAGCCACCGCGCTTCATAGCCGAAATCGATCGCACGTCATCGTACTTGGTCATATCGAATTTGGATACTCGCGCCTGCTATGTCCTGCAAATAGTGAACAATAGCAGTTCGGTCTTGGCCAAGGATTCGGACAGTGACAGCAACGATGCCAAGGACACGAGCAGCGGTAGTATAGATAACCTGGCCATCGCCACGAAAGCCAAGGCTTCGTCGCCTCTGGTCTATATCAAGAGCATTTGCGAATTTCCCCTGAATTCGGGCATACTGTCCTTTTCGATTGTGGATGCCGCCGTAAGGCGCTACAAGTGTGCCAACGATAATTACCTCTGCGAAGAGTTGGACGATTACGATGAGGAGACCAATTCCATTTATTGTGTAGTGCTGCGCATGTTTATTGTACAATCGAAGAGCATGCAGGAGTGTCGCGTCCTATATCAGCCCACAGTTCCCGAGGAGAACGATGTGAAGAGTACCATTTCGACTGAGGAGGATATAGACTCGAAGGATATATCGATGGCCGAAGGTGTGGCAGGCGTAGGTATTAACACGGGCAAACCGTCCAAAAACAGCAAGCACGAAGAAAACGCCAGCGTTGAGGATGCAGTGAACAACCTGGCCTGCATGAAGCAGGAAAAGGAAAAATCCGAGCAGAATGCCTTGGAAGCTCTACTG
Organism: Heteromyza rotundicornis; assembly: GCA_951394025.1. NCBI lineage: Eukaryota > Metazoa > Arthropoda > Insecta > Diptera > Heleomyzidae > Heteromyza > Heteromyza rotundicornis. The sequence continues at coordinate 50,070,706 of OX596013.1, read as the reverse complement.
GGCATTGGAGGCGGCAATCAAATCACTGTACAAACCACAACGACCACTTGTTCGTCCGTAGTGTCTGTGGCAGCGGCGGCCGCAGCTGCGCCCTCGGCCGTGGCCGTGGAGAACAATGCTTCGCGCACATCGTCACCACAGGTGGCCGCGAATACGGTCAGTGGCAAAGGCTTTGCCCAAGTGAATCTCATGACTCCAGATGCTTTTAGTTCCACCATAAATGGTAGAAACATGAAAAAAATTAGGTTTTTTTTTGACAAAATTAAAATCTTTTGTTGTTTTCTGTTTGCAGACAAGAAGACACCAGAATGCGTCAGCACTGATGTGTTGAATACCATTTTGATGTTGGCCAATGTGGCTGGACAAGCGGCACCTTCCTCGAAGAGCGATAATATAAATCTTTTGAATTTGGTCAACAACACTATGATTGAGGACCATGAACACCAGAAAATGCAGCTGAAGCAGAGCCTGGAGGCGCAAAAGAAGTTTATTGGTAATGATGGCGCACCCCTATTTTTATATTAAATTTTAAACTGTTTTTTTTTTAACCCGCAGCCATTGACAACAATCCTGGTCGCAATATGACCGAGAACTTGGCCAGCGGCGGCTCCAGTCCCAGTCGAGAAGTGCAGGAGATTATGTCTTTGCGTGAATATGACAAAAGCTCTTACAGTGGCGATGAACTTTTAGATGAGCAACCTTCCAAGACAGTCCCGGATGCAGTAGAGTCGACCACTTTAGATGCTTCAGTGGCCGGTGAGTTTTGCAAATTAATTTATAAAAAAATATTTAAATTTCTCAAAACCCCCTTCAGATCTTGTAGTCTCCTCAGCCGCTCAAGTTCAGTCATCCGCATCGACCACCAGTTGGCCCAAGATACCGGCCGAGGTGCACAAAGTGGCCAACAAACATTCGGCTGAACTGCAAAATGCGGCCAATTTAATTTCGCAAGCAGTAAACTCTTCATCGGCAGGCAGTATGAACAGCAGTCATGTGGCGCCCATGCTCGTTGGCAATTGCAGCAATGCAACAAGCAGCAACCATTTGGGCAATGTGATCACAGCGGGTAACTCGGAGTTGTCGGAAATTAACATGAAAATGACTCAACTAATTGGTAAGTGAATCGAAGTTCAGCGGTGTATAGTTGCAGTCACACCGTTTCCATTTCATTCTCAACTAGATTTGGTCAAAGTGCAATCAATGCAAATCAATAGCCTCCAAAATGAAATTGCCGACATGAAAAAAACGAATCCCATGACTTCGACCAAGAACATGACCGAGTTCTCCTTCAAGCTGGAAATGCAATTGTCCAAGTTGATGGAGCAGTACTTGAAACGCTATGAAAATGAGCACAAGAAGAAACTGACGGCCTTTATGGCAGGACGGTGAGTGCAATGAAAAAAATCGATACATTTTTCTTGTAAAAAAAATATTTTCTCTTTCATTTCCCTCGTAGCGATGTACAAAATCGTGAATTGCGCGACAGCTTTGTGCAGATCATCAATCAGTATGTACTGACACAATTCGGCGAGCTTGTTTCGAAAGTGATGGCCATTGAGATCCAACGTCAGTTGGCGCCCATGCTGAATGCGAAAATGGATCATTTGCAAACGCAAATCCAAATGGATGTGACCAAAAAGCTGACGGCTTTCGATTTAATGCTCAAGGAGAATATAGCGCATGCCTGCAAGAGCAAGGTGAGCATTATTTGATTGTGAGTTGCAAATCAAGTCCAACTTCTCGTCGCTTTAGAATGTCATCGATGCGTTCGGCAAGTCTGTGCTGGTGGGTGTGCAGGGTAGCCTGCAGGGCGCCTTCATTGAGTCGATGTCGAGCACTTTGATACCAGCCTACGAGAAATCATCGCAGAATATGTTTAAGCAATTGCACGAGGCATTCTCGGTGGGCATCAAAGAGTGTAAGTCATGGCTAGATGGTCTCTGAAATTGTTTCAACATTTCAATGAAACCTTTTTTCGTTCCAGTTATGGAACAGTTTGACAACTATCTGCAGCACTTGCAGCCCATGCAAGATTCCACCGAGGAGATACTCAATAAATTCTCAGGCTTCCGTCAACATTTAGACTCGATTTTAGTTAAGCATCGCAATACCGTCACTGAAACTATGCTGGAGACACGCAAGGATGTGAAGAGTCTGGAAATACTATTAGCGCGTCAGATACAAGAATCCGTGCGCTCAGAGGTGAGTTAATAAATTAACTCTGCTTATTACTTACTTATATCCTTTTGATATTCCCAGGTGCGTAAATGTTTCGAGACTCAAACGGTTGCTTTACGCTCGCAAGCCAACACACCAGCGCCCATCTACGACATGAAGGACAACATCAAGCATATGCTGCACCAGGGACAAATCAATAAGGCATTCCATCAAGCGCTGTTGGCCAACGATTTGAGTTTAGTGGAGTACACGCTGAAGAGCGCCGATCACAATGCCGTCTTTACGCCGCAATGCTGCTTGGAGCAGAAGGTCTTGCTGTCGCTCATACAGCAAATATCGGCGGACATGAGCAATCACAATGAAGTAAAACAAAAGTGAGTACACACACGCACACACACACACACACATCACTAGGAACTTCTTGAAAAACGATTTTTCCATTGCAGCTACTTGGCTGAAGCTCTGCTGGCCATCAATCCAATCGATCCCATAACACGCGAGCATGCGCCCAAAGTGTTGCAGGAACTTTTCCGCAATTGTCAAATGTTTCTGATGAATTTCCCCAAGAGTCCACAGTGCAGTAATGTGCGCATGCTGATGAAAGCCGTACAGGTCTACACAGATCAATTTTAATATTCAAGCGGGCATCGGGGGAGCGCCCTGAATGCCTCGTATGCACACCAACAAATTTATCCCCCCCACAACACGTCGCAATTTGTTGCCACAAATTGCCTAAACAAGCAAACAGCAGCAACAGCAACAGCAGCAGCACATGACACAAATATGAATTTACTGATGACTTCGACTAAAACGGTGCGCAAGTCGAAATTATATTTCGCTAAGGCCACGCATTTTAATGATGATAGTGAGGATGGTGTTGATGATTATGAAAAAGAATAGAATTCTAATAAGAATGGCGTATGTATTTTTCTAAAAAAAACAAAACAAAACAAAAAAACAAACAAAACAAAAAAGAAATAACAAAACAAAAACCACAACAACTCTTAACGTAGATTTAATTTTAAGCAATTATTGTAAGAACAATTGTGTATTTACTTTTTTCCTTGGCTCGATGCGCTTTTTATGTAATTCCTTTTAAGTTTTATTCCAATTGACCACAACCGCACACAACCACTTGAATGCTAATCTTCTCGAGAGTAACACACAGCTGTCTTAGTACTTTTCGATTCCCTTAGTTACTAACATTTATATAAGAAACTACTTCCATTTATTGCAAGAACTGTTGTGCAACAAATTTCGTATATTTTTTTCTCCTTTTACTTATGGATTTCCTTTTCTAATAATTGTTCTTATTCTATTTCTTTTGTTTGAACAAAAAAACAACTCAATGTTTTCAGCGTTTGTCGAATCATACTTTTAGGCGCACAAACCCTACGATACTAATTTTCAAAATTACGCTTAGGAAAAGCCTCTCCTTTTCTTTTCTTTAATTTCTAATTGTTTTCCTTTAATGTTCAGAGTAATTCCTTATTTTTAATTTATTTTAAAAGAAAAACTTCAACTAAAGCAAAAGTATAACTAAAATTAACTTTAGTAATTTTAAGAAACAAATTAAAATCGGAAAATAAATTAAAACAAACAAAAACACAAGAGAAAAAATAGTTTATACTTATTACCACTTTATTGTGTCGTAACGGTGTCGAGTGAAAAAAATGTCCATTCTCATAAAATATTTTGTCAAAACATATTCTCAAATAGAATAATAGGTTCCGTAAAAAATCGACCAAAGCAATTCTGTCTCGATTTTTACGGAGTCAGAATAATAACGAAGATAACCAAATTCAACTGATTTGTCCCAACATCAATGCTGTCTGCTTCAGGCAATGACAACCGCAGCCAGAGGCGCAAGTGTTGTGTTTCTAAACGAAAAAGAAGAAGAAAAGTATTGATCAAGCCTTGACGCTTGGATTCTCTAGGTCAGTGATGGCCAAATGCATTACTTTGTAGCCCAATGCGAAAGTTACATTTGACTTTCGAATCGTATTGCCTTTCGTATTGTGATACTGTGTAAAGCCACCGTAGTAGAAAGGCTAAACAGAATGGGCAGCTGAGTCGCCACGAGTTATATATAATTCCACACCAACTTCAATCTTCAGCTGCACACTCTGTTTGATACGTAAGCCGGCTAACGTCCTTCGGCGATACATATTCTAACGACATCTCACCTCAAACCAATGCATCATATGTTCTGCATGTCCGCCATGACCGCACGCCAAACACGCATTCGCTACCCCCATCACGGGCAAACAACACAAACTACAGAAAAGCACAGGCCGCTGACATTTTTCACACTTGGAGGTTCGTTGTGTTTTATTGCAGCCCGAGCATTCGGTGACGAACTCTACGCCCTCGGGAACGGGCTTGGAGTACTTGGTGTGCTTGAGAATCTATGTAAAGTGAATTGGTAAATGCTTATAATGAAATCAAAGTAAATTTGTGTATTCCAAGACTATACCAAAGACCGCTTGGACAGTAACTGCCAGCCGAAGAGTATCTCCGCATAGACATTTTTGAAATTGTCGAACAGCGGTACTTTGGCTTCTCGTATCAGCGAATATGAATACGAATCGACAGTGGCCGCCTTGGCATCTCGATCTCGGTCATCGAGTGAGTCGGACCACGAGTTGCTGCGCAACGGCTTCAGATGAAGGCCAGATGCAAGAGCGGCTAACGCTGCCGACGCCTTCGGATGCGTCGCATGGTTTTCAAAGGGCACCACAGTGTGATAAGGCGAGGCATTTGGTGTGAGCAGAGTGTGGGGCAGCTTGTTTTGGTAGCTTTGCGCGTTCGAGGATGATGAGCACTTGGTGAAGAGGCATGACAACATGACGGCCGTCGTAAGGTCGCCCGCACCGGCATAGTGCATGATTAGGGCCTCCAGCAGGAACTTCTTGAACGGATCCTTGTAGAAGGGCATCTCGTATTTGGCTTCGTTGGGTATATTCGGTGTTGCTATCATTTCGGCTAGAGTCCAGATGGGCACCAAATCATTGCGGCCGTACGCCTCGCATATCTGACGGTTTTTACGGCATGTCTCGATTACGTTCGCCTTGTCCAGCGAAAGTTCCTGAGCCATGTCGCGACTGATATTCATCAGCTTGCTGGCCTCGTAAATATGAACGATTGGCGTGGAGCTTGTGGCCTTCTGCAATGAACGATTCTTCGAGTGCTTCGAGCTCATGCGATCCTGCAGGTAGAATGAGGCATTCGAGTCGCGATGTGCATAGAGTACAGGCTGTGGACCCATCACGTTGCCCAGCAAGCCGCCTCCATTGATGGCGGAGAGGGTGCGCGGTGTAATGTTCTGTTGACGCATCACCAGACGTTTTGAGTTGAGCACTTGGGCGAAGGTGGCCAGCATGCCGACGGGATTGAATTTGGCCGCTGAAGTACGCGGAAACGGAATGCAGGCATCGTGCAGAGCACCGCTGAGGGCGCCCTCAAGGCGGGGCGACTGTAGACGCAGTTGCGACTTGTCCGAGCCGCCACCCGACTAAGTGAGGGAATAAAATGGATTTTAGAAAAATAGCGGAACTCAAGGTGTATGTACGTTGCACCTTTTTCATGGCCGCCACCAAGGCTCTCAAGCACTGCTCCAGGCAAGTACGCGATTTCTTGACGCGCTGTAGAGCATTTGTTTTCAGCACCTTCGTTAGCACCATGGACAAGTGGTCGTGCAGCGTGGTACCCTGGCAGAAGCTAAAATCTGGACCAATGTTTGGACTGGGATACTCTGTGGGAAAGGTGGCCTGCAAGAAAGGAAATTCGTTTAAACTCAAGGAACTGAAACACAATTGCATAGCCCACCTGCAGCACTACACTATGACCGCCAGCAGATATTTTAAATATCGCATATCGTTTAATGGCATCCAAGACGTCCACCTGCACGTGCGGAATATTCGTATTCAACAGCGAGAACTCGTGATGCAGCGAGCACGTTGGCTGATCCGTCAACGAACGCGCAATGTGTATGTCCTCTTTGCGGAAGGCCGGCGGCGGAGAGCGCGATGCCGACAACTGCAATGCATCAATGGCCTCGGTGAACGAGGCGGCCGGATGATGGAAGCCGGCGGGCATAGTCACCGACTGTTGCAAGGAGGATGAATGTATGGGTTGGAATTTCGTAGCTGTTTCCGAATAGGTCGCTTCGTGGACATCGTAATTGTCGTTGGTGTCGGAATCGGGCTCGCATAGTTTCAACATCATCTCGTCGATTTTCCACACACGCAGGGAACGATCACGTGACCATGTAACCAACTCCTGAAGCAGAACCATTGAGAAAACAAGCATTAGACAAGGTATTTTCACATAAATGTGTTCTTACAATTTCCGAGGTATTCTCCCGATTTGGACGCCAAGCGAAGTCCAGTATGACGTCTGTGTGTCCCACAAAAGAGCAAACCGGATCCGTTTGTTTGCTGTTGCTCCAGAGCAGCAAACTGTTCTCGCCGCGTCCCGAATGGGGCACTACAATGCTCACTAGGCCATTTCCTATGGGCTATTGAGGGGGAAAGTAAAGAAGAAACTTGATTTTTTCCAACCAAAGGCGTTTTTTTCTCTCTCACCGTGTATCGCGCTCGCCACACAGGCGAAGATGTGGTTATAATTTTCTCTGCCCGCCTTGGATTGTTGACATCGAAATATTTGACTGTGCCATCTTGGCTGGCTGTGGCCAAACAAGTCTCCCGCCTATGACTCCAATTGATGCCATGAACTCTGCAACCCAATCGCTGAGATTACAATTTGTACGTGAATTCAATTCGATACTAGTTACCTGTTTAAGTGAGCCGTTATATAGTGAATTGGGCAAGAGCCCTTGCGAATGTCCCAAATGCGCAAATCGCCATCGTGGGCTGCAGCCAATAGGTTGCCGGACACACGATTGAAGCCCACTTGTGTGGCCCCCGCTGCATGTAAGAAATATTGAGAAACTAAATGTCCTCATTCAAATTTTAAACTCTGAAGAGTCCTTACACATGCAAACTGCGCTCAGCGATAAAGTTGGCTTCCTCGGATCTCGCAAGTCCCAAATATGCGAGAACGTATCAATCGAGCAGCTGACTAGTAAATTCGGATTCTGGCCATGCCAGTCAATGTCCGTTACAGTGCGAGTGTGCCCGCGCAGCGAGTAAAAGTGCCGAGGTTCGGCGGCACCCCAGGTAACAACATCAATGTGCTGACTGGTCTGATGAATGTAGAGGAGAGATCCAATCATTTGTAAAAATTTCATTAACTTGTTTACGCGTCTCCCGTACTTACCGCAATCGCACAAAACTCCTGTCGATTGGGACAAATGGCAAACTCCGCAGCCGAGACTTCATATTTGGAGTGGCGATAGTACTTGCGCAGAGTTCCATCGTCTTGGCCAAGACGCTGCAGAGCCAAGTAACGTCGTCCAGCCAGCAGCACCTAGAGATGCAGTTGCCTTAACATTAAAATGGAGAACCAAGAATCCTAGCGATTGCGACGTCGTGTTTGGTGACTATGGAGGCCACCAGCACTGCCTCCTTTTTTGACCACTTACCCACTGGCCGGTGTAGTCCACCGACATCGCAGTCGCCATATTTTCGCGATGTTCATATAATTTGTTGCTCTGTCGTACGATGTACGACTGTTCCCGTTCTGGTCCGCCGCGCAGTGTGTCCGTAGGCATCTTTGATGAAATTTTAAATTTTCATCCAAATATCAAGCGTTCAGTAACGCTGATCGTCAAAAACATAAATTGTTTTAGATATTTCTATTGGACGCTGTCCGGTTGTCGAAAAAACACAAGAAACTACAAAAATAATTCACTGCGTAGCTGATAAGAAATGTAAAGAAAATTATCCGCTATCAGCTGTTGTTTACATTTGTGTTGACTGCCTAGTAGGGTTGCAGATTTCAATTGGGAAAAAAAGGTACAATCCGAAAAAAATCCGTACACTTCTTATACAATGCACACTAAGGTTTTTGACCCACCTTTTGTAACGCCCATAAGCAGGTATGTCTGTTATGGAATACTATATATGAGTAGATTTAGCTATGACTGTCTGGTCGTCCTGGTTCTCATTTCGCTCAATAACTGCCGTAGCTATTGAGCTAACGACTCCAGGTATTGAACGGTATTGAAAATGGGCAATATCTGATAAGAGCCAAGCCTCCCTCCCATGCATAAAGGCCGCAAAATTTGTATTATTTATTTTGAGGGCCTTTACAAAATAAGGAAGCAAAGATCACTCATTTTTACCACGAGTGAGATTTTTTAAATATGAAAAAAAATTTTCTAATCTTTCATTATATATTAAATTTTTTTATAATTATTGTATTTATATAATTTTTTCAGTTTTAAAAAAATTAATTTTTTCGCAAAAGTCCAAAAAAAAAATGTCTTTAAATTTTAAAACAAATTTTGGTGTATTAAATTTGACCTGCCTAGAGGGGTGTAATTTGAACCCCACTCGGTCACTGTGTGCACTGAAATATACATTTTTTAATGGAAACCCTTGCACATTTGGATGCAGTTGGGGACCTCCCTTTGAGAGTTTTAATCCATCCAGAAGAATAATTTTTAGTTCAAAGCCAGCTTTTTTGTTAGTTAAAAAATTATTTATTTTATTTTGTAAAATTAAGTAAAATTGACTCTACATTTTTTTTCCTGGAAAGTAACATGAAAGTTTTTAATACTCTATTTATTAAAGTAATTCGGCAGTAAGTATTTGAGAATATAAAACCGCATTATGGCGCAAATTAACCACCACAATTGACACTGCATCTGAGTTATAATTTGATATCGTCGAATTACAAGTGGTACTCGATAATGCCAAAATGCGGTTGTACTATATTTTTAACTTTGCTATTTGTAATAGTTTCACTTGTCAGATGTAGTGTTTGAAAAAACTTACAACATGTTCTAAACAAATTGCGGTAGATTACGGTAGATTACGGTCTAGGACAGCAATCAAAATACCAATTTCAACGGCTAAACGTTCCGATTTGCTATTCTTTTTATTTTCTCATGGTCCAATACTCGTCAGACGTTCTAAAGAATTTACTAGAATTTTTCTACCAAAAATACGAGTATGTGATAAAAACGGCATGCAATTATACGAGAGATGTTATGTTTTTGTCTATATACTCGCATAAGTACATATGTATATTTATAAATAATATTAACTTGTATAACAGTTTACATTTTGATTAGATCGATTGTAGGGAATATAGGACCCACAGGTAACACAACGCATTCATGACAAAGACATCAATAAGACTTTTAGAGTAAATAGAGTTCTAACCGAAAACAATTAAATGTCCATTATATGAATTATATGTAAATAACCAAAACATTTCATCGACTTGTTTTCGCTACAAACGTTTACAATGATGGAAACAAATACAAATTAACTACTTAAATTTGATGATTGCCAATTTGAAAGTAATTCAATTCTTCTGATTATTGCTTATGACTTTATAAGTATTCATATTCATATATGTATGTATATTTCCTTTATATTATTGTCGCTAAAAACAAAAAGAACCAAGTACTAAATACTTGTTAAAAAATTTAATTGGTTTTTTCGGCTACACTGTGTAATTTCATAGAAATACATTTTTAGTAAAATTCAATAAGCCTTAAAGGCTTACGGCTTCAGTACAATGTGATTAAAGTAAGTCTCTCTCACAAGGTTCGGCTTGGGCTGGGCCACCGACTGACAAACGACAACTCTTATCTGTGACAATAGCAGAACATCTTCAGGGCATAGTCGTCGATGCAGTAGCTCTGACTGCCGTACAAATTGATGCGACTGATTGTGCCCGTCAAAGCGGTCGAGTAGCTCGACATGCGTACGGTGGACTCGAAAATGCCCAGGCCGGGTTTGGTCTGCACACGCACCGTTATATCGATGCCGTAATCATTGGTCACATCCTTGACGATCTTGTGATGGGGAGCCGCCACGATTGCCTCCAATATGGAGTTCAGGTAAAGCATACGGCATTGTGGATGAGCCTTCAGGCGATCATTGACCAGCTTCACGATGTAGCGAGCGGCACGCTGGACGCGTCCGTCATTCGTCTGCAACTCGGTACGTTGATGGCAGGTGCACCAGTGCGAGGCAATGCCCGCATTTTCGCAAGTACGCGACTCTGGAATGGGCAAAAACAAACTTATGCCGCGCGGCATAGTATCGGCGTTCTCGGCCAGTTCCGCCGCACGTGTGGCCAGTTTGGCCGAGCGAATATTACGCACATCGAGCAGATCCAACATTGTGGCATGCAGGTCATAGTGCGTGGTCAGACGTTTGGCATTCTGCTCGAGATTGCTAACGGCTGTGGGGTATTTGTGCTTGAACCATTTGGGATATAGAGCCATCAGCAGCGGTTGTCGCTCCTCCATCATGCCCTGATAGGTCTTGCGGAACGAACCCCAACGCAGGCCGTGGTCGCTCATCAGAAAGATGACGGTTTTATTGAAAATGCCCGATGCCTCGAAGGCCTCGAACAACCGCACTATGTCGTCGTCCAGCAGCATGGGCATGTTGAGGAGATCGTGGGTCAGCGTTACTGTCCAGAAGAACGAAAAGAAATCCTGCGTCTTCAGGTAGGGTATCAATTTGTGTATCAATTCCAGGACCACATCAATGGTGCGACGTCCCCCCTTGCAGAGTTCCACGTTGACGCTCTGCTTGTAGCTGATCTGCTGCTCCATTTCCAGCATTATCGGGCGTAGATAATAGTCGGTGGGCTGTCGCTTAAAGCCCGGACGAAAGAAATTGAAGAGGCCCAGCGTGGCCACGTCCTCGGCGTAGACGGTCTTGAAGCCCGCCTCCTTGTAGCGCTTCCAAATGAACGAGCACTTGTCGTAGTTGGCCTGCTTCACGGGCGCCAGACAGGCGATATTCAATTCGGTCTCATCCAGACCACTCAGCATGGGCACTAAATTCGGGTAGGTATTGTCGCCCACTTTGTTGTAGCCCCACAGTTCCACGTGCGTCAGATTGCGGTGAATGTAGGCGGCAGTGCGGCGCATTTGACGTAGAAAATTCAAATGCGAAACGCTATCGATGCCGAGCACCATCACAGAGACGCGCTCTGCGGAATTTTCTTCACTGGTTGGAGTCGGTGGGGAGGACTCATGGGAATTTGATTTGAATTTCTGATGATCGACTTTACGGCGCTGCAAGGCTTTGTTGAAGCTTACACGATCGAATGTGGGACTATAGCTTATCTTATCATCTGCCATGAAGGACATGTTATCGTCTGAAGTGTTCGAATTTTGACTGAGACTCTTATCAACCGCAAAGAAATGAAAGTCCTTGTAGAAGTTATGTGCATCCGAATCGAAACATTCGACACGAATGAACTCTATGCCCCGCGGTATATACACGGACTTGTTGTGCTCCAGTTGGAATGGTACGTTCTCCAGATAGTGATTCAGTTGATCCGTAGTACGTCTGATTTCCGTATAATGACAACTGATACTAGCCAAGTCGCTGATGTTGTGGCGCTCCTGCAGCTCGCTTTCGTCCAAGTTCAACAGCAATTTTGAGCCCTCATTGCTGGTGCGTGTTAGCGGCTTGTTGCACGTATAGCTTTTCGGCTTGTACATAAACTGTATGATGTTGTCGTCGGTAACGGCAAAATAAGGCATCCGGCAACCAGGCGTATTCACAAAGTACGCCTGTGTTATATTGTATTCGGCATCGATGCGCGCTACGAAGTCGAAGCGATCCTTAAGACGTATTAGTTTCGTTTTAAGATTATAGTCCACGAAAATGTACGAGAAGAAGCAAATGCAGAATATGACGACGATGATCTTTTTGAATTGACTGCGATTTTTGGTCATGTTGTAATAACGGTAATAATGCTGCATGTCACGTTTCGTCATGTACTTCGGATCGATAAGGTATTTACTTCTGTAAGATAAATAAAATTTCATTTCATTTAACACCCTCACAAAGTTACATTTTCATATTTGCAACGACACACTCACTTTCATATTAAAATACTGCAAATATCATAAAGAAATCTTATAATTATTAAAATATTCGCAAACACAGCACGAAAGTGCTACAGAATGCCATTAAATATAATTCATCAGCAGTGGTGGTGGCCCCATCAAGTTCATAATTACTTCCTAAGCTTCAATACATTCTACTGTATACGGATGAAGACAAGCCACACACATAGGTTTGGTAGTGCATATTTCGTCAACCTCTCCATTGTGAATACGTTGCCGAACAAAAAGACTATTAAATTAGCATCTTCACATAAGTGGAAAGACGTGTTCACAAAGAAAGATGCTTTTAACGAGACAATGACAGTGCACTTGTGTGCCTTTCGTATATTAACTTTCAAGAAGTCAATTACCTTTAGGCAGTAAACAGCTTGCAACAAGGGAAATTCCTTAAATATAAGCTCAATAGTTTTAAACTCTTGATTTCATATTTTTTAGTCTTTAAACGTTTTTTTCTTTTGTAACCATATACTGGTTAATTTAAAATCTCTTCGTTGCAATTCAAGTTTCCACTCAAGTGTCCTAAGAAGTGAGAGTGAGTGCCCCGTTTAACAGACCAACAAACAAATAAACAAACGAGAAATCTTAACCTACTTTTGGGCGTTTAAATGGATAGACTACTTTTTTTAAGGGTGAACTGGTGTGTTTGTGTGCATGTGCATGGGTGTGTGAACGAGGCTCAGCCTATCGTAGTCATTTTAAATTTTAATATTTCAATATCGAATAGAATATGCCATCACTTAAATCCCAATTGCTTTCATTTTATATTCTCAGTGGCATTTTCGCATTCAACCTAACACTTCAACACACAGAATTGCCCACACACATGCCGTGAATGGGCTTTCCGCCCCATAATCCTTTAAGCAAATAAGTGTCAGCAAAAATTTTGGTTTTTTTTTCTTTCGTTTGAGACTACTTACTCGTAACTCATTTCGCCATATTTCCGCTTATCCTTGTTGTAGTACGAACGCATTTCGTTGAATGGTCACCAATTATTTCGCCGATTTTGATTGAAATTATTTATTTTACTAAAGTTTAAGTGAAATTTTCATCTTCTGTTTGGAATGTTTTGATGTTTGCAGACGTTTGCGGAAAATCTTTTTTGCACTACTCGAGCTACTATGTACAGCTTACGACTGCTGCTCATCACAGACTCTCCGAGGTGTAGCAAGGAATTCAATTGTTTTGACAGATGCTGGGAAATTTCTAGGCATGCGCTCTTGTGGTTGCTATCGAAAATGACAGTTTGGCAGGGATGCTGCGGAATATTTTGAGGATAATTAATAATTACACCAGTGGTGCACCCAAGATTTTATTTGGGGTTGGTTAAGGGGGCGGATGGATTTAAAACATCTTTAAGTGTCGAATGCCACATATGCATCGGCTGGAACATATGAATTTTGTGCAATATATAGCATGTCTCATATTAATAAAAGTAAACTCGCTATAATATCGGAGCCATACATAGGATTTCGATGAGCATAATATGTACGTCATTAATAAGCTTAATCGCATATCGCTGTACATGGTCTAAGAGCTCAAGATATATTTTTTAGACTTTTGCTCACATTTACGATTAATACTCCATTTTAGGTTGAATATGGGTGGTGTAATGGAGAAGATATTAGCGAGAGTGGAGTATTTCTTGGATGGTTTTAAACCAGGACTTTATTCCACATAAAAAATATGTTTAAAAAATGACCAATGATGAATTCATTTTACTCTCAAACTCAAACCAAGTAAACGTGTAAGGAAAGTATATTGAAAATGCATTTCTGCAAATTTAAAAAAAAAACATACAACTGCATGGCTGCGTTTTAATTGGAACTCTTCTTACAAAACTTACGTCCACACATTTACCGCACATTTGTCCTTTGAGTGCTTCTCGATAGCCTTTGGTGGATTGTGTTTCTCTCTGCCGCACTTAATTAAACACACTTTCTGTGTTTTGCGAGCGCTGCGGGTGCAACGAAATGGAAATAAATCATAACTTGGGATTTGTGTGAAATTATCAGGAATCGAAGATGAGATGGAGAAAGGATTTGGTGCGCAGCAAGCTGGTACAATGTTGTGTGATTGTATTTGTGTGAGTGTTTGCAACATTCGTCGTTGGGTAAATGCCTTTGAACATTTCAGTTTCTACTCTTAAATGAACTCACTAATGTATGCTTCTAATTAAATGCTGGTGTTAGCCATACATGTATTTGCATGATACACTGCGAGGAATCTTGTAGTAAACAATAAGTTAGAAGTTCTTTATGGAAGAATTCGTTTCCAAAAAATTTGTGTCAGTGTATTATATTATTTTCATAGCTTAGCTCAATGCTGAACCCAACTGTTAATAGATTAATTACATGTAGAACTAGTCGTAGAGTACAATTAATGGGTCAAACTTCAGTTCAAATGTCATCGGCCTCTCGTAATTGCAATGCAAACAGCTGGAGTTTTGGTGCTGGTCCTCTTCTTTAATATTCAATCTGGTTTTTACCAAGCAGTAGGTCATTGTTTTCAAATCGAATGTTTGTTAATGCAAGTATAAACTAGTGATTATCTTCGGTCCGACCGAAGTTATTCAACTCATACGAGCACGACACCTTCTTCGATAATTTCACGTTAATTTCTCGAACATTTTTCGATGGTTCGGAATTTCTCAAGATAGCCGAAAATAAAGAACGGAAATGCGAAAAGTCGTTGGCTCCCTAGTCAAATTACATGACTGAAGCCACTTGGACACTTGTATACAGGGAATACAAAGTAAAGCCGTTACTTGATATACTTGAAACCTGGTAAATTAATAGTTTGTATATGACCTTTAAAAAAGAGGATTGTTTTTACTGACAATAGCAAACCATAAATAACGAACAACCAACATGCGCGCATATTTTCCATTCATTTAAGTGAAAAATATATCCAAAAACAGCAACATTTAAGAAAATACCCAAACGAGGTAAACTCAAAGGAGTGCAAAAATATGGCATGTAATCTGCCTTAATGTTAAGGACTTACAGCCAATTGAAAGTAAGTGCGTATATTTCCATCATTATGGGAGGCATTAGCAGCAAGGGATAATAACTGCATAACTAGCATAACAGAAATAAAGCCTTTCACCCCAGCTCATTAACGAAAAAGAGCCAAGTGTTGTGTGGGGCGCATGAGGCGGCAAAAGAAACGAGCAGGCATACAAACGATTGCTTGCGATCAATGATGCAACGGGAAGAAGGAGCAACAGCGTGGGCAGCCGCACACAAAGAAAGCGTTTCTTTTCCAGTCATTCGAAAATGCTGCAGGCATTATTACAACAACAACAACAACAAGAAATGAATATGGTATAAACATGTTTTAATAAGTAGCCATGTCAAAAGGACTCCATCATTACCAGCAACAACAAATGAGTAGTAGCGCAGTAATTACAACAACATCAAGACTTCAATAAATAAAAATTCCAACAACAACAAAAAAATAGAAAGTGGAAAGCAAGAAAAGCATTTCATTGTACGAAAAAAGAACAATATACCAGAAAAAAAAAACTCAAGAAAATAAGTCAAGGGGACCACAAACGAAACACGGATCCGAAAAACATTTTATAGAAACAACAGCACACACAAAAAGCCAAACAGACGCCTTCGACACTATAAAAGCACAATTCACACAAAGCGGCAACTTTAGTTACAATACCAGAGGAGCATTAGACGCGCGTCAAAAAAAATCATAATTTTGGTTACTGCAAAATCTCTACACATTCCGGATTTTTCACTACACATTTAATTGCCAATCAAATAAGTTTTAATGACATAAAAACACACACGCATCAAACCACAGACTAGTACGGCAAGGCTATGATATTTTAAGTCTAAAGGATAATATACCCAACAAGTGACTCTGCTTCACCTTCACCCCTCACCTTCAATTGCAATTTTCGATTTATTTATAATTATTATTGAAATTTTGTAAGAGATTGCAAAAAATTGAACTCACATCGTAGCAACGACATCACTTCGACGTAATGCTACTGGGACACTGGCATCGTCCTCAAGAGCAGCAGCAGGAACATCAACGCCATCATCGTCTACTGTCACATCAGCAGCAGCAGCATCACCAATTGACCGCACTTCTAATTGCTCTCATACTATTGCAACAGGCTGACTTTTTGCTCTGTCGTCCCCTGGCGGCGGCCACTAAACGCTTACCAGATGTAATTGCCCCAAGTAAACGTACCATAATCGCTGCTGGCGGTGGCAACGGTGGTGCTGATCAGCCTGAGCAGATTTTCAGTGTGAGCGATCAGATTGGCTCGAATTATGATGAGTATCCGGTAAGCAATTGACCTGTGATGATACAAGTAACTATATTGGGTTGAAAACAGTTGCCAGTAGGGAGCAGATATTGTGCTATGTAAGTCGTAGTCTGGTACATAGGTTGCGCTACAAAATGCTGCTATCTAGTTAGCAACTGTGCTGCCTGCTGAATGTGGCCATTGATTTTCAGGAAACGATTTATTTCAAAACGTTCAAAGGCTAGTTCTACCATTCTTCCTTATATATTACAAAATTAATACAGTGATCCTTGCTTAGTTACAGTTGTAAAAAACCAGTGCATTAACCTTAAAAATGTCTCAGCTTTCGGACTTCTTAAAGGTTCTCCCGTTTTGACTTTAAAAAGGCGGTTAAAACTTTAACATGTTTAGGTTGACGAAGGAAATATTTTTTAATATTTTTTGGGTAACTAATTCCGTTCACTCTTCTCAGCTCCAATATCACTCAAGTATTTTGTGTTCACTTTGAAATTCGGCTCCAGCGAAAGTCTTACTTTCTTCAATTTGTAATTCAATACTTTTTACATTTGATGTGAATGCCTTCGGCGCTCTGGTTTTTAAATATATTTTCGGTTAAAGTTTGTTGCAAAGACAAACACAAAAGCTAAACAAAAGTCCCAACAAAAAAAAAGCTGTTGCTTTGGTGCATATTTAGGTTGTTTGTGACGCAACTTTCGACAATAAACGGAAAAAAATTTCTCGTAGTAATTGTAGAAAAATTGTTGAAAATGATATAAGTTTAATAGTCCCTTTGAAATCAATCTCATATTAAATGTTGCTCATACGCACTGTAGTGCATTCACTTATGAATTCCTGATGTCGTGTCAAAACAGTTAAGGGAGCGCCATTAAAATACAAAATACATGATGTTATTAATGATGGTCATCCTTAAAAACTATATAGAATGTAAATTAACTAATGCAAATATGAAATGTTGCTCATACGCCAAGGTGTACACAAATTCTTTTTCTTGATAAAATTTTCTAGTTTTATTGAAATGTTTTCTTTTATTTTTCTTCAATTTCAGATGGTGGTGCCGAAACGAGCCGCTCTATTGCTCGACCGTTTGATGGTGGCACTGCATCATGCACTCGCCCGCGAACGCAGCGGAAGCCGCCACCTCAGTGATTTTTATGGTGACAAAAATGCCATTCAAAAAGACACTAACGAAAATAAGACGCCCGCAGACCAACTCGGTGAAGAAGAATTCGATCAAGGTAGGTTGTTAATCGGGAATTATGTTAATTACAGTTTAAAATTTGTATTCCTCTTCACCCCCCTGAAAGGTTCACCCCACTACAACATGTACAGCGATGACGATCCGAATGTGGTAAATATGGACTACGATTTCAAAGATTTGAACTCGATCAATCGGGCCACGGGCGAAACTGTAAGTTGGATATTGAAACCTTAGTTGCATTTTGAGATTTGGGCATGTGTAAGAAAATTTTCAGTTAATGGCAAAGAGCTTTCAGAGAAGAGCGAGCAAGGGCTTGGATGTGGGCGGCGATATTGGAGCGGCTTCGGGTGTGGCCTTGTTGGCGGCGGCAGATGATGAGGCTGGTGTTGTGGGCGATGGTGGCGGCGGCGGCCGGAATACGGCTGGCAGCCGTGGACGCATGTATTGGCGTTGTTATTTCAATGCAGTTAGCTGCTTTTAAGTTGGTTTTAATTACTCCAAAAAAAAAATTATGCGCGAATTGAGTGCAAAATATTAACATTCAAGAATAATTAAAAATAAGTTCATATGCAATTAGTAAATTATATTGTTTTCTATTCATTGCCAATTACTTCATATTTTTTCTAATTTATTCCCATCGTTCGGTGGAAGGTTGGTGTCGCCTGCGGAATTAACTGAAATTTTCACACGAGTTTCCCTTAGTAATTGTATGTCTTTGTAGTCGGAGTCATAAGTTAATCAAATAAACAGTCTACAAAAATGCGGAGGTGCTGTTTGTGTGTTTTGATTTATTTATTAAAGGATTTATTAATTCAATTAGAGCAGGTGGTAAATTGGTTAAATGTCTGCCTGACGTGGGCTGAAATATGAGCAGAGTTGTGTGTTTTTCCTTTTTTGTTGATAAGTGGTGCTTGTTGTCATGAATGGGAATGCACAAGGGGTGATCTGATGATAGTGAGGCTTCTACGAAAGGAAATGTTCGGATGTGATGTGCTAAAAATGTAGAGCGAATTGAAAGTTTTATTTATATTATTTTATAATAATTTGAGGCGTTCATAGCCATAGTGGATGAAATATATAAGCCCACCAAACAATATTATGATTATAGTAGAGAAATCTCTAAAATATTTTCTTCTTTTTTCAATCCATCCTCATTAAAACTTTAAATTTTCAGTGAATGTAAATAATATTTACTTTAAGAGACCTGAGCTAATTCTCTAATTTTTTCATCGGTTCAACAAACCTTTTCAAGTAATTACAAAAAAATTCCTTTACCAGTTCGGATGTCATTTCCAAAAAAAAAAATGCCCACTTAAGTATTCCGAAAGTATCGATGAATCTCGTTATCAAGTCATCGGAAAAGTTTTTTTTACTCTACAGACATTTTGTAATACCCACCTACCTGGCGTGATACTGTACACTGAAGCACTCGTTACGGGGAGGCAGTCACTTGACAGCCATTCGACTGGCCTCCATTAAATATTTGTCATGTCATTTGGTTAGAGATGGGGCGAATAATTGAAGCGATATGATAAGTCAAACGTAATCGTTTCTGGGAAGCGCAACAACGACCACTCCACATGCATAATGCGCTGTGAGTTTTTAGATTATTTCTGTTTTATCTCAAAGGTATTCATAACAAGTGCAAAATACAACTTTATCCGTAATATGAGTGTAATGGCTAATTTCATTGCAGTCGATAACCATGAGGATGCAGTAAATTCAGGAATTTGCTCCACCACAGATAAAGTATCGTTGTCACGTAATTTACGATATTTGAAAGTTTAATTGAATGTGCCATTACGCAGCGCCATACTTGCATAAAGGACGTTAGCGCTAGGGCCATGCGTCTTGCATAATGTGCCATGTATGGTCGGACAAAGTGCACTGTTGTAGGTGTAAATGCAACTGAAAAGTTTTATGGCATCATTTTAGTATGCGTGTTTGATATTATGTGCAATTTACAATTAATACAATCTAATCGAAATTACAGCCATTTTACTTTGGGCGTTCCGAATAACAAATTTATAACAATTAAAAAATCGTTTATTGTCAGCGGCCTACTATTAGGTTAATTGGCGGTATGGCTGTGCAGAAGCTGTTTACAAGAAATATATTATCTAAAGATGACAAATATTCCTTAAAAATTTTCGTCATAAATCGCACTAGTTTAGGAGTAACCCTAGAACTAATCCACTTGTGATTGAAACTTATCCAAAATCTAGTCCATCCCCAAACAAAAAACTTCAAGAAGACCCAAGAAGAATGTCAAAAAATAAATGTGTGAGTTTTTAGCCACCCTCTTCAGTCTAATTACAAAAATTCTCATGATTTTTACTGTAGCCTCAACTGAATAATTAATTTAAAGCATTTATATAATAAAATCATTTTAAATCAATGAAAATTGGCAAATTCTACAAATTATTGTTTCCTCACTTCTCTTTACTTCTCAAGGTAATTATTAGTTTCGTAATCGCATTTGTAGTTGGCAACAATGGCGTATTACAAATTAGCATTAAACTAATCCCTTCTTTACTAATAAACAATCGCCTACATAAAATCGTACATTCGTCGTTGCCTAACAACAAAGAGTCCCAACCATCAGTTAGCATCATAAATCAGTGGATTTCGCCAATAAAAGTCAAATTCTAATTCGATGCCACACAACAGAACACAATCAAAAATGTATCCTTATCAATTTACAAAAATTTCGGAAGAGTCGGTAGTCAAATCAACGAAAATATCCATGGGAACTACTGCAGCACAACTCGTTTCACCTACGTACAAGCCTAGTAAGCAGACTTGATTATAGCAACCCTCTGTTGCACGGCCACCCCATTCCGGTGATGGAATGCGCGCATTTTCATACGTCATAAACAATCAAATTTACAACGACTCACATTTTTAGCAGAGCAAAATGCGATGCGACAACAGCAACAAGTTTTAGATCAAACAACCACCCTCCCCATAACAACCGAGCGGAAGTCAACAGGTGTTGTGCTGTGCTATGA
Organism: Heteromyza rotundicornis; assembly: GCA_951394025.1. NCBI lineage: Eukaryota > Metazoa > Arthropoda > Insecta > Diptera > Heleomyzidae > Heteromyza > Heteromyza rotundicornis. The sequence continues at coordinate 50,050,013 of OX596013.1, read as the reverse complement.
AATTCACCACTCTGGTGAATTTGTGGAAGTTGCTTCGAAAAAACATCGAATCGTATTGAAATGCGGCTTATGCTTATCGTGCGGTCGTCTTCGTGGTAAATTCACTTCAATGCTTCCTCCGCCTCCTCCTCCTCCTGTAGTGCTGTTGATACTATTGTTGTTGTTGCTGCTGCTGCTTCGTCGTTGTCGTCGTGCTGTTGCCACTGTTGAGGATTCTTGCTGCTTGTTTGCGCTATGTTTCTGCAGCAATTTCAGCACTCATCGGTCGTATAAAAGGCAAACGCCATTCATAGCCAACATCGAGTTAACATTTCAGCTTCTTAGCGTCCACACCGGATCAGCGTAGTCAAAGTTCACTTCCGTCAACAGGAAATTACCGCCCAGCAGCCGTTAAGCGAATTCAAATTTTTGCATAACCACACAGTGCTTAGTTCGTTTGTAATTTATCTCGTCTGAAGTAATCGCGTCGGTGACATTCCTTTGGTCCTTTTGAGCGTGTTTTTTTGTGTCCAGTCGTTGTTTTGTGTGAACTTTCAACGAAATCTTCTCACGTCCTCGTAATTTAGAGACGTGCAGAGAGTTCTTGGCGCCACATTCAAATTTTGTGCTTTGATTTCAATTTAAAAAAAAACACAAGAAGGTGAGTCTCATTGGTTAGAAGGACTATCAGAATTTATTGTTTTTTTGTAGGAAAAAAATTAATTAAATTAATCAATTGATTTTGAAAAATATTTGGGTAATTTGGATGTAAAAAATGGAGAGGACAGAAGATAAGTGATAACAAAATATTCTTGTAAAAAGTTTTTTTTTATTTCATAAGAAAATTGTATTTAGACTGTCCAATTCAGCACTTAACTTTCAGTCTTAGGAGATACATTTGCATATAAATATTTAAATTTTTAAATGGTTTTACACCATAATTCGTTCTACTACCTTACATCTTTAATGTCTCTAAAATAAACCAAAATGTGTCCTCAAATATTTTATAAAAATTGTCAATTAAATTTTAGTAAAACCACAATTTGCATGAATTTAAAAAAGCAGGAAAATATGAGATTCTTTGTACGACATTGATTTGTCCTTTGAACCCCTCAACAATCATAGCTAGATTCATTCTGAAATCTATTTTTAAAATCAACTGTAGACAACATCTACAAAAAAGTTTTTCTTCCATTTAAAATTCCATATTTCCTCTACAAATTAGGTGCGTACAGTTGAATCAACAAGTGTAGTGAAGCTATCAAAATCAATACTATTGCAAGACCTCTTCCAGTTTCAGTGTTTATCTTTTAATTTGTTAACAAACCGCAAATTGGTCGCAAAGTTCACCATGCTACAACCTTGATCTGAGCTGATTGATAGATGCGAAGAGCAGAGTAGAGTAGAGCAAAGTAGAGTTGAGTTGAGCTAAGCAAGGCAAAGTATAGAGTAGAACAGATGTCAACGATGGGAAATTAAGTGCATTCTACGGTTAGGGTCGTTGGAGACATGTTCATGATTGTACAATATACATTGAGATGTTAAAGTTTTTGAAGCAGAACTACTTCTCCTTCTGAAGTGTATGAGAAAAATTATTATACTCTTTACAATCCTTTATATGATTTCAATTCACTTCCTTTGCGGAACATTTACAAGTCACTTGCATGCATTCGTGTATTTCCCATTGTATTTTCTATAATCTAAAAATCGCTTTGATTGCTAGTTAAACACTCTGTCGATTATTCACCGCATCATTCCTAAAAATAATTGTCTATCCAAAGAACATTCATTTGTGGCTGGAACCAAAGGTATTTATGGTGGTGTCGTGTTATTTGCTGGTACCTACACACCAATTCATTTTATCACTGAACTTTGTAGTCGGCTTTAATAAAACAAAACAACAACAAAACATATATAAATAATGAAGCAGCAATAGGCAATAAATATTCATAATCAACGGAGGCTATAAAATTGAGAAATTTCCCTTTCTATGTTCGAGTATTTCTCTTCCAACATGTTCGCTTTCCCGTACACAGTGTTCAATCTGCATCTGACTTAGATGCCGTTAACCCGCTCCAAGAACATCAAATAAAATCCTCATAATCAGGACACTTTTATTACGCTGATAAATAACGTTTGGAAGTTAATTGGAAATTTGATATCGGTACAACAAATGCGATTACTTTGCACTTTGTGCTAACAAATGGGCAGCAAAATGTTGCCCGTGTCCACCACGCTGTGAACTAGTTGATGATTTTAAGACTCATTCGCGTAAAAACCACCACCACCGTCACCAGCTCATTTGCCAACTTACGTACATATATAAAGAGTGACAGAAGAGGGGATTATGTTGCATTTGCGTGCTGTTATCCTGCAAGGAGCTTCAATTTGATTTTGTTTACCATTAGCCTGAAGTTATTCAGCCATTAAGTTCTTTTGTAACAAAAAAAAAGAAAAACAACAAAATCTAATTTCATCTTCTATTTGCACTGGGCGAAAGAAATTGCTCATTTACTGGATTGTCCTTTAGGCAAATACTGTTTAGAGATAATGCCCACTCGTGTTTAAATTGTTTGCTCATTTCTTCTAGCATTGCTTGTCTCTCTCATCTAAGTGAATTTACTATTTGAATGTGCACACAAAAGATTTCCAATTAAAAACATTATAGTTCATATTCAAATGATCTTAGACATAAAAAAATAACTTTCTTTACTTTGATTCAGTAAATAAGGCAATAAAATTAGCATTGTGTAAAGAGTGGGAGGACGGAGATGGGCGAGTTGAGGATATTTTTGTAATAACATTCTAATTCTGGATCTCTTCTTGACAAAAATAGCTTTTTGCAATATAAAATGTTAACTGATTCTGGTTAGAGAACCGAACCAAAAAAAATCTATTAGCGTTTTTAAAGTCATCATAGAAAAGAGCACAGGCTCTTTGTTGGCAAATTGGTTTCAAAATAAATAAAAAGAAAAGGTAGTATTTTAGTAAAGTCATGACTCGTTTGGATAACTGGCACAAGTATACAATTTTTTTTCATTTCAATACATTTCCTATATTGCCAAAATATTATACGGCTCTTCTAGTAAATCAACACCGCATTGGATACGGTTTATAATATATAAGAAAATGCAATATAAACATACGTAGGATATTTTTGTAGTGATTTCCAATTTACCTCAATTCAATTTACACACGCCCCGCAGCGGCAATTATTTTATTTTTTTGGTATTAATCTTGTTAAAAATATAGATTTGAAATATGATATTTTTCTTAATATCGTCATGCGAACAATGTCAGTCAAAAGTTGTCAAGGACGACAGGCAAGAATATTATTTTTTTTCACTTTTACATAAGCATTTTATTTATAAGCCTGCAATAAATCATTTAGTTGATGTTTTATACTATTTTTCCCCCATTTCATTGATAAAATTAGTACAGCGAAATTTAAACGACCAACTGACACTTCATTTGAAGGCGTGCTAATATTTCGTCACGTAAAGCTCACGTTCCGCGTTAATAGAAAAGAAAAAAAACAGAATGTCTGCAAATTTGGCGGCAATCTGGCACGAAACTGGCTGGACTTGACGCAAATAGCTAACAGCTTGTAATGTACACTTTTGTGTGCGATTTGATTTTTTTCTTTTACTTTTTTTTTTTAATAATTAAGCGACGAATTTACAACGTTTTATTTTTTAAAGTGTGTTACATGACGTTAGGGCAATTAATCAAATCCTTTTTGTGACAAACTGTTGTTTTATTTTATTTTACAACAAGTGTTCAAGTCGTGAAGTTTTTAAATGCATTAGGCAATATCCTTTTCAATTAAAGCAAATCTTTTCATGAAATTATATAATCAAAAGGGGCAATATGAATATGGATTTTTTGTAAGGATAAAATCGGGAATTGTTCACAAAAATTAATTGTGATATAATTTCATGAATACTAATATTTTTTGACATTTTCTCATAAAAATTCAAATGAAATGAACACTTCCAAACATATCTCAAGGATAGTTAAAGGTCACCCAAACATGACTGTACCGAGATTGAGAGCCATCATGAAATTTGACTCCTCTCATAAGCGCAGGTAATTAGTTTTGCCATAAGCATAGTATAGCGGAAGGGAATTTCAAAGAAAAAATCCCAAATCTGTTTGAATAATTTTCCTTAATATGAATAAATCCGGAGACACACCTAATAAACCAACACACACACACACACAGAATCGTTGGTGTGGTGAAACAGGCAAAACAGTTTAATGAATGTCACATGCAACAGGTTGTCTCACATATACAAACACAGGTGCCAGACACCTACACCAGAGACACCGCAGGAACCCTGCCTAATGGCAAAAAGCATCAAATGTTTTTTTATTTCAAAGAAACGATGCACAACTGACTGCACTTGGGTGTCTAACACAGAGCATACATCAAATGTTTTCCAACATCATCAAATGAGGCAGCTCCCGCTGCTGCTGCTGCTGCACAAGTCCCTAAGATCGTCGATGTGCATAAACGTTTTTTTCATGGCATTTAATATTTTATGCACACATTCAAGTGGCATTTTGAAATTATGTATGCCGTACGAGGGTTGGATTCTTAAAATAGTTCAGCTAGAAAATACTCAAAGTTAAGTTAAAGCGATATCATTTTGATGGAATTTTTAGAATTTATTTCCAAGGATTTTGTGGAGCTTATTTATTTCGATAAGGAGATTGGCGAAAGCTTTATTTACCGCACTTTAGGTGAAGGGGTATTTTTGATTGTGTAAAGGAATTACAATTATTGCAGTTAGGAAAAAAATGTTTGTGAAAAGTAAATACTTACTATTGATACCAATCACCGCTCTTAACAATTTAAAAACATTCTTTGAAAGAAAACCAAATAATCGTGGGACCTGGTTGAGATTCTGTCTTCATGTCCTCCGAGTTCGATCTCTCGGGCAATCGTGGGACATTTTTCTGTGAAGTCTACTAACTTCCACCAAGCAATGGCAATCTTGTAAGAGTTTTATTGACAATTCTGAAATTCTCATATTATTTTTATTAAAAAGCTTAAAAGTCTTTGGACATTGTCCATTTCAAAACATTCCCAATGTTAACACTGTACAACAGTAAATCCTACTAGTTTCTCATTATATTTCCGGAGTCACTTATGACGAATGGGTCAACATATTCTTTTAAAAAAATGTATTAAGTAATAGGAATATCCTAAAAGGTTTAGGATACAATTTTATAAGGACATTTTTGACCGAATTAGAGATGACATGAACCAAATAATTACATATTCGTGGTCAGCAGCTTCGAAAATATAAGAACCACTTGAGTAACTTGAGACGATGCTCTTGAAAATAGTCAATTTTCTGTACTTTTTGTTTACTGTTTTTTTTCTATTTAAAGATTGTTAACCGGTCTAAACCGATTAAAAGAATCCTCATACAAACTGTGCCCAAGGGTGGTCTATTTCTTGATTCACTTTTTTCTAACCACTTTGACTTTCTAACCCATTGAGTGTAATTTCTTCCATTTTGTCAAAGTTTAATTAATATTTCAAAAAGAATTTCCAAATTCCGCTTAATTCTCAACAAAGTACCAATTGTGGCACTTCCGTGCGATTACAACATTTCAAATGGCTAAAATGAAGCCTTTTACCGAATTCAATTAAACTTTTGATCCTTTTCTTGCTTTCGTATTGAGTGAATTGAGCTGCATGGTGCGGTGCCATTCAGGATGCAGGGTGTGCTGGTGCAAGTTCATGTTGCGTCACTTTGAATGCGGAAATGCTGCAATACAATATGTCAATCGGGCAGTGTAGACGACATCGGTTTATGGCGTTGCGGTCACGTTTGCTATTTTAAATGCATTGAATTTGTTGTAATTGCGTAAAGGCGGCACGTTTCGTCATTCGAACGCCATCTTCTTGTTGTGAATTATTGAATTGTGTAACAACAACAACGACTTACTTACCGCCCACTCCATAATACGCATCGAAGCATGTTTGCCTTAATTGACTTATTCGATTTTCGCCACAAAACATATTTCAAAAACTTTTTCCCATCTTTTTTTTCTTCATAAGAACGGACACGCAATCGGAATAACTAAAATCCTTATTAAATATGACTGCAAACTTTAGATGGATTTCGCCCGCAGATATATGCTTTCTATACTTTGCAAGGGTAAAATTTGTTGTAAAATTTACTTTGGCCCCCGCTTTAAATGAAGTGTGTTGTGAAATGGGCCAGCAAAATAATTAATTTCCTAATGAGCAAATAAAAGCAAACGGAAACATTTGTGGTTATGTTCCGTGTGGCCTTGTGGGGTCCTATGGCATCATTTCCCTTCATGGCCCGCTCAAGTTCAAAAACGCAATCAACGGAAATTACTGTTCGAATGGTATGTGTGTGTGTATGGCGGAATTCGCAATTGAATTAATATCAAATTAGAAAGCCACTGAAATATACTAGCCAAGCAATTAATAGCTCTAAACTGGATTTGCTTTACTATAAATAATATATTAACCACTTCCCACTACGACTTTTGTGTAAATGTCAAAATAAAAAGCAGCGAATCAATGCATTAAATGAAAGCGAATGTTCAATTTGAGGAGACACCTTTTATCCATTTTTGTTAATAATTTTATTTCTTCAAAGCACTTCTGTTATAGTTATCACATCTCTAATTTAAATATTTCATAATTATACAATTTAATGAAGTCCAAAGCTGCCTGGTCTGCCGAATTCGGGAAGTACTCTGTGACGTTTATCAGCATTAACTGGAGCGAAGCCAATAACTGCTGCCGTTTCTTGATTTTTCCTTATGGCATTTGGTGAGATGTCCACTTTTGGTATGCGATTGCCTCCTGCCATAGGATGCCCAGTTGCGATGGCCAGTGCAGCCAAAAGTATTACCAAAATCGCTTTGAAGATCTTCATTGTGCTGTGCGTTGCGTTTAAGATTCTTTCTGTTCGAAGAAATGTTTTACCACTGAATGAAGTTTTGCGAATTTCCATCGTATTTATAGACGCTGTTTCGTCTCATTAATGGTTAAAGCAGGTAGCAGGTGGAGAAGGATATGTGCAAGGGAAATTCTGCGGTACCTGTTAGTTTGAAATCCTTGCACATGTAATTAAAAATTCTGGGAAACTCATACATACAGGCTGAAATATCTTTTAGAATGGAATGAGTAAACCTGTCGCCTTTCAAAAAATTGGCACAAAAGCGAAAGAAATTAAATGAAGTAAAGCAAATTTTTATCGTTCCATTGCAACGATGATAAGCACAGTGTAAGCTAGGTGGTTCAAACTTTGGATTTATCTCCTTTAGGTGCTGGAAGGAGTTGACATCAAAAACAATAGCATACTTTTGGGAGTTTCGTTTTTTTTATGGTATATTTTTTGGGGGTTACACTATTAATGTTTGCCTCAAACAGACAGACAGACATATCTGGACAAATATATATTGTATGTGAATTTTGGATTCATCATGCCAACTGACTAAGGAAAAATACAAATTTTCAATTCAATTAATTATTTTTTTAGAATTTTATAAAAAAAATTTCTAAAAAAACAGTTTTAAAAAAATTTGTCTTTCAATTTTTATTTAAATCCATTGAAAAAATGTAACTTCTATTTTCAGACCTTCGTCCCACAGTACCAATTACATATACAAAGAAACAATGATGAAATTCATGCAAAACGTAATCTGCTGCACTCTGCTCATCGTCTGCGCATTCGCACTGATCGAGGCTAGGCCGGGACAAAGTTCGTCAGCGGTCGATAATAATCAGGTAGGAAAGAAATTCGTAAGCAGAACAGAACAGTTTTAAATAAATCCAAAAATTCCCTACTGCCAACGAAAAGGATGTGGACAGCCTCACACCCGATGTAGAGGACGAACGCAGTGGCTATTATGACCTGCCCTCACAAGCGATCTATCCCAGCATACCAATGGATCGTCTACAAATGATGATCGCCCAGTACAGACCCAAGTGAGTTGGAAAGGAGATTCCAATTTTTTTTTATTCTTTTATAATTTTTCTACGAAATTTTCCACAGTGCCTACCTTCGTTCGCCATCATGGAACAGCGTGAACGAGCTCTACCGCATGCCCGAGTCTAAGCGTCAAGTGAGATATCGGCAGTGCTACTTCAATCCCATTTCGTGTTTTAAGAAGTAAATTTCATCCAAAACAATAACCACAACTACAACAACCAATTTCTCAACTTTACGGCATAATTATGTAGATTCCAATGTAAATCACATACACAACTGCAAAAGGCACTTATCAAATATGATTTACTATGACAAATTAACATTTCAAACATGAACGTAGTAAATTCTCAATGTTTTAGTTCAATTACACTATGGAGACTCAATTATTATTGTATTGTATTTATTGTATATCAAACATGAAATCTAAAATCTACACAATCTAAATGTCAAATTAAAAACAAAGAATAAATTCTTCAATGTAGTCGAAAACAAACCCAAAAAAATCATTAATTATAATTGTTAAAATGTATGCTAAATTATTATTGTACTCGTTTCTCGTTATTTATGATTTGCTTGAACAAATACAAAATTTAAAAAAAAAACCCCAACAAAATGATCATTTTTGTAATGCATTGAAAATGCACAAAAAATAAAAAATAATTCATTCACTGAAAACAATTGTTGTTAAAAAGTTTTAACTTATTTTACTTTGGGATGCATATGGTGTGGTATATTTAAATAAAGAAGAAAGTATTAAAATATCCAAAAATACATACTAAAATATACATATTTGTACAAATGCAATTTGAAATTGTATTTTTTTTTAAATTTAAATGTAGTCTTTCCACCATTTAAGATTACTTATACAAAAGTTATAAATATTACACTGTATGATATACATATATATTTAATAGTAATATTATTATTATTATTTAATTATTTAATTAAAAGAAATATATGCGTAATATTAAAGGCAAATTGCTGTAACACTTGTGCTTGTTTTCCTCTGCGGTTGTGTTTAAAGTGCTTGAAACACAAAAAGACTTAGAACTGATTGGGGCATCCTTTGACATTTGCAAAAGTATCTCGTTCTTAAAAGCGTCCATGGTACAGTTTGCGGCGCAGTCCTTTCGGTTGAGCTTGGGATCGTCCATCCCTTAGAGAACCCATGTTGCCCCTTAGCTGTGGCAGGCGCATTGGCGTGGTTATCTTAAAGTCGCTTGCGCGTTTCGATTTGGCTGCCAGCTTCAGTGAAGTTGCCGCCACGAAAATCGAAAAGACAAAGGCGATAATAAATCTGAAGATCTTCATGATTTGGCTACGATTTGGCTGGAGAAATGCTTCAAATGTTGTTAGGATTATAACTGACGAGGTGCTGAGAGTGCTGCGATGCTTTTATATCCGCGAAATGGAGTGGGTGAAGCGAGAAAATTTACCTGCCGCTAATTGAATTGAATGCATGTGTGAGTTAAATGGCGAATTGATGAAGGATTGGCAATTCATGCAGGTTCCCGGTTTTTTTTTGTGAAAACCATTAAGAAGTCATTAAATATAATGCCAACCTATTTAAATAGTTATGCTATATTTGTACTATGGCGGACGTGCTATAACCTCTGCCTTACGATCGGAAGGTGTCGACCAAGTAGACATTTTTCGCATTTAATCTTTTATTTGTTCACACAGAGACAAATGCTGGCTCATACATTAATGGTTTCTTAATTAACCCGCGAACCTAAACTAAACTCAGATGCAACAATTTGATGTTTTTGGATTTGAATAACCCCGAAAGTGGATAGTTCTTACTATATACTAAAAAGATTTTGCAAATCAATTTATTTGCAATTTATTTCACATCGGTCTCGTTAGTTTTATACTTCTTAGAACACGAAAAATAAACAAATTTACATTAACTAACTAACGAGGTCGGTGTGAATACCACTGTTGTAAATATAGTTTAATACTGCTTTATTCACCGAACAAACATTTCATGCTCATCTTTAATAAAAATGTTGGTAAGAAAATTTCGATGGGACCACCCATTGTCCATCGATATTTGGGAATTCAAATTTAAAACGATCACTCGTCATTAAGCCAAATGCTAAAATAATGCATCTTCACTTCATGTCTCCTGCAGTTGGTCATTGAAATGGCTTTCAAATCGTCATCCCACAATACACAATTGTTTTGGGTTCTTAGAGCAACGTTTGTACGAGTCTGTCCGAGCGTAACCTTTAAGGGTAACAGGTATAAAATGATTTTTGGAATTTTTCAGGTACCTATGACATGACCTTCGAGGATGTTCGTGTTCACGGCAATAAAATTTAACAGCAAAAATGAGAAATTAATTGAAAATAGTTCCTCAAAAAAAAGATACTTCTCTTCATAATTTTTAATATACATATGTATGTAAACTCAAAATGAGTTCTCCATACCCATTTCCCATTATAAACAAGCCCACACTTTAGCGGCCAGACCAACATCGTCAGCAGCAGCCGCAGCAACTTAAAACAAGTGGCAACAATTTTTCTAAAAATTGCATTTGCTGAATTAAGTGCAATCTTTTGCAGAAGAAGCAGAAGCCGAAGCAGAAGCAAAAGCAAATCGGCCTCATCGGCAGGCAGTGCGCTGCGGTAGTAGCCAAACTCCATTATCTTGGCAATTGGCTACCATAACTCTTTGCTCTGCAGATCGTTTTTAATAATTCGTATGCGAGTCATGTCATGGCCTTAAACCGGATGAGTCGCCGGCTCGTACGTACTTGGTCAAGATGTTTAGTCGGAGCATAAAAGTGGAGTGGCTTGTATGCAGTTTGAACCACAGAGCGAAGGAAAAAAAAACGCAAGCCAGGCGAGGCAGGGCAGGGCAAGGCAAGAGGCTGGTCTGAGGCCAGTTTCGAAAGGAAGTTAGAAAATGCTCTGAATTAATGGGTGGCAAGGTGAGACATGAAGGTTAGTGTATGTCAGAAGGCTTTGAAATGCGTTAGAAGGTAATCGGTTTGGTGGACGCAACCGGTATTTGGTGTATAGGCTTTGAGTAACATTTGACAATTTCAATTTCTGGTAGCGATTTTGTAGGCAAATGTGAATAATTTTGAGGATTTTGAAATGCATCTCAATGTGTTTTAAAATCATTTTATCTGCTAGGGTGTAAGAGTAATGTTGGGTGAATATTCAACCAACGGGTCTTCTTACTTGCTTTCATTTCTATATCTTTTCATTAATTCATTACATTGCTGATCGAACTAAATCGAGCAGTTCTTGCTTATAATTTTTTACTCCGTTTCACTTCTCGCCCGCTTTGGCGCATATGCTGAACGCCTGCGCTGCCGTTTGTTGCCTTGTTGACCGATCAGCGGGGCAGCAAGCCACATTATGGATCGAGAAATGCAAGAAAGCAGCGGCAGCAGCAGCAGCAAGCAATCTGAAATTATTCTTAATGTTTATGGCAAGGCTGGAGCAGTGATGGTAAATGGCGAATGGCAACTGCAGAAGCCGTTGGCAGTGGCAATATAGCAGCTTCGAGAGATCGCTTCGCTTGGCCTGTAGTGGCCTTTTCATGATGCTTTTTTCTTTTTTTATTCTTTATTTTTCAGTTTGTGTATTGCTTTTTTGTCTCTTTTTGTATGCTGACTGAACTGCACCGGAGGTTGCAATGTGGTTGCTACAAAAGCAGAGCAATTTTGTGCCGAAAGGTGACACAGTGGAATGAAGTGGCACTACATTAGATAAAACAAATTAATTCTAATTTCCTCAATCAATTCTCAAAATGGAAATTATCAGGAGAAAGTTAGGGCTCACAAGAATTTGTGGAGCCAATGATGCACTAAGGATGGGCTAAGGGTAAGTATGATTTTTGCGATTTTGAACCAAACCATGTATTCCTTATAAGCGACTAACGTTTCAGACACTATCCTCACCCCAAAACAATGCCATCTGCCGAACAGTGTAATGCTCTGATTGAATTTCAAAATTGTCTCAATTTCTGCTCTATTTAAATTCACTCCAGCCACTGTATAACCACTGTGACCACAGTTCACTACAGTGCAGTGCCCTCTTGAACAGAACAGCACAAACGGGCAACACTACATCGGTGCAGAAGGGCAAAAACTATGAAATTCCAAACGACAACAACACGTTTGGCCTCATCCAACCAACCAACGCAACGACAATGCGTCGGTCGACTTGGTCGTCACCATGTCGCTCGCCCAACACAAACTTGTCTAACGTGCACACTGGACACCGATGTCCAATGTTCTTCTTATGTTCTTCGGGGCTATGCTGCCGATGTTATGGATTCTGCTTTTTCGCGCTGCTGTTGATTCTCCTGTTGATGCGGTGCTGCTGCTCTCATTCGCCGCGGCAGGAATGCCTTAATTCAAGAATTTAATGAAAAATGCTCTGCGCCAAACGCAAAGAAACTAAACAAAAACAAATGAAGAGAAAAAAACAAAAAAAAACCAAAACAAAAAAGCAAAGAAAAACAATCTGCACAAATTAAAAGAAAAGTGCACAGGAGCAGCAAATACAAGAAAAAAAAAGAAGTTAAAATTAAAATCTTCGAGATGCTTTGAACTTGTTTCCAATGCACTCCAACCAGCCAGCAGCCAGCGTACATCGTCGTCAACCGAGCTAGTTGAGCTCGGTGCCAGTGCATCGAATTCACATTGGAACGCGTTTTTGTACGCGTTGTAAATTACATTTTCCGAATGTTTTAGCGTTGTTCTGCTCATGTACCAACGGGTACGCTTCGTTCGTCCGTCCGGCCGCTGTTTGGTTTTTCTTTCATTCGCCCCATTGGTAACAATATTGATTTGTCCTGCTCCATGTTAAAATGTTTCACTTAAGCCGACGTACTCGCAAGTTCCATTGGAAATTCCTCTGGGATGTGCTTTAACCGCTGTTGCTTTTGTTGATTTGTTTGCGATTTTGTCGCTCGTTTCATGTGGAGTGGAGCCAAGCCATGGTTGGCGATGATCAGCGCCTGACGATATGACGATCAGTCAACAAAGGTTGTTGATGGCCTGCGATGGGTTCAAGTGCAATTGGATTTAATTTGTTGCGTTTGTGGTCCGTCTTTGTGGAATTTTTAGGTTTGCAAACGCATTTTTAATGACCGCCCGGCAGTTGGGCCCGCAACAGCCACCTCAACTCGATCTGTCGATCGAGTGATCTTTGCTCCCTCGGAGTGTATTTAATATTTATGAGTTGAGTGGAATTCATGTCGGAATTTGCGCAACTTGTACTTACAACATTGTAAACATGCGACTACGTATAAATAAAAGAATCAACCTCTTAGCTTTGTGCGTTTTTCTTTTTTTTTGTATTTATTTATAAAACCGATCACAGTTGTCCTACCAAATGGTTAATTAATAAATTCCATTCGTACCATACATGACGTACGGTGTTGCCCCATCGCCGTAGTATGAGTCGGATATGGGTAAACGGCCCAGCGGTCTGCCTCTGACATAGCCAAAGAATGGTTTTCGGCCAAAAAATCGACGCTCTCGGCGGACAGGTCTTTCGTCGAGAAGGTTGTCTTTTTCTAACGATTTCAATGTCTGCAGTATTTCTTCATTGATATTCTCCTCCAGTGCCTCCTCGTAGTCCTCATAGATCGACTTGGACACAGTTTGTGGGCTCCCTAAGACGCCAACACTGACAAGAGAGAAAATGATCAAGAGTTTTGGAAGATTCATAGCTTTACCAAGAGCGTTTGTGACCATACTGGAAACATACTACAATTTCGTGTATTATATAGGAAAATGCTGTACTGAAGGGAACAGAAAATATTTACGTTTTACCTGAAATGAAGCCATGTTTTTCACTTCACTTCACATTTGAGGCATGTATGTTCACTCAATTGTTTGTGTACTGTCATTAGGGATTACTGAGAAACTATGTACTAAGTGCAGTGAATGTGTTACTTGGAAATTATTTGTTGCTTGGGAGAAGGACACATTGCCCAAGGATTTTGCGTTATAATTTCCATCGAATAGAGGTCGACATAGCCAGGAAATGTTTAAATGTTTAGATTTTTGATTTCCCCCTTTTATTTTGTTGAATTTTTTGCAAGGTAATTAGTTGAGCGGATTTCTAAAAAAAATACCGTTTTTTCTATCACTGCAAAGCGACTTATAAATGGGTCGAAATGGGGTCTTGAGACCAACATTTTTTGGTTGATTCAATTAAAAATGTTTAGAAACGGTTTTTGGATGTACGAGTGGACAATTCTCTGAGAGATGGCCTTGCGTCGTTGGCGAGTACCGGATCAGATGGAATGACGAGCTTTATGAGCTATACCATCCCGATTCTGACAAATACAAATACAAATTCAACGTCTGCTATGGCTAGGTCCTGTCGAGCGGATGGACGACAGGACCTTGCCACAGTGAAAAAGGCATTCTATGCGGATACGAAACAAATCACGGCCACATCTCAAATAGAAGGATGAGTTGCTGCGGCCAAAACCAACCTACAGTTGTAATGTTCCTTTAATATATTTTTATGTTTTTGTTCGTTTTCTTTGGATATGGGCCTCCAAGGCCGAAGGCACTGCTGCCTAATAGTTTTGCTATACAATATTTGTCCATAAATCTTGCATGGAATGCATTCAATCCTTACAAGCAGATATCTTGTGTGTTTGAGCAATTGCCAACTAAAGTATTTTGACTGCGTTTTTAATGATAAGAAGATTTGTCGAACAAAAAGTACCTACTACACCACGACGAATTTATAGTAATAAAATTCACTCATTCCAACATTTTCTTGCAGGTCACATTTTACACATACTCAAATTCTTTGTATTTTTTTAACACTGAATGAAGGTAGTGAAAAACCTTCAGCTAACGACCCTCTCGTCAAAGGTATGCATTGTAGCAAAGATCCTTAAAAACCCAAGTTCTTAGAAAATTACACCTTCAATTTTCCAAACCGACGCTAATCCAATCATGTAAGTAGAATACATTTCTACCTACGCATGGTATAAAAGCAGGCGCTCACAGACATTTGACATCATTCCAAAAATTAATTTTGTACAAGCAACATCTACAGAAGAACCCTGAGCACTGACCATGAAACTCATCAGCGTGATAATTTTCGTTGCCTTCTCCATCGTACTGGTGGCCTCATTTACTGATAACGATGAGCGAGTTTCTGATTTGGCAAACAGCAGTGATATCGATCGAATTGCTGTGCCATCGCCCATTGAGGCACCTGAGGAGGGATCGAACGATGCGGCGCGTGACGTTCGCGATGCTCGCTTCCTGAAGAAATCGTACGGCAAACCAAGTCGCGGTGGTCACGGCGGCCATGGAGGCTATGGCGGTTATGGTGGCGGACGTGGTCGTCCACATGGAGGCAACCATGGTGGCCACCATGGCGGCGGACGTTGGTAAACGAAAGTAATAAAGAAAAAAAGATTTAGAAGGATGTATTGTAATTGGTGTAGTAAATTGA
This sequence comes from Heteromyza rotundicornis, assembly GCA_951394025.1. NCBI lineage: Eukaryota > Metazoa > Arthropoda > Insecta > Diptera > Heleomyzidae > Heteromyza > Heteromyza rotundicornis. Next base: position 50,034,589 of record OX596013.1, on the reverse strand, counting down.
AATAGGACAAATAAATAATCAAATTGAACAATATTGCGTGCTTTTTATTACAAACATATCCTGTACCTTCACAGTGCATTTCGCAAAAACTTCAGTCTTCGCACAACTTCCCAAACATCGAATCCCTAGCGAACTTACATAACTAATGACGCTTCACATTAAGTGAACATCATCATCATTGTCGCCGTTTCCTTTCAGTCAGTTGCTTCAGCCACTAAAACACCAAATCACTTAACCATTGCATTTGCATTTTGCCCATTTCCCCCCGCCGCATCGCTATTCATTTAGCCTGAAGGCAATCAAACATCAACTCCATCAACAGGTGACATTCGAACAACAAGATTAGCTCAAGCATTACGCTAATGCCATGTCTTCGACATAAGAAGACGAATGTCAGCGATAATGGTGCCTCTTTTCACATTCACAACAACTTCATTCACAAAAAACAGCGAAAATCCGCGAGATGAAGTTGCTGCTAGTAGGAGAATCCAATAAAACCAAAAGAGATACAGCAAGAAACACAAAAAAAACACACACACACAGCCAGCAAGCAAGCAATAAAACCGCCCGCCAATTCTATTAAAAAAAAAAAGAAGTAATGTAAAAGCCATCAGCAGCACAACTCGTGTCTGCTTAAAGAGAAGAAGCCTCCGCACAGAAGCATGCCACAACAACAACCGGCTTCCAACAGTATCTCGGCATACGCCTAATGCCACCACAGCTATCGACATCCGCCAGTTAGTATATCTGTCCAGCACAAAGCATCTTCATCCTCCGCACAGATACACACGGAACTGCTCACTCCACACTGGCAGAATGCACTGGACTGGACCGAGCAAAGTCAATAGTCCAACTGCAGTCAGGCGTAGTAGTAGTAGTAGTGGTGGTGGTGGTGGTGGCAGTAGTACTAGTGAGTGACCTTTATTGATTGCTGTTTGACCTCGACTACTTTCCTCGTCGGTGCAGCCACATCTCGTTCGTTCTGTTCTGCTGGGCGCGCACATGGAATACCGATCGAGCGTATCGATCAATGCAACTGGCATCGTCGTCGTCGTCGTCGTCGACGTCGTTTTGGTTCCACCATTTGCTGTTGATCTCCAGCAACGATTATATGCAGACTCAAGGCACAGTTCATACCCGGTTGCCGTACAAAACGCCTACAACTTACAAGTTGAGCTGAGTTTGCTATTCTCTGTTGGTTGTGGAAGTTAATTTATATTCGATACTTTGGAGACGTTCGTTGCATATGCATTGGGTGTATTCTTTCTTTTCGTTTAGCTGTAGTTGTTGTTGTTGCTGTTGTATGCGCACTATTGACGCCTTTCGACTTGTGCATTTTAATGGACAAACTTGATTGGCGATCGAAGTGGTGGTGGCTGGGCAATGGTGGCGTATAGTTGGGTGCAGATAGGATGTCCTCCAATTTTGCCCGTAATTTATATAGAAGAAAAAGGGGGAGAGATTAGTCATTCTTTTTTGTGTGTTTTAAATTACTTCTGTTCATTCACTTAATTGTTCTTTTTCGTTTCATTCCATACTGAGTGCATTTCTTAGCCACCATTCAAGTCCACCACGTATTGGCATTATCAATCAACCAAAAGCAACCAAAACACTTTATCGCGGCAACCAATCTAATTTTCAGCATTACAGGTGCATTAAAATCATTCCGCACTCAACTGATCTCAAATTAACAGCCGAATAGCCGCACTATCGTTCGTAATAATCAGCGAGTTTTATTTCTCAATTGCGTTGAACAATGCTCTTCTGTGGTCTCTCATGCTCTCTTCTTTTAAAGCATGCTCTTAAGTGCAACTAACTTTATGACAATTCAATTATATTATTTCAGTGAAACTGCAGCTTAAAAGAGAATCTTAAATCTTTAACAATCTACATCATCTGCAAATGCCTTTCATGAGATTAAAGAATTTTCAAGCGCTTCTGAGGGCCTAAAAAGCCTAAACTTTGCATATTAATATTAAGATTAAGACTGGAGCTAATGTATCTGCATTTTCTACAATCTTTCTTTGATCTTTGTAGAACAGTGGTGGGCAAGCTTTGCTCGTTTGAGAATGTAGTTGTGAGCATGCCGGCATGCCGGGGCATTGGTTTTGCTTCGTACCTGAAAGTTCTCTAATACTCATGCGAAACTGGGAGCAAAGCTTGCCCACCACTGATTTTTGGCAGTCCCTTCTGCATACAAATACGGACCAGAAGAGATCAAATCTGGCGTTGTATCTGAAAACATTGATCGTTTTATTGATTTAAATAGAGAATATTTGAATAGACTTCAACAGAGATTTTGGCTCAAAGGGACCGTTTTTTAAAACAAAAAAAAACAGTTTTAAAAAATGTTATGTAAAATGGAAAACTAAAAAAAAAATATGAAAAATATTACAAAATGCAACTAAACCCCAAAATATAAATAATAAACAATTTATTTACAATATTTGGATGCCTCTAAATGTGCTTCAAGGAGGGGCAACAACGAACAAGTTATGTTCTCTTTCAATGAGCCAATCTCTTTTTCAATCACGGCACGACCAGAACGCCAATCGTTGAATTTGCTACGCTCTCAATTTCTACATATTAGTTGGCGTACTGGGAGCTTCGGCCCAACTCCATTCATATCCAAAGAGCAGACGATCATTCAGTTGTTTTTGCAACGCTTTCGCATTCGGACGGATCGCGTCGCGCCAACTAAGAAACACGATTCTACTACACGTCAGGAACCGTCTGTCCAAATCAGTGAATAAATGACAAAAAAAAAGTATTCGATATCAATGAATTTGATCAGAAGAGAATTAAAGAAACAATAAAAGTCATGAGAATAAAACAGTGAAACGTCAAATTGACATTGTACTTAATTTACAACAACAAGCGAAAAAAACAAGCAAATATTCAAATCAATAAGAAGAAACAAAATCAAATTAATTGAGAAACTTGTTCAATTTTAAAGTACCTTCTGTGGAAATACGGAAATGCTTCTTCGGTGCTGAAATACACACATATATCCAAAATAAACACCGACGAAATAAGAAACAACAATAAATTGGTAATAAAATTATGAAATTTATTAAATATTTAAGTTGAGTTGATTTGCGGCTGAAATGCTAAAAATAAAACAAGTGAATCACCGGCAACATCACCAGCGAGCGTCGTATCGGTAAACGCAATTTTCACCGCAAAACAAAAAAAAATTAAAAATTAAATTAAATATAATAACATTTTTACAAACGACCGAGTCGCGTAAAAACACTTGTACGCCGTCGGTTCGGCACATTGCATATGGGCGACGATCGTGTCGGAGTTGTCGTAGCGGACGCACTGATCGTAATTATATATACATACATATATTTTTTGTTTAAATTATTATTACAACAACAAGAACAACAACAGCAGTCGCAACAAGAACAACGAACGAACAGCAATAATGCAGCAACAGCAGTCGGCCAATGATATCGCATTCGCTGCTGGTAGTCTCAGCAAAAGCAAACAAACAAAAATAACAACAATTCCAATTTGTTGTAATTGTTTAAAACAAAAAAAAAGAGAGTTTGCTTTTGTTGTTGTTGTTGTTTTTTTGTTGAGAATTTTACGATCGCAACGTGCAAATTTTGCGGTGTTTGTTTTTATTTTTGTCATTTCATATAACACAAGCCCACAGCAGCAGCAGGTTACACCAACGTGCTGTGTTGCCGCTTCTGTGTTCGCGCAGCCAGTGTTTAATGGCAACTTATAATGGCGCCCATATCCGGCGTCTGAACTGATAAGCGCTCTTGGTTGAAACGGTGTGTTCTACCAATCGGTACACCACCCTGTGCCCTGTGCGGGGTGGTGTACGCTGTGTCATAGAGTTTCTCTGTGTGTATTTGAGACGGATGACGCGCTCGAAAATCCATCGTAGTGGCATGTGGTTTCTGTTCTAGCAACAGCTTATTATTTTTTTGCTGTGGTCGTTCGTTTTTAATGCATTTTTCTGTTTGAGGCGAAGTTTACGCCAATTGTGACTCAAACTTAGTGAATACTTTTTATATTTTTTGTAATTAGGTGTTAGGATGAGATGAGAAATACTTCAAATTTGCCTTTGCGGAAAAAAAACCTACAACTACTCTCGACCTAGAGGGTTTGAATTATTTTTGGGTACAATTTTACACTTCAAACACAGCAATATACCGAGTGATTGTCATTTCTGAGACATTAAATATCAGAATTTTTGCCATGCCATTTCTGACATTCGCACAAAATTTTGTGTGTGACGTCGCAGTGTCAATCTAATGATCGTGTAATCATAGCTTAATTGTATTTTCGAAAATAAAAATTAAAATCTCTTCTTATCTCCATGAGTGGCAATATTTCATATGTATTTTGTATAAATCTGAAATAAATTTATCAAAACTAAAATTGATCTCATCTTGATATTCCGCCAGACGATATGTCAAATCGAAAACTGACGTGCACTCCAAACCACGATCATTGGTGTTGGCTACACAAAATTGCTTATAAACGACAACGAAACCAAAAAAAAACCTTTACCTCACCTCACAAAATGATCTAAGCTCACGCCAACAATGAATTGCATTCGAAATCACCATTTGGCAAGAATATCACGCAAAACAAAAAAAATCACAGCCGCAAAAGTCAAACGCTCGTCAGAAACAAACATTTTGAGCGTTACACATTAACATGATGTCGCGCTGTCAACCCAAAAAAAAAATATATATATATATCGTTGGAAACGTCAAAGCATCATCATCACCCATCACCTGCGCGCTCTGTTCTTTGTGCTCCTTTGGTGTTTTGATCGCAGCTTAGCATCAACTGTGGCGTACGAGATCCGCCACCGCTGCCGATATGCACGATAATGTTATTTCGACGGACGGATTGTGGGCACCTTAATTCTCACATCTCCCTGTGGCTTGACTTGGCTGTGCTTTGACTGTTCGACTGCTGCTCATATTTATGTGCGAGTTTGGTGCTTGCTTTGTTTATTAAAGGTGTGCACTTTACACATTTCAACTTTTTAACTTATGCCACGACAGTCGTCGTCTGTCATTATTCTCGCCGACTAGAGACACTCGCTCACACACATGTACGTATGTAGTATGTGGGCATGGCACTTTGACTTGAATTGACTTGGCTGACTTGTGTGAAAAATTCTAATGCCAGACAATGAATGGGCACATGATCTGCATGTATATCGACTCGCCTAACCCAACCGAATGCTGCGCATGCGCATAGAGTTATTAACAAAATGTGAGCACGTCCCAAATGCTAAATACAATAACAACAGCAAGCACAATGAGCACAACAACAAGCGAGTGTGTGTATGAAAATGTACTTAACACCCAATAGCAAAATATGTAACTCAATCTGACAAAATATGCGTCAAGTGATGAGGCTCTGAGATGTGCGGTGCTTGACTGTGATGATGGGCACGCTCAGTTGAAGTGTGTGTGAGCTGATTCTTAATTAAGCTTGATTTATAATCATTTATTCGACATCTGACTTTGCTAATAACTCTTAAGCTGAATTATTATTGCAAATGATAATCCTTCCTCACACACAGCTTGAAGGCAATATTGTTTATTAAATAATTAGTATTAGAAGTTAGTTCTAAAGATATCAACGGGATTTGTGTATTTATAAACGATGTCCTTAATATTTTATTTTTTTATGTACAGGGTTGTTCAAAATTTTACGAACATTTTTGTTGTTCGCTGGAATTTCTACAGTTTAATTTTGGAAGAAAAAATATATTAATTTGGGTAATTTTCAGAGTATTAGGGGATCGTACTAAATTTAGCTTGCAAGCATTTATTCTTTGATTCCCGCCACTTCATTCAACTTCTTTTTCCCATAATCTTGGCTGAAACTTCGAGATCCCGATAGCACGTTGACCTAAGAGGTCTAAATTTTGTGGAATATTCTTCAATTTGCGGAGGCCCTTTAACGAAAGAAGTAAAAAATAACACCCTTAACGGGAATATTGGGTTTTAAAATATTCCATCACAGAAAAACAGTAAACCCAGAAAAAACATTTTAAGCAAATTTTTCCATTCGGAACACATAATTCTCCTAAGCAAATATGACATGACTACACACAGAGAAAAAACATTGTTGTCAGAATCATATTTCAATGGAATCATGTTATGATTAAACCATTTCCAAAATACGTAAACTTTATCATTCGAACCGATCATCATATGATTGTCATTGTCATTATGGAATATCCAATCATATTATATTATTGCCTGTATCATATTATGATCTCTGCAATCATTAGCTTTGTCACCCCAACCATCAATGATCGAAAAAAAGCAATCTCTGCGATTATGCTCCAATCATATTTTTCCTCTGCGTGTACGTGAATTACAGTGAGAAGCACGGTCTTAGACTAATTCATTACTGTTAACAATACAGTCAAATATATTCTTAAACAATATGTATGTCAATTGAACCTTTTTTAACTCAATTATGTCAATCAGTTTGACAAAACCGAAAGTTATCTTTTTTCGAAATTTATTTCACCAATCGTTGAGCAAACACATCATTGAGGATGTAATTTAAATTGAATTTTCTTTAAACTTTTTTTTAGTACAAAATTATAATTAATGAAAATATTTTTCAAAAAAATGTATGATGCTTTTCTACAGCTTTTCCCTTCTTACATTTTCCTAATGACAATTTTGTTAATTGAAACTTTTTGACTTACCCGCAAGTGAACCCAAGTAAATGACAGACAGATTTATATTTGAAGACATAACGGACCCCACGTCCTCTTCCCCTCTAAGAAATAGCTTCACTACTGATTACGGTAACTATGTATGCGATGAAGTGATGCTGTTTATTTAAAAGGAATTAAAAAAAAACGAATAAATAGAAAAAAAAATGCTGACACCGCAAAACACTTTTTGTACGCTTTAGTAATAATAAAAAAATCTGATATCTTTACGATATTTTGAAGAAATAAATATTTTTCTGCCGTTTCATGGCATCAAATGAACGAAGAAGCGGCCACAGCGACAACAATCATGAATTTATCCAAAGAACTTGTTACTCATCTAACCGAACGTTGCTTTATTTAATCTACAAATAAATATTGAACATGATATTTGTCTGACAAATGCTGAATGTGACATTTTTGTCACATGAACTCGCACCGCACACACATTACTAAACAATGCCATATACGTACTGTACTGTACTGAAGTGAACTGTACTCCTCTTCCAGTCGCGCTCGGCCCGACGACCGTGGTACGCGCTGCTCCTCTGGGCTGTTTACTTTAACTCGACGTTTAGTGTGTGTGCTTAATTTGAAGTTTCGTTGTGTGATTTCGGATCTTTTTCCCAGTCAGCTTTTTTTTGTGGCTTTTGGCTTGTTCAGTTGATATGCTTGAGTCTTCATATTCTGCGTTCATCCGCTTGAATGTCATCGTGGCGGTGTCGGTGGTGTTGTTGGTGGCGGCGACCTACTCCTATATTAAATCAAAGCACGTTGAATGTTTGATTTTATTTAATTTTTGCTGATCGCAAGTGGTATTTTTGTTATTGTTATATTTTTCGTTTTGTACTGATGCACACAAGCTGATTTTTATTTTACGCTTCAGCTTCGAGCATTAACACACCGCAGCAGCGAACGCGACGGCAGTGTCGCTTCGTCGTTTCATTTCGATCCGTTTTAATAATTTGATCTTTTGACAGTCAGTAAGATCAAAGATCGCGGTCGTAATCACTTCGAATCGTTCGAATAGTTTCGTATCGGCTACGCGGCGTTGTGTTGTTTCAGTTGTGTTCCATTTGCTACTTACTTAGTTGGGTTATGTTCTGCTGTGGCAAGCGTTGTTCGTTCGCTGTTTTGCGATCTTTGTGATCGTTGATTGCTCGGCTGCGATTTCATTTGCGCCGCTTGGCTACTGGCAAACTATTGCCAATTATTGGTGGGGGTTATTCGCAGTTATTGGTATTGACCGGTCTCTGCTGCTGCCGCTTTTCATATATGCCGCCTGTGCTGCGGCGGTGTCAATTTTGCCAAAGCATCTCTGTGTGATTTTGCAACACATACACTCACACGTAGTTAGTTGATCTCAGAAGTGTCGGCGCTTTTTTCTGCTTCTGTAAATTGACAGTTAAGTTGTTGCTTCAGATTTTGCCGCCCACATTCGACACATCTACGAAAGTCATGCTTTTAAATCAACTTGTATTTTAATGTAATTAGTGTAAAGCTGTTTATAATAATATGGATGATTTAACAAGCTAGGCGACTCTGGGGAAAAATTAAATGCTCGAGAGAAGATAAAGTTCAAACCAATTAGTTCAGTTATTCTGACTAGTATACCCTACACCTTAAGCGGGTCGTGAGAATAAAAAAAACAACTATAGGTTCAGTGGTTTGAGGCTTTCAACGTACTCTACCTCATCTCTTGAAGTTCTATAAATTGGCAAGCAGTTAGGTATCTGTCAGTTACTAACTATTGGTTTGATGATTTCAATTTATTCGTTCCAATACTTTCCACTAACTCACCGCTGATTTGAGCTGCCGAATGTGTATCTACTTAGGCTAAAATATTAGCATTTTGCTTGATTGGTTCTCTAAATGCGAACATCATCGGCTGAAATACGCGATTCAACCTCAACAACCTCTAAAAGCACACACGCATCATCCAAATATACACAAACAGCCAACATTCAGCGGCCATACAAGCGACCAAAGTACACCAAACGAAATATATGTCCCGACGAACGAGACGAGGCGACCTGAGTCGCCATCGAATATTTTTAGAACTTTTTCGCGATCAGACATTTTCTGGTGAACTGCGGCACTGCAAAGCGCATGCACCGCAAAGGCGAATGTAAGGGAACAGAGCGACGAACAGAGGTCACAAGGTCTCTGATCTTTCGACGGAATTCTTATGAGTCTCCGATATACGCTTGTGTATGTGTGTGTGTGTGTGTGTAGGGAGTTAAAGGAGAAGCAACTGAGAAGCGGCTGACTAAAGATACTTCAAGAGGTTGCCAGCAGCCTCAGAATATACGTCTCTACGCAACGCCATCATCATGATGACGATGATCATCATCATCATTATCATGCTGTGGTTGATCGTATTGCATGTGTGCGTGTGTGTGTGTGTTTGTGTAGGTACAAGTATGAGATACTTTGTGCTGGTGTCCCGGGTTACGTCTATTTAAAAAGCACCATGGGCGAACTCACACAATCAGCCGCCAAAAAAAAAGTGAATGACAAAAAAAAAAGAAAAGAAAATAAATGTGAACCAAGGCATACCAAAATCGAAGGAGAAAACCTCAACGATCGGGCAAAAGGCGAAGGCGCACACACCACTGCAGAGCGGCAATTGACTCGTTTGCCAACACGCGTCAAAAAAAAAGTAAAACAAATGCAAAAACAGAAGACTGAAGTGTAGCAAAAGAGCAGCCAGGAAAGGACGCCATCATCAGGCAACGATCTGGCAGATTCCAACCGAACCGAACTGATCTCCACTCAACTGAACTGAGATGCTGCACTGTGGCCCAAAAGGTGGCGCGCCGCGGTCGTTAGGTTCGGCTGGCATATCGCCTTGGCGACAAAATAAGTACGAGTGGTCGTCGTTGTTGTTGTTGTTGTTTCTGTTGTCGATGTCGCTTTCGTGGTCGTTGTTGTCGTTAATGTCGGTTTGGGGGCAAAATTCGACTCGCGTCAACTCTGCTCCAATATGCCAAAACGTTTGCCGATCACCACCGACAACAACAACAACAACAACATGAACAACTACAACTCGCTCAAACCATGGCAGACATTAGCATTTTAGTATTTATTTTTAGATGCGCGAATGTGCGCGGCAATCGTTTGGGTCTGAGGTGACTGACTGACTAACTGACTGACTAACTGTCTGTTTGTCATTTTTGCCTGACTGACGACTGCTAGACGCTCGCAGTTTCGTTGGCGTTGGTTGGGCGTTTGGGCGTGCGTCCGTTTTGGTGGGTCGTTTGCCGTTTTAGCGATCAAAAATGTTTTTCATACGAGAGTACGTGCGGGACGTGCATATTTCAAGATGATTTTCGGTCGCTGTCACAGACATGTGTGTGCCTGAGTATGAGTGTGCTATGGTGGCCCCGCAGTCATTTCAGTTCAGCTAGGCAAAGCAGGCAGCCCATAAAGCAAGGCGAACGCGAATATAGCGACCGCAGCGAACTCTTGCCAACTATGAATACATTTTGAACTATTTAAATGTATGGCACCGACACATATTTTGAATTTGTTCAACAAAATGGTGAACTATGGTCTATAGATCATTGATGTCTTCCAATTAAAATTATGAATTCGAGGTGGGAAAAACTGTACCGAAAAATGAAGAAAATCTGCAATATTGGCTCTAAAGTGAAGTTAATACTTTTTCTTCACTTCCAGGAGATTCGAAAAAACCCATTTCATATTCGATCAGTTAAAATTGTCTTCCCCCGAATTTCACTTTCAATTTATTTTCATATTTATCCGCTCACAGGTCCTGCGTTTCTGTGATCAAATATTTCAAAATCTGTATAAAATCGTTCAATGCCGAAGAAAATGTGTAGATCACATGATCAGTAGACTTGCATTACTCACTATAGGTTCTATAGATTTAAGAAAATCCTGTAATGCCTAGACTATTACATTTCGACTCTAGTTAGAATGTAAAATTAGTGTCATTTATTGCCATGTACCTACTCTTGGAATTCACATATATTTCTTCCATTTCACCATCGAATCACAAATTTCACAATTTGCACCGCAAACGGTATGAACTGAAAGAAACACTTCATTCCGACAATTCGAAAATTAATCGCACAATGTACTTTAAAGGTTAAAGTACTGCATAGAAATGTTGTTGTTTGTCTTTTTTTTCGCTCAGTTTAATTAACGTTGCTATTCTGTTTCTCTTAACCTATTAAATTTACATGTGCCACATCGTACTGAGGGTAAACATTTACCCCGAATGACCGCCCGGTCGTTGGTGTTAATGCAAAAATAAATAAACTAATAAATTTTAAAAATATTCACATGAGCTTTTGCGAGCGAGCAGCAACAGCAGAAACAGCAGCAACAAAAGCAAAAGCTGATATTGAAATTGCGGTTCAGGCCAAAGGTGAATCAGGGGCGAATCCGTGTTTAGCATGCAGTCATATGTGGAAAAATATTCAGGCATTCACTAAGTACAGTGGAGCAATTATATCTTTTTGACTGCCAACGAAATTTAATAAAATTAAAACTTTTTCTAAAATTCCTTTTTGTTTTTTTCGAGGTCTGTCTATGTGATGAATATTTTATTTTATTTTTTGCCATCGGATTGCTAAAAAAAAACCTCCTCTTCGAAAAATATTTCCAAAAAGTAGAACTTTCGAAGTATTTATTCGTAATTATAAGCTTCGAGAACATGCGTAAACAATGTAAAATTTTTGATAATTTTTCGTAAACTCCGAAGATTTTTTTTGGCGCAGGTTTATCAGACCAAGATTACCTTACCATCGCCCACACGCCATTGGCTTTACATTGGAACTATTGAAAATTACAAGCTAATTATTTAAAAGTAATTTTAAATAATTGAAAAACATTGCATTAAATAACATTCAAGTATGAAAAGTGCCGCACACACACATACACCCTTCGCATGCCTCAGTTGAGGACGACCAATGCGTGTGAATGCTAGAAATGCTTCAGTGGGTAGTCGCAAAACTGCCTCGCCGTCCCCCAATCGTCCGTGAGTCAGTCCATCAAACCGTCGAACTATCAGTTTGTACCGCAGTACATAAAGTACACAATCATTCGCTCGCATGTTCCTTCGTTCGTTCGCGTACAGAGTCTTCTTGAACTCTGACCAGGTGACCTCCGTTGAACCCCTTTCATACGCTGCAGTTCGAAACGCGCTGTTATTCAGTTGTTTTGCTTACAGCTCGTAAATATATGACGGGCCTGAGGATGGGGCTATTGGGGGGGAGACAAACATATGAGAGAACCGGAGGCAGAGAGAACGCGAGTGTAGTGAAGTGCATTTTAATGTCAATGTAAATGAATTTGTTCGCTTCTTGTTTGTGTTTAATATTTTTTAAATTTTGCTTTTGTTATTGGTTTTTGTTGTAGTTTGTTGTAGTGCGGTTGCTATAGTTTGTCGGTGGTGCGGGAAAGACTCATCAGCATTTTGTTATCTCATTTCTCACTGGGCTGTGCTCTTAAGCTCTTTCGCATGCTCTTCTAATTCGATTTGTGTAAAAAGTGTTGCTCTTTCGCTTTTGACTGTCCAAAGAAACACTATCAATTCGAGTGGAGGCCATTGCGGCCCACCGACGACACCGACACCGACACGACTCTCAACTCAGCTCCTCTTTTTTCTGTTATTATTATTATTTTTATTTTGCCGCCACTTATGACAGTTCCCTCTGCACACACACACACACACAAACACACTCGCACATTCTTTGCGGGGCTGAGGTTTTGGGGTTTATTTTTGTTGGACTTTTATTGTATTCCGTAGTACGTATGTGAATGCTGGCTTGAGAGCGTGTATCTTAGTGGAGCCTACGTATCGCGCGCGTGAACTGATCGGTTTTTTGATAAAGTTTTCAGTTGGAGTTATTTGTTATATTCAAAATCCTTTTTTTCGTGAGTAAGTTCTATGCATTTGTATGTAAGTACTGAAATATGACTAAAAGATATACAAACAATAATATTTTAAAGATCGCAACAAAATTTAAATATGATATATACAAAAGTATCTTAAAGATATAAAAAAAATTCAAAAATAAATACAAAGCAAAAAATATATAAAAGTATCTACGAGATTCAAAATTATCTCTGCGAAACAAAAGTTCAAGCTAAAAGTATCTACGAGATTTAAATGTATCTAAAGGATACACGAGTTCTTTAAATACATACTTACATGTATAATAAAAATTCAAAATAAGGAAAACGTATATGAAATAATCTAATATGAGATACGAGATACAAAAGTACATACCTTAAAGTCTGCTAAAGCATACAAAAGATATAAGGCGATACTTTTTAAAACAACATGTACAACATGTACAATAACCATAAAACATAAAAGTACTTGTAACCAAAAAATTTAAAAAAATAGTATCTTTCAGTTTATTCCTGTATTAACCCTAAGCTGATAATAATTTTCCTTTTCTTTGCAGGTTATCCGCCCCCCTATCATCGCCTTTCGTAAAATACAAACGAAAAACAACAACAAAAGCTCACGCTCACGTGCTACCACCAAATTGTATCTGCAGAATGTGCGTTTATCTGCAGCCACTACGATTTGTATCTTCCCAGAGGAAATCCAACTTTAACATTCAACAGCAGCTAAGCGAGCACGTGACTATTAATTAATGAAGATTACGCAAAGCAGACGAAAAACACAACAACAACAATACACAATAAAAAACACACGAAAAAAATACAGAAGTCAGAAATTGTGAGAACAGAATTTCTTGTACAAGTAGTTGAAGACGAAGAGCGAACAAGCGAACGAACGCAACAAGTGAATTAATTTCGCTCTTTTGTGTGCGGAAAAAGTTTTCGAAGTTCAGTTAAAAATGCAAAATGAAAAAAAAACATGAACAAAGTTCTCATAACTAGAAATACAACAAAAATCTAATTAATACTACAACAAAAAAAAAACAAAAAAAACACAAATTAAAAACAAAAGCACAAAAAAAATAGAATATGCAAAATATTATTTTGTACATTTTTTGAAAGTGAAACAATAAGTTTAACAGTCAACAGACCAGCAAAACGAAACAAGCTCGAAAGGTTAAAGATACAAATGCCAAAATAGAAAAAAATAATACAAATTTTTCAAAAGAAACCTGCAAAAAGATATCGAAATTGCTGAGTTGACGATATTTATGACATTTTTTGGTATCGTCTGAGCGGATTTCGATTCAGAAAAAGTTGATGTTGGATGATAAATAAATGTGAACCAACAACGGTGTGAGTTAAAAACGAATGCAAAAATTAACGACAAAATAAACAAACAAACAAACAACAACAAAAAAAAACAGTGTGCAGAAAAAGTAAGCTCAAGTGGTACGGTGTGCAAAAAGCTAAAAGTCAAAGTGTCAACTTGAAATCGAAGCAAAATGCAAAATAATTAATACAATCGAGTTGCGAGTGAAACAAATTGATAATTGCCTCTAATGGACTATAGAATTTAATAACTCAATTTAAACACAAAACTATTATTTATACAAATTGTCAAATAGTGTCGTCATAATTTCACAGCAGCTTAAGAGGTTGGTAAAGTTTGTTAAGCTATGGAAAGAATTTGAGCTTAATCAACAATGAAAATAGTCTTAATTGAAAATCATATATAAATGTTTTGAGTATTTTACTGTAAACATATTTAATATTACTATGACACTGTAATATTTACTATGAACATGTTAAATATTTTTCCAAATTATGTTTCTATTACCCATGTAATAGGCATTTTCAATTAAAGTTTACTATGTTCATAATAAATATGTAAATGTCTAACTTAAACTCAATATGATAAAAATAGTTTTGTTTTCACTATATTCATGGTTGATTTTCCAAATTCTTTAATGCCAAAAAAAAATAGTTTCCTTGCAAAAAAAAAAAATAATAATAGTGATCATAAACAAAAATTTGAAACTTATTACATTGTAAACTCATAACCGTGTACTTAAGGCCGAAATAACTTCACAGCAGCAGCCTCAATAACCAGCAATAACAGCAACAACATCAATTGTAAAAAGAGCCACACACATAAAGTGATCAACACGTTGATCGCAGATAGCAGAGAGGAAGTAAATTGCCAGCAGAAAAGGCAGCAACTAGTGGTCACCAAAAGTAGCAGCAGCAACCACAACAACTCCAAAAGCAACTAATTCAACAATAACCATTCAAGCAAAACTAAATTGAAGTGCAAACAAAAAGGAAAATTCAAAAAAAAAATAAATATTATTTACCACTTCTTCCATTACAACAACAACAACAGCGACAGCAAAAAGCAAACAAATCTTATATATATACATATCTTTCACTTCTGATTGTTGCTATTTCACCTGGGTTGTTGCTGTAATCGCATGTTGACGACGATGTTGGACAATAATGAAGGAAATTGATATTGAAACTGAAACTCCAGTAGTATGGCCATCGTGGTGCTATTCCGGTGAGTTTCTAAGCATAATGCTCATGTGTGCTATTTTGTTTGCTTTCTTCTTGAATTTCTATTATATTTTCTGTTATTCATTTCGTTGTATTATATTTTTTTCTTTGCCCTAACATAAAAAGTAAGAAAAAAAAAAAGAAGGTGTTGAAAGTTCAACTATCGTTTTACACATTTGGCCTGTATCTGTAGCGACCACACACACACACACACACAAATACACACTGCCTTCTTTCTCTTTAAGCCTTTTGTGGACAGTTTTAGTTTATTTTATTGCATTGCCGGGCATTGTAAATTATTTCGCCAAAGGTATATATGACTATTATTTGTTTGTTTCTTGTCAACTTGTTTGGCGCACTGTTGTTGCTTTCTTAACAGTTGATCTGGTTTTTTTCTTCTTTTTTTAAATATATTTTATTTTTTTAATTGTAGCTGTTGACAACTTTATAATGGCGATAACCATTATAATGAGTGTGGCTGACTAAGAATTTGTTAGAATCTCACGTTAACAGCAGAGACCGATTGTAATTTCGGGTTCGATATCGACCAATACAGCTGTTTCGCACTGTTTTCTCAAATGGCAGTTTATTCGTTAAAGGTGTGATTAATCCATTAATCACCGTTTCTATGATTCAAAAATTAGAATTACTCACCCAAATCTACACTCTGAAGCCCTTCCAATGTACCAGTACAATTTGTGTGAAATGAAACAATTCCGAATTCCAATTAAACCAAAAGCATTCAATGCTCATTTCATCAACTCATAATTATGCATTCAGGATGCACACATTCATCAAAGAGGAATAATGATCGCTTGGAAATATCAATTTCAGTTGGTCTGTCTGTGCGCCTGTCTGTTTGAATGTCGATATTAAGCGAATTTAGTAGGCAAGCCGAGCATTAAAAACTGAAATAAAAACCATAAAAAAAAGATCAGCAAATTAAAATGCAAAACGAGTCAGGAGTAGATGGTTTTTTTTGTTGTTGTACATTCGCACGCACACACTAACTCATTCAGAGACACTGGTGCGGCCAGTGTTTTGCCTGGGATTCCACGGTGAACCGCAGCATATAAATAACCTCTTATGCGGCAGCCAGATTATAGTCGTTCTCTCACTCGCCATTGAATAAATGTGGTTGTTTGGCCTTCTTGGAACCTTTGACGCGAACTTATGCCCTGAAAAGAAAAATCACAAAATAAAAATTCCAAATAAATTCGAAAAAAAATGGGGGAAAAAAGGCAAAAAAAAAAATGCAAAAATTAAATAAAAAATTATATAAGAGGAGAGAGACGAATTGCTGAAACCCATGTTTTATGCTGATTTGAGGCAGCAGAAGAAAATAAAACCCTCGGACGGTTCGGTACGTTGCCTAAATGGCTTGAGACACGCAAACACTTCTGCTTCGGTAGAACAAAAGCGCGCGCAAATGCAGCTCCACCATCCAGACACACATTCAACGTTTGAGTTGCTGCCGCAAGGCACAATTACGCCACTTGTGGAATTTTGGGTTCTTCTCAAATCAAATGCTGCTGCTTCCACAGAAATTTTAATTTACTTTTTCATCGCATCGACGCAGTTCGATTCAAAACATTTCACTCAACTGTGGTTTGTGTGTGTGTGAACGAGTACTTGGTGACCAAAATCCACAAAAGGCATTCAATCGTCAAGAACGCTGAGACGACATTACGCTGCCCCGTTGATGGCACTGATGGCGTTGATGATGATGATGACGATGGTCAATGCGTACGAGCAGCTTAAGTTTGCTCCATGGAATCACAAATGAGCAAAACGTGTAAATTATACACGGGAATAAATAAATGAAAAATAATAAACAAACAAACCAACCAACAAATAAGAATTGTGGAGTGCGGGCAGCGGTGAGGGGCAGGAAAGAGAATAAAGTCGTTGCGTGAATAAGAATTTTTGTGGCGACTTGAGCTTGTAAGTGTTTTGTGATGGCGATTTTCATTTCGATGCTTCATTTGTCAATTGCGCGGGCCTTGACGTTTGGTGTTCGTCACCAGCTAGCTCCAATAATGGAACTTACATACTTTATTTATTTATTTATTTATTGTTCTCTGCTGGGACGCGTACCGTTGTTCAATTCCACAAATTCCATGGAATGTGTGCCTTTGCTTATGTCGCTGGGTTCAAATGAGTTGTATTTTTCTTCTTCGATACTTTTTGTGTCAAAAGTTCAGGTATTCATTAGGTTTCCGTATATATGTCGCATGTTCATTACTTTTTACATTGCAGTAAAGGTAGAGTTTGAATCAAGTCTGTGTTAAGAACAGAATTTCATTTAAAAGAAAAATTTGATATTTGAAATGAAATTGAAGAAGGGTAATTGTAATTGTAATATTATATTATAAAAATTACACTCATTCTTTTAAATGCTCCAATTTCTTGATGAAATGATTGGCCATCTAAATATAAACATTTTTTATTACTTTGAAATTTTCGTACAACAGGGCGTATGAGTGTTATATTTTACTTTGAGTAATTTATATAATTTTATACTAATTTATTCAATTGATTGGCTTAACAGGGCTCTCATTCTACTACTATTAGTGTAAATTTCTACTACACTATTCATCATAATTATCAGTGGTTCCTCAAAGCATGGGGTCCCAAAAAAACTTTTCCATCTCGTATGTTTTTTTTACCAGCGCTTTGGTCTCATTCTACGATTTGACAGATTCCCTTATCTCCTTCGCCAGACTTATTTTCCATGTTTTTTTTTTAAATTTCTTCATCCTTTCTTGCCTTTCTTCCGAATCCTTTCGAAGCGTGTGACCTATCCACTTCCATTTACGAAGTTTGATGCCATTTGCAATTGATTTGATGTCACAACTGTTGTGTAGGTCCACGTTCGTGATGACGTTTGGCAAACCTTTAGAATGCGACAGTAGGTAAATTCTTTACTACTTTCAACGCATTTTCCACTGCAATTGGATGAAATCTTCAACTAAAAAATGTTCAAATACTTTCTATTTCTGAAAAATACCTACGGCTTTCAAATTAAAATTTATTTCTACCACCATTTCCGAGTAGTAAACTCTCATTGAAGCTAGTTAATCTGTAAATCATATGAACTAAATTGAATTTGTGATAAATATTAAATAATGTATTTTTGTATAAACGTCATTTAACCAAAAGATCACATCAAAGCTACAAATAATTTTTCCTAAATTTTCTTTCACAAAATTGCTGAATGCACGCTCAGAAAACCCTCTGAGCATTTTTCACGCAAACTAATTGAAACATCAAAATTGTTAAATGGGTTTCAAACAACAACAACAACAGCAACGGCACTAATCCCAACAATAACAACGAAAGCTCAGCAACTAACTGAGGAAAACATCTTTAAGTTATGACCGCGGCGGCGGTGGTGATCGTACCAAACACAAGCTTACTGCAATTTAATGGTGATTTTACTTTATTACGATGCGACTTGAGATAATGAAGATGAGAGTAAAACGAAGAAGAAGAAAACGAAATAGCGGAGGGACGGTTAAGGTGTCCGTGGTTCCGTGGTAGCCAGTCGACTAGTGGCAATGCGTTGGATTTGAAACCGCAGTTAAATTTTTGTGTCATTTACAAGTTGGCAGGATTTCTGGTTTCGCAGATGATTTCTTAATATTTGCACAAGTGTTGATGACGCTTCAGGTTATTTCGAAGTCAGCTGAGAAACAAAATCAAAAGAAGGGGAAGTAGAATTTAATGAAACCTCAACACGTTGATGGTGTATCGTAAAATGACACTGGCAACAAGTTGTCAAAGGCATAATTGTGTATTAACTTTTTTATAGTTGTTGTTGGTTGAGGAGGAACTTTTGTGAATGGCGTGGCCTATCGATTACAAGGCATTGACCACTGTGAAGTGCAGGTGATTTTTAGGCACAAAATTGTGTAAAATTTATTTCATTTGCCACAGAAGATGGGAATTAAAATTTAAACGACGTCCTACGCCCTCATCAAATAAATTCATCAAATATTTAACGTAAATCAAAGTTCAACCAGAAATCGCACATTGAAATTATTCATCGATCATTCACCGCTGAAAAAAACCAAGAAAAATAAAATAAAATTACTTAAACAATATTGACGAGGCGCGTCTTGTACGTGATCACATAAAATGAAATATTCTCAAATTGAAAAGAAGAAAAAAAAAACCGAAACGACAAAATGTACTCAAACTTAGGGTCTTGACTGACACATACGAACGGACGGACAGCCGCTTATCGCGTCAACGCCATAGACGTTTGACGCTTCACTCCGTCCGCCGCTGTCTCCGATGATGAGGTCAAACAACTACACTCGACAAAATATGCGCGATACCAGCGGCTCCAAGTGGCAGCCAGAACGGCCGATCATGCCAATGCGACGGCAACGGCGACAAAAACCGTCAACGGGGTCGTAAAAAAACAAACACCACGTTAAGCCTCACCTTAACTGTGGCTACACAGAAAATAATACGAAGTCGAAACGAAAAAGAAGCATTTACTCGCGTATAAATAAGTAAGCTTTGGTCATACTCAGGGCGACGGCTGAGAGACTCTGACTGTTTCATTTTAAGTATTCTGTTGGTTTTTTTTTTTTGCAACTCATCAGCATTTTGAGCACGTTGCGACATTTCGTCAATATCGCCAATGCCGATGATCAATGATTTTTTAATTGAATTCTAAAAAACGATAATAACAAAAAAACAACAACAAAGCCCACGAAAATGTATGCTTGTAAGTATTTGAAATGTTACTTTGGTACACAACATCACACAAGTCAGTGTTCGGTAGAAACCTTGTGGAATGCGATTTTTGGTCTTGGACTTGGCAATGCTGTCTTTTAAATGTTCAATGTTGCTTTTGGTGTTGGTTGGTTGGTTGGTTAGCTTTTTTTCGCATTTGAGTGGTTGGTCAATGACGCGCTTTACATGTCGTCGTAGTGTTGAATTGACAACGACGATCTTGAACATGAGCGGGACAAGTGTTTGAAAAATTAGCGGTGATGGCGTTGAAGAGGAAAAAGAAACAAACCCGAAAAAAAGAGATAAGTTCTCTTTTAATGGAGAATTATGAGAAAATACAGCAACAAGTGGTTGATCGATTTTGATATTGAGAATTAGTAACTATTTATGAGAAAAATTTGATTTCAATTGAAGGGAATTAATTAATAAGCCACAGTTTTTTCTACGGGAGTAACTTGTTCGAACCTTTACACAATTCGCGGTTTAAATCCAACATCCTAACAAGGTATTGCTGAAAGTGAACAAACCGATCGGATTATAGTTAATATATATATTTTTTTAAAAACCTTCCCCTAGACTTTGGGACAATATTTGTATTAAAAACTATTTTCCCACTTTAATAGGTCAGAGAATATATAAAATCGTACTTAATTGACACACATATCTCCGATGAATAAATAAACTAAAGCAATGAGTGTCATTTGACAAGCAACAATATTACATACATACTGTGAGATAGTGACGATCTACATACAATGTGGAGGCTCAAATCAGTTGTTGTATTTTTAGAAATAATTCGAATGCAATGAAAAATTCGCAGTATTTTATAAATACACTTAACCCTTATAAGAGAGAGTAAGCACCAAAGCACTTTTTAAAGTGAAATTTTTGTAAAATATTCTTAGAATACTTCATCTGTATACAACCCAGATTGAGTGAATATTAAAGCATCTAAACTGATAATTACTCATAAACTAAAATTCCATCCCACTGTTCCCACCCGCCAACACACGGAAATAGTGCAAAGATCGCTCAAAAAAAAAGATCAAAAGTTCACAAAACCTTTGAGAGCGTAAAAAAACCAACTTATCGCTCCATGCCATGCATACCAGAAAAACGAAATCTGTTTGTGTATTGGTGTTGACTTTTCCCACCTTCTCCTTCTCAAACGCCCTACCGTCAACGACGGGGCGTCAGTGCCACCATAAAGATTCTGCTGTTGTACACTGCAAAATTCACATAAATAAGTTTAATATAAATAAAATAAATATTTGAGCATGAAAATAAAAATACACGCTCATAGAGTATTGGTGTGTTCATGTGTGTGTGTGCGTCGGTGTTTCCATGTATCAGTGTTTTGCTGACTTGTTGACTGTTCCCATTTTTTCGTATTTTGTCATGAATAAAATAAAAAAAAAAGATGAAAAAAAACGACCACCACAAGCAGTTGAAAGAAAAACGGAGCAAAAAGTCAAAGCGTACAAAATGTACGACGAGTACAAGCACAAACGGCGAAAAAGTCAACTGCGCCGCTGCCATTTGATAAGGCCCCAAGTGTAAATATAGACGACGGGAGTCAATAGCAGCGCGCGCGTGTGTTGCTCTGGCATGGGTGTGCAGAGAGGGGGATATGGGTTGGGGGCGGAGAGGGTATTAAGACATGGACGCGGGCCAGTGTCGCCGCGCCGTTCAGTTGGGATTGGCTGTTCGCTGACTGCTGGCTGACTGGCTGTGGCTTGACGTATTGACGCTTTGGTCGATGTGAAAGGGTCAAGGGAAGTGATCGATTAAATTTTCGATGAAAGATTTCATCATATTTTTTCAGTTTTATTACATTTCATTATTTACAAAGTCACATTGTGTTGTCGGCACATGAAGTGGCACACAGGCGGATGGGTGATTTCAATTAGACGCAAAGATATGAAAAGCTTTGAAATGATTAAAATTTTGATTCAAATTTTTTTCTAACCAAAGTTACAGAAAAATTTTTAAATATTTTAATTTTTTAGTTTTTAAACTTTTTTGTACCTGTTGTTGCTCTTTTCGCATCAAGTGCAACAGTTTTAATTTTTATTTTTTTCCTTTCTAAATCTCGTTGTACACAATACACAATACACAATACACAACAACCTTCACCTTTCAACCATGTAATAAAATTGGCAAGCAAGGCAATGAAAAAAAAAACTATCAATTGGCCTTTCCCTTCCATGGCCATAAATGTCGCTGCCAGAGTGATGTATGCGCTCAGCGCAACTGCTGAAAAGTCAAACCTGAAGTAGGAATACAAACAACAACAACAATAAGAAATAGCAAAGCCTGACAGCTTCGATATTTCAGCGCCACTTCCGTCAAATGCAAGTTCTGCCTACCAATTCGGCCCAACATCGGCCAAACCACATTAGACACAAACCACAAAATTAACTTTTACGGGCCTTTGGTTGTTGTGCCTTCGGCAAGCTCGCGTAAAACTGAAGTTTCAACAAGCAACTAATTTAATTGAGGATTACCAAAACTGACCAAAGGCAAGATGAAGCTGAAGGGGAATACGAATTCGAACAGGAATAAGAATAAGAAGAAGTACTTGCAGATTGTCCGACAAGGCCTGGCCAGGCTTTTGTTAACGCGCCTCTGATTGATATTTGGCGATAAAAGTTCTTCTTCTTCCGCTGCTGCCACTATCAGCAACATGAAATACTTTTACAACAGCCAAGCAGAAGAACAACAAGACTTTAACAATTTATTGAGTTCAGTACATGCTGCGCCTGAATTTACCGCTCCTCGTCCCTCAAACCGCAAACCTGATGCGCCACAATACGCTCAAGTTGCGACTTTTTGAGCCAAAGTCAGTGTCTTGACTTGGCTGCTGCTCATGCGCATCGCATTGCATCCCATGTTGTTTATGTTGACAACATGAGTAAATTTGTTGCTGATTTGTTAGAAATTTATTTCGTTTCATGTTTGTGTGTGCCTTTTCGCGACTTTGCTGTTGTTATTGGCTGATACTGCTGCTGCTGCTGTTGTTGTTGTTGTTCTGATCCTCCTGTTGCCGTTCGTTCTGCCTTGCAAGGTTACCGAAAAAATTAAGCGATTTGTGGCTTGTGCTTTGTGTTATGGAGCTCCTCTGCTGTATTTTTGGCTCGGTTCGACTCCATTCAGTGACTTATTTGGGCGCAAGTAACTTATTTGAGTTGACTTTTATGGGCTTTTGGACAGGAGCAAACACAAAAATACAAAAAAAACAACACAAAAAAATGCTAAATTGCAAATAGTATTTGACTATGGGAAGTGCAGCTTCTTGGGACAAATTGCCCAGAGAATAAACTTTCAAATTTCGATTTTCTAAGACAGATTTTCGTTTACCTCCTGGGTGTTAAATTGCCGAAGACATTCACTGGAATTGATTCGTACTTGCAAGTATAGAACGTTTGGGAATAGTTTGGAAAGCGGCAGCAAAATCGCTGTGAAATCTAAACCGAATTGAAAGTGGCAATGCTTAGTTCCACTATCTACTCACGAAAAACATAATTTACCCTTTAATTTGCATTTCTTTGTGAATGTATCCTCTGATGACTTTTTCTTCTTGCCAACACCAAAGCAAAGCACAGTTAATTGGTCAAACTTTACCAAACTTCACCAATGAATTTTCTTTATTTCGACTTACCCAAACTTTATTTATTGCCACATTCCCTCAATTACGATACTTTCGAAAATAAAAATGTCATCTCTGTTATCATCTTTGCATATCATGGAGCAAACGAAAAAAAAACCGCACACATCACTTGTGCGCCCTGTGACAGCCACGAGTGACAAATTTGTTGCACGCTTCATTTGGCTGCAATGGAAATCAGTCCAAATATGGCAACAAACCAAGCCGAGATGCCATCTGAGGAACCAACTCCCCATACCCTCGCCAGCAAAGTGCAGTAAAATTCAAATTGTGACGCATCTTTTTCCTTTGCTGAGCTTGTGAGTGGTGGTGGTGCGCGCGCATTTAAAATGCAAATTATGGATGATCGAGCAAAAACAGCAATCCTAGCAGCGATCTGTCGCCCGCCAAATTATTACCTTTGATGGTGGCTCACAAAATAAAAGCCCGCAGAAACGTTTAAGTCTTGTTCGCGGAGTGGAGAGGGGCGGTGGGCAGGAGGTACTTCATGTCAAAAGCGAGTGCAATCATCACACAAAGCCTTCATAAATTTGTCACAATTTTCAGGCGATTTGTCGGTCTTCAAAAATCGTGCACTAAACATTGGCACAAACCTTCCAACCTCGCTCTGGCTATATTTACGAGTATTCGTTTCGATATTTGTATTTGTGGCTGCGGACAAATTGTTTGTCTTCATAAAACCAAAAGCCAAAAAAAAAAGGTACAAAAAGTAGTTAAAGAAGTAGAAGAAGACGAATAAGACAAACGTGAATAACGCACACACATCGAGATTTATTACACTCACATGTGAATTTTTATTATTTTTTTCTGTTGTTGTGTTTTTTCGTCAACTAAACTGTTTTTTTAAAGTTGAATTCTTATTGAATTGCTTCGATCGCAGATACATACATACGTTCTCTTCTTTTTTTTGTTGGTTTGTCTTGGAGTTGCTCTTGTCCGTGGATTGTTCACGCGCTGTTATTATGCAAATATAGAGTTGTAAAATTTTATGTGTGCGCCATTTATTTTGCCATCAAAGCCGTTTATGTTGCATAAATTACGGCGTTTACGGCGTAGGTACTCCTATTTTATTTCTTGAAAATCTTTCACGTAATTACTTTATTTGTACCTACTCTGTTGTGTTTTTGACGACTCGAATTCGGTTTATTGGCTGATGTATGGGCATTGTAAACTTGATACGCGAACGCGACGACGAACATGTTGAGTATTTTAAAATATTTTTTTATGGTTTATATGCAAATTATTTCAATTTGTAGTTAATAGGTTCAGATACTTTGTATCCTTGAACTATACCGAAAGTAAATACAACTGGATAAGTACTGGATGATTGTGTTCATGAAATCAAAGAATTGTTCCTGATATTCATTTAATATGTCTCTTTTAAGACAAGACAAGACATCTTACTGAAATTTAACTAGAATTCATACTAAAATTTTAGTAATCCAACCAATATTTATTGAAATTCTTAGTAAAGTTACTAAAAAACTAGAGAGTGGACTATCTTCGGCTATACCGAAGTTGAAATACCCCCACACAGTAGGAAGAAGTACCTCGATCATAAAAAAATGTGGTCTCAAGACACTATTTTGAGCCAATTATAGGTGGTTTTGGAGCCCTGACCATGTCCAAAATCCATTTCTAAAAATTTCCAATTAAATCCACAAAAAAAAAAAATGGTCTCAAGACCCCATTTAGACCTTATATATGTGGCTTCGGAACCTCGGACCATGTCAAAAATACGTTTCTAAACATTTCCAATCGAATACAACAATAAAAAAGACTTGCAAAATTTTTACCTTTTTTTTCGGTGTATGGGAGCCACGCCCAGTTTTTGTCCGATTTGGCTGATTCTCGAACTTGATCTCAGTATTCACGAGAAAAACATGTAAAAAAAGTTTCAAGTCGATATCTCCAAAACTGCGACCGCTATCGTGCGGACGGACAGACGGACAGACGGACAGACGGACAGACGGACAGACGGACGGACAGACAGACGGACATCGCTAAATCGACTCAGGAGGTGATACTGATCAAGAATATATATACTTTTCCATACCGGACACGCCTCCTTATGGGCGTTACAAACGTTGTGACAAAGTTAGTATACCCTGCCACAGTGAGTGTGGGGGTATAATGATAAAACATCGAAATATTTTAAAATTCATTAATTTGTGGATGCATTTCTCTAATGTATTTGGCATTTTCCACTAAATAATCTAAAAATAACTGTTGCAAAAACATTGTTTTGAGTGTTCAAAAATCTTAGTGATTTCTATCTACATTTTATGGTTGAATAATTTAAAAACTTCATTTGATATTCATGGGAAATTTTGGGAAAGATTGATTTTATGATTTTATAAAACGTAAAAATATATGACTTCGCATTTTTAATTAATCGCCAACTATTTCCACTCAATTCATCTCAACTCGTTTTTATTAACATTTTTTAGATTAGATAAGTACCTACTTAGCTATATATTTTTAAATATATATTTTTTTTTCTAAATTAACGTTTTAATTTATGCAGGTGGTCTTTTTGAGTTGACACATTTATATAATAAGGTTAATAAAATATTTAAAAAATTGATTGTCAATAATTGAGTCGTAAATTGTCACCATTTAATAAATTATTAATTAAATAAAAAATATATATAATATAAATCCAACGAATATATTAAACACACAATTCACCCTTGCGACATTTTTCGACACAGTTTTTTATAGCCATGACACCTTATTCGAACAGAATTTAATGGATTTTTCTTTTGTTATAAACACCGTGTCCAAAAAGTTGCCGGACATAGAAAACGTCCTCTGTGCCATTCGAAATAAACAAATTCTTCATTTAAAGAGAAAAGCTCCTATGGTAGCCTTCACAAGGCGAATGAATAACCCGTCGCACACATGAATTCTTTATGTATATCCTCCCAAACCTATAGGTTAGTCTTCTTGAAATTCAGCAGATCTCAAACTTTTATAGTCTTTAGTTGCTCTAGCATGAATTCTTACACAAAACCAAGTTTTGTTTGATCTTATGTCCTGGAGCTCTTTGGATACAGAGTATATTAAAATATGTCTGCTTCTACTTTCCATATTTTATAGGCCTTGAGGCCATTAAAAGGGAATTGCATTACATTTTTCCAAAATATACTTCAAGATGAGTATTTTTCATGATAAAAATGTTTCTCATTTCATATACAGTGTACGCTTTTATTGCTTCTAACATCACCAATTTAAATCATAAATTTACCACATATAATTGAGTAGGTAACTGATATAAATCTACAGCACAACTCTTAATTTGTTCAATTTCAAAGCCCAAAATCCACGAAACAAATTTGACATCACTTAACGCATTTACAACACGCTAAGAAAGTCTCAAATCGCCTTAATTTCCGTCCATAATCCAAGCAATTTCTCATTTCACAAAACAGTTGCTGATTAGTTATGCTGCTTCGCTTTAGCTTAATTGCTGACAAATTTATAGAGCGATTCGCATTAATTTAACGCGCACAACAACAACGGCAACAACAACAACAGCAAATCGCAGAAGTGCATTAAATCTCACTTCGTCCATACCAAGTGGTACGTTCGGTTTGTTCAGATGATGCCTGTCAGTGAAATCAACTGTGTTCATTGGTCCAAGGCATTCGCATAGCACCTCAATGTGCAACGACAACGGCCACGACGTTGATGATGAGGAAGAATCAGAGATGGCCTCAAACACTACCTTCGTGCGATCCTATCAGGCCAGGCGATCGTTTATTTGTTTTCTAGCACGGACGGGCCGCGAACTCGCTCGCTCGCTTAATTATCGAATTTAATTAATCTGCACTTGCATGCTGTGCGCAGCGCGAGCAGTGCGCGCGCATGCTCAGCCGAAACGTCAGCCAATGCAATGCGATGCCTTGCAATCTTCCGACTTGGGCGCAAAACAGTTTTACACTCTCGACTCTCCACTCAATTTCAGCCAAATTGGCAAATTGTTTTAGCCTCATCCAGATAAGCAACTGCCACAAAAACACATTTGCTGCTGCCGCTCATCTAATCTAATTTTATTAGTTTGACTTGAACGTCCACAGGCGGGCTCACTCAAAAACTCTTCAAGTCGCTTTGGGAACGTGATTTTTGTTGTTGTTGTTGTTTTTGTTATTAATTCCACTCGTGAAATTGAACTTGGGTTGAATGGAGTCTAACTTGTGTCGTTGGTATGCAGGAAGTTGATATTGATGGTCACTAAAATGCGGCGGCTAATCAAACTCGGATTGAAGTAGTTAGAACAAGTGAGTAAGTTTCAGTCGGTCAAAGTCGACTTAGATAGGCCCGACATCGACTGGGGCAAAGTGTCAGTCATACCAATTCTGTGAAATCTTAAAATGTCGGTCTCCACATTGGATCCACCAACTTGAATTTGTCAATTTCAACTTCAAATTTGAAATCAGCGACCCCAAAAGCCCCCTTACACCGTGTATGGTACTATTGCGACGAATTTGGTAGGTAAGCGTGGCAATTGACCGATTCCTCCTATTTACAGTGCCTTCACTAAATTTTAGTTCAGGAATTACATGCGGGTTTTTGCTTTACTATTGCCTGCCTCTGGAAGCGTTAACCATTAAATTAATATTAAATGCAAAACACAGCCAAGTGTTTACGTTTTATGAGCTTCAGCATCAAACTGGAACCATTTCACGAACAACAAATTCAAAGTCAAATTCCTCAGACTAGCTCAAGCTGCGATAGCGTCAGAACACACTTTCCAATGGGCTGCCATCATCATTCACTCCACTTCGAAACAGTTTTCAATCAATTCAATACTCAGTCAGTGCTGTTGTTACCAATACACACACACACACACACACAAACAATAAACTTCGAGCGCTCACACTAAACTCAACCGCAGATATTTGACAAAAAAAAGAAAACTTGTAGAAAAAATCTAATTACACTTTGGTGTATCGAAGCGATGCATAACACCGCAACACAACGGTGCATGCACTTTAATTGAAATTCCAACGGTTCGGAATCAGATCGCAACTGTTTTTCTCTTTCAAAAGCAAATAAACACTTACAAAAAAAAAAAATAATCTAAAAAAATTAGAAGGAACGAACCAACTCAACTCCGTAGTACATTCGAGTGTTTATGGCAGTACCGAAAGCCGAAAGCTGAAAGCCCCACAGCCACATGACATCAATTTCATAAATTATTAACACCTCTGCCATTTGAACCGGACAAACCGGAGAGTGTCAGAGTCGAGTCGCGCAAGCGTCCAAGAACTGGTCATGATCTCCCGCTTAGAGAGCACTGGGATCGTCATCATCGGGTTAGTGGCAGAAGGAAACAACCGCACAATAACTGACAGGCGACTAGTGCAACCTACCCTAAATCAAATATTCTAATTGCCAGCATCTTTCGTTACATTTTGCAAATAATTACTTTTAATGAAAATTGATTTCTGGTATTAAGATACGACAAGCGAAAGACACTTGACTGGACGCGATTCAACCACTCTGACAGCGACGACGACGACGACGACGACGACGACTTCGACATGATCCAAAGTGAACCTGAACGCGTTGGTCTACATGGCAAGTGCAACTAGTGCAGCCATTAGTAAGTTACGAGTTGTGGATGCAGGCAGTCCAACATGAGGCCAGGCCATCGACGGACCTAGGCCACACTACGACGATGACTACGACGACATTGAAGATGATGTACAACTGCTATTAGCATTAAAGTTTATTATCAAAAGCGTGTAGCGCGTTCATTGCACTGAATTCCTGCAAAACAGGTGCACTCCACACCAACTCACACACACACACACACACACACACACACACATACAAAATACACAACACATAAAACATCATGACGCTTTGCTCAAGTCGCATGCAACCCATTAGAGTTTCAGATCTCCTTATTTGGTTGGCTTGACTTGACTTCAAATAGGTTTCAGTTGGCTTGAATGCCTTTCAGGGGTTTCAAGCTTGCATTTGAGCTGCGGCAAGGCTTGGCTTGGCTTGGCTGGTTGTTGTCTTGTACTTGTCTAAAAGTTGAACTAAATAATAATTAGCACAGGTTCAATTCCGCTGGTCATTGACCACCGTCATCACCATCACCATTACCACCATCATCATCAAGCACAGCAATCTTCTTGCCGCTTGCATTTGCTTGGCAGTTTGCATGTTTGCTATTCTGCTGTGATGCACCTCCAGTGAAATTTCCTTGTAAATTCGTGCTCTGGTTTCTTTTATTTTGCCTCGTTTTTTTTTTTTGTTTTATTCTGTATATTTGTTTGGTGTTCATAAATTAAACGGATTCAGTGATTTCGGTGTTTGTTGCATGTTTAAATTTGATGCTTGGTTGAATTTTGGTGGTATACCGGCGCATGACTATGTGTGGTGCAGCAGTTAATTACTCCTAACTGATGTGGACTTTTTTTCCAGTTTCTCATTAAATTTTCTTGTTTTTATTTTTTATTGTATATTTTTTTTAAATGCAAAAAATAGGTACTTTCTATAATTATTTTCTAGTTAAATTTCACCTCATTAATTAGTTGTACTGAAGCGCGGGACACCCTGTATATTTCCAAAATAAAGTTTTATTATTCCCGAACAATGTTTTAGTCGGTTTAATACAATTTCGAAAAAGTCATTTCTTAACCCTGATGTCAAGTCATTGTGCCAGAAAATATTGGCCGGAGTATTTTATATGAATTTCAAAAATTACCTTGATCCCTGATCTTTAATTAATAAATTTAAAGGTACTCCAACCAGGGTTTTTAAAGAACTTTTTTTTTTTTTTTATTTCGTAAAATTGTAAAACCATTTGTTCTACTAAATATAAAAGTGTCCTTCTTATACTCTTCCGGTTTTTTAATTTTATTGACATTCGACTATGTATGGCAACCTTATCTGGCTAAAAAAGCGAAAATTAATAGATTTTGATCTATTAATTTTCGCATTTGAATGATATGGATTATGCACACGCAAAATGTATACAATAAAAAAATAAAATCTTATTACTCGTAAAAAAATAATTTGAAATTATAATTAAAATTAAAATAACATTTCGCACAGAATGGCCAAAGAAGATAATAAACTTTAAAACAATTCAAAAGAGATGTTCCAAAAATTTTTTTGCAAATTTAGGACTTTAACTACTACGGATTAGCATATATACATAAAAAGTTTCTGCTAAGGCGTTTGCTTTTATTCTTAAATACAAAATCAAGTAATAAAAAAAAATTGGCAAACTCCACTGAATACCAAACAGGAATTGGCCAATTTTTTATAGGCTAAAATTAATTACACCAGTCCGTATAATGGAAAAGTAGATGACTCTTGTGAACTCTTAGGCGGAACTCAATTGTGAGGGGATAGTGTTTGACCAGCTGGGCTCACTTCGTAATTAAATACAGTATATATACACTAAAGTATATTCAAATAATGAAATAACCTCTCTTCAACCTCAGTCAACCTTAATCGTAACCACACTCACACATACACACACACACGTACCCTTTTCACAAGCAAATCTACAACAAAAACTATTCATATATGAACGATAAGAAATGCCAGACAAACAATGAACCAAATTGTGGCGATAACAACAACACTTGAGATACTATTTACAACTACGCGCAAAGAACCAAATAAATGCTTGAATGAAACAAACAAACAAACTTTGTTTAAACAATTACTTATAGTAGATACAGATTCGTCAAGGAATATCTACCGAGAATGTATTAATGCTGGACAGACAATATGTAGAAAACTGATTCCTCATGCTTCGCAAACGAACCAATTTCGATTCCGATTTCGATTGCCCGAGTGTCAATGAGAAGTCAAAATAAAAGCTGCAAATGAATTGGCCAGCATATGGAACAAAAACAACAAAAACAACAACAACACTATCAGAAAAACAAAATCAGTTCAGGGCTGCGTATCAGTGATATATGAGGAGCATGTGTACGCCTATGTATGGCAGCTGAACGTGTATGTGTGATGCGGTTACCTTTTGCGCCTTTCGAGTCACTTTCCGCTGAACTCGAGACTACTTTGCCAACGAATTTGACTTGACTGTCAACACTGTCAGCCCCGCAATTGCGATAAATGAGGTTGCGTCCGATTTTGAAGTGTGTGTTGAGTAGAGTTTGGGGATCGGTGAAGAAGAGTCACAATAACGGGAGGTGGCGGGCGTGAGTGTTGCTTAATTTGAGAATGGCGCGTAGCGGCCCCATACGACTTGTGTGTGAATTTGTAAAGTAGAATCGAGGCAAAGTGAAGTATTACTTCGTGGCAAAGTTTGCTCAATTTTTCGTTCAAGTGTGCGCGTAATCGGGGTCAATCGTTGATAAGCAATTTCTCGTACACAATTCTTCGTTTTTTTCTTTCTTTAATTATTGTCAATATTATTTTCGATTTACGTAATTACAATGAGGAAAGAATAGCTTGGTGAGTTGATACTCAGTCATATTTACAAACGTAAAAAATAAATCATAGAAAAATATTCTCTTTGAAGGAGGGCTAAATGGTAAACTCTGGGGAAGTTTATTCTTTTAATGAATTATCTTAAATATCATGAGAAGTACCCAGTGCGGAGAGTGAAGACAGAGTTGATGGGTAACCTATTCACATGTGATCTGGTTAGTGACTGATGAGCCAATGAATCAATCTTTAGTATATTTTTTAATTAAATATTTGTATACTTAAAACGTCTTTACCCTTCTGTAGGCCATTCTTTTTCCGAATACAAATGAAAAAAATTATGATTTTTTTTTTATAAAAATGTTTTAATCTATTGACTCTGCAATGCGATTAGAAAGCCGCCATATGTCAGCAGAGCAACTGGTGTGGTGTGTGCGTCGCATTTACACTGCCTGCCAAACGGACGGCAATGAACTTTGCCAACCCGGCACACATATGAAAAAATAACAACAGAAAATAGCACCCGTCATATTCGTTTCAACGCCAACGATTCGTTCGTCTGAAGCCTATTAGTATTATTGACACTTTGTACGCATTCAACTTAAAACACACACACACACACACACATTCAAATAAATAACACGCGCTGCCGTTGTGCCTCTGCTGTCACTATCGCCGTCTGTGGATAGCCGATAGTTGGCAATGGCGACATGCGGCACTTAGCACCACCAACACTACCAACGCCATCACCAACACTCGACACGGCCGCACAATGGACACCTCTGACACCAACCAATAACAAAAAAGCAACCTCATCCAACCACTGACACATCCGCAGTGCTGCCAACCTTAAATACAAGTTAATTTCAATGCTAATCACGATCGGAATCAGTTAGCGATAAATCGGCTTCTACATGCTAATCGCTTTCTATGTTTGTGCCACGATTGAAAAAGGTGGTTGCTGCTCTTATGTCAGAAACGTTCCAAAAAAATCAACACACAACAACAACAACAGAAAAAACCACAAACAGTTGATTTGGTAATCGTCAAAAATAGTAGGTACCACATAAACACGTTTAGTAATTCACACATTTTTTATCTACTCGCACTTGGTAGGCGAGAAAAAAAAGGTCAACGCTTCACAATTCTTTGGTATCGTCGAACTTTGTGTTAATTACTTACTATCAAATGTAGTGTCGTGCCCATAGTTTGGAGAACTTTAAGCGAAATTTTCCATTTGAAATTATTTTGAAAGTTAATAACTTTTACATGCAAGTCATTTTTTGCCTCTCATGCGATGTTCGTTTTGCTGCTGCTTCTTGATACCCATAATTAGCTTATAAGGTACAATTACCGGTCACCTGGCTATGTGCCCCGCATGTTGAAGTGTTGAACTTTGGCCATCATACTAAATACGCTTTTCTACCGCTGGCGGCAGAATATTAGCTAAACTATTGACGCAGAAAGTGTGAAAGTGCATACTCAATTTTCACCGTACAGTGGGGCATTTTGTTGTTATCGTGTGGAAAATAAATTGTTCATAGAGTTGGTACCTGAAAAGTGGTTCAAGAAGATACTTTCTGGTGAAGTGGACTTTGAAGAAAAATGTAAATTGAAGTACCTATGGAAAAAGAACTCGTTCACATCGGTGCATATATTAGTTGCGTATGAAGTTCATATTTGGACCATGCAATTACATTCAGTCACCACAGTTCAACGACAGTTCAGCATGCACGAATGTGTTCAGCAATTTTCCTTTCTCTACAACACTAATTTCTGTCATTCTAATATATGTATGCATTCCATTTCGTGTTACAACAAATGTTGAGTTTATATTTTCCGTTTATTTTCAGGAAACATACCAACAGACATTCTGAAACAATCGTCAGCGACAGCCACGGCGGCGATTGTGGGTGTTAAAACTGCCACACCATCGACATTTGCCTTATCGTTGTCATCGGCCTCCTCCACGTCGTCGAATTGCTCAAGCGAAGTAGCAGCAACATACAGCAACAACAACAATAACAACAACAACAACAGCAACTACTACAATAACAACGTTAAGAACCACACAAAAATCAGCAACAACATCGTGACGCATAAATCACCAACGAAACGCAAGAGCAACGGCACGACAAATACATTACGTCAATCGGCGAAAACTCCGCTAAGAAAAACCACAAACCGAACCGAAAGTGTTGCTACTGTTGACGATATAACAGCAATTGCCCGGAATCACCATCAGCAGATAGATCACATCAGCAATAGCAACAGCAATCTAACGTCAACATCCATTGCCACCGTTGCTGGGAAAATGCTCAGTGAGCGTTCACTTTTGCTGAGCGGATTCAATGCAATTGAAAGCGCCAAAAAGCTTTGCGACACCACCAGCAGTAATACACCAGCATCATCCGTTTCTCTGGTAAACACTAATACGC
This sequence comes from Heteromyza rotundicornis, assembly GCA_951394025.1. Taxonomy (NCBI): domain Eukaryota; kingdom Metazoa; phylum Arthropoda; class Insecta; order Diptera; family Heleomyzidae; genus Heteromyza; species Heteromyza rotundicornis. The sequence continues at coordinate 50,000,145 of OX596013.1, read as the reverse complement.
CCACGTCAACAACGGCGGCCGCTGCAGCTGCCTATCTCTACTTGGAAAAGGTGAAAAATGAGAAATTGTCGCCGCGTGTAACATCTGCACAAATTGACTCCTTGAAGGATGCCATCATGGAGTCATCGGCAATTGGCAATAACAACAATAATAATAACAACAACAACATTTTAAGCAACAACAACAACAACAATAGCAACAATTTAGTCATTAGTCAAGTGCAAAGTGTGACCGGTGGCAGTAATGTGAACAGCAATCATCACACGCATACGTCACATCATCATCAGCAACATCATCAACAGCAGCAGCACCATCACCAATTGCAACATCATCTTGGTAGTAATAGCGTTAAGAGGGAAAGACTTAGTCCGGGTACGAATGGCGATTTGCAGTCAGCATTGTCGAGGTAAAATACAAACAAACATTTTCAAAAATTCGAATATGCATCAGCCAAATACTTTGTTTTTGCATTTGAGATGCTTCATGTATTCAGCAATTCATAGCAACATTTGATAAGGATTTTTTCCGAGAATAAATTAGACATCAGTATCCTTTTTCAATAGGCATTTGGGGACCTGGTATATATAAATGAAAGTATTCAAAATCTAACACTTTTCACTATTAAAAAACAACCTGCATCCCATCAGAAAATCACGCCATTATTCACATTTTAAATTTAAAAAAAACGCCTGCCAAATGACTTACCAAATAAAACTTATCAAGACATAATGACAACTAGTCAATTCTGTGTAACTAAAAGCTGCCAACGTGAATAACTCCACACATAAACTATCGAATTAACAAGACAGAAAATATATTTAAAAACAAAACAAAACCAAACACCTAAGACGGCAGCAACATGCCACACGTTCGCTGTCAGTGCTGCAACATTAAAATAAAGTAATAATTAATTCCCAACTAAATTGATTGGGCAAAACAAAAAAAGAAACAAAAAAGATAAAAAAAATTTAAAAAATTTACAAAAATAAACAATTTATCTCAATTAAGCGTTTTTGATAATAAATTTACTGCGGCAGGCACCAACAACAACAACAAACAATTACAATGACAACACACGCACAACACAAGAAAAGATGCCTGCAGTGCTGTTAACCACAGTGGTGTTGCCGACGATAGACGACAAATTAGTTAAACGCCATTTGAGGAACTCCAATTAATAGATACAACAACCAAAAGACGTACGAAAAAAACCTAAACAGATGAAGCTCGTAGATGGTGTATTTTGTCGGCTTATTAATTTACATATTAATGGGGGCCTATGGTGATTTCGGCACCTACAGCGAGCCATGGTTTCGTTGGAGGTGCTAGAAAAAGGCCACAACAAGAAAAAAAAACGTGAAAAGTTCCCACCACCAACCGGCACAGTTAGTGAAACAGAAACACGGATTTCGAAAATATGTATGATGGTGGCAGAAAATATGATTATTACTTATTATGATCAGTCATTGGCCACGGCTGATTTTTATGAATTAAACGTGCCGATTTCGCGTTCGCTTAATGTTGAGGAATTTATTCTTTTGTTAGGGAGTTTGGTGTTGAATTCATTGAGAAGAGAACTCGCTGTGGTCAAGTTTTGTATTTACCGGTGGTCATTTTATTATTTATATTGTTCGACTTGAACTTCGAATTAATACTGGAACAGGTTTGGCCAACATCAATTCAGTTTGCACGCACAAATTTTAATAGCTTCCAAGAGGAACAGTGCAAAGAAGAACCTTTCGTGTTTTGCGTAGGTGTGTTTATTCGTTTGTTGGTTGGAAATAAATTTATGTAAACTTTGGAATATTAAAGAACATTTTAGATTAGCTTTATTGTTAACCACTTAGACCAGATAGTCCGACTTGATTTAGTAGATTGATCAGATTGACCGTATTTGATTCATTTGGGTTAACGACAGAGTTCATCATCCTGAAGATTGTTTGAGTTTTATGACTTCCAAGTGAAATCAGTCAATCAATTCGGTTCAACCCCAATGATAATCTAAAACAGAAATGCAGACAAACCTTCTTCTTATTGACCAGCCAGTTCTTATATCCAATAGACAAAGACAAACAAAAGAAATGAAATGAATTTGAATAAAAATAAATTTCCTTTCAACGAAATCCATTCAAGTCCCTCAGCTACTGCCCATACGCTATACACTAAAAATAAAAATGATTATTTCCTTTTATAAATTCTTTCATTTATGAAATCGAAGTACATTGCTGCCTACCAACCAACAAACAAAACCAAAAAAAAAAAACGGTAGCTTCACTTAACAATCGCACCGATCACACATTCTTCCACCAAGTCCTACGAATTGTTATTGAAAATCCAACAACAAAAAACAACAGCACCGTCAGTCAGTAGCTACTACCAACCGCCAAAGCAATTTGCAATAATAAACATTATATGAAAACTATAATAAAAAAAGAGACCAGCAAAAAAAAGCTGCAAAAAAAAAACGAGTAGGTACCAACGAAAGATCACGATAAATCACATGAAAAAAACTACGTCAACAAAGACACGAACCAAATGTGAAGTAAAGCACGAGTTATTTCGGAACTTGCTGCATGTTGCAGCAACATGCTGCTACCTCAAATGCATGCAGCATATAGTCATATAGAAAAAAAAATGGTTTGGAATGCTTGAATGTGTTGCATTGCAGTTCAACTGGCGGGAATTTTGGGCACGTTCTTTTGGTACTTTTTTTTCCTGCCTCTTTATTTATTTATTTCTATTTTGTTTTTGGTTTGGTTTGTCTTTACTCCGTGGAAGCGCTTTTTCATCCTAGCAGTTGCCACCACCATGTTTCACATGTGGTAATCTCGTATAGTTTAACTAACTGCGGAAATTTAAAGTTTGTTGCAAGCATTGATAGTTTGGTAGTCACGTTGTATTGCATAGACTTGGACTAATTTTTTTTCTCTTTTTTTTTGAGAGTAAAAAATTGAAGATGAAAAAGTAGCAGCACAATCACAATCACATAATCGAATCGAAATCGAAGATTTCATTTTTACTTTCAAAGGATTCATAAATGTTTATGTAAGAGTGCAACCTTTTCTGGAATTTTTATTTGAGCTCGGTTTGAGGATTATGAATTACTGTAGATTCGTCGTCGTAATTGCTTAATCAATACTTAGACTTTAAAAGACTAAACCCTTTCTCTTAGATGCTTTAGTCTTTGTAATATGAACAGAGAATTGTTATTGTTACCATTAATGACTATGCCGCAGCCCCTCAGTCTGCAGTGACCAGTGGGGAACTGCATTCAAATACGATGCCGGTTTTCGCTTAGTCCGATGCATGCTTCATGCCTTAGCCCAGATAGGTCAAACCTATAATTCCTTCTGTATAGTAAGGACATAGAATACTTCGACTCCGTTACGTCAAAGTATACAACTGACATATTTTAAAAATTGACATAGCATTCCTCACCTTACTTCCTCCAAAAGTATGATTTGTGAGTTTTGCCCAAATTTGTGTCCACACAAACAAACTTTAGCTGACAAACTTCAATCAATCACAATTTATTAGAATGTTCACACGGAAGCCTCTAATTAGCATGTTAAAACACCCAATAGTTACAAATGTGAGAACTAATCCATTTGTACACGCTCCCAGTCAAGTTGCTCATTCAAACGCTCTTCGCTTCGATCCACGCATCTCTTTTCACGCTCAAACAAATTATCATATGACAGGCAAATTGAAATTTAATTCAAATTTATATTGGCGTTTTATGGGCCCGTATGGTAAAATAACATAAAATATGGCCAAACAAAGTGAAGAAAACACAAACAGAGACCAGTCACTCACACGTGTGTGTGACCAAAAGCCGCGATTAGTGTTGTGACGCTGTCGTCGGTGTTTATTTTGTTCTTCTTCTTTTATATTGGTCACATTGATCTCTTCTTTATTTATGTATATGAATTTAAATTTAAATTTGACACATTTTGCTAGATTTAAACGCTGAGCATATTAACAATTTGCATATTTAGGCTGAATATGCTTATGTTTAGTAATGGGTTATTCAAGCTGTTGACGTATTCTTAGTAGAGCCGATAAGCTGGCGAATGTTTTGTTTTGCAATAATTTATTCAAACTTGTGCATATTTTCCTTTATATTTTTAGATCTCGTAGCGCCACACCCTCATCATTTCGCGGCACGTCACCGCAACAGTCTTTGCGCAACAGCCCGCCCGAAACTCTAGTGCCCATGCACAATCTGTCCACGAATCTGCTCAACAGCATACAGCAGGCTGCCTCGGCAGGACGCCACAGTGCGGCCGCAGCAAGTGCACCCAGTGCATCGACGTTACCAACGGACTTCTCGACGCGAAACTATTCCGATTTCATGCGCAGTCTGGCCGCAAAGTACAACAATTCCAATCCAAATGAGTAAGTTTTGTCCGAGCGCCTACGCCACATGCGAGCACACGACTTTCACAAATACACTTCCCTTCCAGTTCTAGTTCCACGCGACGCAGTTCATTCTTCGACACTTCTACGCCCAGCAAACAAGTGACAACAGTGAATAAGCCCTCCACCTCATCCGCCTCCGTATTACCCAGTTCCTT